>CP136866.1:17606354-18806354 GCA_033000465.1 Sciaenops ocellatus
TATACTCTTACAATCTTTGATTCAGAGGGACGCAGATCAGAGCAGCGGACTCTACAGTTGATCATTCAAGGTAAATAAGTATTTTTACCTACTGGTGAATTCAGAAACATCAACAGACATACATGTCATACTCTATTGATAAACTACATATATCTCATCTTCTACATATCTCTCTATCTATGCCTGTTCTGTATTATAAACTGTATATGATGAAGAAGAGTGTTTTAATATCAAAAGTCATCTGAGTGTGTTTTCTTCAGCTCCTGTGTCCTCTGTCCTGCTGGTCTCTGAGTGTCTGTCCCAGGGAGAGACGAGGGTGTCCTGCTCCTCTGAGGGAGGAGACAGTCCTCAGTACAGCTGGACTCTGGATGGACACACGCTGACAGACACTCAGCTCCTCCCTGGAAATAATGAGGCCAACATCATCACTCTGAAACAAAACATCTCAGGACAACTGGTCTGCTCAATCAAGAATCACGTCAGTAGTGTCTCAAAAACAGAGAAAATATCTACCTGTGGTGAGTGAGAACATGAGTGGAAAACAGTTTGATGATTAAGACACTGATGATTACATGAACAATGTTCATATTGATCTGTTTCTTCTCCAAAGGCTTCATATTTATTGACTGCATCTCAGATGGAACACACATATCACAGTGGGTGTTTGAAGCCAATAACACTCTGTGTATTGAGCCAACAACAGCATCTCCGACAACTGAGGGTAAGGAGACTGACATCATAGTGTCAGTTAAACCCTTCACTGATGTCACATCCTCTGATTAAACATGGATGTTGGATGGACATAGCACACTTTAAAAGAGACAAGATGAGTAGGCTAGTACTACATCCTCACAAGTACATCTATCAAGCCAATCATTTCATACACATTTACAAAAACACATAAAATATAATGTGCTGCTTCTGGAAACAGTCCCCAGTTTGCAATGACTGGATGAGGTTGACTTAAATACAGAATACTATACAAGAAAAAAAAAAATACTTCAGTAGCTGAACTCAAACTGTTTTCTAGTCACAGTTATGTTTTATTTATAATAAGTTTTTAATTTCAGTAAAAAAAGCCCCATGCCATGTTTTATTTCATATATAGTATCACATGTATTATTGTATTATTGTTACGGATGCATTACCATGTTAGTATTATTTTATTGTTGGAAAGTTTGAAATCGTTAGTTGTTTGAATTGTTTAAATTAATTAATTAATATTGTTTAAATGTTGTTACATACTGTCTGTTGGTTTAATTTATGTCAACACATCATGTATTGTGCAAGTAATTATGAACTATAGCTGTAAAATAAATGTAGTGAAGTAGAAAATACAAGAAGTCTAAAAGTAGCGCAAAATGGAAATCCTCAAGTAAAGTACAGATGCCTCTAAACTGTACTCAAGTACAGTACTTTAGGAAATGTACTTTATATTCCACTACTGGTCAAAGGCCTGTGCAATTCTCAGTCAAAGATAACTTCCTGTTTCAAACTGCTTTCTGAGAAAAACACAGCTACAACAAACCCACTGTTTCTGTGGTTTTGTCTACGTCTCATTGAGAAACCTTTTTTTTTTAGTTAAAGTTAAGTTAAATAAAAAGAAGGGCTGTCAAGCGATTAAAAAAATTAATCTAATTAATTATAGGCTCTGTGATTAATTAATCTAAATTATTCGCACATATTTTTTTTTTCTGTGAAAAGCATTCAAACATATTCAAACATGTTTCAAATCAAACTGAATTTAGTAGCTGAATAAATCAATGAAATATAGACATTTTAAACATTGAAGTTCAATATGTTTTATATGAAAAAAAAAGTTTTCATATTAAATACGAGCATCTCAGGACAAACCTCTAACCTCAACCTGACAGCACAGTAACAGTCTCTTTGACATCAGGACTTTTTTCTAACATCTTATGTGCCAAAATAAAGTTAAGTTAGCTCAGAGGATGCTCTCTGTAAAACCTCTGCCTGTCCTCTAACACTGACATTGACCTGCAGTCCATTTAGTGAGGCAGTTCGTTCATCAGTCGTTAGTAGACTTCATCAGTTTGCATCTGAATGCCTGGTCGAGGTCGAGTGTGGCTTGGCGAGGCTGGCTGCTAACGCTAGCACCAGGTGTTGCTTGCATCACGTTTACAGAGCAGGTGTGGGCGGAGCGTATAGCCGACTCAAAGGTGGCACCAGCAGGTACCACGCAGCCTGATTCTTCTTCTTTTATTGAATGGCGGATGGCAACGAGCGTTTAAGGAGCATTACCGCCACCTACTGTGCTGGAGAGTGGGCTGAAGTTTCCTAATTCCACTAGTGGACGCAGCCGGATTAATCTGCGTTATTGTTTTTATCGCGTTATTTTTTCTATAATCAATTAATCGAAATTAAAAAGATGTTTTTTTTTTTCTTCAAATTTTTGATCCAATGTGTGTTTCAAAATTTCCAGGTGTGGAAACCTACTGTGATGGCAGACAGGATGGAGCTCAGTGTTATGGAGCTTTGGGAGGAAATGTGGTCCTCCAGCTGATGGACAGCGCCTCAGAAATATCTAGATACCAACTGTTCAAAAAGACAACAACAATACTCGATGGGAGAAAGAATCAGATTGTGACTATAGCAGACAGATCCTCATTTACTCCCAGCGATGGAACATTTAGGATCAACAACCTGAGCAGGACTGATGGTGGTGAATATACTCTTCAAATCTTTGATTCAAAGGGACGCAAATCAGAGCCGCGGACTCTACACTTGACCATTCAAGGTAAATATGAATTTTTGCCTACTGGTGAATTCAGTAACATTGACAGACATACATGTCATACTGTATTGCTAAACTACATATATCTCATCTTCTACATATCTCTCTATCTATGCCTGTTCTGTATTATAAACTGTATATGAAGATTGTTTTAATATCAAAAGTCATCTGAGTGTGTTTCCTTCAGCTCCTGTGTCCTCTGTCCTGCTGGTCTCTGAGTGTCTGTCCCAGGGAGAGATGAGGGTGTCCTGCTCCTCTGAGGGAGGAGACAGTCCTCAGTACAGCTGGACTCTGGATGGACACACACTGACAGACACTCAGCTCCTCTCTGGAAATAATGAGGCCAACATCATCA
The DNA here is from genome assembly GCA_033000465.1 of Sciaenops ocellatus. NCBI lineage: Eukaryota > Metazoa > Chordata > Actinopteri > Sciaenidae > Sciaenops > Sciaenops ocellatus. The sequence goes on from CP136866.1 coordinate 17,609,465, forward strand.
CTCTGAAACAAGACGTCTCAGGACAACTGGCCTGCTCAGTCAAGAATCACGTCAGTAGGATAGCTACCTGTGGTAAGTGAGAACAAGATGAAAAAACAACACTGTTATCACTTGCAACATCAGTCACAGATTTCTTTGTTTACCATAGGCTTCAGATCCATTGACTGCACATTCTCCAATGGGATGCACATATCACAGCGGATACATGTAACCAATACCCCTCTGTGTATTGAGCCGTCAACTTCTCCCACGACTACTGAGGGTAAGGAGACTGACATCATAGTATCAATTAAACCCTTCACTGATATCACATCCTCCAATCAAACTGTGTCTTCCTCCACACTCAAAAAAAAATTTGTGGCCAAAATTTTGTTTAGGTTTAGGAAAAGATCACGGGTCTGAGACTGAGTTAAAATCAGTATGTTAGTTGTATGTGACGTATGCCAGATTGATCACACACAAGGTGGAGCTGCATTTTACTCCATCTCACCATGTAACTGTGCTCTATTGTGTTATCTATAGATCACAATACACAACTCTACAAACATACACATCGACATACACACATTCTTGTGGTGCATTATCATACAGATAACAATGTAACTGAATAAATACCATACTTAATAACAAATACAACAAATTACAAAAAAACACTGATTGTTTTGAAGGCATCAATGGCAATACATTTTCTTGACAAAACAAAAGGCTGTTTTCTCATTATCAATAATATAATAATATGATAATGATTCGCCTGTGAAGTTGTAGCCAGTAGACTTTTCCTTAAATGACGAGGACTGATTTGAATGTTATCTATCCACAGTGTGTCATCGCAATCAGCACTTTGTTGTCTCAAGATAACAGAATTAAAAAAGGCACAGCTTCAATAGATTCGTACTTAAATTAGAAGATTTTAAAAAAACATTAAAGTATATGAAATCTGTAATATTAACAGCAATAACTCTACTAATTAATAATCAGACATGATGAACAATTTAGACTAAAACTCAGGCTAAACTGATCTTGCCTGTAACATCTTAATGTTTCTCCAAGGGGTGTGACAAAATGTCTGTACTTCAACCTGTGAAAACGTGCTGTTGACTTTTGTGTTCCTTTATCTGAACAGATCGCTCCCTTCTCATATGTGGTTTGCAAGCAGCTGTGGCGATTGTTATATTAACTGGAATTTTCATCTACTTTGCTTGGAAGAAGAAGAGATATGACAAAGCTGAAGGCTCTTCTGTTCGTCGAAGGATGGAAGATCAAGAGAACTCTGTTATGATGGTTTAAATGAGAAGTTAACTTTCTGGAGCCAACACCTTAGTGTCGCCTCTGACCTGCTGTGATTGGCCATGTGTCTTTATGGAAGTGACAATATGTTTTAGAGTGGATAATGTCTTTTTTTTCACTTCCCATAAAGATGTTTGTGTGTGTAAGTATTGTATTGTATAGCGAGCCTAGTTTTATGATAACAAGGGCTTTTATTTTTGATTTTATATTCTTGATATTTTTCGGAGAAGAGAAAAGTTGTGAATATGTCGTGTTTAAGTCTTAAAGGTCGACTCATGTAAATAATACTTGTTTTTATTTCATTTTACTATTATTACAAATATCAATCTGTTTTTGCTTCCTTGTTTACAAAGTATAATAACATAAAACCTTTCAAATCATTTAATATTAGGAGCTTTAATTTTGTTGATTTCTGCTGTTGTTACGTGTTCAAAACTTGTCAATCAGTCAGTCATGTGGCATCAGTCAGTTTAGTTAAGCTGCCATCTTGTTGACATTTTAATCATGAACTGTAATTTTGATGACTGCTGAGAAATGAATAAAACTTCCAGACTCATCATCAGTATTAGTAGGTGTGAGGTTTCCCTCTACTGGTTTACAGAGGACCTACTGTTGTTTATGCATAATTCTGTGTTCAATAAAACTCTGTTCAGAACGTGAACATGTCCTGAAAAATAATCATCAATACAAAAGAATCATACATTTAGAGGCAGAGACAGTGGAGGGCGACAGACTCCAGTAAGACGACAGAGAGAGAGACATGAGACATTATCCAGCTGAGCTTCAAACCAAGAACATTACAGAGAAATAACTCAAGCTTCAGACCACTGTGGGCCAACAGCACAGGATGAGCATATTTTATCACGTTGCGTGTGTATTCCTATTAGAAATGAGGAACTGAAACATTAGTTAAGTTCATTAATGTATTTTCTTATCATATAGTAAATGACACAACAGCCAACACTGAAACAAACATCTCCACAAAACATTTGGCATCAAATTTCACAGTTAGAAGAAGACTAGCAATGAAAATAATACATAAATCAAATTTACCTGGCAGCTGTGAAGATCATTGGTGATCACACTTGTTTTAAGCTTCTTAACAATTCCCTCGTGTACAAATAAACAGCCATGGTGTTGAACAATTGTTATCAAATTTAATTTGATGGCAGAATATTGCTTCATTCAGTCAGAGTCAATACATTTGGAAGGATGACATGTTGTTGCCTCTCTTTTGTTTTACCTTGGTGATATACCTCTGAGAAAAAGACACCAGTAATCACTGTAACTTGGTTCAGTCCAAAGAAAAGAGTCGGAATTTTTTACCAACATTTTCTCTTCCACTTTCTTTTAAGCAAGTTAGCATTGTATGTGCTAAATAAAGTGAAGTACATTTTCATGCATTTATAATTATACAAGTGTAATGCATTTAAAATAATCTATGCTGCATCATGAGTGATTATTTAATAAGAAGCTATAATGCAAAGAATTAAAAGTAAAATGTGTCTACTTTATGAATGAAACCTTAAGGTATAAAACCTATATGATATATTCACAGTAAGAAAAAGAGTTTTTATTTTCACCAGTTATACCTGGAGTCATACCTGATCACAGCTGTGCATGTGTTATAAGAGTAGCGTAGTTTCCTTGCAGGATAAGGCAGTGCATAAGGTGTGTGTTGAAGTAACAGGGATCGAGCCACAGAGAGGCAGCAGCAATGAGCGAATGAAACGAACGTGTAACTGTGCAAGAAGAGAGAAGTGGACCTGGCAGCTGAACAGGAACAGTTAAAACGTGTGGAAGGGGAGATGTAATGGGTGTTACAGTGGCTACATATAATTGTTGACTATCTTTTCGAACCATAGACAATATAAATATAGACGCTGTTTACGTGACCTCACCTATAGGTTTCTGAAGAAATGTATGTGAAGCTCAAATGTCCTGCTTCTGCCGCCTCCCGACTAATCGAACCGTTTTTTGTACCAGACTGTAAACATGTTTATTTCTGTTGTGAAGTTGGATATTTTAATATGCGGGCTTACGGAGATTGACTTGTTCTGCAGTCAGTCTCAAGGAAGTACAGTTTTTGACACTTCCACGATGGCTTCACTTCACAGCCACAGAAGTTGCTGCTACATCACAACTCATTACTTTCATCCAGCAGTGAAAATAAAGCTTGACAAAACATATATTTTTGTCTGTTTCTTTTGGATCTATCATTTCAGTATTGTACGTTTAGGTTTCATTCATAAAGCAGACAAAGTTTACCTTTAATTCTCTGTATTATTCTGTAATACACAATCTAGATAATACATAATGATAAGTTCATGTAAATGCATCATGCTTTACTTCACACCAACAATGAAACATTATAATGAAGCATGAATTATTATAAATGCACCAAGCATTCAATTTGCATTCATCTTTGGAAAAAGTTTACTTCTTTCACTTTTTCATTTTGTTGGATAAAGTTCAAATCTCAGTGACAGTGTCAATTTGTCTGATAACAGACATAGTGTCTGTCTGCAACTAAACAGTAGTTATGAGAAGATATCAACTGGACAAGCAGATGACTTGTTTCTGGGACTTTGTAAGCTGTGACCACATTAACTGTGTTTCCTCTTTCCCCTCTCAGCTGTACTATTTTAACTACACTCTGCTTGGTCAGTTTTCACACCTTCTTATCTGAAGCTGATCACTAAGAGAAGACGTTAAGAATAAGAAGTGCATGTTTGCTATTGAATAAAGTAGAGAGGTTTGTCTGGAAGCTGCTCGAACAACAGAGTCTGAACACAGAGGAGACATGGAAGTTGTAATCGGACTGTTGCTGATGCTGCTCAGAGTCTCTCATGGTGAGCTTAAATATGATTAAATCCGTTTTTCAACTTTGATCTTCTGTGGTTATAATAGATTAATGATGCTGAAACAACCTCTTTGGTGTGATTTTAAGTGATGGCTGAGAAACAAATAACAGATACAAAAGATATACAAGAGTACATGAAATACATGGTTATGATATAAACTCAAGGAACTTCAAAGATTCAAAATCTGAAATCTGACAGATCTATTTTATTCTCACTCCAAAAAAAGAAGGATCACAAATGCAGTTATAAAGTTAATGCTGAATCATGATCTCATTACACCTTTCATCTCCTTTTCGTGTTTTGCTGTCTCATATTTGTTCATGGCTTTACTGCACAAGGACATCCTGTTTATATCTTCTTTATAACTTCAATAAAATGTTGTCAACTGGATTCCTGTCCGCCTGCCGGGCCGTAGTCGGGCAGCACAGGGGAGAAACCGTCTCCTGGGGCCGTACTGTTTCATCTACTTAGATGTATTTTTCATCATTTCATACACATTTACAAAAACATGACATAAAATAGAATGTGCTGCTTCTGGAAACAGTCCCCAGTTTGCAATGACTGGATGAGGTTGACTTAAATACAGAATACTTTACAAGAAAAAAAAATACTTCAGTAGCTGAACTCAAACTGTTTTCTAGTCACAGTTATGTTTTATTTATAATAAGTTTTTAATTTCAGTAAAAATGGCACCATGCCATGTTTTATTTCATATATATAATCACATGTATTATTGGATTATTATTACTGATGCATTACCATGTTAGTATTATTTTGTTATTGGCAAGTTTTAGATTGTTTGTTGTTTTAATTATTTAAATTAATTAATTAATATTGTTTAAATGTTGTTACACACTGTCTGTTTGTTTAATTTATGTCAACACATCATGTATTGTGCAAGTAATTATGAACTATAGCTGTAAAATAAATGTAGTGAAGTAGAAAATACAAGAAGTCTAAAAGTAGCGCAAAATGGAAATCCTCAAGTAAAGTACAGATGCCTCTAAACTGTACTCAAGTACAGTACTTTAGGAAATGTACTTTATATTCCACTACTGGTCACAGGCCTGTGCAATTCTCAGTCAAAGATAACTTCCTGTTTCAAACTGCTTTCTGAGAAAAACACAGCTACAGAAAACCCACTGTCTCTGTTGTTTTGACTACGTATCATTGAGAAACCTTTTTTTTTATTTTTTTTATCCGAAGTGTGTTTCAAAATTTCCAGGTGTGGAAACCTACTGTGATGGCAGACAGGATGGAGCTCAGTGTTATGGAGCTTTGGGAGGAACTGTGGTCCTCCAGCTGATGGACAGCGCCTCAGAAATATTTAGATACCTATGGTCAACAAAAACAACAACAATACTGCATTGGAGAAATAATCGAATTCGGTTTAATGTGATAGCTGACAGATCCTCATTCACTCCCAGTGATGGAACATTTAGGATCAACAACCTGAGGAGGACTGATGGTGGTGAATATACTCTTAAAATTTTTGATTCAAATGGACGCCCATCAGAGCAGCGGACTCTACAGTTGATCATTCAAGGTAAATAAGTCTTTTTACCTACTGGTGAATTCAGTAACATTGACAGACATACATGTCATACATACAAAAGTCATCTGAGTGTGTTTCCTTCAGCTCCTGTGTCCTCTGTCCTGCTGGTCTCTGAGTGTCTGTCCCAGGGAGAGATGAGGGTGTCCTGCTCCTCTGAGGGAGGAGACAGTCCTCAGTACAGCTGGACTCTGGATGGACACACACTGACAGACACTCAGCTCCTCTCTGGAAATAACGAGGCCAACATCATCACTCTGAAACAAGACGTCTCAGGACAACTGGTCTGCTCAGTCAAGAATCACGTCAGTAGTGTCTCGAAAACAGAGAATATATCTACCTGTGGTGAGTGAGAACATGAGTTATGATGGTCTGAGCTTGATGATTATGACACTGACAGTTAACTGTACAGTGTTGATATTGATCTGTTTCTTCTCCAAAGGCTTCATATTTATTGACTGCATCTCAGATGGAACACACATATCACAGTGGGTGTTTGAAGCCAATAACACTCTGTGTATTGAGCCAACAACAGCATCTCCGACAACTGAGGGTAAGTAGACTGACATCATAGTGACAGTTAAACCTTTCACTGATGTTACATCCTCCAATCAAACTGTGACTTCCTCCAGCACAGATGACCCTTGGTACTTTAGTAAGTGAAAACTAACTCTCTTGTCACAGTAATAACTTCACATGTGATTTCAATATGTTCTTAATCCAGGCTGTCAAATACTCAAACATTTTGTCACCTACCCTTTAGTATCTGTATGAGGCCTTTCTTCAGCATGTGGTTAATGAAAAACAGTTCCTGTTTGGTTAAGTTAGGAAAAGATCATGGTCTGAGTTTCAAATTTTAGTTAGGTGTGTGACGTGCATTAGATTTATCACACACAAGGTGAAGATGCATTATGCTGCATCTCACCATGTAACTGTGTTCTATTGTGTTGTCTATAGATCACAATACACGACTCTACAAAGTAAACACTGTGAGAACAAACTGTGTGAATAAAACATGACAACATGAAACATAAACTTTTGGTTTCATACGGGACACAAACAATGATCTAGTGTGTGAAAGTCTTGTGTTTGTTTGACCCATCCATCAACACCAACCTTCTCCTTATTGACTTTATTACTCTTCGTACTGTTTAACCTGACTTCTGCTTGTTTTTATCAATACAGTCGACATACACACATTCTTGTGGTGTATTGTCTTGCAAAAAATACTGATCTGTATGAAGCCAACAATGACTGTGCTTGTCTTGACAAAAGGCTGTTTTCTCATTATCAATAGAATAATAATATGATAATGATTCGCCTGTGAAGTTGTAGCCAGTAGACTTTTCCTTAAATGACGAGGACTGATTTGAATGTTATCTATCCACAGTGTGTCAGTGCACATTGGAAAACACATTGGTGCTAGCTGTTAAACTAAACTCAACAAAACTGTCTTCTATCAAGCATAAATTAAAGGAATCACAACGGAAATGGCAACTCCAAAGTTTTTACAGCATGTTTGAAAACACAAACACGACGTATAGTAAAGATTTGATGAGAACTGTTCTGTTCACTGTGTGTGCCGCCATATTGCTATTGACGTCAGTTGTGTTTATGACAGCGATCTCAGGCTAAATGGATCTTGCCTGTAACATCTTAATGTTTCTCCAAGGAGTGTGACAAAATGTCTGTACTTGACAACCTTTGACTTTTGTGTTTCTTTATCTGAACAGATCGCTCCCTGCTCATACTTGTTTTGCGAGCAGCTGTGGCAATTGTTATATTAACTGGAATTTTCATCTACTTTGCTTGGAAGAAGAAGAAATATGAGAAAGCTGAAGGCTCTTCTGTTCGTCGAAGGATGGAAGATCAAGAGAACTCTGTTATGATGGTTGAAATGAGAAGTTAACTTTCTGAAGCCAACACCTTAGTGTCGCCTCTGACCTGCTGTGATTGGCCATGTGTCTTTATGGATGTGACAATATGTTTTAGAGTGGATAATGTCTTTTGTTTTCACTTCCCATAAAGATGTTTGTGTGTGTATGTATTGTATTGTATAGTGAGCCTAGTTTTATGATAACAAGGGCTTTTATTTTTGATTTTATATTCTTGATATTTTTCGGAGAAGAGAAAAGTTGTGAATATGTCGTGTTTAAGTCTTAAAGGTCGACTCATGTAAATAATACTTGTTTTTATTTCATTTTACTATTATTACAAATATCAACCTGTTTTTGCTTCCTTGTTTACAAAGTATAATAATATAAAACCTTTCAAATCATTTAATATTAGGAGCTTTAATTTTGTTGCTTTCTGCTGTTGTTATGTGTTCAAAACTTGTCAATCAGTCAGTCATGTGTCATCAGTCAGTTTAATTAAGCTGCCATCTTGTTGACATTTTAATCATGAACTGTAATTTTGATGACTGCTGAGAAATGAATGAAACTTCCTGACTCGTCATCAGTATTAGTAGGTGTGAGGTTTCCCTCTACTGGTTTACAGAGGACCTACTGTTGTTTATGCATAATTCTGTATTCAATAAAACTCTGTTCAGAACGTGAACATGTCCTGAAAAATAATCATCAATACAAAAGAATCATACATTTAGAGGCAGACAGTGGAGGGCGACAGACTCCAGTAAGACGACAGAGAGAGAGACATGAGACATTATCCAGCTGAGCTTCAAACCAAGAACATTACAGAGAAATAACTCAAGCTTCAGACCACTGTGGGCCAACAGCACAGGATGAGCATATTTTATCATGTTGCATGTGTATTCCTATTAGAAATGAGGAACTGAAACATTAGTTAAGTTCATTAATGTATTTTCTTATCATATAGTGAATGACACAACAGCCAACACTGAAACAAACATCTCCACAAAGCATTTGGCATCAAATTTCACAGTTAGAAGAAGACTAGCAATGAAAATAATACATAAATCAAATTTACCTTGCAGCTGTGAAGATCATTGGTGATCACACTTGTTTTAAGCTTCTTAACAATTCCCTCGTGTACAAATAAACAGCCATGGTGTTGAACAATTGTTATCAAATTTAATTTAATGGCAGAATATTGCTTCATTCAGTCAGAGTCAATACATTTGGAAGGGTGACATGTTGTTGCCTCTCTTTTGTTTTACCTTGGTGATATACCTCTGAGAAAAGACACCAGTAATCACTGTAACTTGGTTCAGTCCAAAGAAAAGAGTCGGAATTTTTTACCAACAATTTCTCTTTCACTTTCTTTTAAGCAAGTTAGCATTGTATGTGCTAAATAAAGTGAAGTGCATTTTCATGCATTTATAATTATACAAGTGTAATGCATCTAAAATAATCTATGCTGCATCATGAGTGATTATTTAATAAGAAGCTATAATGCAAAGAATTAAAAGTAAAATGTGTCTCCTTTATGAATGAAACCTTAAGGTATTAAACCTATATGATATATTCACAGTAAGAAAAAGAGTTTTTATTTTCACTGTGGGTTGAAAGCCGCTTTTGCACCCAATGCAAGCACCCAGTTATACCTGGAGTCATACCTGATCACAGCTGTGCATGTGTTATAAGAGTAGCGTAGTTTCCTTGCAGGATAAGGCAGTGCATAAGGTGTGTGTTGGAGTAACAGGGATCGAGCCACAGAGAGGCAGCAGCAATGAGCGAATGAAACGGACGTGTAACTGTGCAAGAAGAGAGAAGTGGACCTGGCAGCTGAACAGGAACAGTTAAAACGTGTGGAAGGGGAGATGTAATGGGTGTTACAGTGGCTACACATAATTGTTAATGGTCTGTTCGAACCATAGACAGTATAAATATGGACGTTGTTTACGTGACCTCACCTATAGGTTTCTGAAGAAATGTATGTGAAGATCAAATGTCCTGCTTCTGCCGCCTCCCGACTAATCGAACCGTTTTTTGTACCAGACTGTAAACATGTTTATTTCTGTTGTGAAGTTGGATATTTTAATATGCGGGCTTACGGAGATTGACTTGATCTGTAGTCAGTCTCAAGTGGCGTTTGAGGAAGTACAGTTTTTGACACTTCCACGATGGCTTCACTTCACAGCCACAGAAGTTGCTGCTACATCACAACTCATTACTTTCATCCAGCAGTGAAAATAAAGCTTGACAAAACATCTATTTTTGTCTGTTTCTTTTGGATCTATCATTTCAGTATTGTACGTTTAGGTTTCATTCATAAAGCAGACAAAGTTTACCTTTAATTCTCTGTATTATTCTGTAATACACAATCTAGATAATACATCATAATAAGTTCATGTAAATGCATCATGCTTTACTTAACACCAACAATGAAACATTATAATGAAGCATGAATTATTATAAATGCACCAAGCATTCAATTTGCATTCATCTTTGGAAAAAGTTTACTTGTTTCACTTTTTCATTTTGTTGGATAAAGTTCAAATCTCAGTGACAGTGTCAATTTGTCTGATAACAGACATAGTGTCTGTCTGCAACTAAACAATAGTTATGAGAAGATATCAACTGGAGAAGCAGATGACTTGTTTCTGGGACTTTGTAAGCTGTGACCACATTAACTGTGTTTCCTCTTTCCCCTCTCAGCTGTACTATTTTAATCACACTCAGCTTGGTCCGTTTTCACACCTTCTTCTCTGAAGCTGATCACTAAGAGAAGACGTTAAGAATAAGAAGTGCATGTTTGCTATTGAATAAAGTAGAGAGGTTTGTCTGGAAGCTGCTCGATCAACAGAGTCTGAACACAGAGGAGACATGGAAGTTGTAATTGGACTGTTGCTGATGCTGCTCAGAGTCTCTCATGGTGAGCTTTAATATGATTAAATCTGTTTTTCAACTTTGATCTTCTGTGGTTATAATAGATTAATGATGCTGAAACAACCTCTTTGGTGTGATTTTAAGTGATGGCTGAGAAACAAATAACAGATGCAAAAGATATACAAGAGTACATGAAATACATGGTTATGATATAAACACAAGGAACTTCAAAGATTCAAAATCTGAAATCTGGCAGATCTATTTTATTCTCACTCCAAAAAAAGAAGGATCACAAACGCAGTTATAAAGTTAATGCTGAATCATGATCTCATCACACCTCTCATCTCCTTTTCCTGTTTTGCTGTCTCATATTTGTTCATGACTTTACTGCACAAGAACATCCTGTTTATATCTTCTTTATAACTTCAATAAAATGTTGTCAACTGGATTCCTGTCCGCCTGCCGGGCCGTAGTCGGGCAGCACAGGGGAGAAACCGTCTCCTGGGGCCGTACTGTTTCATCTACTTAGATGTATTTTTCATCATTTCATACACATTTACAAAAACATGACATAAAATATAATGTGCTGCTTCTGGAAACAGTCCCCAGTTTGCAATGACTGGATGAGGTTGACTTAATTACAGAATACTTTACAAGAAAAAAAATACTTCAGTAGCTGAACTCAAACTGTTTTCTAGTTACAGTTATGTTTTATTTATAATAAGTTTTTAATTTCAGTAAAAATGGCACCATGCCATGTTTTATTTCATATATATAATCACATGTATTATTGGATTATTGTTACTGATGCATTACCATGTTAGTATTATTTTATTGTTGGCAAGTTTTGAAATTGTTTGTTGTACAGTACTTTAGGAAATGTACTTTATATTCCACTACTGGTCACAGGCCTGGTCAATTCTCAGTCAAAGATAACTTCCTGTTTCAAACTGCTTTAAAAAAAAAAAACAGCTACAACACACCCACTGTTTCTGTGGTTTTGTCTACATCTCATTGAGAAACCTTTTTTTTTTTTTAAATCCAATGTGTGTTTCAAAATTTCCAGGTGTGGAAACCTACTGTGATGGCAGACAGGATGGAGCTCAGTGTTATGGAGCTTTGGGAGGAACTGTGGTCCTCCAGCTGATGGACAGCGCCTCAGAAATATTTAGATACCAACTGTTCAAAAAGACAACAGAAATGATACTCGATGGGAGAAAGAATAAGTTTACGATTAATGTGATAGCAGACAGATCCTCATTTACTCCCAGCGATGGAACATTTAGGATCAACAACCTGAGCAGGACTGATGGTGGTGAATATACTCTTAAAATCTTTGATTCAAAGGGACGCACATCAGAGCCGCGGACTCTACAGTTGACCATTCAAGGTAAATAAGTATTTCTGCCTACTGGTGAATTCAGTAACATTGACAGACATACGTGTCATACTGTACTGATATATCTCATCTTCTACATATCTCTCTATCTATGCCTGTTCTGTATTATAAACTGTATGTGATGAAGAAGATTGTTTTAATATCAAAAGTCATCTGAGTGTGTTTCCTTCAGCTCCTGTGTCCTCTGTCCTGCTGGTCTCTGAGTGTCTGTCCCAGGGAGAGATGAGGGTGTCCTGCTCCTCTGAGGGAGGAGACAGTCCTCAGTACAGCTGGACTCTGGATGGACACACACTGACAGACATTCAGCTCCTCTCTGGAAATAATGAGGCCAACATCATCACTCTTAAACAAGATGTCTCAGGACAACTGGTCTGCTCAGTCAAGAATCACGTCAGTAGTGTCTCAAAAACAGAGAAAATATCTACCTGTGGTGAGTGAGAACATGAGTTATGATGGTTTGGCTTGATAATTAACTGTGCATAATAACTGTTTTGATTTTTTCCGAAGGCTTCATATTTATTGACTGCACCTTATCCAATGGGATGCACATATCACAGTGGGTGTTTGAAGCCAATAACACTCTTTGTATTAAGACAACCACAACTTCTACCACAACAAATGAGGGTAAGGAGACTGACACCACAGCGTCACTTAAACCTTTCACTGATATCCTCCAATCAAACTTCCTCCAACACAGATGACCCATGGTACTTAAATAAGTGAAAACTAAGTCACCTGTCACTGCAATAACTTTCATACTACGTCTGTATTTGCTGACCTCAAAAAACTTGCTGTTGATTTTTGTGTTTCTTTATTTGAACAGCTTACTCCCTGCTTGTATGTGGTGTGCGAGCAGTTGTGGTGATTCTTATATTAACTGGGATTTGCATCTACTTTGCTTGGAAGAAGAAGAAAAATGAGAAAGGTGAAGGCTCTTCTGTTCGTCGAAGGATGGAAGATCAAGAGAACTCTGTTATGATGGTTGAAATGAGAAGTTCTTCATATGAACTTTAACTTTCTCACCTTAGTGTCGCCTCTGACCTGCTGTGATTGGCCATGTTTCTTTATGGATGTGACAATATGTTTTAGAGTGTAAAATCCCTGGAAGCTCTGACAGAATAAAGGTTATGTATTGTGAGCTTAGATTTATTAACACAAGTGGAGCTTTTATGTTTGATTTTATAATCTTGATATTTTTTGGAGAAGAGAAAAGTTGATGTTTTGGGGACAAATTATTTTCAATTTTGTATCGGTACTTGTCCTAGTATAAATATTTTCTAAATGATTTTGCATTATATTATATGATTAAAGTGTTACACTGTTAAAGGTTGAATTATGTAAATAATGATTTTGTATTTTCTCATCTCACTGTAATTACAAATAAAGAACTGTTTTGCTTCCATGCTTACAAAGAGTAATAATGTAAAATATTTCAAATAATTTAATATTAAGAGCTTTAATTTTGTTGCTTTCTGCTGTTATGTATTCATAACTTGTCAGTCAAGTTGTGTGTTCAATCAGTTTATGTAAGCTGCCATCTTGTTGACATTTTGATCATGAACTGTACTTTAATCATGTGATTAGAGATTTTTAGGCTACAGTTTGAAAAAGTGTAGGATTTACATTGCACAGTGACAATAATACTTATTCCACTTTAGCTGGCAGTGATGGTCGTGTCAACAGACTGTACATTTTCCTTAGTAGAACAAATGCTCAGTACAGATGTTGAACTATCAGTTGTCATCTTCAAATCCCAGTTTGATGTAATAATGAAACTACCTTCATGTATATTTGTATCATTCTGAAACAATGACACCTCAATTTATTGATTTGAGGTGTTCAGTTAAACACATAGATAGAACAAAGATTTTACTGTTAGAAAGTATCTAAGTACAAACACACAATATACATGTTCTGATTAAAGTTAAAAAAAGTAAAAACAAATACAGAACTATAATAATTAGAGAAATGAAAGAGCTGAGGAAGGAGATTATAATTAACTGACGAGGAGAACACAATGTATGTTTCTGTTTTTGGGCCTCAAATTATGTTCTCAACATATTTACTTCCTTTTCCCATCTCCACCATTGAAAACTGTACATGGATACAACAACGCATTGCCCATTTGGAGTCGTAGAGTTTCTCCTCATCACTAAGAGGAGAAATTCCAGACATGGAAGCTGTGTTTGGACTGTTAGTGATGTTACTCTGAGTCTCTCATGGTGAGATTTTCCACTATTTGAGATATTACTGTTTTGCTGATTTTGGTGCAGAACAAATAGGATGTTTATTATTACTGATGACTTTATTTAGTCACAGGATCAGTTCTTTTTGACATAATGTGTGATGAATTTCAAATACTGTTCCAAGGTATAAATAGACTGGTAACTTAAAAAAAACATAAATAAACTGATATAAGTTTGACATGCAAGGACAATTTATTTAAAACTTAAGCGTATGATGCACAACATGTGATGGTTTAGATGATGCAATCGACTGACGATAAATACTTTGATGTTGCAACAAACTGGAAACTTTCTGTGGCTTAAATGTGAAACCGTGTTTTTTGGAATAAACAAATGCAATTTTTCTAAAACTAAGATCAACAAATCACAAAATGTGCTTCACATTTGCACATATAGATCGAGACCACAAAGATAAAACTCTAGAAATATGGAAGATTTACTCTATTCTCACTGAATCAAAGAGGAAGAATGCAAAGTCTCACAGTAGTGCTAATTAATAATTATTACAATATTATTATGTTTCTTCACCAGAGCTATGGTTTTATTGTATAACTGTCTGAGGTATGGAGTTATTGAGCTGGATTTTCAGCCTGTGCACGTTTTTGAATCGTCAACTTCCTCTCTGCCTTCCTTAAATAGTTGTATAGTATATGTAGTTTTTTTTTTTAATAAAAAGATCAAGTCAGACTGCTGAAGCATCATTTTAGCTTCTTCAGACTTCTAAAATGGACTGAATATTAAAAGCACTCACAGTACTGAATGGCTCCATTCACAGTGCTTTATTTCATATACAATCAAATGCATTATTAGATTATTGTCACTGTTTACCATCTGGGTAGCATTTTGACTTTGGCAAGTTTGAGTTGTTTTAATCTGTTGGTTAGTTTCATCTATATCAATGAATCAATGAATGATTCATCAATGAATCTGTATTTATGATAGTATACTTTATTTTGTATGTAAAATATGAATTTAAAGAAATCAAACTATTAAGTACAGCTAAAATAAATGTTTCAAAGTGGAAGTACAAAACAAAAAAACAGAATTTACACATACACACAGCGTAAAACAACAATTATTTTAAAACAGACTAAAACATTTGTGACACCACATTATAAAAATGTTGCATTCCTGTGTTCAGAGACTTATTGAAGTGAAAGAAAATCATTTTTATCTGCATAATGTAATTCCACTGGTCACAGGCCTGAGTAATTCCAAGTTTCTCAAGAATAACTTCCTGTTTTTGTGCTGCAGTCTGAGAGAGACACACTGCAGCAAACCCAGTGTTTCTGTGGGACTGACAATGTCTCATTGTTACTGATTTTATAGAAATCAAAAGATCACTGGATTACTGGATCATCAGCGGCTGAACTGTGAGGAGACATGGAAGCTGTGATTGGACTGTTACTGATGCTGCTCAGAGTCTCTCATGGTGCGCTTAAATATGATTATTATTTTATTATTATTTGGTTTAATTTGACTCATTTTTTGCAGCTGTACTTTACAGCTCAAACACTGAGCCACACTAGAACTTTTTAACTTCAGGTAACTATCGTAGGTCATGATGGTAGATTCAAACTGTTTTTTTACGGAGCGTGAAACTAAGATACAAATCGGAGATACAAGAGATATACAAGAGTACATGAAATTCATCGTTATGATAGAAACTTGAGGAACTTCAAAGACCCAAAATCTGAAAGCTGTAAGATCTATTTTATTTTCACTCCATTAGTAAAAAGACGGATCACAAACTCAGTGATAAAGTTAATGCTGAAGCATAATCTCATCACATATTTCATGAGTTTTTTGCTGTCACATGTGTGACATATGTGTATAGGTATATATCACCCATATATATTTACATATATATACAATTTTCAGTTTTATAAAAATTCATGAAATTAAATTATGACATTTATGACATTTAAAACTGAATTTATGTCCTTTATCAGGTCATTTACACATAAAGGTTTCCTGAAAGTGGCTTTAAAAAACACTTCATGACTTTGTACCAACACATAACGCGACATGATGCTGACCTTCAGAGGAAACATCAAAACTCAAGACACTGTGATTTTATATTTGCGATATTACTGCGAACCTTGGCTTGCGCCTTTCTATGTGGAGTTTGCATGTTTTCCCCGTGTCTGCATGGGTTCCTCAACTTTTCCAACTTATGTTTCAAAATTTCCAGGTGTGGAAACCTACTGTGATGGCAGACAGGATGGAGCTCAGTGTTATGGAGCTTTGGGAGGAACTGTGGTCCTCCAGCTGATGGACAGCGCCTCAGAAATATCTAGATACCAACTGTCAACAAAAAAAACAACAATACTGCATGGGAGAAAAAATTGGTTTATGACTAATGTGATAGCTGACAGATCCTCATTTACTCCCAGTGATGGAACATTTAGGATCAACAAACTGAGCAGGACTGATGGTGGTGAATATACTCTTACAATCTTTGATTCAAATGGACGCAGATCAGAACAGCGGACTCTACAGTTGATCATTCAAGGTAAATAAGAATTTTTGACTTCTGGTGAATTCAGTAACATTGACAGACATACATGCCATACTGTATTGATAAACTACATATATCTCATCTTCTACATATCTCTGTATCTATGCCTGTTCTGTATTATAAACTGTATATGATGAAGAAGATTGTTTTAATATCAAAAGTCATCTGAGTGTGTTTCCTTCAGCTCCTGTGTCCTCTGTCCTGCTGGTCTTTGAGTGTCTGTCCCAGGGAGAGATGAGGGTGTCCTGCTCCTCTGAGGGAGGAGACAGTCCTCAGTACAGCTGGACTCTGGATGGACACACACTGACAGACACTCAGCTCCTCTCTGGAAATAATGAGGCCAACATCATCACTCTTAAACAAGATGTCTCAGGACAACTGGCCTGCTCAGTCAAGAATCACGTCAGTAGTGTCTCGAAAACAGATAATATATCTACCTGTGGTGAGTGAAAACATGAGTTATGATGGTTTAGCTTGATAATTAACTGTGCATAATCACTGTTTCGTTTTTTTCCATAGGCTTCATATTTATTGACTGCACCTTATCCAATGGGATGCACATATCACAGTGGGTGTTTGAAGCCAATAACACTCTTTGTATAAAGACAACCACAACTTCTTCCACAACAACTGAGGGTAAGGAGACTGACACCACAGCGTCACTTAAACCTTTCACTGATATCCTCCAATCAAACTTCCTCCAACACAGATGACCCATGGTACTTAAAGAAGTGAAAACTAAGTCACCTGTCACTGCAATAACTTTCATACTACGTCTGTATTTGTTGAACTCAGAAAACTTGCTGTTGATTTTTGTGTTTCTTTATTTGAACAGCTTACTCCCTGCTTATATGTGGTGTGCGAGCAGTTATGGTGATTCTTATATTAACTGGGATTTGCATCTACTTTGCTTGGAAGAAGAAGAAATATGAGAAAGTTGAGTTTCAGGCCTCATTTTGATGAAATGAGGAAATTATTGTCCTCTAGATTTATTCTCCCATCTGTCCAGTGATATCCAACTTCTTCATTCTGATAACTGTCTAATTTTAAAATGATGAGTTTGCAGTCAAAGCATGTCTTCAACATTGTGCAATGCTATAATTTTGCACCATCACACTCACTGCCATAATCACATGCATGAATGTTTAACTGTGTTTAACTATGTAAAAAACACTTTTGTGTTTTTCTTGTGACTATAATTACAAAAAAATCAATCTGTATTATTTCTATGTTTACAAAAATGTCAAACCTTTCAAATCATTAAATATTACGATCTTTCATTTTGTTGCTTTCTACTGTTATACTGTTACTATTTTGTCTCTCCTCTCTCCTCTCTCCTCTTTACTCCGCCCTATGACCCAGAAATCGATGTCAGGGATGTTTTAAAACCTGAAACGAACTTTAATGAGGACTAAGAGCCTCGTCAATTCTGTCACAGAGGTTTTGATCCAGTGCACGTCTATACGACTTTCTGCTTTACAAGATGTTCATACATGTAGTCATTAAAGCTGTGTAACCCCAAAGTGAAAATATTTTTTGCTGATTTTACATCACACAATTTTTTGAGCATTCAATTTGCATTTGTCTTTGCTCTACTTGTCTGCAATGGATATGAGAAGATATCACCTTGATAAGCAGATAACTTGTTTCTGGGGGTTTCGGTGTCGATAACTTTGTAAGCTGTGACCACATTAACTGTTTCCTCTTTCACTTCTCCGCTGTACATTTTTATTTTAACCACACTCTGCTTGGTCAGTTTTCACATCTCCTTATCCGAAGCTGATCGCTAAAAGAAGACATTTCATGCTCTTCAATATAAGCATGTTTGCTCTTGAATAAAGTAGAGAGGTTTATCTGGAAGCTGCTCGATCAACAGAGGCTGAACACTGAAGAGACATGGAAGCTGTGATTGGACTGTTACTGATGCTGCTCAGAGTCTCTCATGGTGAGCTGATTAATTTGTTTTAATTTTAAGTGATGGCATGTATAACTACTATTTACATATGATGGAAAATTCAAGCTATTTTTTTTACTGAACTAAAATGCAAATAACAGATGCAAAAGATACACAAGAGTACATGAAATTCATGGTTATGACAGAAACTAAAACAAATCTGAAACAAGCACAAGATTTTCATGTCTGCATGTTCTTTCTAAATCCAATACACGATGTATTGGTGTAAGTTGCTTTAAAATAAGGAGGAAAAAAAACACTTGAAGATATTTTATCAACAGTTTATGATACATGATTCTGACCTTCAGAGGAGAACATCAAACCCAAGACACCATGATTTTATGGCTGCAGTAGTACTTCAAATTAAATATTCTACATGTATTTTTCATTGTTTTATACAAATTCATTAAAACACATCATACAATAAAATGTGCTGCTTCTGGAAACTTGAGTCATCAGTTTGCAGTGACTGGACGAGGTTAATCTGAAGTAATCTAAAGTTACTATGAAAAAAAAGTATAGTGAAGTAGAAAGTAAAAATGGAAATGCTCAAGTAAAGTACAGATACCTCAAAACTGTGCACAGTGTGTGTACAGTACTTTAGTAAATGTATTTAGTTATATTCCAGCACTAGTCACAGGCCTGTGTAATCCTCAGTGAAAACTTCCTGTTTTCAAACTTTGCTCTGAAAGAGACACAACTGTAGCAAACCAACAGTTTCTGTGGGTTTGACACTGGTTTAATATATAGCATAAGCCCAAAAATGTTAACCTGTTTTTCCAACTTATGTTTCAAAATTTCCAGGTGTGGAAACCTACTGTGATGGCAGACAGGATGGAGCTCAGTGTTATGGAGCTCTGGGAGGAACTGTGGTCCTCCAGCTCATGGACAGCGCCTCAGAAATATTTAGATACCAACTGCTCAAAAAGACAACAGTAATACTCGATGGGAGAAAGAATAGGATTGTGACTAATGTGATAGCAGACAGATCCTCATTTACTCCCAGTGATGGAACATTTAGGATCAACAAACTGAGCTGGACTGATGGTGGTGAATATACTCTTACAATCTTTGATTCAACGGGACGCAGATCAGAGCCGCGGACTCTACAGTTGATCATTCAAGGTAAATAAGTATTTTCAGTAACATTGACAAACACTGAACAATAGTTATGAGAAGATATCAACTGGACAACCTGATGAATTGCTGTGTCTGGGGATTTTAGTTTCGATAACTTTGTCAACTGTGACCACATTAACTGCGTTTCCTCTTTGACCTCTCAGCTCTATTATTTTTATCACACTCTGCATGGTCAGCGTTTGCACACCTTTTGATTTGAGGCTGAGTACAAAGAAAATATAATTCAATCTGCTCAATATAAGAAGTGCATGTTTGGTATTGAATACAGTAGAGAGGTTTGTCTGAGATAAAGAAGCTGTGACTGGACTGTCGCTAAAGTTCAGAGTCTCTCATGGTGAGCTGTTTAATTTGTTTAATTTGACATATATTTTCCGGCTGTACTTTACAGCTCAAACACTGACCGACACTAGAATCACATCCACATAAGAATCGTGATAAATAAATGACTTAAACGTAATTAAATATGTTTGGTTTTTTTCAACTTTGATCTTCAGTTGAATATAATAGATTAATGATCTTGAAACACCTGAAAACTTTCTAATTTCTAGAAGTGTAATTTGAAGTGATGTCTTGTGTATGACTATTATTTACATTTGATGGTAAATTCAAACTGTTTTTTTTACTGAACTTTTTATTGAAATAACAGATACAAAAGATATACAAGAGTACATGAAATTCATAGTTATGATAGCAACACAAGAAATTTCAAAGACCCAAAATCTGAAAGCTGTAAGATCTATTTTATTCTCAGTCCATTAGTAAAAAGAAGGATCACAAACTCAGTTATAAAGTTAATGCTGAATCATGATCTCATCACATATTTCATCAGTTATTTTCTGCCACATATTTGCTCATGGCTCTACTACACAAGAACATTTTGAGAATCTGTCATTGTCAATGCGATTATTTACCTTTCTTTCCAACTTATGTTTCAAAATTTCCAGGTGTGGAAACCTACTGTGATGGCAGACAGGATGGAGCTCAGTGTTATGGAGCTTTGGGAGGAACTGTGGTCCTCCAGCTCATGGACAGCGCCTCAGAAATATTTAGATACCAACTGCTCAAAAAGACAACAGTAATACTCGATGGGAGAAAGAATAGGATTGTGACTAATGTGATAGCAGACAGATCCTCATTTACTCCCAGTGATGGAACATTTAGGATCAACAACCTGAGCTGGACTGATGGTGGTGAATATACTTTTACAATCTTTGATTCAAAGGGACGCAGATCAGAGCCGCGGACTCTACAGTTGATCATTCAAGGTAAATAAGTATTTTCAGTAACATTGACAAACACTGAACAATAGTTATGAGAAGATATCAACTGGACAACCTGATGAATTGCTGTGTCTGGTAATTTTAGTTTCGATAACTTTGTCAACTGTGACCACATTAACTGTGTTTCCTCTTTGACGTCTCAGCTCTATTATTTTTATCACACTCTGCATGGTCAGCGTTTGCACACCTTCTGATTTGAAGCTGAGTACAAAGAAAATATAATTCAATCTGCTCAATATAAGAAGTGCATGTTTGGTATTGAATACAGTAGAGAGGTTTGTCTGAGATAAAGAAGCTGTGACTGGACTGTCGCTAAAGTTCAGAGTCTCTCATGGTGAGCTGTTTAATTTGTTTAATTTGACATATATTTTCCGGCTGTACTTTACAGCTCAAACACTGACCGACACTAGAATCACATCCACATAAGAATCGTGATAAATAAATGACTTAAACGTAATTAAATATGTTTGGTTTTTTCAACTTTTAGCTTCAGTTGAGTATAATAGATTAATGATCTTGAAACACCTGAAAACTTTCTAATTTCTAAAAGTGTAATTTTAAGTGATATCTTGTGTATGACTACTATTTACATTTGATGGTAAATTCAAACAGTTTTTTTTACTGAACTTTTTATTGAAATAACAGATACAAAAGATGTACAAGAGTACATGAAATTCATAGTTATGATAGCAACACAAGAAATTTCAAAGACCCAAAATCTGAAAGCTGTAAGATCTATTTTATTCTCAGTCCATTAGTAAAAAGAAGGATCACAAACTCAGTTATAAAGTTAATGATGAATCATGATCTCATCACATATTTCATCAGTTATTTTCTGCCACATATTTGCTCATGGGTCTACTACACAAGAACATTTTGAGAATCTGTCATTGTCAATGCGATTATTTACCTTTGTTTCCAACTTACGTTTCAAAATTTCCAGGTGTGGAAACCTACTGTGATGGCAGACAGGATGGAGCTCAGTGTTATGGAGCTTTGGGAGGAACTGTGGTCCTCCAGCTCATGGACAGAGCCTCAGAAATATCTAGATACCAACTGTTCAAAAAGACAACAATGATACTCGATGGGAGAAAGAATCAGATTGTGACTATAGCAGACAGATCCTCATTTACTCCCAGTGATGGAACATTTAGGATCAACAAACTGAGCAGGACTGATGGTGGTGAATATACTTTTACAATCTTTGATTCAAATGGACGCAGATCAGAGCAGCGGACTCTACAGTTGATCATTCAAGGTAAATAAGAATTTCTGCCTACTAGTGAATTCAGTAACTTTGACAGACATACATGTCATACTCTATTGCTAAACTACATATATCTCATCTTCTACATATCTCTCTATCTATGCCTGTTCTGTATTATAAACTGTACATGATGAAGAATATTGTTTTAATATCAAAAGTCATCTGAGTGTGTTTCCTTCAGCTCCTGTGTCCTCTGTCCTGCTGGTCTCTGAGTGTCTGTCCCAGGGAGAGATGAGGGTGTCCTGCTCCTCTGAGGGAGGAGACAGTCCTCAGTACAGCTGGACTCTGGATGGACACACACTGACAGACACTCAGCTCCTCTCTGGAAATAACAAGGCCAACATCATCACTCTGAAACAAGACATCTCAGGACAACTGGCCTGCTCAGTCAAGAATCACGTCAGTAGTGTCTCGAAAGAAGAGACAATATCTACCTGTGGTGAGTGAAAACATGAGTGATGATGGTTTGGCTTGATGATTAACTGTGCATAATCACTGTTCTGTTTTTTTCCCCATAGGCTTTATATTTACTGACTGCACCTGCTCCAATGGGATGCGCATATCGCAGTGGGTGTTTGAAGCCAATAACACTCTTAAGCCAACAACAACTTCTACCACAGCAAATGAGGGTAAGGAGACGCACAGTGTCACTTAAACCTTTCACTGATATCCTCCAATCAAACTTCCTCCAACACAGATGACCCATGGTACTTAAAGAAGTGAAAACTAAGTCACCTGTCACAGCAATAACTTTCATACTACGTCTGTATTTGTTGACCTCAGAAAACTTGCTGTTGATTTTTATGTTTCTTTATTTGAACAGCTTACTCCCTGCTTATATGTGGTGTGCGAGCAGTTATGGTGATTCTTATATTAACTGGGTTTTTCATCTATTTTTCTTAGAAGAAGAAGAAAAATGAGAAAGCTGAAGGCTCTTCTGTTCGTCGAAGGATGGAAGATCAAGAGAACTCTGTTATGATGGTTGAAATGAGAAGTTCTGCATCTAAACTTTAACTTTCTGGAGCAAATGCCTTAGTGTTGCCTCTCACCTGATGTCATTGGCCATGTGTTTTTCTGCATTTGTATCACTGTGGAAGCTCTGATAAAATAAAGGTTATGTATTGTAAGTCTAGTTTTATGAACACAAATGTAACTTCAATAGTTGTTCTCTTGGTCAAAGAGAGATCAGAGTATCTTAGAAGTAATTCAAGTAGAAAGACTGTCTTGTTGTAAAGGTTTCAGGCCCACAGCTTTACAGCACAGTTTATCTCAAAGCAAGATGTCATATTGTGAATAAAGCTTATATTGTAAGTTGAGTTTCAGGCCTCATTTTGATGAAATGAGGAAATTATTGTGCTCTAGATTTATTCTCCCATCTGTCCAGTGAGATCCAACTTCTTCATTCTGATAACTGTCTAATTTTAAAATGATGAGTTTGCAGTCAAAGCATGTCTTCAACATTGTGCAATGCTATAATTTTGCACCATCACACTCACTGCCATAATCACATGCATGAATGTTTAACTGTGTTTAACTATGTAAAAAACACTTTTGTGTTTTTCTTGTGACTATAATTACAAAAAAATCAATCTGTATTATTTCTATGTTTACAAAAATGTCAAACCTTTCAAATCATTAAATATTACGATCTTTCATTTTGTTGCTTTCTACTGTTATACTGTTACTATTTTGTCTCTCCTTTCTCCTCTCTCCTCTTTACTCCGTCCTATGACCCGGAAATCGATGCCAGGGATGTTTTAAAACCTGAAACGAACTTTAATGAGGACTAAGAGCCTCGTCAATTCTGTCACAGAGGTTTTGATCCAGTGCACATGTCTATACGACTTTCTGCTGTACAAGATGTTCATACATGTAGTCATTAAAGCTGTGTAACCCCAAAGTGAAAATAATTTTTGCTGATTTTACATCACACAATTTTTTGAGCATTCAACTTGCATTTGTCTTTGCTCTACTTGTCTGCAATGGATATGAGAAGATATCACCTTGATAAGCAGATAACTTGTTTCTGGGGGTTTCGGTGTCGATAACTTTGTAAGCTGTGACCACATTAACTGTTTCCTCTTTCACCTCTCCGCTGTACTATTTTAACCACACTCTGCTTGGTCAGTTTTCACATCTCCTTATCCGAAGCTGATCGCTAAAAGAAGACATTTCATGCTCTTCAATATAAGCATGTTTGCTCTTGAATAAAGTAGAGAGGTTTATCTGGAAGCTGCTTGATCAACAGAGGCTGAACACTGAAGAGACATGGAAGCTGTGATTGGACTGTTACTGATGCTGCTCAGAGTCTCTCATGGTGAGCTGATTAATTTGTTTTAATTTTAAGTGATGGCATGCATAACTACTATTTACATATGATGGAAAATTCAAGCTATTTTCTTTTTTTATACAAGAGTACATGAAGTTCATGGTTATGACAGAAACTAAAAAAAATCTGAAACAAGCACAATAACATTTTCATGTCTGCATGTTCTTTGTAAATCCAATACACGATGTATTGGTGTAAGTTGCTTTAAAATAAGGAGGAAAAAAAACACTTGAAGATATTTTATCAACAGTTTATGATACATGATTCTGACCTTCAGAGGAGAACATCAAACCCAAGACATCATGATTTTATGGCTGCACTAGTACTTCAAATGAAATATTCTACATGTATTTTTCATTGTTTTATACAAATTCATTAAAACACATCATACAATAAAATGTGCTTCTTCTGGAAACTTGAGTCATCAGTTTGCAGTGACTGGACGAGGTTAATCTGAAGTAATCTAAAGTTACTATGAAAAAAAAGTATAGTGAAGTAGAAAGTAAAAATGGAAATGCTCAAGTAAAATACAGACACCTCAAAACTGTGGTTAAGTACAGTACTTAAGTAAATGTATTTAGTTATATTCCACCACTAGTCACAGGCCTGTGTAATTCTCAGCCAAAGATAACTTTCTGTTTTTGGTCTGAGAGAGACACAGCTGCAGGAAACCCAGTTTCTGTGGGTTTGACTACGTCTCATTGCTACTGAGATCAGTTTCTAAAAAAAAAATATTTATATATATATATATATATATATTAACCTTTTTTTCATTTTTCGTATGTTTCAAAATTTCCAGGTGTGGAAACCTACTGTGATGGCAGACAGGATGGAGCTCAGTGTTATGGAGCTTTGGGAGGAACTGTGGTCCTCCAGCTGATGGACAGCGCCTCAGAAATATTTAGATACCAACTGTACAAAAACATAACAGCAATACTCGATGGGAGAAAGAATAGGTTTTTGACTATAGCAGACAGATCCTCATTTACTCCCAGTGATGGAACATTTAGGATCAACAAACTGAGCAGGACTGATGGTGGTGAATATACTCTTAAAATCTTTGATTCAAATGGACACAGATCAGAGCCGCGGACTCTACAGCTGATCATTCAAGGTAAATAAGTATTTTTGACTACTGGTGAATTCAGTAACATTGACAGACATACATGTCATACTGTATTGATATATCTTTTACATATCTATCTATCTATGCCTGTTCTGTATTATAAACTGTATATGAAGATTGTTTTAATATCAAAAGTCATCTGAGTGTGTTTCCTTCAGCTCCTGTGTCCTCTGTCCTGCTGGTCTCTGAGTGTCTGTCCCAGGGAGAGATGAGGGTGTCCTGCTCCTCTGAGGGAGGAGACAGTCCTCAGTACAGCTGGACTCTGGATGGACACACACTGACAGACACTCAGCTCCTCTCTGGAAATAATGAGGCCAACATCATCACTCTTAAACAAGACGTCTCAGGACAACTGGTCTGCTCAGTCAAGAATCACGTCAGTAGTGTCTCGAAAACAGAGAAAATATCTACCTGTGGTGAGTGAGAACATGAGTGATGATGGTTTGAGTGTGATGATTATGACACTGATGATCAACTGTGCATCATCTCCGATTTGTTTTTCCCTATAGGTTTCATATTTATTGACTGCATCTCATCCAATGGGACGCACATATCACAGTCGATGCTTGAAGCCAATAACACTCTGTGTATTGAGCCAACAACAACTTCTACTACGACTATTGAAGGTAATGAGATTGTCACCACAGTGACAATTACACCCTTCACTGATGTCACATCCTCCAATCAAACTGTGACTCCCTCCAGCACAGATGACCCATGGTACTTTGGTAAGTAAAATCTAACTCTCCTGTCACAGTAATAACTTTACATGTGATTTCATCACGTTCTTAGTCCTATGTCATCAAATGCTAACACACTTTGTCATGCAGCTCTGCGTATCGTACAGAGACACATGGTAGGCTTTCCTTTCTGTACAAGGCTTTTTTGCCAGAAACCCTTTCTAACATGCAGTTAATGTAAAACGGATGATGTTTGGTTAAGTTTAGGAAACAAAAGTACTTGTTTAGGTTTAGGAAACGATCATGGTCTGAGTTAAAATCAGTATGTTAGTTACGTATGTGATGTACATTAGATTTATCACACACGAGGTCATGCTGCATTATACTGCATCTCACCATGTAACTGTGTTCTGTTGTGCTGTCAATAGATCATAATACACGACTCTACAAAGTATCCACTGTGTGAATAAACTGTGTGAATAAAAAGCATTCATATTTGCTCTGCTTGTCAAAATTAGGGGGAAACGATTACTTGTTTACCATTAACTGTGTTTCCTCTTTCACCTCTCGGCTCGATTATTTTATCACACTCTGTGTAGGAGCCATTTCTGTGTGTATATTTTGATTTGACCACAGGGGGGAGTTTTGTTTTGTGTCACTGATTGTGGATGGGCACCAGGTGTGTGTATAGAGATCATTTTAGGTTAGTTTTGGGTAGTAGGTGAAGGGACTGGTGAAGAATGAGATAGAGACTTCTGCCGGCCGACAAGGTTTTTATTTTCTTTGCAAAGAAAATGTCAATCAACATGCGAGCGATTCAGAATGTAGAAAGACCCTGAGCATGGGGATACCTAAACATTTATACCTGAGGGACAGCCCACCTCTGGGGTGTGTTTACGTCCTTTGTTTGCTGTAGGTATCGGTGTCGCATGAGGTGAATCATGATCTCATCACATATTTCATCAGTTATTTTCTGCCACATATTTGTTCATGGCTCTACTACACAAGAACATTTTGAGAATCTGTCATTGTCAATGCGATTATTTACCTTTCTTTCCAACTTATGTTTCAAAATTTCCAGGTGTGGAAACCTACTGTGATGGCAGACAGGATGGAGCTCAGTGTTATGGAGCTTTGGGAGGAACTGTGGTCCTCCAGCTGATGGACAGCGCCTCAGAAATATCTAGATACCAACTGTTCAAAAACACAACAACAAGGATACTCGATGGGAGAAAGAATAGGTTTATGACTAATGTGATAGCAGACAGATCCTCATTTACTCCCAGTGATGGAACATTTAGGATCAACAACCTGAGCAGGACTGATGGTGGTGAATATACTCTTACAATCTTTGATTCAAAGGGACGCAGATCAGAGCCGCGGACTCTACAATTGACCATTCAAGGTAAATAAGTATTTTTGCCTACTGGTGAATTCAGTAACATTGACAGACATAAATGTCATACTCTATTGCTAAACTACATATATCTCATCTTCTACATATCTCTCTATCTATGCCTGTTCTGTATTATAAACTGTACATGATGAAGAAGAGTGTTTTAATATCAAAAGTCATCTGAGTGTGTTTCCTTCAGCTCCTGTGTCCTCTGTCCTGCTGGTCTCTGAGTGTCTGTCCCAGGGAGAGACGAGGGTGTCCTGCTCCTCTGAGGGAGGAGACAGTCCTCAGTACAGCTGGACTCTGGATGGACACACACTGACAGACACTCAGCTCCTCTCTGGAAATAATGAGGCCAACAACATCACTCTGAAACAAGACGTCTCAGGACAACTGGTCTGCTCAGTCAAGAATCACGTCAGTAGTGTCTCAGAAACAAAGACAATATCTACCTGTGGTGAGTGAGAACATGAGTTATGATGGTCTGAGCTTGATGATTATGACACTGACGGTTAACTGTACAGTGTTGATATTGATCTGTTTCTTCTCCATAGGCTTCATATTTATTGACTGTACTCTATCCAATGGGACTTACATATCACAGTGGGTGCTTGAAGCTAATAACCCTCTGTGTATTGAGCCAACAACAACTTCTCCCAAGACTACTGAGGGTAAGGAGACTGACATCATATTGTCAATTAAACCCTTCACTGATATCACATCCTCCAATCAAACTGTGACTTCCTCCAGCACAGATGACCCATGGTACTTAAAGAAGTAAAAACAACTCTCAGCAATAACTTTACATGTGATATTATGTCAGGAACACCCTGAAAGCTTTCTAATTTTAATTGGAATATTTGAAGTGATGGCATGTGTAGCTACTATTTAGATAGTTTAGAAGCTGTCACTTACTGAACTTGAAACTGAGATATGTATAATAGATAGAAAAAATATGCAAGAGTACATGAAATTCATGGTTGTTAAACTTCAAAGGCATAAAATGGAAATCTAAAGTGCAAATACCTCTAAACTAAACCTTAAGTACAGTACTCGAGTACATGTACATAGTTATATTCCCACTACTGATCACAGGCCTGTGTAATCCTCGGTGAAAATTTCCTGTTTTTAAACTTTGGTCTGAAAGAGACACAACTGTAGCAAACCCACTGTTTCTGTGGGTTTGACACTGATTTAATATATAGTGGCGGGTCAAAAATCGGTCAGCTTAGATGTCTTGGTCCCTGCCAGAGACCAAGTCCGATTTCTGCTTCAATCAGTTGAATTGTATAAGTCTTCAAGAAGACGCAGGATTCGTCAAAGTTGGCTGTAGATGAGCTTTATTATCTTCACAGACAAACAAAGCCCATGTCTCCTGCAGAAAGACTGATCTGTCTGTCCCCAAACATCTCCTTTATCATACCCTCAAAAGGTATGCACCCATGGCATAAAATCAGCCCATTTTTTATCTTCCATCTATGACATAATGGTGCAACTCTCAGGTGCCTCCATGAAACTTTGGAGATTTTTTCCTCCTTCATGGCATCTAAATTTTTCAGGCCATATCACCCTGTCGTTTTACTATCCCTTTTTTGTAACGTCAGTTTCTCACACTGTTCGACCTGCGCCACTCCCGCACGGTCAGGCCTTGTGCCTGTCTTCAAGCATGATTCACAGGCTGCAGGCCTCACTACACTACTACCCTCACTCCTTTGCTGACCTTCTTTCAAGATGACATCATTAGAGGCCCGCTTGCTTTGCCTATGTTTTTTTTTTTTGTCTAGCACCCACTACTCTCATTTTTGTTACACCATTAAACCATAAATGGTTCCTTCTGCATGTTTTTAAACACATTCCTGCTGTAAAAGTGTTACTACATTTACTACATGCTACTTAGGCATCAAAAATGTTACAACATTCACTACACACCTTGACTACCACATACTTTTGCTTGGTTCACACTTCATACCATAATGCTCATTACAAAAATGATTATGTCAAACCAAACTTTATCTGTGCAGTCGTGTGCTTAAATCATACATAACAATGTGTTCTCAGTTCCCTCGCCCCTCTACTTCAAACTATATATGTGTCAAAATAAGGATTATATATGTGTTAAGAATCGCTCGAAATCCAAAGAGTTATATATGTGTTCAAATAAAAGTCACAAAGGATTATTGTAACAGTTCTGAGTTTGTTTCTGTGTTTCCTGTTTTATTTTGTAGTTCCACCCGTCTGTCTTACTTCCTGTCTTGTTTCCCACCTTTTTTGATTTTGCACCTGCCCCTGATTAGTCCTGTCTATTTAGTTCCCGTGTTTCCTTTGTTTCGTTGTCTGCCTGTTTTTGGGTACGGTCGAATAGTCAAAAAAATTAGCTCCTAAGTCCTTTCCTAACCACTTTTCCTTGACCTCGATAGAAAACGTCACGAGGTCAAGGAAAGATGTGAAGGAGAGTTCATAAGGAGTTAGGAGAAGACGACCGCGGTGTTCAGAGAATCCGACTGCACTTACACTTAGACTACATCATCATGCGACGGCAAATGTTATTGACGTGATCTGTGGTAAAACTACAAAGTCCAGAAGACGGACTACAAAACACGCATCTGAGATACTTACTAGATACTCCCCATATGTTCTTACTGTGTTTTTAATGCAGGAAATATAAACGTGGACAACCCGGTGAAAAATGTGACGTCATTATCAACGTCAGAATTCAAATAATAAATGAATATTGTCCACCTGTCACAGAAGTCAAATGAAGTGTTTGTTACGCTGGTATGGTCGCTCACCCTCCTGTCCACTCATATAGAAACATATAAAGATAAAGATATGTGATTAATCAGCAACGGTAACTTCATGATGATCTGCAGGACGCTGGATGTCACAGTTACAAACAGTTTTTACTCTGTGTGTGAACGCAGCTCCACAGTCAACAACAGAACACACTTCATGATCAAAGTTTTTACATCACGTCAACACGTATGTTCATATTCACACGCTCTCTCTGCTGCAGTCTGCATCACACTGTTGAAATACATTAATGTTTTCTGGTGGTGGATGACTGAACGGTGCGCCGATTTTTTTTTTTTTTTTTTTTTTTTTGTCGCTGCCGCAAGGAATTGTGGGACGGCATTACCTCCTTTCCTTTCGTAAAGGATGGTCCGGTGTATCCTATGCTAAAGGAGATACTAAAGGAAGCACTGAAGCTCCTTTCCTTAACAGTTTGAGAATTCGAACAGCTCTTATCATGGCGGCTACATAAATACTTCCGGGTCATTTCACTCAGTTAGGAAGGTTCCTAAGCAAATTTGACTATTCGACCGCACCCTTTGTGTTTTTGTGTTTGTGTCTTCTACCTGGTTTCTCAGTGTGTCCGAGTCCCTCGTGTTTCATGGTTCCGGTGTTTGTATCTTTTCTGTTTTTGACCCTGCTCTTTGCTTTTGCCCTTTTGCGTTTTTTCCTGGATATCCAGCCGCTTTTGGTTATTAAAGTTAGCTTTTGTTTACCCACACCTGCCTGCATTTGGGTCCTTTCCTGTAACCTCCCCACTCCTCCGTGACAATTATATATGTCTAACATGAAAAGCACTAAGAATTATATATGTGTTAAAATAAAAATCGGAAGATCAATCTTAGTCATACGCCTTGCAAATGTTTTTGTTTCTTAATAAATGTATACATTTTTACACTACAATAGCATAAGCCCAAAAATGTTAACCTGTTTTTCCAACTTATGTTTCAAAATTTCCAGGTGTGGAAACCTACTGTGATGGCAGACAGGATGGAGCTTTGGGAGGAACTGTGGTCCTCCAGCTGATGGACGGAGCCTCAGAAATATCTAGATACCAACTGTTCAAAAACATAACAGCAATACTCTCTGGGAGAAAGAAAAAGATTGTGTCTAATTTGATAGCAGACAGATCCTCATTTACTCCCAGTGATGGAACATTTAGGATCAACAACCTGAGCAGGACAGATGGTGGTGAATATACTCTTAAAATCTTTGATTCAAAGGGACGCAGATCAGAGCAGCGGACTCTACAGTTGACCATTCAAGGTAAATAAGTATTTCTGCCTACTGGTGAATTCAGAAACATCGACAGACATACATGTCATACTGTATTGATAAACTACATATATCTCATCTTCTACATATCTCTCTATCTATGCCTGTTCTGTATTATAAACTGTATATGATGAAGAAGATTGTTTTAATATCAAAAGTCATCTGAGTGTGTTTCCTTCAGCTCCTGTGTCCTCTGTCCTGCTGGTCTCTGAGTGTCTGTCCCAGGGAGAGATGAGGGTGTCCTGCTCCTCTGAGGGAAGAGACAGTCCTCAGTACAGCTGGACTCTGGATGGACACACACTGACAGACACTCAGCTCCTCTCTGGAAATAATGAGGCCAACATCATCACTCTTAAACAAGATGTCTCAGGACAACTGGTCTGCTCAGTCAAGAATCACGTCAGTAATGTCTCAAAAACAGAGACAATATCTACCTGTGGTGAGTGAACTGTTATGAAAAATATACATTATTCATTTCAAATATAAGAGACATTATGCATATGAGACTCATGAGGAGGTGGTAATGGGGTGGCTGCACAATAACTGTCACAGCAATAATTTTGTCAGGCCGGTAACTCAAGGAGAGGACTTGGATGCAGAGTAAGGATGGAGCTTGACAAGGCTTTATTCTTAACAAAGAAAACAAAGATCCTCCAGGGGAACAAAAAGCGCCTCAACGAGGGATGGTCAAAAAAGGCTCTAACTAAACTAAGGGGCTAATAACTGTACAGGCAAAAAGGCCAACAACAAAAAATCACTCTTACGAGGAACTAGGGATAACCACAAAATAATTAGACTATGACTATGACTACGAAGAATATGCTGGTGCTCTAGACGACAAACTAGACACACTGGCACAGGACAAAGGGAGACGCAGACTATATGCACACATGGAGGGTAATGGGGAAACAGGTGGACACAATCAGGAATCAGGGAAGACAATCAGACAGGTGACACATGAGGAAGGGCAGGAACCTGAAACGAGAGGAGAGTTAATTCCAAAATAAAACAGGAAGTCACAAACAAATATGGAGACAGGACAAAAACCCAACTTGACATTACCGGTGTGACAAATTTAACATGTGATTTTTACATCTCTTTATCTGAACAGATCGCTCCCTGCTCATACTTGGTTTGCGAGCAGCTGTGGTGATTCTTATATTAATCGGGATTGCCGTCTACTTTGTTTGGAAGAAGAAGAAATATAAGAAAGCTGAAGGCTCTTCTGTTCGTCAAAATATGGAGCATCGAGAGAACTCTGTTATGATGGTTGACATGAAAAGTTCTCCATCTGACCTTTGTGTCACCTCTCACCTGATCTGATTGACGATGTGTCTTGATGGATGTGACAATATGGTTTAGAGTGGAAAATCTTTTTGTTTTTGTTCTTCTTAAATTTGCTTCCCATAAAAAAAATGTTTGTGTGTGTTTTCTGCATTTGTTTCACTCTGGAAGCTCTGATAGAATAAATGTTACAATTGTAATTTCTTTTAATGTTTTAGAGTATTTTCTTTAATCAACAGTTTCCAGTGGAGGGCGACAGACTCTAACGAGATGACAGAGAGGGCACGAGAAAGAGAGAAGAGGAAGAAGTGACAAATTACACAGACCAGTTTCAAATCAGGAACAGAGAAATCACTTGAGCTTCAGACCACTGTGTGCCAACAGCACAGAGTGAATATCACATATTTTAGCACTTTGGGATGGCACACTGTTGTTTTTGGTTTTGCAATATCTAAAATTTTAGATATTGCAAAGACCCCACGTCTACTAAAGGCAACAAATAAAGGCAACAAAGGCATTAGCAAAGTCTAAAGCTATATAATGCTGTTGTAACACCGTATCTAGAGGCTGACATTATGAAAAAATATAATTCAGTGATCATTATTCTAGTACTCTTCTATTATTCAGTATTCTAGTAATCAAAATAACCTGATAAAAACTCAAATTTATGTGCGCTACATTGATTCGTTTTGTTTGAATGTTTTAGTGAATCATAATGCTCAATTTTCTGTCAGTGTATCATGAGGAAGTTAACTGTGTAACCTTCAGTGTTGTCCATGTTTATCTGAAATCTGTAGTTTTAAAGTTGAGCTGAATATTATTCTCCCTTGTGTAAACCCAATACCAAAAATTCGACATGTCTTTCATGTAAATTTATATACATTCATGGGTATTTAGATTGATTTTTTTAAATAGCTGAACACTTCACTGTCTGAACCAGAATTTAAAATATAGTTTGGTGTGAGTAAATAATTGTTATGTGCTCAACATGCTCTCATAATAATGACCTGATAGTGGATTAGGTGCAGTTTGAGAGGTTCAGACAGCATCTCAGGCTCTGAGTTTTAATTTAAATTTAACTTATAGTTCTTTTAGTCATCACAAATATCATGTGTCGTATGATTATTTTGTCCAAAATCATGAGATGGACAGACAACATGTAACAAATTTTGTTTGTTACTTTGTCAGCTGTCAGTTTCAAATCCTTTTTCAGTATGAAGGAAGAATGTTTTCCTCTCTTCCACTCAGTCCATCACACCCATGTGGCCCTTTTGGTCTGGACGCAAAGGGAAGTGAGAATGACATCACTTCCTTTTCTCCTCTCTGACTATAAAAAGATCTATACAACAGCGCTCCACTTTGTCAAAGTATTCGCACATTCTCCTCAGTGGCTGATAACTTTTGAAGACACTGAAGTATAAAAAAGAATAAAGTAGAGAGGTTTGTCTGGAAGCTGCTGAGTGGATCAACACAGGCTGAACACTGAGGCGACATGGAAGCTGTGGTTGGACTGTTGCTGATACTACTCGGAGTCTCTCATGGTGAGCTGTTCACAGACAACATTAATAACTTGTATTAATGTTGGATTCAGTATTATGTGAATTAAGTGCTTTGCAGCTCTAACTTTTTGGTTTCAAGTATATTCATAAGTATAGAACAGACATTCTCTTCAGTGATATATGATAAACCTGTTGGTTCTGAAGAAATTATCATTTGTATTGTTAAATTAAGAAATAGGAATCAATTGACAACTGCAGCAGTTTGAAACGGATATTTCAGTTTTTCAAGGGTCAGTAGGTTTTAAAAAAACATTTAGTTTAATCAGAGATCAATTCCACGTTATTGTGCAATTAGAGTAGAAATTACGATTACGAGTTTAATGTTCATTTATGAATTTATATTTGTAGGATTAAAGCACTTTGTTAAGATATTTAATTAATCCAGTAAAGCGTAATTTTCCTTTATATATTTCCTTAAGTCAAAATTTAAAATCAGACACTATAGGACTTTTTGTTTTTGTTTTTTTCAAATATAATTTTGCTTCTCTGGGAAAGATGAGATCTGTGCTTTAATTTAAAATAAACTTCAGTAGGTGTGAAGGAGTTTGTAATGACATGTAAAATACCTTTGTTAGCTCAACCTTAACCGTTTTGCAGTTACATGACTGTGTGACACTCATCTGCACAAAATTAAAAGTCAGACAGAGAAATAGTTGCACCAAACTGCTATCTATTTGCTTAGATTAATATTTGCATAAGTCTAAAACACTGTAATGGTCATTTATTCTGTAGAAATTGTGTAGTTTTTACATTTCCTTTTACCGTATTTATTTATTTATTTTTAATGTCCAGGTGTGGAAACCTACTGTGATGGCAGACAGGATGGAGCTCAGTGTTATGGAGCTTTGGGAGGAACTGTGGTCCTCCAGCTGATGGACAGCGCCTCAGAAATATTTAGATACCAACTGCACAAAAACACAACAACAGTAATACTGCATGGGAGAAAGAATCAGATTGTGACTATAGCAGACAGATCCTCATTTACTCCCAGCGATGGAACATTTAGGATCAACAACCTGAGCAGGACTGATGGTGATGAATATACTCTTACAATCTTTGATTCAAAGGGACACAAATCAGAGCCGCGGACTCTACAATTGACCATTCAAGGTAAATATGAATTTCTGCCAACTAGTGAATTCAGTAACATTGACAGACATACATGTCATACTCTATTGATAAACTACATATATCTCATCTTCTACATATCTCTCTATCTATGCCTGTTCTGTATTATAAACTGTATATGATGAAGAAGAGTGTTTTAATATCAAAAGTCATCTGAGTGTGTTTCCTTCAGCTCCTGTGTCCTCTGTCCTGCTGGTCTCTGAGTGTCTGTCCCAGGGAGAGATGAGGGTGTCCTGCTCCTCTGAGGGAGGAGACAGTCCTCAGTACAGCTGGACTCTGGATGGACACACACTGACAGACACTCAGCTCCTCTCTGGAAATAATGAGGCCAACAACATCACTCTGAAACAAGACGTCTCAGGACAACTGGTCTGCTCAATCAAGAATCACGTCAGTAGTGTCTCAAAAACAGAGAATATATCTACCTGTGGTGAGTGAAAACATGAGTGGACAGTTTGATGATTATGACACTGATGATTACATGAACAATGTTCATATTGATCTGTTTCTTCTCCAAAGGATTCATATATATTGACTGCATCTCAAATGGGACACGCATAAAACAGTGGGTGCTTGAAGCCAATAACACTCTGTGTATTGAGCCAACAACAGTGTCTCCGACAACTGAGGGTAAGGAGACTGACATCACAGTGTCAATTAAACCCTCCACTAATATCACATCCTCCAATCAAACTGTGACTTCCCCCAACACAGATGACCCATGGTACATTAGTAAGTGAAAACTAACTAACTGCAGTGGATTCATTAACATTTTTTTTCTTTATTTGTCTATTTCCATAAAAACCTGTAATGTTTGCTAACTTAACCATCTGTGTTTGTCTTTTACTGTTGAAACAGGGCATTTGCCAGTTATGGCTGGAGTACTCTCAGCTCTGGTAATTCTCCTTGTGGTCGGGGTGGCAGTCGTCTGTGTTCATCAGAAAAAACAAAAAAACAAACCTGAAGGTAATGAACAATATTTCCCTTTTCATGATCTCTCAATGCATTTTTTTCAGTGTTATCAATCTTTTCATGTAGCTCTCAGCACAAAAGCAAATAAGTGGATTTCCCAAAATGTCGAATTCTTCCTGTAACAATCCTTCTTGAAGTCACTTAGTCTATTTAGTTGTTAAATGATGATATGTTGTTTATGATATGTTTGTGCCACTTCTTACTCCACAGAAGAAGATGATGAACAGGAGTTAACGTATGCTGATGTTAGGATCGTGCAGCGGCAGGGGAGGCAGATGCCGCAGACGGCAGAGGTGGAAGTGGAGTATGGCCAAGTCAAGCTTTCAGGGCGACCTCGGCAGACTGTTAAACCGACAGGAGAAGAGTGTGTGTACGCCATGGTCCGTAAATAGCAGGTGAATCAGAGTGTTCAGCGTTGTTTACAAAGACTGCACTGCTGAAGGCAGATGGAGGAGGTGTTTGTCGAGAAGCCTAAAGGTCTCTCACCATTATTTAATGTGATTTTCAATAGGAAGCCATCAGTGTTCATAGTATTTATTTCCATCAGTTATAGTATAGTTCTGATGAGCGGGCGTATCAGTTCCATCATTTTTGTCGCATTATGGCTAGTATTTATGGACTAGTTTTTACAGACTATTTAAAATTTCATTAGAAAAATATTTTTGTAGGTGTTGCACAATTTTTACTCTCTCTCTCTTTATTTACACAATGTTGTGCTTCTTTGCTGTTACTTGTAATTTATGAGTATTTCATTTCTTGAACACGGTAAAGTTGCAATAATTATCATACAAATTTTTAAGAATGTAAATGTCTTTACGGTATTTTTAGTTTTATTCACATTTAATGATTGGAGAGATGAACTGTGCTCTGAAAAAGTGGCATTGGTACATTTATGCTGGTTAATCATCCATGTTTACACGTCATCTATTTTTAACTTAATCTGACAGTAATAAAGTAACTTAAGTTTACTTTAAATCAAAATGTTTTCATTAAACAGATGTGGATGAAATAGTTAAGATTCAGAGTATATCAAAGGAACTTATTTGCTCTTGCTTGGTAGATTAACTCTCTATCTTATCGATTGTTTTTGCAATTGTGAAGATTTCTCAGACCCCAGGAGGTTTTAATTAAAGACTAAATGCAGCGTGTGAGTATCAGTCTCATGTTCAACCGCGCTGTCTTCCTTTGGTTCTTTAGGCCAAGCTGCTTGTCTTTCAGGAAGTTGACAGTGAGCACGAAGTTGTTTCCATGATGTAAACACTTCTGCTTTTTCAGTTTTCAGTTTTACAAAACGTGTTGGTTTACATGGTGTGATTTTTAAGACCTGTTGCTCACTGGGTGTTCAAACCATTGCTGAAATATCCCGTTAGTTCAGTGATGAAACTGAGTGAGCTGTGTAGTTGCAGCTTATAATCATATATACGCTGGGGAAGTTTGTTGGGTCTACTTTAGTAGATGCAGACATACAATCTTTTTATTAATAACTGCACTTCTGAATTACCTCAAAAGACAGCAGTTCCTTCTGAAATTTATGAAATGATTACACTTCCACTTTTTTACACTTAACAATTACAATATGTTTCCAACAAACGAGGAACACCTTGTAAAAAAACTGTGTTATTTTGTTCCCCTTTCTTCTTTACTGAAACATGAGGGGAACTGAGAGGGACAAATGTAGTTCTATTTTTTCTTCATCTCATGTTTCAAGAGGAAAGGAACTTAACAGTTTGAGTGTTGTGAGATGTGTATCTTTTAACCATCACGTTTTCTATACTTAGTGTGATGCGTTTCCCACAACTTTGTGGCTTCCAGTTCAGAATGTACTTGCCACAAGAGAAGTTTAGATATTATATTAGTGTTACTCAGCTATTGTAACACTTGGCACTTACTGATGTTTTAATAATTTTTCTCTGGAAGAATAAACTAATCTACATTGTGGTTAATTATGCAAAATATTTGGGCTAAATAGGAAATCTGTTGATGACAGTTCATGATTTAAAATTAATCTGACAGGTTTCAATGAAGGAAGGGATTAAATTCAACTACATGCAAGTGAGGACTAGATTAAGTAAATCAATATGTTATATATATCCATTGTGAGCAGGTAAACAAGGGATAAACAGTAAAACACAGAGCACATCCAATAACAGGATGTTTGCACGTGTAGCAGAATTTACGTGAGCTCCTCTGCATATTAAAGACTCAGAGGTTTTGTTGTTAGAGCATGTGATAAAAAAAAACAAAAAAACTTTGGCTCTTGAATGCAGAGACTGACCGCTACATTCTCCTCAGGAGAATTCTCTGCTGTTATCACATAAAACAACACAATACTACATTTTAGATGATTTAAATTAGTCAGTCAGACTCATAAGAGGGCGTGCTCAACTGATCGGGACTAACAATTAACAGAAACAAAAAGCTCAGTACTTAAAGGCATTAGCTGGATGAAAAGAAGTATTTTGCATTAGGGTGCTACTTGTTTCATTTCATAAACACAGCAGGATGTACAAAGAAACTCATGGTGAAATAGCTTTTCATGTTGTAATCACATGCAAGTGAATAACCTTTTGGTCTTTCTGTCTGGTGTCTTCCAGTCTGGTGCAAGTTAGTGGACTGTACTTTTGTTTCATTTAAAGGCTTGGCATTTTTTGTTTTAAAGCATCAGTGTGTATGATTTAGTGGTATAGTTGCAGATTGCAAACCTACTCTACTTGTTTTTCTATTCCAAGCACAAAGGAGAAACTATGGTGGCCACAATACGTGTGATAAATGCCAAACTCCCTATCTAGAGCCAGTGTTTAGTGTGTCTATGAGGATCTGTATAGTGTCTGTAGTTATAAAAGGCTCATTCTAAAGTAACATAAACATAACCACTCTTATTTTCAGGTGACTCTACAACAATAAAAATATAGTATATATTAGTAATAAATGTAGTTAAAGTCAAATATATATATATATAAATATAAAAAGTACTTGTATTTAAGGTAACACCACATGCTTTTAGTTGTGTACTTGCGATGGGTTTAATCAAAGTTGGGGGTTACGTGATTGGTTTGGTTTGATAGCTTGAGGTTAAAGGTTCACAACCATGGACTGCCATTCAGCTGATTCAGAGTCATAAAATTGGCGTTTATGGGTCATGATAGTTGTATTGTCCTTAAACAACCACCTGAGCTCATTTCTTTGTTGAACGCTCTTGTTAAAACACAGGTGAACTTCTGACTGACATAATTTACTGAGCAAATAATTGACAACACAGGTGAAGTGCAATAAAGGCGCTCTAACAGTCCAGTATCCTTTTGCCATCTGATCAGTTATCCAGTTCTACTTTATTCAATGCAATAATTGTATGCAAATCAAAATGTACTGTTGCAGCTATTTGATATGTGTATAACATAGGAAATCCAAAAAGATTAGACTGTTGCACTTTAGCTCTTGATAGGTTTGGTTGACACGCAATTAAACATTTCTTTCTTCCTCATAAAAAACAGGTGATTTTGTCGTTGTCATGACACATTCATGTGATGTTACTTTGCCATGCCAAAGACTGGTATTTGGTGCCAATGCATCAGTCCTGGGCATGTCAGTTTTTGATTGAAGATATTCCTCAGGTGACTTATGATTTACCATTTTAATAATTTGTATACAATTTAGCAGAGTAGAGAAAACAGCCCAGGTCCTTTTTTTTGGCTGCATGAACTTCTCAGTGAGGTTTTCTCACTGTTAATTAACAGAAAATGCAATGCAGATCGATAAATATCTGTATTGAACATGTTTTTTTATATAATGTGCAGCAAAACATCTTTTATAGGCAGCAAAATAAGCCTCTGCTTAAATGTGAAAATACATAAGCAATGAAAGAGAAACCTTAAAGAAACTGATGAATACACAGGCTGCACAAAGTTGATGCTACAGTGGTTTATTCTGAAAATCCTGGCTGAGTGTGGTTTGTACTGAATTTACATTGCAACATTTGTTACTTTTCCTTCCTCTTCTGTGTCCTCCAAACAGAAATAGTCTCGAAGTGTGACAACCACACTTACATGTAAAGCAGTACATACTTTAGCACTTTATAGAGTACATACGACTCAAAAGACTCGAGAAGCTGTTTTTTTTTTTCTACTGTTACAGTGGCGGTAAATTATTTGTAATATTACAGCTCCTTTTCAGGATGTGTCTTAACACTGCTGTCTGAGCATTATGTTCCACAGCCATTTTTAAACACGTTTGCTCTCAGTTCCTTGTTGTTATCACAATGTTGTACCCTAAAAAATAAAATAAAATGAGAATATATTTTAAGTCAGAATGGGAAATATGTTTGTGCATGTTATATTATAAGCCTGTTTACTTGTTACAACGAATGTCAAATGCCAACATTTGTGTTTTAATATCAAAATTGGATTGTTTTAACTTCCTTTTTTTTTTTCATTTCAATCCTTCTATTACGCTATATACAGCTTCCTTCCTCTTTCTAACTGTAACACATTTGTTTAAGAAAAACATGTATATTTCCATGCAATCATGCATACATATTACATGAGAAAGAACGTTAAAGGCTTGTTGAACTTTGGCATCTCTTTGTGTATGTTTTTTCTGCTTTCCTTAGTATCAACAGACACTATCACTATCACACTGTTCTCTGTTTCCTGTAATGAAATTGTAATAAACAGACAGATTAGCATCATTTTACTTAACACCAAAGAAGTAGCTGTTTTGGCATGCATTAGCAGAACTTTTATCATTAATTTGCATTTGTATTTATTTGCTCAAGTGTTATTTTGAGAGACATTTCCTCATGCAGTTAGGACAAATTATTTAAAAAAAAACATAAAAAACCCCCCCAGACACATTATACCTATTACTCATGACGCAGATACCAACCAGATATCAAGTCCACAGGAAGTTCAGCTTCCCTTGATATTAAAGAGAGATGAACGTCTGAAGTCACACAAGTTTGACAAGTTTCATGTTATCCAGTGATTCTTTGTCCATATTAACATATTCAAATCCTGTGATTGGCAAATTCCAACTAGAGATGATCAATGCATCAGACGTGAAGTGCTTGTTATTGTGAAAGGCAGGAGGTGCAGCATTATAACAACATGTTGATGTGAATCATCTTCATTCATTCTGTGGTAAACAAAATACAGTATGTACATATTTCACGCCATATCAGTCTTCCATATGAAATCCACCTAGTACTCCTCTGATATAGTGTCAGACAAAATGTTGCTGCTGGGGCTGGTAGCGGTGTGGGTGTCAGAGGGTTCCCCAAGCACAGGTGGGTTGGGTGTAGTTGTGGAGGCCTGCTGAGAATGCTGCAGCTTCTTCCTGTTTATCTTCCTCTCTTTAGCACGTCTGTTCTGAAACCAGATTTTCACCTGAAACAGGAATACACACAAACATATAAATATAAATATAAATATAAATATAAATATAAATATAAATACATTTAGTGAGAACTCTTGTTGGTTATTTTTGCTTTTGTGTTTGCTTCATCTCATCCTGCCTCACCTACTTCTCGATTTTGTTTCAGTCTTTCCCAGAAATGTTTTGCTGCATTAAATTGTCGGATTAACAAACAAAATGAGTAGCATTAGTAATATCATCATGAGAGCAAGAGTGAATGATTCACCATTAACGCTTATGCAAAGATGTTAGATACTGACCACATATCCATATCCCACAAGCAACCTCTGAGTGGCTCGGCATACGTAAATATGATACACTGATCAGGCAGGATGTTTACAGAACATTCAGAACAAAGCCCATCCGCATGCTGATAGGTAAATAACCACAAAATTAAAACTACAACGATACTGGCTATGAAAATCTACCCCATAAGACACTTTTACTATTTGCAGTGTTAAAATTCTCCCTACAGATGTGTCTGAAACGCTGTTAGAATGAAAAGTTGATGTCATGTCTAATGTAATCAATGACTCACAGATAAAACTAATACTGCACAAATGTGCATAGATGTTACATTTTTTGATGGCTAATGCTTTAAAGGATCAGAAGAACAAAGAAGAATAAAAAGGGTTTTAAATAGACCGCTGAAAATGTCTGCCTCATCGATCTCCAGGCTTTAAAATAAATCTGATTTATTTAAGTATGATGATAAGCAACGACATGGACCTGCACCTAAACCTAATTTTTATTTTCCACTGTCCCCTCTGTGGCTCACACAAACATAAGAAAAGAACAAAACAGAAGGGATTTACTGAAATAATTATGTTATTATATTACATTTAAGTTTATGTTATGTTTATAAATATTTTTTGCCCTATTAAACCTCCTATATGACGCTCTTTGATATGCAGCAGCCTTTCCTAACATTGTCAGTCATTCCTGAAAAGCATGCACTCTTTTTTTGTAGTTCCTTTGAATTATTTCTGATGTTTTATTAAACATTGACCTTGTGAGTAATAAAACACAGCTTTCCTCAGTCCAAAACAGTTTAGGGTTTTTGTGCTACAGCTTTACTTGGTCTGGTATGACCAGTAGTTCATGGTGCATTTACCATTTAATAGCTTGTAATTGCAATTTGTGGCCACAGTGGCCACTGTTCAGCAAGATTTACAAATTAACTTACTAACTTCATTTACTTTTTTTTTCAGCTGCATGTCACATATTTTAATGGATCCTGTTATAAAAATTAGGTTTATACTGTGTTTAATCCTACAATGTGTACGGGAGTTCTGTTATAAAATTAGGATAATACTGTGGTCCAGATGTGTCCTAGAAGTCTAGCTCAGGTGTGAGCGTCAGAGACAGGTCAAGAGGTGATAGATGAGGGGACTTTCTGCTGACAGATGAAAAGAGAATACTGCAACATGAAACAAATGTGTCTGGGACAACCCATCAAAAAGTGTATAAAAACCAATTGTTGAAGCTCCACTGGGAGCCTTTTTGTCTGTAACCCCTTCTGTGTGTTGCACTGTTAAACGCTCCTTCTTGTACAAGAATATTAAATTCAACTTAAACTTTGATACTTTGA
The DNA here is from genome assembly GCA_033000465.1 of Sciaenops ocellatus. NCBI lineage: Eukaryota > Metazoa > Chordata > Actinopteri > Sciaenidae > Sciaenops > Sciaenops ocellatus. The sequence continues at coordinate 17,653,265 of CP136866.1, forward strand.
ATCCGATCTTCTTTATTGAAGGGTCTCTCTAAAAAATTCTTATAACAGATCCAAATGCCTACTAAGGCCAGGAGGATACTTTTATACTTGCTGTGTATTTTCTTTCAGTTTATTTGTGCAACTACAGTAATATAAATTGAATATAATGTGATTTATAATGTGACTAAATGCACCTTGTTGCATTGTTTTCTGCATCATAACTCTTCCTGTGCTTCCTCTGATCTCTCTACCCATTACCACTCTACCTCTAACTTTAATTTGCCCCAGTCCACTCACTTGTCTCTCGGAGAGGCCCAGTGCCCCTGACAGCTCGGTCTTCCTCCTCATGGTGATGTAGCGGTTGAACTGAAACTCCTTCTCCAGCTCAAGGCGTTGTTGGTCAGTGTACACCACCCTGTACTTGTCCTTAGTGCGAGTCTTTCCTCCTGAATCACACAAAACAACCCTGATTTAGTAAGACAATAGATATGTAAGATGGGATGGTTGACTGACTTGGTGAATGCAAGTGAATAGATGTGTTATCCTGCCAGTAACACAAGCAAGAATGATTATAATATCAGTGAGTCACATGGTCAAACAGACGACTAATTTGAAGACGTCTGGTGCCATGTTCAAGTTCAGGCGCCACTTAAAGCCTCATCAACTCTATTAATCATGCTAACTATAACTAATGTAAAGACTCTTCGCTGCATTGCATCAGTGGTTCCCCTTATCACTGTGAGTTGTGTTTACATAGGTGTTTACACAGGCAGCTATTCATTGACACGCATGTTCACACACACTCTTAGGAAAGGGTGAGTCAGAGTTATTGATCTGAAATCTTGATCGATCGACACAGAGCAACACACACGCACAGACGTAAGTAAAGCCTTAAGGGTTAGCCTTTAGTGGAGATTTGGTTTGACTTCTGCTGACTTCCTGTAATGCCTGTGTTATCTAGCCAGTTTGTCACCCTATCCACACACCCAGTGGACAGAGAGGGTGGGGAGCTACATTTCTGCAGACTTCACAGCCTCCACTGTTAGCTTTCCATTGACATCTCACAACACTCTGCCAGAAGGGGAGGTGAAAATCTTGATGAATGTGTGTGTGCAGTCAGTCTGACTTTACTCTGCATACATGTTGAAATTGTTCGTATCTATTAATATGCAGTTTACCAAATACGTCATCTCTGCACCGACGACTCAACTGCAGGGGGTTTGTTGCCACAGCACTACACCAAGGAATCTAGAGGCCTATGATAAAAACTTTAATCATCATCAGTTGTTATCTAGATGGCTCATTTCCTGTTAGTTGCTATTTAAGATATGTGATCAGCCTGAAGATAGACCACAAAATGTGTCAAACAACTTCACATAGGAGTTTTGTCTATGTTAAAGAAGCAGTACGCAGACTCTCAGCCTAACCTTTGAATGTATTATATATTAACATGGATTATTTATTATATTTATCAAATAAAATGTTTCATTACACCACACAGTCTATAACAAGCCTGCATTGTGACCTCTCTGGCTCAATGCATTATATTAATCCCACCTGAAATTGTCGGTCTGATGGATTCATGTGGTCCCCTCCTGGAACTTAAGAGGTCCTGTCCGTTGATAAAGTTGTATGGGGTGAACGACCCCCCTCCTGCGGCGGTGGGCGTGCCGCTCAGCTCCGGGGAGGAGAAGTTGACCTGCCCGGCGCTGGGGCTTGACCCCGGGAAGCTGTACGGATACTCCTCCCGGGGAGCGTAGACTGGGTTCCAGGCACTTGTCGACGGGTCACCGACTCCCGGGACGTGATGGTAACCGGTGAAGTCATACGGAGGCGGAATGTACTGGCTGTTCAGTGACAGCGTCTGAGCCGGGAGTCTGGCCGACTGTGTGTTGGGGTACATACCGGTGTCCTCGTCCGACAGGTAGGGTGACTCTCAGGTGTACCTCAGTGAATCAAACTGTCTGGCGCATGTTAGGCCTGTCTGTGTGTTCCCGGCAGGCTCTGGCTCTCTGTTTTCACTTCAGTCTAAGGTTCAGGCTTATTACTGCCCGGCTACCTGTGCAGTAAGACTACACACCTTTATGGATTTACTGCCAGGAGTTCAAAAGTATCATCATGACGTCACGTTTTACCTGAGACCCACCTGCCTGCTCGTCTTGGCGACATGAGGGCATTGACCCCGACTCACCCAGTCTGCCTTGGTATGGATACTTTTGATAAGTTTATCATGTCAGGCGTGCGTGAATCGTACACACGCGTGCACGTACGTGTGTGTGGATCATATGATATCCAGCACAGAGGTTGTAAATGAAAATATGAGTGGGCTATCTGCTGAATGAAAAGTGAAAGTATTCATTAGGCAGAGGAATAGCTCTAGACGTTTTTCCACACAGCTATGTGTGTAATTGATTTAGTTTTTTTACTCGGAAGAGCATTAAGAACATGTGGCATGTGAAGTATTTGTGTTACTGTGCAATAAAAAATGACTATTGATCATGTAAACCCTCAAATTACCAGAAATGCATGTCATTGATAAAGTATTATCATGACTGACACATTACTCTAATCATTATTGTAATCTTGTAGCCATAATGAGCTAATGTTGAGCTAATTTTTCATAGTTGTTTAAAATTAGACACTTTGATAAGATAATAATTTATTGAAAATGTAATCTGTGGACTAGAAGAGGCACAAATATTCTCAGTTATAGTCCTACGGTAAAGGCAAGTGAGTAGACCTAATGTACGTTATGTTTACCAAGAACTAGTGTGACAAATGAGTCTGTCAGCTCCTAAACATGTTTCTAACTGTTTATCTTAAACTTACTCATTCAAGTAATGGGTCACTATATATATTTCTTGTTATTTTGTTCCTTAAATAAAATTGTAGGATGGATTTTTTTTAATGATTTTATGAGGTTCTTTAATTTCAGGTTTATTTATCATATGCAGGTTAACACAGGGTCAACAATACAATGAAATTTGTGGGACAAGAGGAACCGGTCAGCTCAGCATTAAAGCATTTATTATGTGACAGTGAAGAAACTTAGAGAAACACATACATGAAAATCATCATCACCAGTGAGATTATAATTATGTTATTTATGAAAAAACCCTCAATATTTTGTGTAGTAATAGTTTATAGGCTATAGTCTGCTACAAACGTACGGCATGTACAGAAATAAGCCCTTCAAATCAAGTTTAAAGTTGTGTTGTCCACTACATCCAAGCTCAAAACCACCACATGAGGGCAGTAAAAAACTGGTAATTGGCAGGTAACTTACCACATCCTTCCTAGATACAAACTTTCTGTTCACAAACATGTGGTGCGTGATAATATAATATGCACAAGAGTTCTTAATCCTATCTACTCTTGGCTTTATACTTTTTCCTCATTCAATTGATGTACTCGGAATATTATGCCATAAAGTATACCGTTTATTCCACTTGTTGAGTTTTTCTGTGGGTCCATCTGAGTCTGACAAACATTCATAAAAGATTCATGTTAGTATCTTGGTCAGAACACTCATTATCAGCTATAACAGCTATCAGCTGTTCGCGTGAAGCAGGCTCATGTTAATGGAAAGAAAAGTGCTACAGGCCTGGACATTAAGGAAAGTGCAACATAAACATCAACACATATTGCATAAAGTTCGGAATACAATACATCATAGCCACCAAGTGAAAACAACTCGGCTAGAAATAAAAACAAATATGCTTTTAGCACTTACAGGATACATTAGATCATGTGTTAATGTACAACTGGACTGTGCAATTTGTCTTCAAACATTCAGACCTCAGAAAAAGTTTAAATTTATCTGCTGCCGTGTGCCAAAAAATGAAAACCCCAGGCTGTGTAAATCTGTGATATTCATCCAAATGAAGGGTTACTGTAAATAATGATACATATATAGAGGTTAAGTTTAAACAGTGCAGTATAAACACTGTTCCGACTGGTCTCCTTGTACTTGTCCCGACATTCAGATTCATCGAGGGGGAACTAATAAGAGACCTGTAGCCTCTTTTCGCTGTATCTAAAAGCTCACATGTGTTAGAAGGAGAGCTGCTGTAGGTGCCCAGACACACCCAGAGCTTTCATCTTGCACAGTCAGTCTTCCTCCTTCCTTCTCTGACCTATTACAGTCAAGTGATAAACCCCTACAACATATCTGTCAGATTGTGTTTCACAAACACTGAAAAGTGGAGAGGGGTTTATGTTATTTTAGATGGTGTTCAACAAATATCAACATCATTCGGCATCACTGAGACCACTGCAGTTTTATTTGATCACAGAGTGTGAGGCGGTGTGTATACTCACCCTCTAAGTCTGTGTTCAGAATTGCCTATTTAGTGACAAGACACCATTGTCTATGACGACAGAACAATATTTCATCATATAGGACTGTAATATTGATGTTCTTCTTCCCTTCTTCATAAGAGATGGGGAAGTTGTTAAACTAGATTGCGTGGATTGAACTCGCTGTTGTTCCATAGGCCATTTTTTCCTTCATTACACCTTTGTTATTAGACAGTCTGCCATAGAAAGCTGACAGGAAATGAGAGCAGACAGAGGAATGGGATGACATGCAACAATGGTCCCTGGCCTGACACACCTCCCCAGGATAGTGCTAGTTTCTCTAAATTCTCCTGCTGGGCTTTTTTTTTCTTTTATGATGTTTTTAACTAACTAAATCTAAGTCTAAGATGAAGTCCTCAAATTTCCAATATCTTTCTGAACAACATGCCAATATTTTTGCATGTAACAATACAATTTATTGATTAATTAAAAATGGGGGCCATTAATTTTCTGTTGATTAATTGTTTCAGCTCTAAATTTTTATCTCTCCTGTGTTGCTCTTTAAGTTGTTATTTAATTTGACGTGAGCGGTTGTATCTCAAAGTATGATGAGGATGATTGTCACTGTTGTTGTTTTTGTGCATTGGACGTGTGTTTTAGGTTTAGGCCTGAGCAATATCTGAATCAAGTGTCAAGGAGACTTTAACTGTTTCAAGGTAAATAGGACTACTGACCACTTAGAGTGCTTTTAAAGCACTTCACACACACACATTCATACACTGATGGCAGAAGCTGCCTTGCAAGGTCCCATCTGCTCATCAAGAGCGAATGAGCGCTTCCTATCCAAAGCGCTCACAATGATGCTAAGCTCATATATTAACATACCAATGTGACGGCCATCGGGAACAATTTGGGGTCAGTATCTTGCTCAAAGACACTTTGACTGGACTGCAGGAGCCAGAACCTTTGATTACTAAACGACCCACTCTACCACTAAAGCCTAAGTCGCCTTTATTGGTACAATTTATGATAAATTTGACTCCAGATGTGTTATGTCTTCATCCATCTTCATCTATCAGAGATGTGTTGGGTTCAGCTCCAGGTCCAGGCATCAGCCCTGCTTTTTGCACACTCCCCCCTCCCATGGGCCTGCAGGGGCCCCTGTCTGTCAGACACTAAAAGATAAATTTGTTTTATCTGAAATCCAGCAAAATACACACACAGCAAACACCATAAAGGGTGGTTGCATTAGTTGAGCTCCAGCTATGGCAACAATCCAGATCAGCAGTGAGAGAAACCACTCTTTAGCTGCTCTGATAGTCTGAATAGGCGTTGCATTGTTGTAGCAGAATGATTTGGAGTCCAGTGTAATAAGTGGTTTGCCACTCTGCCAAGCTGTATGACTAAAAAAGGAGAGCTGTCACATATAAAGCAATAAACACGTCTCCACTGTAGCAACATGGTAAATTTATGTCCGCATTAGACACATCTGTCTTGGCACTCTTTACATATTTACACCCAGCAGGTCCTGTTTGAGCTGTGATTTGCTGCAGCATGTGTGTGTCCAGCTGGTAAAAGATTTTGTGTGGAGTATTTGCATAATGTGAATGTATTTTTTTTGCTGCATTAATACCTTTTAGAGTAGATTCATTTTTGCAATTTATTGCAAGAAGGCGTTAATTACATGGAAAGAAATGAATAGATGTTACAGTGGGACAGTCCTGTGTGGTGTTGTTCCCCTCCTATCTAATAACTGAGGCTCACAGGCTCTCTAATTACTGCTAGCAGGACTTTTATATTTACCCTCACAATTAGAGGAGAACATGGTTACTGTCCAATTTAGCCCCTGCCCCCCTCCTCCCCTCTGTCTGCCCCGACCCCTTGTTAGAGAGAAAAGGCCCTCGTCAGCTGCAGGGTTGCGTTATGAATTTCAAGCCATCCTCTCATATCCTGGGAAAGGAAGAAATTAGGGAGAGTGCCAATATAGAGAACAGGTTTTTGCACAGTGTGTGTGTGTGTGTGTGTGCATGTGTTTGAAAGAGAGAGGGCTGAAAGAGTAAGAAAAGAGACACAAGGGGGGTGAGGACAGAGGGAGGTGTTGAGTTATTTTATGTGGGATTAATGGACAAAGAAAGGAAAAAGAAAAAGATAGAATAAAAGATGTAACATGCAAGAAAAATGTGTTAACTTCAGCTAAAAGTATCATATGTGTTCAACCTCTTTACACCTGATTCTAGCAGGTTATGTAAGTGAAGTTATTTCCCTGAGAAACTGAGACTTCCATGTTTGTTTCCAAAGCAGGCCACCATAAGCTCTGCCAAAACCTTTTTTTCGTGCTTGGACCTCTCACTCTCACTCTCTCTCTCTCTCTCTCTCTCTCTCTCTCTCTCACTCTTTCTCTCCCTTTTTATTGTGTTTGTTGTTTTATGGAGGGGTTAGATGCGGTCCAGATTGCTGTTGCCAATAGAGACTGTCTCTGTTCACCTCCAGTTGCTTGCCACTCCATTCATAAACAAATCACTTCAGCTCAGGACCTCTCAGCTGCTATCAAAGAACAACAAGCAGAACCCGATCTGTATTTTGAAGTTTTCTCCTTCTGTTTATTCTCTTTCTCCGCTCACTGCTTCTTTTTTTTTTTTTTTTTTTAAACTTCCCTCCATTGCTTTCTGCTCTCTGCTTCTCCCCTTCACAACTCCCTCCCTCCTCTTCAACTCACTCTTACTCCAGCCCCAGCAGGGCCAGACCACTGACTCTCTCCTCTGTGTGAATCTGACAGGAAAACAGTGTGTATGTGTGTGCGCATGTCTCTATTGGGAACACTTCTTTTTAAACTTACAGCACTCTTTTGGGAGCGGTGGGCAGGCTTTTTCAGAGTGTGAGAGAGGAGACCCCCGTGGTGCTGTGATTTGACTAAACAAACAGCCGGGCTCAGAGCGGTACCTCCTCCAGCGGGCTCCCGGGACAGCAGAGATTAACCTCAGACTCTGAACATCTGAGGGATCTATACATCTGAGGCAGCAGCCCCTGTAGAGACAACCAGCTGGAAATCCCTCCTCTGATTTCAGAAGGAGGAGACCGAACGCTGTCCGGCAAACCTCTTTGGAGAGAGAGGAAAGACTTGTCAATGCTTCGAGGATCACTCTGAAGGTAAGGGGTCTTACTTCTCTGTCACCGTCGGGGATTTTACTTTTAGTCACGGCTGCTTGGCAGCTGTTGGCAGAAGTGAAGATGTACTGGACAAAGCGATGAAAATTCACTTAGCCTGCACGGGAAGCCCACTGTGACAGATTCAATTTCATAGCTGTCTATTATAGAGAGGATGCACCTCATCCTTATAACACTGGACTATTGGTCCATATAACTTCCTTTAATTTAAACTGATAAAATAATCTGATTTAATAGCAAACAAAATGTCTGGTTTTAAGGCTTGTTTTGTTTTGCCATGTTCTTACTAGTTTGTGAGAATGTGGGTGGTATTTGTTACCCACATACTTGAATGTGTACACAACAGGAATTACAATGTGAAAGAGCGTGAGCAACCTGTTCAAACATCAACATGGTGATGGCTTGTATCTCTGTACATAGACACCTTTTTACTCTTTACATAGCGCAACTTTAACAATGTTTATCTTCTCACTAAGAGAATACGTTTGACAAGGTATCCCAGGGTCTCCCTCACACACACTGGGCTTTATAGCACACGTTGTTTGTATGCGCCACTTTGTGCTTCACTGCTAAAGAGCTTGTTTATACAGCCTTTTTCAGTCACCCTGAGTGAACTGACGGTCCTCATTGCTAAACCATCAGTCTCTTTCCTCCCTTGTGAATGGTCCTAACAGAATCAATCTTCCCTGCATAGCTACATGGAGAAGCTCATTGAAAAGCTATGTAGTGATATCAAACATGGCATCAGTCACTGTCACCAGCATCCTCTGTAACTGCGCCTGGATCTCCTTTTTGTGATAACGCATACCAGCTTGAATTTACTCAGCTTAATGCCTCTGTCGCCCCTTTTTTAAAATGTAAATCTGTCATAAAACTGTGATTTTGTTTCGTCTGAGGAACTCAAAGCCGAGCAGACATAAACAATTGGTTGAATCATCTCCTCGCATTCATCACCGGAGAAGTTTTTAGTACCTGAAATGAGTTACACTATTGCAATGTGAGCTATTTCATAGCTGAGACACATGTGGCATGCACATCTTTTCACTCTAATCCCACCATATGTTTTGCACCTAAAAACCTTCCCACTTCCCCGTTATGTATGACTGCAGCAGTGTTTAGTTGTTGGCTTGGTTAACTGCACATCCATCCTCTGTGTACAGATGACCTTTTTGATATTGGGGCATCTGAATTAGTGCAAGTTGTGAACAGTGTTGGCATGTGCTTTGTGTCAGATGTTTTACTCCTCTACAGTAAGGAGTTTCCTTTTGAACTTCTTTGATGTTCTCTGGCTCTGTGGATATTTCGGTCCAGGCATTGTCTAGTACTGTTGTTACAGATGAGCTGTTGGAAACTTGCATTCATGTCATGCTTTTACCATCAACGGTATTAGAAGGTATTGCATTCATATCATAGTTTAGCTGGATGACTGTATCTACTGTTTTGAAGTTGCTGCTGTGAGATACTCAGCAGCAACTTCAAAACAGTAGATACACTCAACACAAATCTTTATAGCATGGATGTGTAAAACATAGTGAAGTTTAATTTGTCTCCTGAGCGGTGGGGATTTTTCTCCCTGTGCGTCAGGCTGCTGGTATGTACTGCAGCAGAGCTCTTCTCCCCGGCCCATGATGCAGCGCGACCCATTCGGCTCCATTCCCCTGGCCCGCACTTAATCCTTCGTCATCAGCTGTTTCCTGGCTCTCCGGGCTCTCTGCATGCCAGCCGCTCTGAGAAAATGTGCTTCACATTATGACCATGCAGAAAACATGCCAGGAGTCTGATTTGGCTCACATGTGCCGATATGTAACAGTTTGAGCTCAGCAGAAAGTTTTGAAACACATTGATCTCATTCTGTCCACTTGTGATTTATCCTCCGTGAGCTGAACACACAGCTGTTCAGCAACCGTGCTCTGAAAACTAGTGTGACGTTGTTTAGATGTGGATCAAGTGTAGAGTTTAAAAAGTAATTTAGAGCACTCAGACATATTATCACATGATTATTCTCACACTTATTAGTGAGTGTATCTATCTATCTATCTTTTATATTTAAATATAGCAGCCTCTGACTCACTCTGTGGCAGTCACTTATTGGCTGATTCATAATTCATCACTCATACTTCTGAGCTGAGCTGTTGTTTCTTTGTGAGTCGATCAGTCTTGACTATCGGTCACTGCTTCTTTAATCCTGTACTTAGACTCTTATTTGAGTCATATAGCTTTAATGAAGAGCACTAAGTGGTGCTCCGATACAGCATCCTGTACGGCTGCCCGTCCATCTGGCCTCCCCCCTCGTTCCCTCCTTCTTTCCCTCCCACCCACTCACACTGTGCTGACAGGCAGCTGCATCTCATCTCCAGTCAGAGAGCGCAGCCACTCCTACAGAACGACTCCTGGAGGAAATGTTTCTTTTTGAGTTGTAATGCCAAACGTTCAGATGGAAATCAGGCTTAAAATGCAAAGAGAGTGTCATTTTCAAACATGTAACAGAGAAGTTGTCCAAACATATGAACATATGGTGGAAATTAACTCAAGTATGGCATAGGTGCTGTGTATTTCCATGGTCCATACTGTACTTTTTACCCTACTACTACTTACTATTTACTGTACTGGGTGATTAAAGTTAACTCTCATCAATCAACAAACTAGTTATTGATTGTTAAACACTGAATAAAAAACATAATTAAACAAATGATAATTTAAAAAAAAAATCTGACATTTAAAGGTCCAGTGTGTAATATTTAAGTGTGTCTATTGACAGAAATTGAATATCATATTCATAACTTTGTTTTCATTAGTATAAAATCACCTGAAAATAAGAATTGTTATGTTTATTTTACCTTAGAATGAGTTTTTTATATGTACAGAGGGAGCAGGTCCTTTTCCAGTCCACCATTTTGAACCACTTTGTTTCTACAGCAGCCTAGATGGGACAAACCAAATCTGGCTCTACATATGACCTGTCACTTTTTTTTTTTTACAAGTTTCACGACCACGGAGAGGTGAGGGGTTTTTAATTGGTTGCAATCTGAAACCTTATCACTACTGTAGATGCCACTAAATTCTACACACTTGACCTTTAACTTAAGTGATGTTTATTTAGTGATAAATATTTAATGCTATAGAGAAAATCCTGCCTACCAGCTCCCTTAGTCCGGAACTAGTAGTTTCTAGTCTTTGTGCTAAGCTAAACTAACTGGCTACAGCTTCATATTTATACTATTCATACCAAGAGTCCGAGCATGACAAGCATGCACACAATCTTCTTGTGTAACTCACTTGTGTAAGTGTATTTCTCAAAACTATTTCTATTAGATCTGAAAGTTTTCAGGGGCTTTAAACAAAGTCTGGAATGCAAGACTTGCTCATAGATATTTTATTTACACTCTCATATTACTGCCTTTGCTTGAGTAAATGATTTGCCTACTTCTTCCACTCAGGTACAACACCTGAAAGATAAAACCATTTCCTCTCTGAATTTGCTGCCTAAGAAAAATACAGGTTTTCAGCAGGAAGTTTTGGTAGGCATCACCTTCCATCTCTCCCTCTCTCTCGCTCTCTCGCTCTCTCTTTCTCTCTGTGGATTTCGTGCTGTTCTCAGTCCAACGAAAACATGCTGGAATGGTGATACAGTGTAGTGAGAGAGGACAAAGAAAAACCGTCTGTTTGTTTTTAAGATAAGAATATACAGGAGATTCCCCATAGTGGAAAATGGAGACTAAATTTGATGTGTTTTTATTTTGGTTATTTGTTATTAACATCATTGAGCTATAGTGGCATTTATCTTCTGATGTGAATACCCGTGCATATAAAATAACACCCAAAAGAACTATTTTAAGATTGTTTTGCAAATTTCAAAAACACATGCACATGCCAAAATTGCACAAGCATTACTTTTTCATCATCCACAATCATACTTTTCTGTGTCTCTTTCCCCTCCTTTTACCCTTTCTAGCATTATTACCGTGTTTAGGGAAACGAGAGGAATTTAAAGCCATAAGGCCTAATTGTATTCAGCTGTTTCTGTTTCTTTCTTTTAGTCGGGGGTGTGGGTGTGTAAGAGTGGAGGGCCTGGAAGTATGTGTGGGCGTCCTCCATTTCTCACGGGGCAGGTTGTGGGCTTATACCTTCAAGTGTTTGTTGGACGGACGGTGTGCAGGAAAAAGGAGGATAGTACCCTGCAGATGGGAGGGGAGGTCTCAGAAGAAAAAGGTGGGAGAAAGTGGTGCTGCTATGCTACCAAATATATCTGATATCGATGTATTCCCAATCAGTAGAAACGGTTTTGGCTGGGACAAAGCACACACACAGAATTACAGCCTAGAAACCCAATGATTTACTGCCCAAGATAAAGGGGAAAAATCGACATGACTTCACTGACAACAGCTGTTTTTGTTTCTTGATATCTTAATCACTTTTCCTTCATTTAAGCTCCCAAATGAGTAGAAAATTAGATCATTAAACTGATATCAAACACAAGCCACATCTAAGGCTGTCATTCTACAACCGTCAGTTTTACCCAGAAGCCCTTTACATCCCCCCACCGCCACTACAAACAGCATTTACAACTCTGTATGAAAGGGAGCAAACCAAGACCCACAGTTTCCCAAACATGTGTTGCCTCAGCACGAGTACAGAGTCACTTTGGTTGCTGAGGCAAGACCACTCACAGTCACTGTATCCTAATGCTGAGCCGAACAAAAACCAGAGGGAGGTTTCAAACTGCACCAGAATATGATTGTGCAAACTTGAGATGGCAGCTTCAGGTTCTAAAGTTACAGGATACAAGCTGTTTTTTTGGCTGATTCAGACATTTTCAAAGTCCCGAGTCCAGCTGTGTAACTGCAACTTCTTGTTGGGGTTCAGTGTACTGAAAGTGAGACAGATCTTAAACTATTATTAACATTCAAGACCTCCTTTCAGCCTCACTCAGTCCTTCAAACAGTTGGGCCTTTTGATGTATATTTTTCATTTGACCGTGAGTGTCAGGAGTAAGAGTGTCAGAGGTTTCCATTGAAGGTGTTGTATGTTAACAAAAGATCAAATGTATGCATGTATGTAATATAAAAGTGGTCGCTTGCAGTGACAAAACAACAGTGTATTATCACCTAAATCGGCAGCTCCCTTCAGATCCATTGAGCGTTCTGGTGTCTCTCAGATCATGGAAACAGAATTAGCAAACTTAGCATGTGACTTCAACAACACCGAAGACACAAAAACATCCGATCTTCATGGGCCGGTGATAAGGCTGTAAACACACAGAAAATTTTTCAATTTGAGGTTTTCAATTGGTTGAGATTTGAATGGTTGCCTTTTAATTAAATTATCTCTTTGCAGCATCTTCTTCTAGGCAGTTCACTGAATCTGATGGGTCACCATATACAGTCTAACACCAGCTCACTAAACTCAAACTCACAATCAATTTGGCAGTGCTGATCAAATGTGAATGAGAATTCTGTTACGGCGTTGACTATTTTGTTGCCTCAAATGTTCCAGGAACATATTTTAGTGTACTGTTTAGATGTTATACAAGAAAGTTTGTCATCGGGCCAACAATTTTGCCTGCTTGAAAACAGACAATACAAAACCAAGCACCGCCCAATACACCCACCAGCCACAGGGTTTACTGATTGTTGTAGGTTTTCTACCTTTTGATCAAAAGGGATTTCCACAGCCCTTTTTCTCTGGTCATGTAGCACCAATTTCAAAAAAATTTGTGTCTCTTCTACTGCACATGTTGTTGTTTTATGCCTGTTTTCAGCCTGTTTTATGAAAAGACAATCTTTCAAGTGGTGAAATACCCCTTTAAGCATTTCCTGCATACAGAAACTCACATATTCTGTCAGCATGTTGATGACATGTGTGATGTCCCAGCTGAAACTGCCCTTTAGTGCAGAGCCTGCAGTTGATATACGGTATGTGTGTTAGTCACGTTTGTGGACAGTGAGGCCGTCTGGGACGGGAGCAGTGCATCGTGGGTCTGCTGCCGAGGGACCAGAAGGTTTTCCTCAGGGGGGGGTAGGTCTGTCCAAGGCGAGTGATAAAAATGGAGGTTTGTTTGAACAAAGACACACGGGGTCATTTTTTTCCCACAGAGCTCGCCAAAGTCTGTCCCTTCAGTCAAGAAACCATCAAGACGTCAAGAAAACCTGACATCCTTCTAAAAGCGAAAAAAGACGAGTATGGTGTGTAAATTTATTCTGCTCTGTGGTTATTCTAGTGACATGATTTAGTACAAGTCCTAATAAAGTGCCAGTTCATAGTATGTCTTATCTGAGCTATAATTGTTTGCTTTGGAAAGAAGTGACCGCGAAATTGGAGATGTTTGTTTTGCAGATCACAGCTTCCTGTACACTTCAGCAGAGTAAACATCACTGTCTGTGATGTAAGACTGTGTGCGCTCCTTCTGCCGTCCCACTCTAAACTTTGATGTGGTGTTTCCCATAAATTGTATTCTGTATGTCTGCATGCTCCCTTTGCTGTCTTTTCCACTGTCTGATCCTGTGTGCAGTGTTCTTGCGGTGTGTTGACAGTTTGTCATGCTTTGTCATTGGTCTACGTGGTCTCTTTTTGCACGTTCATTGTTTTTTGTCTCTTTCTTTGCCCTTTGGTCTTGTTTTTCCTCATTTCTGATTGTGATTTACATCTTTTCTGTGCAGCTTGTTATTTAAAGCAGTTTCTGTCTTTGTAGAAGATTCATTATGTGCTGTTTGTTCTCTTCTCATTGTGGTATCTCTTGTTGTTTCCAAGAGTATTTGCTTAGAGGTTGCGGTGATCTGCTGTGTCATTGATGCATCACCGCCTTACACCCACACAAGACCAGAAAATTTCCCCATACAGGAAGTCAAAGCTCTCCAGCTGCACTTTTGGAGGCTTTTTGGACATCTTTCTCTCTTTTGTTATAGATTACACTTTTTTCCCCCACTTTTTGTAAATGCAACCTTTCCACTCTTGGGACACACTCAAGCAAACAATTGGCAGCAAATGTGGTTCACAAAGCAATTCCCACCTCATCCAGGACTGCTTCATCACTGCCAGATGTTTAAATAAAACATGCAGCTACAGTATGTATAGATAATCCCAGAAGTGGGATTACAGGCTGCTGTGGGACCGAGGCTGTGCGTGGGCTGCGTGCGTCCCGCTGAGGTCGATTTTAGCATTCTTCCTCATTAGCTGGTGACACTTTGAGTGTAGCAGGGTTGTTTATAAAAACTGGCAAGGGTCAATCAGCCACCAGATTCCCAGCATCTGTGGGAAAACTCAATACAGTGGGATAACAGTTTATCCCATAACATGGTGATTACTGTGCCATCACTTACATAAACACTGCTTGTTTTTTTCAGACCTCCAGGATTGGAGTATCCCATTTCAAAGATTAAAAAGACAACAATAAACATCTGAGTTGAAAAAATGTCTTTCAGATCCTTTAAATCATCTTTAAGACCCTCTGCAAGATCTCATCCTCAGGCTTAGAAGCACTTGACTTGACTTGATTTGTGGATATCATGGATGTATCTTACTGTAAATTGTCTCAAAGACCACTCTGTTGTCTGTGTGGTTGAAACAAAGAGCTTCTTTCTACTTAAGGGGTCAAACCGCTACCAAGTGTTTTTATTAAGCGGGAAACAATGTCACTGAAATGCTGCCAAACCTTCTTGGCAGATTCACTCATGTCCTGACCCTTTTAACACTTCATATTTTTATATGTTGCTTCTTGCAAGACCTGACCAGGACAGAAGTAAGCTATGTTTTGAACAGAACTAGCTTTAAGCGTCTCCTCACACCAGGATTTCGACTTTGATGTCACTGTTGCATTTCTTAAATCTCGTCACAGTGTTAACTCTCCAACCTCTATTTGAAGTGATCTTCTGGCTCCCTTTGGTCCTCTGATCCTAGTCAGCACAACCTATCTTGGGCGTCAGGTTCGTTCTGAATGACCTCCGATCAGAGTCCCCCGCTGCCCAACACTCAACATAAAACCTCATTGAGCTGCAGTAGCCAAATGTTACTTTTACATCCTTTTCAAACACACTAAAATAAGATTTGAACACACAAATATTATTTTTCAGTGTCTGCTGTTTGATCTTTGATGTAAATCTGTACCCAGCAGTAGCCCCAATGTAGCCTCAGTGGCTTGTTTTAGTAAAAATAGCATCAGCAGCCAGTCACAATAACATTTGTTAGTCCTCATGGTGCCAAGTGACACATGCCTTTGGCGTCACCACGTTTAACTGTTGTCGCTCAAAGTCTTCACTGACACTGAGGTTACTGAAAGTCGTAAGCGCTGATGTATGGCTTCCTCAGTGGATGGTCCCCTGCTGCTGGCTGCTGGAGCACCCAGGGGATACGGTGACCCCCCTGCTCCTGCCGTCATGACCAGCGGGGTCCCAAGTGTATCAGCGGTCCTGGGAAAGTTTCAGAGGAATACTGTGGGAATGTGTAATGTACGCAAACATCAGGGATGGCGTGTGTGTGTGTATGTGTGTGTGTGTGTGTGGTGGTAGTGGATGAAGAAGTTGTGGGTGTAATGCAGCGTGTGCCTGTGTGCATAGTCTATGTGTTTAAGTGCATGCCGCATGTGTTGTGTGCCTATTAGAAGTGTGTGTGTGTGTGTGTGTGTGTGTAAGTGTGTGTGTACTACGACACAAGAAAAAAAAAAAAAGCGTGTATCTCTCTCTCTCGCTGCCTCTTGCTCTCTCTCTCTCTGTCTCTCCTTCATGTCTTTTTATTAGAACCAGGAGGCTGGGGAGGAAATGGACCAGTCATGTTTTTGGAGCAACTCAAGAACTTTTCGTTTTGGGAGCGGAAGTGCCAAAGGCAGTTAATTTTAGGAAGACAACGTGTATCTGGTTTGAGTAGCTGGCCTTGGGTTAGTCATGGAACTTCACCATCACTGCCAAACTGGTTTAATCTCTTTTATACCTGAAAATACAGCCATTAAAAAAAATCAGTAACTCTGATCCTTTTTTTAATAGATGAAGTTTTAAAGGTGGTGTTGCCTGATATGTTCAATTTATAAATAAAGACGGAGAAAACTAGTTTCAGATAAGATGGAGAAATGTGTTGTGTTCTATTACATAATGCATAAAGAGTCCAATTTCCTAAAATAGAGATTGTAAAATTGGATTGCATATTCAAGTAAAAATGGGGTAAGATTTCGCAAGATAGATTTCACAATTTTTCCACTGCCTCCCTCCTTCTCTTCCTCCTCCACCCTCGCTCTTCCCAAGCCTCGTTCTTCCGC
Source organism: Sciaenops ocellatus (assembly GCA_033000465.1). NCBI lineage: Eukaryota > Metazoa > Chordata > Actinopteri > Sciaenidae > Sciaenops > Sciaenops ocellatus. Next base: position 17,669,949 of record CP136866.1, read on the forward strand.
CCTCTCTCTCTTTCCCACCCTTTTGCGTACAGGCCTGTGATCCATCCTTAACTGTTTCCAGACGTCTGTGTGCTGCAGGCCTTAACCCCCATCCCAAACATAATAACAAACCATCCCTCCCCTCCTCAATCTTTGCTTATGCCTTCTTACTTTGCAGTGAAATTGGCTAACAGTGGTTAATGTTGAGGATGGGAGGATGGTACCGTAAGTGTTAGGCATATCTGACCTCAATACCTCTTGAATAAATGCTGGGATGTTGATATCACTTTGGAATATAACATCAAATCCCAATAGTGTTGCAAAACCACAGCAACCTTTCAAAATCCTAAGTATGCTCCTGTGTCAGCAGCGAATGTGAATGCCCTCATTTTCACTTTTGTTTACACCAAAACCAATTAATGGCTCAGCACGGCTCTAGAATAGCTTGGACGCAGCATTGTTGTCAAAGAGCGTGTTGCAAAGCTGCGCACAGTGACCCGTTTGTTAGTGGGCAGAATGCTGGTGGACCAGGAACAAAAAGAGCCAGACATTGTCGCTCTGTCCTGGTGCAGTGAGGCATCAAATACCTCCAGTGCGAGCTGCATCTGCACCTCAGACCCTGCGTGTCGTCCACAAGCCATTAAAGCAAGCAGCTTAACAACATATAAATACTTCTTGTTTATTTCTTTTACTATGAGCAGAGCGAGGTTTTAGGCCATTTACTTTGTTTGGAAACAGACTGTTCTGACATGAAATGTGATTTATTTTCTAAACTCTCACTTGACCTGCTGGTGCTCATTAAGGCAGGAATCAATCCATCATGATACGAAGTCTTATGGAGAAATGTTAACTGGGGGTGGTGTTGTGTGTCAATTGTGGTAAAACTAACTAAATTTATAGTTTATTTCCACTGACTTTTATTGCATATTTCGTGGACAGAATGATCCGTGTGTCTTGAATTACTGTATTGACCATGGTGTTCAATCAGCCTTGTTATCCCTTGTGTTTTTACAGAACAAAGTGCATTGAAGGTTTCCACCATGAGGAGGCTCCATCTGACAGTCACAGTCACAGGTGAGAACTCGATTTCAAAAAACAAATCTGTAATAGGACCACATGTGCTTTTGCAGGGAAGCGAAGAGCATGATGCCAAGCTTAGGAGGAGGATTTTACGCTTTAAAGCATGTATCCAAATGAAACTTTATATGATGCATTTAAAAAGAATGCCTTATGAAGTTGTGCTTACTGAGGGGACACTTTATCTGTCACTGACAAGGCATCATTAACCTCCCACATATCCACCCCAGACAACTCATATCCTTCATCATTTAGAGATAGAACAGGATCTGGCATGTATTGTTGTTTTAACCTCTGACCTCATGCTGCTGTCTTTTTGACCTCCAACCTGACCCTTTTTATTTGTTTTGTCAACTGCAGCCCTCCTGTATTTCTGCACCGAGTTGTGCTGTCTGAAGATCACACCTGATGACAAAGAGCTCGTCCTGTCCAAGGGCTCTTCTCTCAGCCTCACCTGCTCCGGCTCAGAGGGCACAAACTGGGAGTTCAAGAGGGATGATGTGCCGTACTTCCAAGTGGAATCAGTTCAAAACGGTGCTGAAAGCTACCAAATCACACGCAGCAGCAGCACAGACACTGTTTTGACCTTGTTGAACGTGAGCTGGAAGCATACGGGGGTGTACCATTGCTTTGATACACTCACTGAAGAAATTAAGGAGGTGGCTGTTTTTGTCCCAGGTGAGGCCTAGTTTGTTTACTTAAGATTAAATTGTGTAGTGTCATATAGTTTGTAAAAGCTGCCTGATGTCAAAGACTAATTTAGATTGACTCACTACTGAGAACATTGCATAAAAGTCATTAAACAGCATCAGATCTTAGGTATTTAGTGTGTTAACTTTGGTAAAGTGAAAAAATTAAGTACACCCAGTGTGCAAGTTAGTATGCATACTAAAAAACTACTAATACAGCGCATAGCTGCAAAAAACAAAGTTACAAAGTTGCAATCAGAAAAGCTACAGGGAGTTCTTTAGAAGCAGAAAGATTAGTATTAAATCACTGGGAAAACATTTTGTACTCTCTTTGTGAAAGTTACAGCTTAACTGAGCCTTCATTATATCATTTTCTGTTTGTAGAAAATGCTGATCTCTTGTTTAGTAGCTGTAAAAACAGGAAATATAGAGATGCATGTAAGATGTATTAGTATGTAGTATGGAACTGTTTAATCCACAACTTAGAGAGTCAAACAAGTGATGTTTCTGTCCACAGACCCCAATGTGTGGTTCATAGAGAGGTCTCATGGCATGGTAACAAAGACCAGTGAGGAAACCACCATCCCCTGTGTGGTCACCAATCCCAACATCAATGTCACCCTGTATGAAAGGGACACTGATTTGCCCATCAGGGGGCTTTATGTTCCTAGTGAGGGGTACAAGGCACCCCTGGAGGACAGGACCTACGTGTGTCGCGGAGAGCTGGACGGCGAGGTGAAAGAGTCTCAGGCCTTCTACGTCTTCAGTATTGTTGGTAGGTGCACGGGTTAAAAAGTAGAAAAACAGCTCTTCCCAAAATAAAAATGTGGTGATTATCGACTCACCCTCATGTGTGTTTGAACCCCTGAGAACCCACAAACACGAAGTTGGCCCCTTTAATTCAATCTCAGCCTACACCCAAACTATTAAAGTTAATGAGTCTAAGCACCATAAAAATACCCATAAAATGTCTATCACATTTCTGCAGCATAATCTACAAGCTTTGTAGCCTGTGCAAGTCCAAAAGCAGAATTCCCAGATTCCCATATTATCACATCGCTTTGGTCACCTTACAACCTTACTCCGATGGAAGACTTGGTACTGGAGTATGTGCAGTCAGTTTTCAGTGAGGAGATAATGAGGTAAACGCTGGACCTTTGGTCTCATGGTGCAATCGTTTGGTTAGAACACAGAAAGCGCTACATGAGCTCTTCCAGGGATATTTTTTACTTTTGTTTTTATTTGCTGAGATTGAACTACAGGAGCCAGCTAGCAGGTTCAGCTCTGACTAATACTGATAAAATAAAAATATTAATTTCAGGGCTTATTTTTGTTCAGTGATTAATTAGTAGTGAAAGAGACTGTTTTACATATTGTTTTAATAAATCATAACCACCTCTTCCTCCTCTACCCCACACTCTCCCTTCCTGTCTCAGTCCCAGAGGCCATCGACGCCTACATCAATGCGTCAAAGACCGTCCTGAAGCAGGGTGAACCGCTGACAGTAAACTGCACAGTGCACGGAGTGGAGCTAGTGTTTTTTTCCTGGGATCTCCCCAACGCAGCGGTGCGTAGGAGTGAAGCAGAACAAGCGCTTTTGTTCAGCTTTCCCTTCATGATCACTTTCAGGCCTCATGACTGAGTCTAGATTGCATCAAGATGTCGAGACACACCTCAGTTTTTATCCCCCTGTGAAGTTCTTCTCACAACACATTGTTGGTATTGTAATAATCGGTTATTCTAGGGTTCATTTTTGGATCATTATTAAAATTTCCACAGTGAAGTTTCAGCTTTGCTTGCTGCAAATATTGACTTCTGGAGGCAGCTTTACCTAATTTTTATGATTGAACATATCATGTGATCTTTGCTGCAGATCAGACAACATTTGTCAACACGCACCAATATGTGGTTAAATAGAGTAAATATAATTTTCCTGAAGAAAATCTTACAATTTTAATCATATTAAACATGACAATAAAATGTCACATCCTTATCATTCCCCTCTTCTCTTCAAGACGGATGTCTATCCGCTGACGGATGTCCTGTCTGCCATGAACATGCGATCCTGCCTGATCTTCCCCAGCGCCACGGTGGCCCACAGTGGAAAATACGTCTGCCATGTCCTAGAGAGTGTCCAAGACCAGACTGCGTCTGCCAGTGTCAACATCACTGTGCTCGGTTAGAGTAACCCACACACACAAACACAGCAAACTAAAACAAACTGATGCTGGATAATTTATTATTGTGTTTTACTGACAGAGAGAAGGCTACTTATTATGTAAACCTTTGCAAGTCAAGGTGAGCAAGGTGCTTCTTTTAAAGGAAATGAAGAAAACTTCTATTTATTTCTGTTTAAAGTGTGAAATAAACCATCGACATGGTGTGGATGCCCTGAGTGATACCTTGAAAAACAGAGCTTCAAACCATGGGGGGGTACAGCGACATTATATTTAGACTTTTGGGAATAAACTCCAAGTGCGCAAGAGTGTTTGTGTAACTGAGTTTTGACCAGTTTTAACTATTACACTCTTTATCTTAGCAAATATGTGATCTTGCAAACAGCAGTTTGAGAGCCAATAAAAGCAAGATTCATCACAATGAACTTTTCTTCCTCGTTCTCCTCTTGACAGTCGTTGAATGCTTTTGGGTCTTTAAATGCTTATTCTATCTGCAGCGAAGTGTGTTATGTTTATGGTATCCTTGAATAACTTGAACCGCCATGCTCCAGGGAGACTAGGACAGTTTAGTGGTGCTTTCTGGACATCTCAGTGGAAAAGACAGATACCGTCTGGCCACAGGAGGTCAGCTGCAGCAGTACAATATACTGTCTCTAGTCTGCCATCCAGTAAAGTAACTTTAATATAATCTATCTAATCTATTATTTACTACGGAGTATATGGAGCTTGGGATGTTGGTTCTCTCTCACAGTACCCGTCATTATTGTCTAGCAGGCAGGGTAGTAGTAGTAGTAGTGCAATGTTTAGCAGCTAAAGCGCCTGAACCCGGGTTGCTCCCCAAGCCATTATATTCCTAATTGCCATTCCCAAGCATGGATAAATGGGGAGGGTTGTGTCAGGAAGGACATCTAAAATCCTATTCCAAATCAAATAAGCAAATTATCAGATATCCATCCCCAGGCAGGGTATAGTTCGATCCAACCCCCTACAGGGTGTTCCTACTGCGAAAGTCGAAAGAAGAAGAAGACATTTAGTACCTTTTGCACACTAGATCAAGTGTATGACATGTGACGTGAATCATGTCGCTGATGGTATTATTTTCCCTCCTCAGAGCGTGGCTTTGTGGATGTGAAACCTGCACAGAAACAAAACATTTCAGCCAAGCTGCAAGAAAATGTGGAGCTGAGAATGGAGATTGAAGCCTACCCTCCCCCTCAGGTCTACTGGAGCAAAGATGGCGCCACCGTAAAGGGAGACAAAATCATCACAACCAGACAAGAGCATGAGATCAAGTGAGCCCTCCAACCATATAAATACCATTCTGTACACACAGTAAAGCAATATACTTATAGGAGTTGATACATTTCAACAATTAGCACTGGACCTCTGTTAGGGTGACAGCCTCCAGAGGCGTCTAGCCCTTGTCAGTCATCACCAGATAAGGCCTCCACAGAGAGAAACACAATACTCTCCAGAGGGCAGGACTCCATCATTCATCTCACAGGAACCATAAACACAAGATACCTGTCACAACTCACCAATGTCTTTCAGAAAAAAATGCCAAACAGGGTTTTAATTGCAGGAGCAACTTAACCCTTTAACAATCAGATCTGGTAGTAAGCAATCTAGAAAGGATGACTAAACCAAGAACAACCAGTCATTTCCTCTCTCTGTACCAAAGGATAACACTAGGCATGGTGTCTTTGATCCACTTGTGCAAAATGAACTTGCAAACAATTAAGAGGAGCTTATAAAGAAGTTTATAGTGTAATGACGGGAGACACATTTCCGAGAGGGTAAACCTAAAAGGGAAAAGCTCACAGTGCTTCTTTTCTTAAATATCTCACTGAGTTCCTTTTGAATAAATCTAGAAATTGCCACTCCCATAAGCTGTGAAAATACTGTATATCCCTATATCTCTAAAAAAGGTTGATGCAGACTGTAGAGAATCATCTACTGAGATCATCTCCTGTTTGTTTGTTTGTTTGTTGCATATAAAAAAGAGATTGAATTGAATTGTATCTTTGGTCTGCTGCCTATTTCCTTCACTCAAATCTCTCTCCCCTTTACGTCAAATGTTTATTTAGCAGTTGCATATTAACAGAGAAGAGCAGCGAATAATCATATTCCTTTAAGTTTCTTACCTTTTGTCCATATTACATCTCTCAGGTATGTCTCTATTCTCACCTTGGTGAGGGTGAGGACGGATCAGAAGGGCCTCTACACCGTTCATGTCACAAATGGAGACGACACAAAGGAAGTGACCTTTGACCTGGAGGTCCAAGGTGAGAGGCTGTTTTAAGAAGTTTAAAATTTTCACAGCTTACATGGTGTTTCTTGTACATTTTTAGTTCTTAGACCGGAGTAATGGTGTTGAGGCTTAGACATTTTGAAAGTAATGCTTTTGCATAAGAAAAATCAAGGACAGACTTTGTTTGTATGCATGTCAGCAATGATTAATGCCCGCTGCACCCCCTGTGTGTAGTTCCCGCTCAGATTAAAGACCTGACAGACCACCACCTCCCGGGGAAGAGACACTTGGTGACCTGTGCAGCTGAGGGGGTCCCAACGCCGACTATACAGTGGTACAGCTGTGACAGCATGCTCAAGTAAGTCACACCACCACCCATTCATCACTGAACTGTCATGTAGCAGACACTAGGGGGCTGACCATACACAGAAATTTATTTTACTTTCTCTGGAAATTAAGTGATCCCACCAGCTGACCTCGTTTTCCGCTGCAGGTGCAACAACCAGACAGCGATGTGGCAGTCGCTGATACCAGAGCCAGAGGTGCTAAGCATCAAAACCAATGTGAGCTTCAGTGAGACTCGAAAAATCAGCCAGGTGCGGAGTCAGGTGACCTTCCACAAGCCCCAGCAGGTCACAGTTCGCTGTGAGACAAGCAACCAAGCAGGGCTCATCGACAGGAGAGACGTCAAACTGGTGTCCAGCAGTAGGTGTCATGTGATCTCAGACAATCATTTTAGTGTTTTCACTTGAAGAACATGTCCAAAGGAAATGTAAAGCATTATGTTGTGTGTACATGTATGTTAACTGTATTAATTTACTGTTAAATAGTTAAAACACGATAATAATAAACATTCTACATTTGGGTTCAACTAATAAACACATGGTGGTCTGTTAAAAACATGATTTAAGTCTGAAAAGTTTATATTTTAGAAACACAGTACAAGAAACAGTAAGGCAAGACAAACTGTGTATTTTAACTTAGCTATAAATATCAATCTATCACTTTCTTAACAAAATGATTGCCAAAATTTTAATAAAGTGGAGTTTTATGTCCGTTGAGAATTTGAGACAACTTGTTCTCTGTTTTCTGGCTAATGCTCTGTGTCTGTTTTCCTGTTGCAGCTCTGTTCTCCCAGGTGGCAGTATTGGCTGCTGTTCTGGCCTTAGTTGCCATCATCATTATGTCCATCATAATCCTCATCGCTGTATGGAGGAAGGTAAAACCACAAGTATTTTTATTTAGTTATTTATTTTTAGCTCTCTCCACAAGTCTCCACAAAGTTTGGTACAAATTTTGTTTTGGTGTTTCACTTGTGTGTGTTTTTTCCTCTGTGTTCTCAGAAACCTCGTTATGAGATCAGATGGAAGGTGATAGAGTCTGTGAGCCAGGACGGCCATGAATACATCTACGTCGACCCCATCCATCTGCCCTATGACCTGGCCTGGGAGATGCCACGAGACAACCTGGTGCTGGGTGAGTCCTCAGGCAAACAGGGACAGATGACAGTATGGAGACGTGTTAATGTGGAAATGTGAAGCCCAGCGAGATACTTCATGTGACATAGGCTGTGCAAATGAACTTACAGACAGTGAAATATAAACAGTTTTATTAGTAGATAAATACAAAATGTATCTGTGTAAACATATAAGTTTCAAATACTGAAGTAACAATTAGAGAAAATACTAAAATTACTATAAAATAATTCACATTTTCAGACAATAGGACAATAAGTTAAGTTAAAATATGTAATTGAAACTTTAATATACACATATTATTAACACATAATTCATATTCAAAGTGAATTAAATAAAAATATATAAAAAGCTAACTTTATTATCACTGACATTTTCTTTTTAGTTTGTTATTGCTGTGGTTGAATCATATTTTATTGCTCCATCATTTTATTGTTGATCAATTTATTATTTGTTTTATGACTTTTTGCTGTGCTTCAGTGTAGTAGCTAAAAATGTGCTCATACAACAGAGTAAGTAAGTATAACTGAGTTTAAACAGACTTCTATTCAGCAGTCCGCTTGTTGCTCAGACAAGAGCAGACAAATAAGTATGTAGCTATCACCAGGTGACTTTAGTGCTGTGGGTGGTTTGGGTCGTCTGGGCGTAGTTGAGGATAGAATACTAAGTGAGGTTTGTTAAACTTGTCCTCTTGGACCTAAGCCCACCTCATTTTTAAAGCTCTTTTTAAACTTTTGTTGTTGATGATGAGTTGTTGGTAGTCAGCTGCTCCTTACCAACAGGAAGCTTCCCAAGCTCACGCAGGCCCTCTATGGTCAGACCACTGCTCAAGATCTGAGCCATCTGTTATAACCTGCCAGTTTCTAATCTCACCAGAGAAACTTGTTTTAATGTTCTAATTTAAAAAAGAAATTCTTCTTTCACTTTCATGTCTGCCATGTGCTCCATTCACGCTCTGTCCTACTGAGCCTTTCTTTGTGTTTCAGGTCGCACTCTTGGATCAGGAGCCTTTGGCAGGGTGGTCGAGGCAACTGCGTACGGTCTCACTCATTCCCAGTCCAGCACAAAAGTGGCCGTGAAAATGTTGAAATGTAAGACATACAATGTAAAAACACAGTACAATGCCATGTGCAGTCCACACTAGAGTCTCTTGCGTATAGCTGTCAAATATTGTGACGCCGGAGCCATATTCCTGTGAGCACAGAGAGAGTAGCAGCCTGCTGAGCTTTAGTTCGGTTGCCAACCTGGTTCGAGTTTCAGCCAACTGGTCAATGAGCAGTTTGGCAAGGATGCAGTGTGTCCTGATCTCAGTATGTTTAGTTCTCTTGTTCTCTCTCCCCTTCTCTCTTTCGCTCTCTCACCATCCAGCCACAGCCAGGAGGAGTGAGACTCAGGCTCTGATGTCAGAGTTGAAGATCATGAGTCACCTGGGTCCTCACCTCAACATCGTCAACTTGCTTGGAGCTTGCACCAAACATGGTGAGCACCAGCGCTATACTGTGCTAATCAACATGGTAATTAGGTCGCTTTATAGTTTGTCTATGCATTAACAGCACCTGATATCAGTGGTGAGCATTTTTTTAAGGGAAACTGCCCTGGTGGTTCAGTTTGCACAGGCTACATATGCTCCATGTCTCCTTTATCTGTCTGTGAACTCTTAAAAATGTTCCCTTAAATGGAAAAATGCTAAAACAACACCCATTTAAGGAAGAAGATGCAACTTTGCATTATTTGTGACCTCCCACTGAGGCTCACCTCTGTCTAATCTAAAAATGACATTCAAGTTAAGCAAAATTAATGAGATGACTCATAGCAAAAATAACATGAAATATTCATTTCAAAGTCTACTGACTTTCAGTGTTCATCTGTGCTCAATTGCTTTGTTTCTAGTATGTCTAGCTGGAAGTCCTGCTTCATCTAGTATAACTATTTAAAATGTTAATGCAAAAGCCCATATAATCAGTTCAGCTTAAGATATTAACATGTGATAAAAATGTACCTGTCTTATATTTGCATTTTGGGTAAGAGAAGAAAGCGAGACAGTTATGACTTCATGCAAAGAGAAAAACTATTCATGTAGCTGCAGCGGCTGTTGAAGAGAGAGGCAGCACAGATAAAACACATTGTGGAAAAGCTGCTGTCTAAGTCCTTTTTGGGCTAGAAGAGAGTTAGGGTCAGGGTTATGGTTACTTTGTATCTTGTGGCTCATTACATGATCAATAGCTTCCCTTAATATGCACACCTATACATGATTTAAACAATTTTGACCAGTTTATTTATTAACCAGTAAATGTTAGTTATAAATTTAATAGCAGTGCACAGTTTACAATTATACAATGTTTAATAATTCACAAAAGTAACTTTATTTAAATATTCCTGTTAAAACTAGATAATTTATATATGAACATGAACATGAAGAAATACAATTAATACAACTTATCTTATACAATGTCATTTAAGTAATTAATACAATTAAAAATAAAATTAAAATAAAATGAATTTGCAACTAATATTGACCATTTCACTGAAAATGTTTGCTCATTTTATTATGACTTGTAGTTATTATAATATAATAAGGCTTCTATTTATTATTTTGCTGAGTTAAAATATTTCTTGTGTGAAGCGTGCACCGCCTGTAATTATTGTTTTATTAGTGTTTGGTAAATCCCAAATTCTCCTTCCACCAATCAGGCCCTCTATACCTGGTGACTGAGTACTGTCGCTATGGTGACCTGGTGGACTACCTGCACAGGAACAAGCACACCCTCCTGCAGTACTACGCTGAGAAGAACCAAGACGACGGCTGCCTCATCTCTGGAGGAAGCACTCCGCTCAGCCAGAGGAAAGGGTGAGAAGAACTACACAAAAACATGTCTTTGTAACATGAAGTTTGATATGATGAAGAAGTATGATTAAATATGGATTTAGGGGAGTTTGAGTAGATTTTCACACTTTGTGTTTCTCTCCAGCTACGTGTCTTTTGGAAGTGAGAGTGACGGAGGATACATGGACATGAGTAAAGATGAGCCGTCGGTCTACGTGCCCATGCAGGAGCAGATAGACAGCATCAAGTACGCAGACATCCAGCCCTCTCCGTATGAATCTCCCTACCAGCAGGACATCTATCAGGAACAAGGTTTGACTTGAGCCACGTGTGTGTCTATATTAACAGTAATTCATTTTCCAGTGTTGTAATTGAAAACAAGTGTAAAGAATGGAGCACACTTGACACAGGAAACAAAGAAGAACTAGACACACTGTATGATGTGAAGCCAACCAGTAACTCCCGTGTGTGAAAAAAAGCTCTTTTTAGTCAGTGAAATTGAAATAGTGCAATGAAACATGAACAGATTAATTGTTTTAGCCTCATGAATCAATGACTGTTATGCTTTTTGATCACAAACCGGAGCGAAGGTACAGGCAAATGTTGCAGCATATGAAGGGCCTGAGCCTCTTTTCAACTCATGCAGTCACAGGACAGCAGGAGTTTCCCCAACAACAAGACAATGTCTTCTTTCATGAGATGCTCCTCACCTCCTCTTCTTCTTACATTTGTCATTTCACTTTGTCATCCTGTTCAGGTGGAGGCAGATTGGACCTGGTCATCGGTGACTCTCCTATTCTTACCAATGACGATCTTTTGGGCTTCAGCTACCAAGTGGCGAAGGGAATGGAGTTCCTTGCCTCCAAGAATGTAGGATATCAAGATTTGTCATGTGTTGTTAGTCATATTTGACCCAAGCTTCAGGATTCTGTGAATTTGTTTCCATTTAAAGGAATAGTTCCTTAGAAGAGCCAACAATCTTGTTTGTATGCCAAATATGAAGCTACAGAGCCTGTTAAATTTCCATGAAGACTGCAAACAGTTAGCCTGGTCTGCTTACTATTTTCAACAATTTTATATCTTATTTATTTGATTTAATTTAATTTTATTACACCACAGTGCGTCCATCGTGACCTAGCTGCCAGAAATGTGTTGATCTGTGAGGGCAAACTGGTGAAGATCTGTGACTTTGGCTTGGCCAGAGACATCATGCATGACTCCAACTACATCTCCAAAGGCAGTGTAAGTGGCAATATCATTGCACAGATCAAGGATAAAAAACACACACACACACACACACACACACACACACACACACACACACACACACACACACACACACACACAAAACAACCGTAAGCATTTGCAAGAAGTAACTGCAAACTGGATACTTAACCCGTTGTCTAATAACTCTTTGTTTCTTTTTTAAATTTCATTCAGACATTCCTGCCCTTGAAGTGGATGGCACCAGAAAGCATTTTCCATAATTTGTACACCACCCTGAGCGATGTGTGGTCATACGGCATTCTTCTTTGGGAGATTTTCACACTGGGTTAGTCAAAACACACATAAACACAGAAAAAAAGCCATTCATCTAAACCAGAACTGATTTATACAGAAGAGGGATTCATCTTTTTAATTGCTTATATAGGTCATATTGGAGCAGTTTCACCTGCTTGATTCATCTAATTTTAGAAGTCACACACACTTCGGGACTCCTGTAGGCTGTAAATTATGAAAATATGTTTCTGGGTATCTAAAATGACCAAATAAAATAAATGTGTGTATGCAAAGCAAATTTGAAGTCTGGTTGCAAGTACATACTGTTTTGTTTGAAGCCTCATATGAGGTCAAAATCTTATTAGGCGCAGTCAAGCTTTGAAATTAGCATTTCCTTGCTCAGGGTATTGTGAGCTTCTTCTTTTTTTTAGCCTCTTCCCATGAATTTTTGAAACTTCCATGAAAACAAAGGAGAGTTTATTGCATGTAGTGTAAGGCCTGGTGGAGAAAAACAAGCTCACAATCCAGCCTCTGTAAGTGATAACCAAAGATTCTCTGTGCTTCCCTATCTCAGTCTGACATTCATTAGACTTTTCAGATACATTTTTTTTACAGTGTTTTGATGTTTTAAAGTGAGCATGACTTCAGATTTATGATTTATCCTAGTTTATATTTATAGTTTAAGTATTGATCTAGATTAGATATATAGCCTGTGCATGACGTCTGATTTCTAGGTTTAAATGATTTGAAATGCTCTCTGCAGGAGGAACCCCCTATCCTGATTTGCCTATGAATGAGTTGTTCTACAGCGCTTTGAAGAGAGGCTACCGAATGGCCAAACCCGCCCACGCCTCTGATGAAGTGTGAGTCTCGCTGTAATCTTTCCTTTAATGTTAGCTCTCCAGTACATGAAAATGTGGAATGAGGAATTAATTCATTAATTTTATGTTGTTTATGTTGCAGTTATGAGATCATGAAGAAGTGCTGGGACGAGAAGTTTGAGAAAAGGCCGGAGTTCTCCTTTCTGGTCCACAGTGTGGGAAATATGTTGACAGACAGCTATAAAAAGGTACTTTATTTACACATCAGTGCTGTCTTGAACTGTGAGATTGGAGCTTGCAACACTATAATACATATTCCTGATTTCCAGATAATATACCTGAATGAGTCTACCAATTCATTTATTCACTCATAGTCAGCCTGTCTTCCCTCTAGTGGCTGGTTAGAGGCCTGTTAATCATTGAGACACTGACCCAGGACTCATCAGCACTGCTTACTGTAACTATGTAGATGACAGTGGTGGAGTGTAACATAAACTCAAGTGCAGTCTCGACGTACTTGTATGTTACTTTGCAGATTCAGATTTTTCTAACAAAACATATGATCAAACAAGAAAGAAAAAACATATGCTAGGTAGTTAGGCACTAGGTAGGTACTTAAATGCATGACTCTTGCTCTCAGTAGAGTATTTTTACACTCAAGTATTATTACTTGTATGTGGATAACTGATCAAAGTAACTCTTCCACTTCCAACACTCTTGTGCTTGTTAGATAACAACCTTTTAGCGTTGAATGTTGAATATAAAGTGCATGATATTGTCTCTCTTAAAAATATGATTTACGGTAATAATGTGATAAGATGGAGTGGCACAGTGGTGCAGTGGTTAGCAATGTTCTCCTCCTGTCTATATGGGCTCTGTTCAGGGTACTCCGGCTTTCTTCCACAGTCCGAAGACATGCATTTAATAGGTTAATTGCCCGTAGGTGTGGCGTTCGTCTCTATGTGCCCTGTGATGAACTGGTGACTTGTCACCCGCTTCTTGCCCTAAGTCAGCTGGGATAGGCTCCAGCCCCCACGACCCTGATGAGGATAAGCAGTTACAGAAAATGGATGGATAATATAATGATTTAAGATACAATTAGTTAAACAAATGTACACTTTGCTTTTCTATGGCATTAACGGGTAGCAAGTCAGTAGAAGATAAAGCCACTCAGTAAATGATTGGTCTGCAGAAGTGGAGAATATTGTACTGGGCTTGAATAGTGTGAAGATGTGTACTGATCAGAAGACTTGTAGGATAACTACAGTTCACATAGTAGACATACTGTCCAGTTTGATTCCTCACTTAAATAATGAAACTATTATCTCCTGATAACAGAGATACAACCAAGTCAATGACAACTTCCTGAAGAGTGACCACCCGGCAGTCGCCCGCACCAAACCCCGTCTCTCCTCACCCTTTCCGATCGCCAACCCAGCATTCGGCTCCCCATCTCCTGGCACCCTCTCCTTCCCCCAGGACCCCTACAATCAGAGCCCGAGCCCTGGAGAATTCAGACAAGAGGCAGATGCACAGGAAGTCATACCTTCATACAACGAATACATCATTCCCATCCCAGACCCCAAGCCGGAGGAAGTTTTCACTGACGTGCCATCAGAACGCCCTGCAAGGTACAGAGAGGCTGAAAAAGATGCTGCAGATGTGTGCCAAATGCTGGGGTTGCAAGAAAGATGAGGATGTATTTGCTTAACAAGAACAGTGTTTTTTCCACCACACACCCACTCATCCAGATGTTGAGCTGAGACAATAGCAGCATTATGGAGGCTGACATGGAGACATGTTTTTATAGCATATATAAACAGCAGCCAGACAAAGGTAGCTTTAAAGACCAAATAAATGTTTGACTGTACAAAATGCAGATATATTTATACATATAATCAAAGTTTTTTTTTTCAGTAAACATATTTAACTTGGATCTAGTTGTTGTTTAGTATTAGATTTGTGAAAAGACCTGCCAGGTTTGGGAGCGATAGCAGATTCCAACTCTGTGTTTTGAATTTTGTCAGTGGGGCGATCCTTTTGCTTACACTTGGATCATAGATTGTACCTTTAACATTGTGGTTTGAGGTCTTTAGCCCCTTTATAAGAGAAAACAGAGAAGCACTGTTGGTCCAGGGTCACAGACTGATGTCAGTAAAGCTCTTATGGACACATCGGGCAGCATATGAAAGTCAAAACAAGACATATCCATTACATGGGCCAGTCAGTAACAGTCATTCTTACAATTTTCTTTACATTGTAAAAAAGTAAGAAAAGCAGAAATATGGCTGGAGCTGAAACAATAACTTAATTAGAAGATTGACAAATTGACTAATTATTTAGGTCAGTTATGGTAAATGGGAAACAAACAAAGATTTCGCAGAGCAAAGTCAAATAAAGTGTCGGTATTTGATGACCTGAATTTAATAGTGTCACACAAGCAGACAGCAAACATGAACACCGACATACTGTATGTCAAAGCAGCTACAGCAGCAACACAGAGAAGAATACTGAAAACTACAGATCTACCAAAGCTCATTCATATGTACCATATGTGTCATATGAGACACCTGTCACTGTTTGCTGGGAGAGTACAGTACTTTTAAACCTCATAAAATTAGATCAAACTCTAGTTACGAGATATATTTCATGACTATCTATAACCAAACTACACATCCTGTTGTACTAATGGCCTACATATGTCACTGTACATGACAGAAGTTGCAGTTACCTTAAGTACTCTAGCTGTAGCTGGCTGAGTTGAACTCTCTGGGTCTGTCTGACCATGTTCCCTGACGTCTTTGGTCACTTTGATTCAGTAGGACACTCTAATATCCCTAAAACATCCTCAATGTGCTCACATGTGATACATCCAAAAATGTAGGTTGTTTTAGTATTTTAGACTTATTATTAAAAAAACAATAAAGATGCTGTTTAACATGCTAAAGATGTAAGAAGAGTTGCCTCTTGTATTATTGATTAAAGACAATAAACATCAGATCAGCAAATCGACTCTTCTTAGTAATTTACTGTATGTTGCAGAGTGCACATTAATGTAAGTGGTACAAAGGGAGTACTCAACATTTCTCTATACAAAGAACTACATTAGAAATACTTTTATTAAAGTAGTCTTTAGAGCAAAACACTTTTTCATTTAATGTTCTCAAAATGAGTCAGTAGTTTCATTTTTGAGTTAAATATGACTTGTGGTTGCTGGGAGGAAGGATGAAAAAAAATAAGGAAGGAATCAGGACCAGCGCCACAAAGAGACATTAATAAATACTGACTATGGTGTGTCCTTCTGTGACTCATATGTGACTGAGTGCACAGTGTGAAGTTATGTTTTATTTTCCTGCCTTCAGCTCTCTGGCTCTTGAAGAGGAGACCGACTCCATGTCGCAGGACACGGCTGACACTCTTCCAGAGGAGGACAGGCTGGAGGAGACCAGCGAGAGAGACGCTCTGCTGGGCTCCTCGGGGACGCCTGAGGTAGAAGACAGCTTCCTGTAGCCTGAAACCCTGACAAAACCGAGCTTTTTTCTGGGAATTTTTTTTCTTCAAACATGCCTGAAAAAATGAACATGACTAAACTAGAATGTAGCAAAATTGAGACTGGGAAGGCAATCTTTGTATTTCCACTAAGCACTCAAAAGGTTATGCCCTTCTTTGAGATTTTGTATTACACTTAGTACCTCTGAAACTACAAAATGGTTAGAAATAATGAGCAAGATGTTATCACCCATTTATTGGAAGCTTGCCACAATATAAATACGGTACTCACATGACCTTCCTATAGCACCAATTTAAAGTAAGTAAAGGTGTGTTTACTGTATTTTCCATTGTAGCCAGAGACTTACAAGGCCTTATGAGCTGTGAGCTTTTTTAGTTACATTTAGCCATATTTTTTTACTACATTATCCCTTTATGGTTCACAAAAAGTGTAAATTTTTAGAAAAGCGGGTAATTTTCTTAGTTTTACAAACACAAAATGATTTGTACAACAATAAAAACACATTTACACACATGAAATCAAAATACTGTCCAAACATGAACACATTAGTGAGAATCATTAGCATTAAACCAAGATGAGTTATTGAAAGTTAGTAAATGATTTTTTTTTTTTTTTTTTTTTTTACCTTAAGTACGACCAACAACTGTTTTTACTGTATTGTAATAGTTTTGCAAATGGACCCGAAATGCAGACAGATTCTACGTGCACTGTTTTATTACAAGAAATTCTTTCTTTTTAGCTCCATGTGCCATTTGGAGGCTACCAGTTTTCTTCTTTTCTTTCTTTTTTTTTTGTGAGAACTATATGAAATGTATTTGTGCGTCATTTGTGAATGTTTGACTTGTCTTATGTAGGTTTATTTCATAGTTCTGTGCCAGATTTGCACTTTATTTAGAAAAATGTGGATATTCATAATGAAGAAATAAATACAATAAATATAGAATAACTGAGAATCAACTTTTCACTTAAATATGTGGCTGTTATAATAAATCAGTTTCTGTGATGACAGGTGACTCTCACAAGTGAAAATAATAAACACAGCATATCACTGCCATAGCACAAGATGGCACTTGAGTGCCTTTGTATATAGACATATAGACAGAGTTTTGTCTCGCAGCTGTTGTTGCTTGCTGATATGAAGGGCTACTGTACTCAAGAAACCTAGCTAGCCATACGTGTACATGTAAAAATGATGATGCTTTTAGTCTTCTGTTGTATTGCATAACATTCACTTACACAATGTTTCAACTTTCAATACTTATTCCACCATTTAAAACAACACATTGTAATTTTCTGTAGCAATTAAAATGCACAAGATCACTGTATCACAAGCTATGGTACCAAAGCAGTTCTTAACGTTTACAAATGTATTTTTTATATGTGCCATTTTATATGTTGTAAATGTGACAATAAATGTGTATTATCATAGTAGTACTACAGCATGAATCTTTTATTGATCATGTGAATTCAATGGCTCTGCCCTGTCTGTCTTCATCTATTTTTATCCACTGCTTAAACAGCTAAAAAATACAACAACTAAACAATTAAAAACACTAATCCTGGATGAACATAATTCCTGATAGTTGCGCTAATATAAAGCTAAATATCTGTGCTACATATTCAGTGATTACTGGCTGAATCTATCTGAAAAAATATTTCCATAATTTACTTGGAAGAGGCTGCATACATTCATAATTGCATCTCTCTCTACACTATCATATCTCTGAGTGCTTTTCTATGACTCCTAAATCACATTTCAAAGAACCCTTTGACTCTCCTTCCCTCTCCCATGAGTCCACACTTTCCCTGCTAGAAAAGCCTGACAGTCATGGTTCAACAGTGATGGAGGTGATTAGTCTCACCTCAACGGATGTCTCAGGAGAATTGTGCCTTTCTGTGGCAAATTGGCACTGGCTCATTAATTTGTTGAGCATGATATGTTGATCCGCCTCCCCACACACACACACACACACACACACACACACACACACACACACACACACACACACAGTTCCCTCCACCCTCCACCACTTGCTGTCTGAAAGATTTCATGTTTGCTGTGTGACTTCTGTGGTGAGGAGACACAAGCAGAAGGGCAGAGGGAAACAGAAAGGGAAGAAGGGACTCTGTGTCAGCTCTGGATGCTGAAAACATCAATCTCAGGAAAGTTAATATAACCCATTCTGTTAGGCTGAAGACAACTGCAGGTGAGTACCTTTTAAATAAACCAGTGATGCGTCCATACTGCATAATTTAGATGTACTTTAAGTGTGTTGTGACTTATTAACAAACTTAAAGTACTGTACTCATGAAATGCTTCCTCAAAGTATTTCAAATGTTAGTCTGTTTCCTGGTTTTGATGTACACAAAAGAAGACAGATTGTTGTTAAGCATACTGCAGAAAAGAGAAGTTAATGAGGATGTTAAGTGATATCACAGCTTCAGAGGTGATTTTCTCATTTCTCTCTCCAACACCACAGATCAAAGGTGTTTCGCAGCAAACGCAAACATCAACATTCAAACTGCAGGTTTGAAGTTGATCAAGGATGCAGTCCTACCTTGCTCTGCTGCTGGGGATTGTGGTATCTGCTGCTGCAGGTAAATCTACAACTGCAACTTTTCACTCTGGTTATTTTCAGAGCTTCTGTAGATTTAGATATGAAATCAAAATTTGGAATAAGAAAAGACAAAACATGAAGAAGGGATTTGTTATTTTCATATTGATTTGAAGGTGTAAAGATTGTGAATATGCAGTGATAAGAGTAGAAAAACGTTTGGTAGAAATCAAATCAAAGTTTTAAATGTTTTTATTTATATTTTTAATGGAGAGAACATGTCTGGGCCATAACTAACCAATTATGTATGTAATACATACAAATACATACTCAAACATGACTTCTCGTGTCTGCAGCTCTAATGATTTCATCGTACATTTCATGGCATAAACCCGTGGTCGGTGCAGAGGAGCTTAGAAACGATATCCATCTGAGATCTGACACTCGATTGTGTGTAATCAGCAGGACAATTGTCTGCAGCATCATGAGATGTTTGCGTCATTCTTGTGATACTTCTTTTTCTCTCTTTTTTCCCCCAATTTCATTTTGGGTCTGAACAACAGATATATGGGTTTCACCCGCCAAGCATCAAATTGGAATTTCATGTATTTGCATTTGAGTACATGAAAACATCTGTTGTCTGGTTTAACTGTGGCTGAGTAAATTAGGTTTCCTTTGTGGTGGATTACTGTCTGAGGTGTAATTGGGGATATTTTAGGGTTGGGTGAATAGTTCATCTAGATGATTGAACAGGGTCTTTGAAGGAACGGCAACTATTTTCGCACGACAATCAAGAGGTTCAGAACTAAAATGCTGGTTGGTTTCAATCTATGTTTCAGTCCCAGTCTCTGAACATTATCTTGTGTACTGTGGCGAATCTGAAAATGCTGATCATGGAATCTCAGTTCTGCTTAAAACATACTGACATGACATAGGTCCAAACCTCTAAATAGAAACTTTTATAACCTTTACCGAAAGTGTGGACTCAGGTTAACAGGAAAGGCATGTCAGTCTCTTCAATGATTTTCACAAAGGTCTTCCAACCCCCAAAATATCTTAGATGCAATGAAATCAACTGAGTTTCTGAAATCCTCAGCAAAGTCATTAAAGAGAGCACTGTTCTTCGTCACTAAAACTTGCTTCAACTCTCCCGCAGGGTTCAGCTCTTTCATTTTTTGTTTGAGCAGTTTCTCCCTTGGAGATGTCAGAAAAATATTGCTCCTTTTCCCATGCTTAAAATACTGTGAATGTTTGAAACGTCTTCATGTGTATATGTATATATGAACAGTATCAAATGTGAAGCGCTGCATATTCAGAGTTTTTATATCTCCTGTGTTGAGGTAGCAACATTGTGAAGCAGAAGGGAGAAGGATCGAGGGATGTTATCAGGGTCCAAGTCTTCAGTCTGTTTCCTGAATTCATGAGATTACTTCCAAAATAAATCAGAACCATGGCACAGATGAAACAGCTCTGGGTTCTCATTTATCTTGAAATGACCAAAACAGAAACAAAGTCTTGAATTACCGAGGAAAAAGCACATGATAGAACAAAAATACTCTCTGAGAACTTCAGTAACTTAAATTTATTTTATATATTTTAATTATTTTGTTTTTACACTTCTCTTTCTATCTGTTTCCATTGACTAAAAAGTCAATAAAAACATGAATTAATTCATATTTTAATTATTCCTCAGCACAATGGAGGCGTCCAGTGATCAAGTTCAACTCTAAGGTGGTGGAGGGTTCTGAGGTGGTGGTCAGTCCCGGGACCTCTCTAGTTCTGAAGTGTGAGGGTGACGGGCCTGTGAACTGGCAAACGAGGCTACCCAAACACAGACGCTTTGTGTCCAAGGGCAACGGGAACTTCCGCACCTTAAGAGTTGAACGTCCGTCTGCAGAATTCACTGGAACATACAGGTGTTTTTACACTGCTGGGTCACAGAATCGTGAACTGACCACCTCAGTGCACGTATACGTGAAAGGTGAGCTCTGATACATACAGTAAGAGCTGTTAGTGCTTGGATGCCAGGATTGTCCACACTGGTTATATTTTTCTGTTGTTTACTAGATTTCCTCAGTGTGAATCTCACATTATTCCATTGTGCTATGATCTAATAAATCTGTCTTTACTAGATCCAAACCGTGTATTCTGGACCAGCAGCACGTCCCTGCGGGTGGTGAAGAAGGAGGGTGAGGACTACCTCCTGCCCTGCCTGCTGACCGACCCGTCAGCTACAGACTTAGGCCTTCGCATGGACAACGGCACCACAGTGCCACCAGGGATGAATTTTACAGTTTACCGGCACCGTGGTATCCTCATCCACAGCCTCCACCCCAGCTTCAATGCTGACTATGTCTGCACAGCCAAGGTCAATGGAGTGGAGAAGACATCTAAAGCCTTTTCCATCAACGTCATTCAGAGTGAGACCACTTGGTTGTTAAGAATGATTACCTGAAGCTGTCTTAGAGTCACTTAAAGTCATTTGTGATATGTGCATTAAGTTTGATGCTCATTTAGGATTTTTTTTTGTTGTTGTTTTAGAGCTTCGTTTCCCTCCATATGTCTTTTTGGAGACAGATGAATATGTGCGCATTGTTGGGGAGGAACTCAAGATTCGCTGCACAACACACAATCCCAACTTCAACTACAATGTCACCTGGAAATACAGCACAAAGTCGGTTAGTATGAGGCATTTTGGGAGTGTTCTCAGTTTTGCTAGTAATCATAGTTTTATTTCTGATTGTGTTTCTATTTTCCATCTTCAGAAAGCAATGGTAGAAGAGAGGGTACGCTCCAGTGGAGAAAATCGCCTGGATATACAGAGCATACTAACAATCTCTTCTGTAGACCTTACCGACACAGGAAATATTTCCTGCATTGGCACTAATGAAGCAGGGGTGAACAGTTCAACAACATACCTGCTGGTTGTAGGTAAGCTACAGAAACACTTTTGCTATGTCTCATATTGAACAGCCTGGAGCATTTATCTACCACTGAAAACGATCTGTATGGATTCTTTTAAACAGACAAGCCCTACATCAGGCTATTGCCCCAGCTCTCCCCTAAACTGGCCCACCAGGGTCTTTCGGTCGAGGTGAATGAGGGAGAAGATCTGGAGCTCAGCGTGCTCATCGAAGCGTACCCCCAAATCACAGAGCACAGATGGAACACCCCAACATCTCCTATGTCCACACAGGAGCACAAGCTCATCAGATACAACAACAGGTACAACACAAAGACTAAAGCTGGTGACAAAGGAGAAGATACCCCATACAAAAGTAGCCTCATCTTATTGCACCAAGATGCCAGCACAGTTTAATAGAAGTTTAAAAGAACAATCAAGTGTACTACAGGAAGGGGAAGCCGCTCTGTACTTGAAATATGCTGTCAGCGCATTTTAGGTGAATTTGACACGGAGCAGCAAGGTCATATCTCTCTTTGGGTCATTAAAACTGCTGCTAAAGGGAAGAGTGGTGTTCTCTTTTTAATTTGTTGATGTACTTGGCGACGATATATAGGAAGTGTCCGAATTCAAACCACAGAATTAGTCACTCTGGATCCTGTAGACATTCCTCTTTTTCTTAGTTTAAACATCCTATTTGTGTCTGTGTTTTTAGATACCATGCTAGTCTGCAGCTGAAAAGAATGAATGCACAGGAGCAGGGGGAATACACCTTCTATGCCAAGAGTGACCTGGCCAATGCATCCATCACATTCCAAGTCCAAATGTATCGTAAGTTACACACAAATCAGTTAACACATTTATGGCCCTGTAACATGAAAAAAAAAAAAATCATGTTTGTTTCAAACCTGATAACTGCTGTTGGTCTCTGTTTTCCTAACTTTCTCCTCATTGGCAGAGAGACCTGTTGCTGTGGTGAGATGGGAAAATGTAACTACACTCACTTGCACCTCATTTGGCTATCCTGCTCCCAGAATCATCTGGTACCAGTGTTTTGGGATACGACCTACGTAAGTATCACTACACAGGCAACAGTAATCAGACAAATGCCATTGAATTTGGTGTTTTACACTGTAAACTGAAGGCATTTAGTCAACACTTTTACCCATAACATGAGTAAGGATGTAATGTTTTAGTACTAACTATGATGTGCGAGGACTTTGTTTGACTGTGTATGTTTTGCATGAGGCAGGTGCAGTGAAAACCACACAGGGCTACAGATGGCAATCCCTCTCCAGGCTCCTACAGTGGAGGTCCAGAGGGAAGAGTATGGGGCTGTGGAGGTGGAGAGCGTCCTCACTGTGGGTCCGTCCAGCCGGAGGATGACGGTGGAGTGTGTAGCCTTCAACCTCGTTGGTGTCAGCAGTGACACTTTTGCAATGGAGGTTTCTGGTGAGTGTTGGATAACTAACATTTGTGGATGTGATCACAGGTTCTGTACTTCTCAGTTTATTATTGTACAGTCACATGGATGGTGCTCAGTCCAAATCATGTTCTAATGGTCAGCTGATTCCTTTGCATCTGTTATAACACTGTTTAATTCTTTCATTTTGTGTAGCATTTCATAAAACTATACTTGCAAACAGTGTATAAAATCAAACAAAACAAAAATCTAAGAGAATATCAGCTTGTACGACAAACAGTCAGCCCATATGAGTTAAATTATAAATCATTTTAATGCTATTTCTTTGATTGTCCAGATAAGTTCTTCTCTTCCACCTTGATTGGAGCAGCAGGCATTCTGGCCATCCTTCTTGTACTACTGGTTTTTCTGTTATACAAATATAAGCAGGTAAGGTGTACTTACATTCTTAAAGTTGGAAGATATTGTTCAGACATGTAAATATTTCCATAGGACACAGGCTATATAGTGTTTTTGTTGTTTTGGTTTTACTACTATTTTCTCTTATTTTCATCTTCAGAAGCCCAGGTATGAGATCCGTTGGAAGATTATCGAGGCAAGAGATGGAAACAACTACACCTTCATTGACCCCACTCAACTGCCTTACAATGAGAAGTGGGAGTTCCCAAGAGACAAGCTGAAGCTAGGTTTGTTATCCTACCTGGTTCTCAAAAACTTTCTGCCATGCTCCCCCTTCAGAAGCTGAAAAAAGTTCATGCCCCCACTTCACATTAGTTTTTATCAGCTAATTGAGGAAGCAACCAAAAAAGGGATCCGAGTCAAATTCAGTGAAGTAAAGGTCAGCATGATAGCATCAGCAAATTCTTGTTTGTTTAATTTCCTGACGTAAATCATGTTTAAACTTAGTTTCACATCATATTTTTTGTGAGAACCACTGTCCTACATTAACTCAAACACACTTAAATGCTAATATTTTCTACCACTTACAATTACGTAGTGCACTTGAAAATATTGATTCTAAAAATAAACATAAGAACACACCATTAAGATAGGAAATTTAATTGTGAGTAACCAGTTTGGTTATATTCAAAATGTTTTCTTGTTATATCTTTTGGTCGACCAGGGAAGATCCTCGGTGCAGGCGCTTTTGGAAAGGTGGTTGAGGCCACAGCCTATGGTCTGGGAGAGGAGAAGGAAAATGCGATGCGTGTGGCTGTGAAAATGTTAAAAGGTGAGCCAATGTCAAACCTTTGATTTAACAGGTTTTAAGTTATTTAGGCATTTGAAAGTATCACATAGTGAAATCCTTTTTACGTAGGATGATAATATGTTGACAATCTGTATTGTGTTTCTGCAGCCAGCGCTCATTCAGATGAGAGGGAAGCTCTGATGTCTGAACTGAAGATTCTGAGCCACCTTGGACACCACAAGAACATCGTCAATCTACTGGGAGCATGCACTTACGGAGGTCAGACAGCATCCTGTATTTGTTCTGTATTATTGATTGATTGATTGTTTGATTGAATTAAAACATGTTTACAAGAGTTCTTGGTTTTCTTTGTTGAAAGAGTCATAACATGATGTGTTTCTTCATCAGGACCAGTTCTTGTGATCACAGAATACTGCAGCCTTGGCGACCTTCTGAACTTCCTTCGCCAGAAAGCAGAGACGTTTGTGAACTTTGTTATGAACATTCCTGACATTATGGAGAACTCTATCGACTACAAGAACATCTGCAATCAGAAACAGTTCATTAGAAGGTACATCAACAAACATGTGGAGTCTAATGAGTGTGAGAAACAATCAATCTATCCATTTGTGCTGACGTCCCACTCTGTCTTTCTCCTTGTTTTTCAACATCCAACAGTGACAGTGGGATCTCCAGTACATCATCAAGCAGTTACTTGGAGATGAGACCCATTCAGCTGCCAAATATGGAGTCATCTCGAGGTAAAAACCCACCCAATCCCAGTTTAAATGAAAATGAAAAGTATCAGCCTCTTTACTTTCTGACCATGAGTGTTGCTAACATTATTTCTGTCTTCAAACCAAGACTCTGTTTGTGAGGAGACTGGTGACTGGCCACTGGACATTGACGATTTGCTGAGATTTTCCTTTCAAGTGGCTCAAGGCCTTGACTTTCTGGCTGCCAGAAATGTGAGTGATTTTACCACAGAGAGTATTTAAAAGTACAGACATCTAAAACAACACTTCTATGATCTTTTAAAGCAGCGGCTGCTGTGATGTCTCTAGAAAGTGGGAATTACCCAGTCTTCGCCAGTGTATTCCAGAGAAAGAAAAAAAAATGTGCATGTTAAAGTATTGCTTTTTATAGAATATGATGAATGAAGGGCGTGAAATAAATCATAAAGAAGTTATGAGGGGTATTTCCCATTACATTCCTCATATTAACTTATCGTCATAGTTTGACAATGTATCTGAGCTAACTACAACCCGAAACAAACCCTGTGTGTGCGTGTATGTGCAGTGTATTCACAGAGACGTGGCTGCTAGGAACGTCCTCTTGACCAACCACAGAGTGGCCAAGATTTGCGACTTTGGTCTGGCACGTGACATCATGAACGACTCCAACTACGTGGTGAAGGGCAACGTAAGTAATGGAGCCGATTAGATCCAAAATTGACTTCACATTAACCAAGAGACTAAATAAAAAAAAAACCTTTTGTGTCTGAAGGCACGGCTGCCAGTAAAGTGGATGGCTCCAGAGAGTATCTTTGAATGTGTCTACACTGTGCAGAGTGATGTCTGGTCCTATGGTATCCTCCTGTGGGAGATCTTCTCTTTGGGTCAGAACACATGCATATGTAACCTACATTTACACACATTTATTTCATGATTGGCTTGCAAAAATATTTTATTCTCTATTAGGCAAGAGCCCCTACCCCAGCATGGCTGTGGACTCCAGGTTCTACAAGATGGTGAAGCGTGGCTACCAGATGTCCCAACCAGACTTTGCCCCCCTTGAGATGTAAGTTCCATCCTTCAGCATCGTAAAGTCCGGTTCATAAAAAGAGTATCACTGCTGCTCTCTCCCATCTTTTTTTGGCCACTTTTTGTCCAGCCAATGTTAATACTCTACATAGTGTCACCTGATTATCAGTTGAGTTTTACTGGAGAATCAAGTGACTATCAGCTGGGTTTTTACAACTGAATCAATAGTGAGCACTCAACTTATAAGACCCCACTGATAAACAGTGGTATTAATGTTGTGTTTTTTCTTGCAAAGTGGTGAGAACAGCTCGAACACGCACTTACATTTAAGTTGATTTAAGCTTTAACAAAGACTGGTTTATATTAAATAGCTCATTCTAAGTTGACTTCAACATTGCCAAGTTCAAACAGCATGTTTCCCAAATGTTCATCACAACTGAACAAAGATGCCCTTTCTTCTTTGCCTATCTAACATCTGAAATAACTGACACATGAGGTAACCTCATGAAGCACTTCCATTATTCCTGATTTTAATTTACTTGCTCTGGGTTATCTCCTAACCTCAAACTCAAAACATAACAAGCCTAAACTCCAAACTTAACAAGCGAAATGAAAAAAATAAAGGGAGTGTTTTTCCCAGTATCTCAGAGGGGTCTAACATCTGTGTGGGCTGATTTGGCGTGGCTGTCACACCACTCGGAATAACTATGCTGTGGAAACGACTGGGACTGAATCTGAGTCAGGGCCTAATCATCTGTTGTTCTGCTGTGAGTCAGGCCTCAGTTCTGCCTGTTAGCCACATGATCTCAAAGCTAGGAGGCCATGTAACTGCTATTTCACGGCAGCAAAATGAGACTGGAGGGGAAGGGGTTCTTATGAACGAGTCTCTCTTATAAAAACTGCGTCACCACCGCCATATTTGTCTAATTTGGCTTTATACAGTTTCTTGATTTTACACCATGAAATCTGAGCAGTGAAAATTAGGTGCTTGGGATATAACCCCCTGAAAATGTACATCATCAATTCATTCTTTGTCTAGGGAACATCTCTCAGCTATCTGTTCATAATCTGTTTTTGAAGTATGGTTCACTTTTGTTTCAGCTACATGATCATGAAGATGTGTTGGAATCTGGAGCCTACAGAGCGTCCGACCTTTAGCAAGATCACACATATGATAGAAAGACTACTTGGAGACAACCCTGAGCGGGAACAGGTGAGTTAGTGTCATCCAGGGTTTAGCAACTGCAGTCTGGCTTTGGACAAAACATGTGACCGGCTGCAATGTCCTCAGGAGACCCTTCTTTTTTTAATTTATCAGATTTAGCTGTGCTGTCAAACCAATTAAATTAATTGGATTTTTTATTTGGGTGCAGTTTCCAAAGGCAATGCTCACGATTTGATTAAAAAAAAAAAAAGTGGGACTATTTCTAGCAAAGAAACACACTTTAGATACCAAAATAATTTTAATTGCAAGAATTTGTTCTCTCATCACGCCATAATATTCCTATGAAACCTAGATTTTGCTTCTTTTTAGATCGCCTCTCACCATCCTAATGATTCCTCTCCACAGTTAATCTACCAGAATGTGCAGCAGCAAGTCACAGAGGGTGAAGTATGTGATGAGCCCAAGTGCTGCGACGGCCCCTGTGACCAGTCTTGTGACCACGAGGAAGAGGAGCAGCCTCTGATGAAGACCAACAACTACCAGTTTTGTTGAAAATCCTAAAAGCCAATAAATCAGCAAACCAGTCACTCATCAACAAGCATCAGAAAAGTGGGATCAGCTGTAGTTCGTGGCCAGAGTACCACAGCCAGTTGCAGAGAGTTGCCTTCACAGCTATTTTTTTCCTGTCGTGTCTGCACGCCAGACAGACAAGCAGCTGCGGCAAGCATGTGACTTGCTTCTTTGCAGACCATGACTAGAAATTGCCACGTCTAACACCGACATGAAAGGAGGAAACATGTCAACAAACCACACAAGCATCCAAAGATGTATCTTATCCTCAACGTTAGTCCCTCACGGACTGTTTGACTGTTTATCGCTCCTTCTGCTATGTATTTGAGTTATAATCAGTTACAGTTTATCCAAAGGAGAATCTGTGTGTTATATATTGTACACTATGTTTGTTACTATTTTTTTTATTACTCCCCCATAACAGTGAATGTCTTGTTTTTGTGGAGATTTCGGTCACTTTTGTCAGCAGGTTCACTTCCTTTTCACCATTTTTTTTTTTTTTTTTTGGCATGTAGAGGAAGCAGCCCAACAGTCACAAACACTGGATTCAAAACTATGTGAGATAAACATCGTTATGCGCTCTAGATAAGTTAGGTTATATTCTCTGATCACCTTAATTGAACATCTAAAACAGTGTGGGTGTTTTTTCTCTGGTTGAAACATGAAAAATCATCTGTGGAGAAGGCAAAGAATGGCCACGCTGTTTTCCTCTCTGTGCTTTAGTCATAGCTGTATTTCTTGTGACACACTTACAGTAGCTGTCAGTTGATGGCATCATGTGATTGTTCTACTTCGATTTAATTAATTAACCAGCGTTCAGTGTTATTTAGGAGCAGGGAATACAACTGAACTGAGCAGGGAAATCTGTGGATCCGTTATGGATCAGATGAACAATGGTTCATGTTTGACAATGTGAAAGTTTTTTGGGGTTCTCTTGCGTGGCACAACATACTCTTCTCAAATTTTACAGAGTTAGACAAGTGTTTGGATGCAAGCTTCACCAATGCCTTTATGTAGCAGTCAGCCTACACTGCCAACTGTATGAAGATTTTAACATTATAAGCTATAGTGAGAGATAGAGACTGCAAATGTGTGATGACTTCAGGCATTTCAAATGTGCTTGCAACATAATGAAACGTGTGTGAGATGTCCAATAATGTATATATCTCATGATGTAAATCAAGAATTATGTTTATTTTCACTGAATTGTTGTAGAGTAGATTGTAGTACATCAATATTTCATTTGTTCATTTGTTGTGTTTTTTGTGTGCAAATGAGACAATCAATGCAAAAGCTGCCAATTAAATCACTGAAAAACTGCAGAGGCGTTGAAGCTTTATTATGGAAACTCCAATGTAAAATTTATATATACTACTAGATCTTGATGTGGTGCCAGTTATTTCTAAACTGTTTATGTGTTGTACCTCACTGTGCCGATAGATACTGTGGAACTGTTCTCTCCTCACTTCCTATTTTTGACAGACTGGCTGCATTTCCTCTGGAACATTTCCCACATTATCTGTCAACATTGCACAACTCTGAAAACTTTGTAGGGAAGTGCTCATCCCACCGCTGAGTCTAGAGGTCTAAATGCTTTTCCTTCTTCATGTGGTTTCAACATTTTGAGACGCTTGTTTTTATGTTATGAGGTGCATTTTGATTAGGTCTTGAGATATTACTAGGTTTATTAATTTATTATTAAGATATTATTTTTAGTTTGACTAAAACTTTCCCTCAGTTGCTCTGTAAAACTCACAATCTCAGATTAAAATTCTGACCTGTGAGATACTGACGTTTTTTTTTTCAAGCCAAATAAGTTCTTCCTGACTTCAAGTAAATATGAAGATGTGTTAGTGTTTAAAGACATATAGCACTGTCTCATATTTAAAGTTATTTTTGCATACAAAAACATTATTCTGCAAAGAATATTGATTACAGTCTTGTTAGTGAATAACAAAACACAGCAGTTTTCTTTGAATGTTTGGAGTCAAAGTCAAGTGAGCTCTTTATACACAATTCTTGTAAATCCAGATGACTTTGCTTAAGGGAAAAAAACCCACAATTAGAAGCATTGTGATGTTAAAAAATAAGTTATTACAGGAAGGAAAAAATAAAATGGAAAAAAAAATAAAATCATAAAACCCAGGAGTTGGATTTAAGGCAAGGAAAAAGATTTTCAATAAATACATTAATAGTTTGCTATAAACAACAGACGCCCCTGTTAATTAAACTCTCTTTACTGCCTTGCTGACCTTCTCTACACAGTCTGGAGTTTTTCCACTCTCTGGCCAGTCCACCAACCATGACATCGATGATGTTTGAAGCCTCTTTTCACACCATGTGAGAAAGTCAGATTATGCCTGTCTCTTTACTGTCCACCACTTTTGACAAGTTATAAAAGTGTTTGCAGTCCAAGGCCAGTTAAAAGAAGCTTTGTTGCTGTTTAATCACAGAAAGATTGCTCCTCCATATTTTTACATGTTACTAATAGGCATGCGGGATCGTGAAAGTGCATAACTTAAGGTCTGTGTAAAGGCAGTTCTGAGATTTCTTTCAAAATACATTAAATATGTTGGAAAATAGTTGCTGAAAACATGTGAAAATACTTTGAACGATATATTGCTGAAATGTGGAGTTAGAGGTTAAAACAGTTTTTTACCAGTTTTCACTCCAGGATTTTTTGGGCAGTCCTAAAGGGTGGCTCGATGACACGCTGAGGCCACCCTGAGCATACACCTGCACCCCTAGCAGAGAGATAGAGATTAATTAATCTCGCTCAGAGTGTTTCAAAGTTAGTCATGTCATTTTCTGAACTCATCTGACACGTTTCAGTCGCTTCAAAATGGCTGCTTGACATGACTCGGACACGCTCCCACAGTCCTGGAGCTGAGAGTCCTGCTCATTTTTACCCGATTTTGACACCTAATTTCATAAACTTGTCGTTATTTTTTATCATTCAAATTTGACTGGGTGGTTAATAACGCTTTCTTCTTTGGGCTGACAAACTCAGAACATGTATTAATTCTTACTTTACCCAGACATTAAAGACTCAGTGAAGTTGACCAGAGCTGCAAAATCAATAATGTCTTGATATTTATTTGTTACATCAGCAGTTTACAGGACATGATTGGTTCATCTAATGCAATATTTTTCTTAACCTAAATGATATTCTTTTCTGCTGTAATGTCGTTTGAACAACAGGTGTCTCTACTGAACACAGCGTTCAGGCAAATGAACCCATTTTCACTACAATGGCCTGGACAGCTTAAATGCTTCATTAGGTATTGTTAGTTCATTTAAAATGCTAAACAAAGCATTAGTGACAAGTACAAAGCACTTCATGCATCTTCAGTTTATTCTCAAAGGCTGACTGCTGATTGGTTGACAGGACTTAAGACACATGTATGTGTCCTCAAATGAATATCCATATGTAATTCAAAATAAAGCAAAGGCCACAAGGTCCATCACAATGTTCAAATACTTCAGTACGATCGACAGATACACACGTTATCAGCAGTTTTCAAAATATCAGTCCAAAAGGCAACAAGTGGCAGGTGAGAGGTAAGAGTGTAAAACACAAAGCAGAAATGTCTCTGGACATAAAAGGGAAATAAATACAACATACCCTTCATGGTTAAATATATACATTTAGGCGTGAGCTAGCTGAGTTATTAAAATCCTGTTTAAATTATTTCAGTCACAGGAGAGCATTCAATTAGATTAGAAACAAACACTTTACTTGGCACCCTGTTGGTAAAAGACACAAAATATAGTTACATTCTTTTAGTCATTTGAGTCTCTGAGACTTTTATTTACTGTCACACTCACTGTTACTATAGTTAGAGATGGTTAAAAGATGACCTTATTTTATTTTTAGCATCCTCACAGTAAACACTAGTAACTGCTCTGCATTTTTTTCTTCATTACCTCCAATAAAAAGGTCAATTCAACCTGATTTATCCACATTCTGTCTCACATCAGTAAAACCTGACGTCTCCTGCTTGTTTTGCTTCCTCGCTCATTGGGCTTAGCACTGTATCACTGTATCCAAACTCTTGGATCCTTCTGGTTGCACTTCCATCTCTCCTCATGACACCCCTCTTTTCCTTGTGACAGTCTTTCGTATCGTCTGCTCTGTAAATTTAGTCCATCCCTCTGTCTGCCTACTGATTGTCTATCCCAAACATTTTTACTCAGGAAGCACAACCTCATACATCTCTGTCCCTTCCTCTTGTGTCTGTCCTTCCTTCCCACTTCCTTCATCTTCCTCTTTTTCAGTGTTGATCTGTGCCACTCCTAGTCGATACAGAGCATCCCTGATCACTAC
The DNA here is from genome assembly GCA_033000465.1 of Sciaenops ocellatus. NCBI lineage: Eukaryota > Metazoa > Chordata > Actinopteri > Sciaenidae > Sciaenops > Sciaenops ocellatus. The sequence continues at coordinate 17,702,147 of CP136866.1, forward strand.
CTCTCCAGGTTGGCAGGCCTTCACCACTTGGTTGATCTGTTGGCTCACAATGTCCCTGCTGGTGAGGAAATCTACCAGCCGGTTGTAAAGGTAGTAATAAGCTGTGTTGTTGAAAACCACAGGTTGCCGCCGCACACGGCCTACCGAGGTACAGTCCTCTGATTTCTCTGTGGAGTCATTCTCAGCTTTGTCAGCCTGCTCTTTCTGCTCTACCCCTTTGTCATCCTCCTCTTCCTTCTCTTTCTCCAGCTCAGCCATCAGGCTAACGTAGGGCTCCAGATCTTTGCAGAGGACCATTGAATGGTGCTCTGAAGGAAGCGCGGGGGGCTCCTGGGCAGCTCCAGGAGGATGAACCAGCCAGCAACAAGATGATTTGGTGATAGGGTGGACCTGCTGGTTCTCCGCGACCAACGACAGGTCAGCGCTGTACGGCTGGTCTTGTAGATCAGCACACGACACAAACTAAAGAACATACATTCAGAACACAAGATTTAAACCTGCTTTTTTTCTTTTAATTCTAAATAACTGCTAAAGTTTTTTACATTTTTGTAACTTTTACATAACTAATGTTTGTGAATACTTATTTATATGAATAAAACTGTAATTTCTGTGATCAAAAAGTTACTGATTGGGCGTTTGATTCTTTTGAATTTCAACCAGCACACATGCAAGGTAGTGCATTTGGATTTCATTTCATATGCTCACCTCAGGCTTTTCAAAAGGGTCAGAGAAGCAGCCTTGGTTCCTCCCCCACATCTGAGTTGCCAGTTCTGGGCACTGTATGTCAGCACAGAGTGCCACCTGACGGGCACAATCACTAACATAGACTGGGGGCCAGTAGCGAGAGGACAGTAGCAGGTCTACGTGGTCTCGAGCTGTCTCTCCTCTCACCAAGTACTTAGAGCCACACACCACCTGGACACAGGTACGGGTGCAACATAATGAGTTGAATTTACCTGTTAAACACATGGCTGGTGACAAGTTAAAAGAATGACAGTTCTGTTTGTACCTTGTGGGGGCAAACTTTGGACAGCTTGCCGGCGGTGAGGTGTGTAGGCGGCTGTGGGGCTGTGGAGAGGCCACTATGAACATGCGTGTACAAGGAGATGAGGGAGGCCAGCAGCTCGTTCTAACACAGAGGGAGACAGAAAGGAGGCTTTTATTTAACAAACTCCCACACAGATATGAGAACACCAGAGCAAGCGAAGATAACAACATACAAACTTTAGGGCGATAAATAAGGAAACCAGCTTTCAACTAAATTTAAGCAAACCTTACTGACAAACCCTTGAGCAAGACATTAAAGTTTATCAGAGCCATGACGCGGGGGAGGAGAGTGGAGTGTTTCCTGTTGTTATCACATGATTAGTCCATTTACTCAAACAGAAACAAACAGTTGTATCCCTAACTAGTGTTTCACGGTGAGTGTGGTGATTTACATTCATTAGCATACAACAGCAACAACATGTGAGCCTAATAGGCACATGTTTTTCTCTTTCTGTTACACACACACACACACACACACACACACACACACACACACACACACACACACACACACACACACACACACACACACACACACACACACACACCTTAGTAGAGCCTGGGGCAATGCTCGCCCCGCAGCGGTCCAGTATTGTTCTCAGCTCGTCCTCACTGTGATCTTCAATCTTGTCGAGTCTCAGCTGACCATCGTGAATGAGACGTACCAAAACTGATGGATCTCCTGCAACCAATATAACTTCTTAATTCCTTAATTTCCCAGTCACGAGATTAATGCATATAAAAAAATGAAACTCAGCTGTAGTTTTAAAGAATCAGGTACCTGAAGGCTGCGGTGTGTGTGACAGGACCTTATCTTTTTCTGTGTTGATAACAGTGGGACTCCTCATCAGAGGGGGAATGAAGGGAGCGATGATAGAAGCATCCACCCGGGTGATCGGGATGTCGGTGGGAAAAGTCGCTTGCTCTATAGCCTCACTTTCCATGGTCAGCCAGAAGTCATCCACGTGTACCTCGTCTGAGACTGAAAACTCAGGCCAAGTAAACTTTGGACAAAAAATGTAAAGAAGTCACTACGCACACATCTTCACAAGCTTACTTTCTTTATGTTTTACATGTGGAAGACCACTGTAAGATACAGTCCCTGTTAAACTAGCTCTAAGCAGGTTGTCAGGGCTTTAATTCTCACCTCTATATTCTTTAGCTCCAGTACGTTGCTTCTGTATCGCTGTGCAATCTCCAGTTTGGGAGCAACACCACAAATGCCGCAGATCATATCGTTGTAATCACGCACTGTCAGACACTCAAAGGCCCAGTAGCCACTCAGGAGAAGCTCCCGAATTTGAGATGACTCCTCTGGACTCAGGGTGTGGACTGTAAGACACAGTGGAATTAATAGAAAACATACTTTAAAAGGCTGAAAATGTTTTAAATGGCAGACAAAATTAAACTAACACTGTTGCAGAGTGCATGCATGTAGAGTGAATCCAGTGTTTACCAGGGTGATTGGGGATGTGGTCTAGTAGGGTCCTGGCTGCCTGAGAGGGGGGTTGGCCCAGTTTAATATGAGCCCTGATCTTTAGGAAAAGGTCGATACTAACCAGCAGTTTGTTCCCAATGTTAAACAAACCTGCAAAAAAAAAAAATCACGTTTTAATTCACAGGAGGCTCGCTACATGCTGTGCCACAGTTTAAAAAAAACAAAAAACGTCTTCCTTAGGACAAGCGGTTTATATGCACTTGATACACTGTGACAGAGCATTGCTGTTACCATGAATACAGGAGCAAAATATTGTCCCCGTGTGGTCGTCTGCCCTCAAACAAAACAGTATGAAAAGCTGCAGCTGAAACCCTTTACTGTTTATTATACCAAGCAACAGGAAGTTTCTGCTAAAACATAGGAGATCAATTATGATAAGTATTTCATTTTGATATCAAAATGTGCCACAATGCTGTGTCTGAAAAAATATTTATTTAGCTAAATATCAGCATTCATCCACATTCTCTCCCCAAACAAGTAAAACATGAAAACATGTCCATAAAGGGGTCTTTGAGGGGTGAAGAGTGGAAAATGTGTGACAAATGGACACTGCAAGATAAGTGGGACACATACCACTAACTGGAATCTGAGACGTATGTTATGCACATGATTCACAGTTTTAGCGCCCCCCTTTGGCCAATCAGCAAAACACTGATTGTAAATGAGGAAAACTCTAGTGCCTGGCAAAGACAAACACCCTAAAGAAAAGCAGAAGCAACCACCTTGGAAAAATCTCTATTTCTGAAAATGATGAACCAGAAGTGATACGTGTAATAATTCCCAGAAGTCCACACACACCTGATCTATTTTGTTTGAGATATTCTGTGTGAACAAACATGACGTGAACAGAGAGGAAGGAAAAAATCTGTGAGGCTTCTGTGTGCTGATGCTTGATGAAATAGTAGCTGAACAATGTATAAGTTGTTGTAAGTGGTGCTGTTTACCTGGATGCAGGTCAGTGAAGCTGTGCAGAGCCAAACACTGAACATTGAGACACACCTTGAGCTGGAGAGAGGCGGTCTGGATCAGTGTCTCAGTAAGCAGCCAGCAGTCCTCTTGGCCTGCAACAGTACTGGGATGTACAAGCACATAGGATCATACATTAGCATTATTACAACATGCTAGAAGGAGTATAGTTAGAATACAGAAATAATAAGCAGAAGCCAAACTATCAATAAACAACAAAATTCTAGACCAGCTCCTCTACACTTTGTCATCCCACTACCCGCCTTCTCACCTCTGACCTCCTTTAAAGAGAGGATAGTTACACAGGCCACAGTGAGTAGCTGCCGATTCATAGAACTGAGGCCACCCAGACTCGACCAGCGTCTCTGCCTCTATGCCACCCTCGCGCTCCTGGTCACCTGGCTGAACCAACACGATCTGCAGGCTGTTGAGCTCCTGGATGAGGGTCAACGTTTCCTGGAGCTCGGTCTCGCTCTCAGGAATCTGCAGAGAACGGTGCAGCAACTGCAAGGTATTTTGCCGCTGGATTTCCTTCTGAGCAGGACTCAGGGCCTGATATGGATCGAGCAGAGCCCCAGACTGGAAAAAAGAAATAACAATGTATCCACATTAAATAATATAAAAGAGTATATATAGGCCTATTCTTGGGTTTCTGCAAGGTTCAATTAATTCCTAAAATGATTGCAACTGACAGACGCTGGTGTCAAGATCAGAAAAATTCAGTTCTATGACTAGAACTAGTTCTACTCTCTTGTAGGGAGAACTGCAAAGATGAATGACTGGACATAAAATGCCTATTGCCATCAGTCTTAAGTCAAGATTTATGAATGCTAAGAAGCTACTGTTCAGGAATTCAAGGTTGGCATAAGACCCATAAAGGTGGTCAGGGGGTAAAGAATCTGGATGAAATAAGCTTTCACCTTTGTTCCTTTGGCGTTCTTCTGGGTCAGCTCACAGCCACATTTAGGGCACACTGCAGGTTTGTGTCTGTTCTTATACATATAGTCACAGGACGGGTTTTTACACCGACCCCTTCCTCGTGCTGTAGACAGTCCCAAATCCTAAAAGAATATAGAAGATTAAAAACCATCCGAGATCTGAAAAGGATAATTGAGTGTAATTGCAAAAAGAAGAGAGGTATACTGACAAAGTTGGAGACAGTGTGTTGTTGTTTGAAAGGCACAAATGACAGTATATTCACTCTCCTGTCAGCCACAGAAGATACAGGCTGACTTCCATCTGCTGGGACAGAAGAATCCTATAGAAAGACATGCTGAGAGTGAGGATAATGGACCAAATCTGCATCTTTGCTGTTTCCATTTGTGTTTCTCTAAGTGTTTGTGACTGTGTGCGCGTTAACCTGCTTAGATGTGGTTGTCGTGACCGTCTGTCCAAGCTGCTTTAAAGTGCTGGGTTTGAGACCTGAGAAACTCTCTTGAGGCACTGTGGTTAAAAAAACGACCACATGAGTACCGAGAAGAAACCTCTGAAAGTCAGTACTGTTGATATACCACTTCCTCTCTGTGACACAAAGGTAGTAGAGGACCAAACAAACACACGATAAAACTGTATCCAAACTACAAACTGAAAGATTAACAAAGTACAATTAGAAATAAAATTAAATGATGCACCGTACCGCTGGATGCTTTGTTGTTGCTTGCGCTCTGAAATTTTCCTTTGTCAGGAGGGACAGTTAAGATCTGTAACAATGTGCGGCCTAGAAACACAAACAAAGGCCAATATGGAAAACCATCTGGTGATTTCAACAACAGATATATATACATATCTCTAACACTGTATGTTTTATTTTACCTGTGCTATAGTAGGCAGGAAGGATGGGTCTCACGGGCCTCTTCTGAACATTGGCAATGCTTCTGTCTTGACCTTGGACTGTTGGACACTTAAAACTGTCTTTCAGCTGTCTACTCAGTGACAGAGGAAAAGAATGTCAAGTAGGATACACAGTATAATCGATATTATATGCAATAAAATCTGCTGTAGCTGCTATAAAAACACACACAAAAGCGTCATTATATTCTAGTCCCATCTGGGTTTCAGGTTGACAAAAGGTTTTCATCCCGGCTTTCAAATAAACACAAATATTTGTTATGGTCATGGTCAACATGCTTTAGTAATTAAGTAATAAAAAAACATGATTTGTGTACAGGAAGTGAAGCATTAAAACGACATAGATGCTCACTTTGTTTGTTCCTGCTCTTTGGTGCTGCTGCCCTCTTGTGGCTGGCCAGCTGCCACTGCATGCTGCTTCCTGGTGCACCGTTGGACTCGGCCTTCTTTTTTGCTCCCAGTGGTGTTTGTTTTACTGGCATCAGCATTCCCCTCCCGAGCAGTGGGATCTCTGGGTTGGCAGCTTTCATTAAGCTTGGTTTCAGATTTCTGTAGCTTGGACGCAGCTTCTTTCTCTTGTGTCTTCTTTGCCTAATATTTAAACCCAGGCAAAGTTAATTGACTTGAACCGCGGGTCAGAACTAGAGGCTGAAATCATTGTACTATGCCTGGATGTTCACATAACAGCTGTGATTTGCTCGACACTTACAGCAGGCATCCATTTTCCGCCCAGGTGGTTCCCACACTCAGGGCATGTTGGTGGCTTGTGGCGGGTGACATAAACAAATGAACATCCAGGATTTAGACACCTCCCTCGACCTCTCCTGGTGTATGTCTTCACAGACTGCAAAACAGAGGCAAACGTGGCGGTTGATGTCTCACAGCTGCAACTAAACTACCTCCAATCATCAGATTTCTTAAATCTAAATAATGATTTTCCTGAATATCCTTTTCTGTTTGCAGACTATGCCTGCCAATTTCAGTACTGCCATTTATTAGGTGGATGAATGATGTGGTTGCTTACCATTTTATATGATGGTTTGGCACTTTGTTCTATGCTGGCACCGACAGACACCATCATCACTGGGCCCACAGAGCTGACACCTGCAAAAGACTTGGGTTCCAGCAGGTTCTGAAGTGAGAGACAAATCAATTTACTGCATTAGTTAAAACACTTTTTTGTGATTAAAATAATGAGCTGCATAGATTATTAATTATCAAGCCTTTACAATCTTATTTATAATTTATAACTGAAGTTTATTCTGCTGAGGGGTAGAAGGATAAGTCTCACCTGACTGGGTATGATGGCAAGCACCTGTGTAGTTTCCCCCTGTATCTGCTGAACCGTCGCACCACCAAAACCACTGCCAGCAACTCTTGTCTCATTTCCTTTCAGCATAATCCCATTGGCTGTAAGATTGGCAGGGCCCTGTGAGATGTGGGCGTCCGTGGAGGCCGGGGCTTTGGATGAGACTGAGGTGGAAGGGGTGGGTGGGATTCCTTGGGGGTCCGTGGCATGAGACTCTGTTATGTCATCAACAACGATGGGCTGCTCAGAAAGTTCCACCTCACCACCCAACCCAAGAGGTGTGAACTGTGGCTCTTGGGTGAGAGAGACTGAAGACGGGCCTCCCTCCACTGGAGAGTCCAAAGACTCTGTGCTCACCTCTGACTGAGAGCCTCCTGGTTGGTGGCTTGAGGAGCAGCCTTTAGACAGGAGACAGTAACTGGATCTGGGGAGGATTTTGCGGAAGCCTGGCAGGTCTTTGGAGGGGCTGAGAGACGACTGAGGGAAAAGCACAATGAAGAAAATTGATCATGGCTATCCATAGAAACATTTTGAAATTATACTAGACACTAGTGAATTGGGACACAGCTGAGATAAAGAAGGAAAAGCTGCTTTATTTCTGTTGTGGTACTAATGGGTCAACATATTCATTACAAATGAAATCAATCCAATTGACTACATAAATGAACTACAGTGCGTAATCATCAATCAAGAGGGGCTCTGATAAACAGCTTATACCTATAATCAGGCACTCCATCATGGGCAAACCTTTTAAAAAAGATTGGCTTGGGTTCCCTGCTCCACACTGCCATTAATTTACTGCTGTAGGTTTTATAGACGTGACAGTTTTGTCAGAATATTTATCCCTATCCCGGTATTTATTACAATTTATCAAGCGGGGAAACTTTGTTGTGTCAGCTGAGTTTTATTTGGCATCAACCACAATTCGGATTCCCCTGGAAACTAGTAATTAGCTGTGTAACGGTGCACAAAAGCAGCATCTGTATTCCAACCATGGAAAAATGTCTAAAGTGATATGAAAGGCTCCATAGATGATCAGACCAGTTTGCTTACTGTGTCAATGCCTTCCTTCTCGGACTTGGCCTTCTCCAGATAGTAGGCCTTTTCTGCTACGCTGAGCCTTTTCCAGCTCTCGCTGATACGCTTGTTGATCTCTGATTGTGGCAGATTGGGGATTTCCTGCTGCATGATCTGATGCACATCAAAGTAGTACAGCAGATAGGCAGATCTGAAACAGACAAATTCAACACCTACAATCAAAACATGATAATGGGAGAGACATTTTTTATTTTTAGATGCTCAGCCCTGTCGTGCTTGGTGCTGTGATATTTCGTACATTACCTAGGCTTCTTGGGTTTCTCAACATTGTCATCTTGAGCTTTGCTCTTCCTCTTTTTGGGGGTTATAGCCTCCACCTGATTGTTGCAGCTCTCCACCTCCTCAGTCACTTTCACAACCTCAAAAACCTCCACTTTCTCCATATTTTAAGCAAAACAAGATCTACGCAAAACATAAAAAAAAAAAAAAAATGAAGAATCATTTGCAAAATGTATTACTGGTGTTTTACAAAAATATTGCACACAAAATATTAAGTCTGGTTCAGTGGCAGCTGCAGTAGCATAGTTGGTGTATATTTTGCACAGTTCAATGTGCAAGATATATTTTTAAGACATAATACTCAAAAAGATGAAACAGATATTATTTAGGTTATATGTCTCTCAGTACAAGCAGCACCATATATTTCCTACACGACAAAACTGCAGTTTTATACACACCAATGACAGTATAAAGACAAATAATAAGGTTTAAATAATAATAATAATAATAATGATAAAATTTATTGCAGGAAGTTGTATTGTTATTGTACTGTATAATACTGTGCTATTTGTAAACTATACAATGTTTTATAGAGCATTAGTGTGCAGTATCTCCTTCTGTGTTTGTTATAACGCTAGCTCAGTGGGTAACTAACTATTACATCCCAGCTGATGAGAGGCACTTTGTCTAATAAAAGAAACAGAAAGTAGGACGGTGTGTCTGCGAGCTGCTGCTTCATGCAGACACAATATAGCGCCTCAGTGGCTCAGTCAAAATGAGATATTATAGAAACTTCTCATGCACAGAGCTCTCGGGACTAATAAAGCGCTGGCATGTTAACACACTGCTCTGTCCATGCTTTAAGAGTATGTTTAATGGCGTGTGTTTATACTGCCAGCACAGTCAGTGAGTTGTCCAATGAAATGCCTTCTTATTGAAGCCTTACCTACGATGGCCCGAGGCGCTACAATCCGCTCAGAACAACCTTTACGAGTCACCGAAAAAGTCAGGCATCGTGCCGACGATGTGTAATGCTCATATTCGTCTATGCTTCTTATCAAATCAAAGATTTGCGACGCTTAAATGTCGGTAAAGTAGCTTCGTTTCTCGTCGTCTTGCAGAAAACATGGCGGTTTGTTGCTATGGTCATCGACCAATCAAATCCCAGAATAAACAAGCGCGGGCCAATCACGGAGGACGTTTTTGACACGTGAAAGTAAAGCGTGCGTCCCATAGACCTTCAGAGTGCAGATTGCGGCCACAGACATGCGCAGTTTGCACCTCTGAAGAAAACTACAGCACAGGTGAGGTGACAGGTGTGTCAGTGGTCATGTGACATAAAGACAAAACCAGAAAAATATAATTTGAATGCTGCTTAAATAATCTTAAATAAATGTATTTATTAATATGATACAGATTTCTTATTAGTGCAGTCACATACAGGACTGAGGGCCCTGTTATTTACATATAAAAGATAATTATAAGATTGATAACTGGTCAGCTCAACATTAAGTAATTGTGTAACAGCATTACGCATGGGGGATAAAAATAGTTAAAGAAGTAAAATACAATAAATAACACATATTCTTTAGGTTATATGTATATTATATACAGATGTGGATATAGTGCCATCATACAAGTACCTGGGTGTCACACTGGACAACAAACTGGACTGGTCCACTAACACGGAGGACGTCTACAAGAAGGGCCTGAGCCGGCTTCACTTCCTGAGGAGGCTCAGGTCCTTTAATGTCTGCAACAAGATGCTGTATGTGACGTTCTATCAAGGACAATCCCTCTCAGCCCCTCCACAAAACACTGGACAAGCTAAAGAGCAGCTTCAGCAACAGACTCACTCAGCCTTGCTGCTCTAAACGATACAGAACATCGTTCCTCCCAACTGCAGTAAGACTTTATAACTCATCTGCCTCTGTCAGAGCCACTATCACAGAACTGGACTAAATCTAGCTGTCACCTTTTGCACTCTGTACCCTGTACAAAAATCTACTCCAAATACTGGAACATATATATGTGATATGTGGTAATATAAACCATATTGATATTATATATCATATTTATACAATATTCTTATCTCTTGCACTTTCTATTTACATCTATCTATCTATCTATCTATCTATAAGCTCCAACTGTAGTTTTTTTTAGGTACAAAGCACCAAAACTGCGGTCTTATATACCCCAATAACAGTATAAATAATAATAATAATAATAATAATAATAATAATAATAGACCCTACTATCGGAACCAGACCAAACTAATCGAGCCTAAATATAACCAAAGTGTGTCTCAGGCTTAGTAGCCGAACACCGATCACCGCACTGAGCAAAAATGGCGGATGACAAGGTGAGTGAGTTCCTGTGCTCTGACTTTAAATGTATTACTCTCACGTGTTTCGTCAGATGACAGCAGCTGCCAGAGGAGGACGAAAACACGGATCCTCTCGGCTGCGGCTGGCTGTAAAAATGAAGTTAAGGGAGCGATGATCGCCGCTAAATTGAGTTAACGTGTCCGTGAGCCGGCTGAGTTGTGTTGCTGTTAGCTGACCAGCAAACTTCGAGAAAACGAGCCGTGTTTGTCGGAGCAGCTGCTCATGGGAAACTCTGTCAGTAGCTGTGTTGTCGTTAGCTGTTCTCATTTACATTAAATTTAGAGCTGCCATACCTTTTCCTAACACAAATATGATATATTGTTTTTTATTTTAGGACCCTCTGAAACAGTTGAGAGATCTGACGCAGCTCAAAAGTCAGCTGGAGGAGATCCAGAGGCGAGTGGAGAGCGAAGTGTCAGCAGGACTTCCTCAGGTAAATTTGTTATATGTGAATATATTGTGACTGATTACTGATCACATGAGCAGAAGTGTTTCTATGGGTCGTTTCAAATATATTTTCGACGGTTTTAATGTAATGTCATGGTAAATACTTATAAATGCGTGTGGATAAACCCTCTATTCAACTTTTGTAACACTGTAATTTGATGATTATACTTAACTAATCTAACAGGACTGCTGTCTGCATAATATGCACCACAAACCACGACTGCTGCCACTGTGCTAGGACTCTTCTATAAAACACCTGGCACTTTTACTATCAACAATTTAAAAATTGCACTATATAAATATCCTATTTCAGGGGTCTTCAACAAGGGGTCCGCCAACAATTATTGTCATAATAATTGACAATTTTCACCAAAATAATGGTGAATGTGAGGCTGCAGATGATTGAGAAACTACAAACAGCGGAGGCATTTGTACTCCAATCGGATGAATCAGTGGACACGTCCAAAGATGCACAGCTCTTGCCATTGAATAACCAACAATAATTATGCAACTTTGTAATCAATCATAAAACATATAGGCTAATAAACCAGTATATAAATAGGTGAAATAAAAGTTGAATAAAGTAAATATAAAAGTTATCATAGGCCAGGCTTAAAATGTGACACATTTAAAAAAAAAAAAATGTATTACATGTCGGGGTCCCTGTTATGTTTGTCTCTTGTCCAAGGGGTCCTGGGCTGAAAAAGGTTGAGGAACCCTGTCCTATTTATATATTATGTTCATATTTATTATACAGTTATAACTCCAAAATCCTTTTATTTACTTTACACAACCTTGTCACACTTGTACAGTATGTAGAACACTTGTAAATACTTAGACAGTACACTACCATATTCTGTTTTATTATATTTTGTATTTTTATATTATTCTTTTTTACCTTAAATTTAATTGTGTAGTATTTTACTTTTGAACCTCGACTGGAGCCTTTCTGTGTGGAAGTTGCATGTTCTCCCTGTGTTCTGCGTGGGTTCTCTCCAGGTACTCCGGCTTCCTCGCACAATCCAAAGACATGCACTTAACAGGTTAATTGGTGACTCTAATTTGGCCCTAGGTGTGAATGTGAGTGTGAATGGTTGTTTGTCTCTATGTGCCCTGTGATGAGCTGGTGACTTGTTCAGGGTGTACCCTGCCTCTCGCCCTAAGTCAGCTGGGATAGGCTCCAGTCCCACCGTGACCCTGATGAGGATAAGCGGTTACAGATAATAGATGGATATATTTTATTTCCTTAGCTTATTTCTATCCTTTCATGTGTAGTTCTGTTGCAGAATTAGTGCTCCTAATCGATTCCTAACATCCAGTACATTTCATTGTATTGTTGAAAAAATGTTTTATCATTATAAATATGTTATCTTACTTGTACCGTATATGTTACATTTTATTTACCCATCTGTATGCTCTTTTCCTGTGCTGAAAATTACTTTTTGCTCTTGTAGGGAGGCTCAGTTTTGGGATCTCCTTTTCTGAAGGGATTTCTTGCTGGCTATGTGGTGGCCAAGCTACGCTCCTCTGCCATCCTGGGAGTCCTGCTGGGAACAATCACTGGCATATACGCGGCACAGAGCTATGAAGTGCCCAACATTGAAAGGACCGTGAAAGACTACATGAACAACTTGAAAAAAGGACCAAAGTAATTTGATCTGACTGTTACTCTTACCGGTGACATAACAGGGCACAAGAGGAAGAAATACCGTCACAGCTGCTGGCTTGTCAGCGGCTCATGACGGACCAGCCTTCAAGATTTCTGTGGTTTGACTGGAATTTTATTTGTGACTTAAAGTAAAAGACTGACTTTTTTTTTATTTACATGTGTGTTTCAGGCTCAGTTAAATACTGCTCTGTTTCTTTTCCATTTATATCACACACAAAACATGATGTAAGACTTTGTGACTACAAGGTTTTAATGTTTGGTTTTGCTGCCTGGAGCAGTTATCTCATTTGAAAAAACGGGCAGTAATTCTTGCAAATGTTTCATACTCCCTTTTTTATCATTCAGCTCATAATACATATACAGAGTTATAGAGAATAGTCCATTGAAGTATTTTATAATATTTAAATTGTTGAGATTTATAGCTGTTGAATTCAAAAACAGCCAAAAACATCAAAGAGTTTTTGCACTATAGTGAGTATTCAGATTCAGATATTGTTTATTTTGCATCAGTCAGGATGATTGTGATCCCGAATGTGGGGCCCAGTTCCCCGGCGAGGATCAGGAGACAGTGGGTGAAAAGGATTCAGTGGGGTGTCCTCTTTGGACTGATGGTCCTCATCTATGGCTCTCATGCTCCACTCATCACTCTCACCAAGGTAGATGGTCAAGTCCCTTTCAACCCCTCATCATGTGTTCTCATGATTGAGTTAGCCAAGCTTCTTATTTCTCTGGCAACCCTTATTCTAACTGGGGGTACCTCCGCCTTAAGCGCTCCTCCATCTCTATTGCTTGTGGCCCCCTATGCGGTCCCTGCCATACTCTACGCCCTCAACAACAACCTGGTAGTTCTCATGCAGGCTTACATGGATCCAAGCTCATATCAAGTCCTCTCTAACCTGAAAATTGCCTCCACTGCCCTGCTGTACTCCTTCTGCCTGGGCAAGAGGCTCCGGCCTGCACAGTGGTTGGCTCTGGGGCTCCTCATGTGCGCAGGGGTGTTCCACACTTACAGCAGCCTGGATCTGGGAGACGCTGAGAAGGTTGAAGCCAAGGAAGGTCCCAGGCTTCATATCACAGCTTGGGGACTTTTCCTTGTGCTGGTGTACTGCTTTGTTTCAGGCCTGGCAGCAGTTTACACAGAGAGGGTGCTGAAGAGCCAGAGGCTGCCCCTTAGCTTGCAGAATCTCTACCTCTATATGTTTGGTGTGGCCATCAATGGGTTCTCCTCCTTTGCCGCTGTAGGAAGTGAAAAGAGCTTTCTGGAGGGATACTCTGGGGTGGTGTGGGCGATTATAGCAGGCCAGGCAGCTAATGGACTCTTCATGTCTGTGGTGCTCAAACATGGGAGTGGGATCACCAGACTGTTTGTCATTTCCTGCTCCATGCTGGTTAATGCTCTGTTGTCTTGGGTCATCTTAGGGCTGCAGCTCACACCTCTTTTCCTCCTTCCTGTTTCTATGATCGGACTGGCAGCTTACCTTTATTACAGATAACAAAGTCTCCACCAAATGAGCCACACGGCCCTCTGAACCCTGAAAGAACTCACTGCAGTCTACCCAAACCTCTGTGTTCTGGTTTTTGAGTTTCAAATGTTCGTTTTCTGCCTTTTATCGATCTGCCTTCTAACTTTGACATCCAGAATCCAACACATGTATTTGATTTGTAACCATAGACCGTGTTATGTATGAACAGTCAGCCTAGTTTATCAGTTTACAACACCTTTTATAGTTTAATTCATAATTCTGTTACATTATTGCAAGTAAGTTTAAACAATAATACAAGTACAGATTATTCTATCTTCAGTGAAACAAAGTGCTGCTATTGTCATCTTAGTGATTTTATTTTGTATTACATTCTCTGCCAAGAACATCAAATAAATTATCAAAGTGTTATCCAGTGTGTTATTGATAACTAATAAATTGTCTAAAACAGTTTTATTTCTCATGATTTACATCAAAGCACACTGATTCATGAACTTCATTGTTGCTGGGATAACAATTCAGCCTTAGGATCACCTCGCACAGCCAGAGTGTCCTTTAACTCTCCCAGTGCTGTAAAAAGAAAAAGAGTTTTTAAATGCTGGTTGGAGGAAGAATCGACTCTCGGCATTCCTGTCATATTTAACTTGAGAGGTTGGGCTAACTTCTATCTTTAATAAAACAACCACTCTGGTAGAGGTTAAGCAACAATCACTGACCTTTACGGAGTTGTTTGTTCTCAGCTTGCAGCTGCTGGTTCTGGGCAGACAGGTAAACGGCATCCTGCACAGCCTCCAGCAGCACACTTCTGTATCTGCCCTCTGACATCTTCCTCTGCTCCTCGCTTACCTGACGAAAGACTCTGAACACCTAGTGAGCAGTAAAGATAACACAAGAAAACATAAGGGTGATGCAGGAAGGAGCCGAAGACGCTTCTTTGTGTAAACATTTTATCAAGCAGGCACGGCTCTGCTGAAGAAGCTGATGGTTATATCTTATAATAACATCTCCTGAACTAAAATCCTTGTTTCTGTTTTTTTAGTGCATTTGGTACTGTTGTTTTTTTAGATTCAAATTTTGGGAAGGACTACTCAAATATGAATAGTCTTGTCAATATATGTTATGTCTACCCAAAATGCTCCCTGAGGCACTGAATCAGCCAATAGTAGGCCTCTGGGGGTGATGTGTCAGCACTGCATCACATCAATCATTAGTGCTTCATGCAGGCTTTGTCATAATCAATATCCATCATTCATTGTGTCCAACATTATTAAATATACAGCATTTCCCTAAATGTTTTTGAAAAATATCAAGACTGGATATTTTTCATTTAATCTTGAATGATGAGGGATTTGTCATCATCATTTCAGAGAGAACCATCTGGGGATACCCAATAAAATGCCTGTATGTTAATCATATACAGGACATCTATTGGTAAAACAAACACTGGTGTAACAAAAATGTGACATATAATTATTTTTAATCATTGTTCTCTCACTGATCCAACAAACTCTCACCTGCAGGCTCTCTTCTTTAAGACAATGGAGCTCTGTTTGGTGTCTGTGATATTGATTCTGCAGGTCTTTCTCAGCCTCCTGGGCCTCAGCACGCAGAGCCTCTATCTGCAGCACCAGGACCCGCCTTTCTCTGGTCAGCACCAGCAGCTCTCTCTCGGGGCCTTGCGTCTAGCAGGAGGAATGGATGAAACCATAAAAAATGCAGGGAAATAACAGAATTAAGTTGCAAATGCAGTGGTTTCTGCTGCCCACCATAAATCCAGCCTTGCATTAATTGAAACTGACTCAGCATCCTTAGCTAAGATAGATCACAAGCTGAATAATGTTAAACAACAGTGTATCTCATTATCTCACCAATTCCTGTGCCAAGTCTCCCTCCATCTTCTTCACCTCCTCTTGAATTAATCTCCCACGGTCCTCCTTAAGTTGCCTCCTCCGCTCCTGGGCTTTGTTGTATTCTAACTGAGACTGAGCATTAAATTGGCAAAATAAATGGCTTGCCCACACTCACACATATAAATCTCATTTATATATTTAATTGGATATAAACACATTATCCAATTACACATATAGGTGTACAATATTAAATTTAAAATGGCAGAAATTAGATGAAGTGTGTTACTTGTTGACGGAGGTCAGATTTCTCCATAGCAGCCCCGCTCTTCAGTGTCTCCTCTCTCAAAGCCTCCCTCAGCTGCTGGATTCTTGCTACTCTCTCTTGGACTTTCTCTATATTCCCTTTGCCTTCTGTGGATATGAGAAACACATAATATTACTGATGTCCCTACATATAAAAGCTGATAAATGTTTCATATCACAGAAAATTACCTCGGATATGTGCTTCCATTTCTTGTTTCAGCTGGTCTTGTAAACATTTCACCGTGTCTGTACTCTCTCTATGATCACTGCTGTGCCAATTGCTATTTGGGGTCCGACAACTCTGCCAGATCGATACAAAACATGGTGCTTATTATGTTTGAAATACACATAATTTGTTATAATTTTCATGAAGAAAAGTAAATAATTTTGGTAGAAACCTGTATTTTGCCTTTTATCTTCTTTGACTCTTCCCTTCTCTTCTCCCATGATTGATTTTTCACAATCTGCTCGTGAGATCACAGAATTTATTTCAGCTGTAAACTCATTTAGTCTCAATACAAACTACTATTCAGTATTAGGCTCCTTAAATGAATTACCTGCAGATTTTGTGTCAGCTCTGCCAGCCTGTAGGTGTCCTGAACTTCATTTTCCCCCTGTGACATCATTCTGCTTCTCAACTCCATGATGTTATCCCTGATCTCTTGCTCTGTTGCCTTTGGACACCAACGCTCAGCGGTGGCCTTAGTTACCAAACTTCTAGCTTTCTGAGCCAAAGCTAAAGCAGAGGGGGTCTCGTCATCTAGAAGACCTGATGGATAACGAGAGTTAATGTTATGCTTAGAGGATTCTGGTTAAGTTGGTGTTTGTGGACCCAGAGGACCACTTACCTTGAGGGTGGATGCAGTAGATAAGGACCGTCTTACTGTTTCCTGTTAAGGCATCATTTACGAGGAAATGGAGGAGTTTGTCGCTAGTTGGGGCTTCACATTGGGTTTGGTCCACAACCTTCACCAGTGGGCTGACTCTAGAGAGAATTACCATTTACAGTTGAACAACATAACTTCTTAAAAATGGCATCTGAAGTTGTAAAACTTAGTAAGTCGTTCATAAAATGTTCCTCAACTATAATAATCTATCATGTCTGCAGATGTAAATGTTAATAAGTTCTTAATAAATGGGTTTTTGTCTGAAATTGGGAAGACTGAGATACTCTGATGGTCATGCATGACTTGTGAGAGCCAATTAATCAATCCAGATATTAGGTAATGTGACTGAATAGTGCTTTAACACTCAGCTGAACATTACGATGTCATTTTTAGCTCCTCTGGATCATGTAATAGATAGCTCACTGTGTATGACTGACCCTCTGAGGTCAGTCCTGCTGGCTCCTCCTGCCAGACTGAACAGCTGCAGTCTGCTGAGGCAGACCTCTGACTCCACCTCCTCTGGATGAAGTTTCCACTCAACAGCCACTGAGAACAGGGAACTACATCTGAGGGAAGCACACGCCATGAACATGTAGAGACAATAACAACATTCATTCATAAAGTGCAGGTTATGTGACCTGTGATCGGATCACTCAGGCAACAGTAACACACTTATCTCTGTTGTGACAAATGACTGTAACTGATCCATTCAAAGTTATTCTATTAATGAATTACACGGCCAGAGTTTATTCGATCTACCTGTTGGAAATAGAGCCTGAATTGGCCTTCAGCGTCTCCCTGCATGTTTCATACAGAGTATAGGCTTCTTCTGCTGAACACACACACACTTCACATAAACCTCCTACAAGACTGAGAAAAAGAGATTTGATTTATATTTCAGACAGTTAAATTATCCATTTCAATATGTATTCATTTTTTATTGTATCTTTTTTGATATAGCAGTGATTGTCTGGACTCACGTTCCAAGGACGGGGTGTCTCACAAGTTTTAGAGTCTGTCTATTGGGGCTGAGGATATCCACAGCACTGCCATCTGGATAAAACTGACATTGACAAACATCATAAGTTATCCTGCACCATACTGTGACTAATATGATTCATGGTTATTCTTTATTAAATAGAAAGACAAACCTTGAGGAACGACACAGAGATGAACGACTCCCCTTTCACTTGTGACAACACACGACTAAACAGATTTGCCAAAACCTGACACAGAATCAAGAGTATGATTAGTAGTGATATAAGATTAAATTTGCCTTTATTAAGAGTACTTTTGTTTGTGCGACTCCACCTGTTTGACGATAGTAGTGTCAATCAGAGTGCTAATCTTCTCTGTGGAGGCTCCACATATCAGCAGCGCTCCATTATAACCACTGGATGTAGACTCAGTGAGAGGCTGCAGGAGCCCAGTGTGCAAACTCTGCAAGTTTATATTCAGACTTTTAGTTTCCAGACTTGCCAGTGTTTGATGATGAAAAGCTGTAAAGAGGCTGAGTAATGAAACAGAGGTCAGAAGCTCATTTGTACCTGTATGCTGTCAACAGTCACAACTTGGTCGAAGTTGAAGGACTTTGCTTCCTAATTGGAAAACAGCAGTGAGAGCTTTCCGTGACCAAATTGTTTAATGTTGAAGCAGTGAGTGAATTTAAATGTTTTGTTTTATTTTACCTCATCTTTTCCTGATCTGTAGTTCACACTACGCCCTTCTTCACCAATATCTACACAATCTTTACTCTCTGTGCATTAAAAAAACACACACACATTTAAACACAAATCCGCAGCAACAGTACAGGTGATTAATTCACAGATTTGACATTTTTGTCTTTGCTTTACCTGGGATTGTAGTAAGTACAACTCCTACTCTTACTGTTTCAGCTTCCTCACTCAACTGGAGAAACATGGACATTTGTCAAAAATGATCAAATCAAAGAAGCCAGTCTTATTTCCCCCAAATGTATCCTTTCACCCCGTCTTTACACTTTAATGTGGTTATAAAAATTAAGGTACTTACAGGTGCGTTCATGTTCACAGTAGCCATCCCGTGCATATGTGCAACATAGCCACTGGGTCACCTGGATTTCATTACACTGCGCTGAAATATTAATGAACCAGAATCTACTTTCACCGGTCTGGGTCAGTGGTTTTCCTTAAGAGACCCCTTTTCTTTCATTGAGTAAATGGGGGTGCCCTCACTAAGACATATTTTATGGATATTTCATATATTGAATGAATAACAATAACAGTACAAAACAACTGACAAACTGTACAAATAACCCAAAAAGTGAGCACAATAACTGCAGGAAGTTTGTGTAAAATGAGTGATTTGGATTAATTTTGAGCAGATTATTTCCTATGAATATTTCAATATTTCATTTTAGGAACTTTTTATACCATACTTTGTATTATGTTTATAAGTTTTAACAGCCACACATTCTTAAAAGACAAATTCTGTGTTTTCTTCTCCCTGACACTTGGCCTGTTACTATAACTACTTACTGTAATGCAAAGGCTCTGTGAATACAGCTTGTGTTTAGGTCTTTATATTTTAAATAATAATCTGAACTAAAATTTTATTTAGTTTTCCTACATAAATGAGTAAAAAGCTAAGACATTATTATCAACTACATATTGAATATGTAGTTAAATAAATAATAAAATCAAGGAGGCCTTGTAACCCTCCAGAAAGCTTTGGCAACCCCTGGTGGGGATCAGGACCTGGTTGGGAACCAGTGTTGTATTTTTTGCTTTGGTACTGTTTCAAAGCATTTCCTCCTCCAGCAAAAGCTCTTTAATTAACCAGAAAGTTTCCCAATGGGCAAATCAACCACATACAACCAAATTAAAATCAAAGCAACCCCTCAAGCAAGGACCCCTAGTTTGGGAACAGGGTTACCAAGATGGACAGAAAGGTAAGAACTGAGTTTATGAATGAGCAGTAATAATTCTGAAATCATTTCCTTCAAACATCTTTATGTATGTCTTTATTTTCGAATATGCAACAGAAAGAGATCAGACTGACATAACACACTAACAAATACAAATTTATCAGTTTTATTTGATTTCATTTCGTTAAATCATGCAGATACACAAAGATGGAAAAATTAAGCAATAGTGAGATAAAAACAGTGTTATTATAAACAAATGTCTCCTCTGCTTTCCATTTTATTGCCTACAAGGGAACCAACTTCTAATAAGGCATCCATTAAAAAAGTGTTCTAAGTTGTAGATAAACTTTATTTTACTGGTTTGACAGCAAATTTTGGATTGCCTGGTTGTGAAAATCCCTTTTCCTGGTGCTTTTTGGTAACAGTGCAGCTAAAAATGTTGGTAATACCATTAATAAATGCTTAATACGTTTAGAATAAATCAGCAACTTGATCACTTATAATTGATCTATAAGGTTTAGTAACTAGTTTAAAACCCAATAATAAAGCCATTAGCAGGTGCATTATTAGAAAGTGGATGCAAGGTTGCTATCTGCTGAAAACATCAACAAGAATAAATCATGCATGTCAATGGAACGACAAAGAGTGTCAAACAGAGAGGAGAGCTGTGCTGCTGTGCCTCGTTGGTCGAACTCACACAAGCTTCAAGAGGCAAATTCATTATCTGAGTCCCCTGCTGGGCCACTGGTGTGGCACACAGAAAGTCTTCAGGGTAAGCCTCCACAGACACACTGTCTGTGCTGTTCAGGAAGATGATGGTCTCTTTTAGGGCACAGTCACACTGATAAGGGTTCCTCCCTGCATAGAGACTATCCAGCTGCTCCAGTGTGCTCAAACTGACATTTGTCTCCTGTATTAAGATGGTAAGCTGGTTATTGTCCACCTTTAGCTCCTGGAGATGAGACAGACTATCCAGAGACGGGAGACGTATGAGGCGGTTATGAGACAAATCTAGCCTCTTCAGGGTCTGCAGTTGATTATTGAAAACCTCGAGAGAATTATAACTAAGATCCAGTTCTTCCAGAGATTCAGAGAATAACGAGTTAACCTCTGTTATCTCCGAGTGGGAAAGATTGAGCATCCTGAGCGACTTCACCTGGAGACAGTGTGGATAGTGGAGGATGGTGAAATTGTTCCTGCTGACATCAAGTTGGGTGAGGGCAGGGGTGTGCAAAGAGACTGGAGGGAGGTGAGACTGCTGTTTCTCAGATGAAGAGATTTCAGGGACTTGAATGAAAGCGAGGAGCATTGTGAGATGTTCTGTAGGCTAGTGTAAGAGATGGGGTTCTCTGAAAGATCCAAATGATTCAGGTTTTGTACTCTTTGAGCCCAGCTGCAGTCAATCTCAACCAGGCCAGAACGGACAAGACCTAGAGATTTCAGGGAGCCAAACAACCAGCGGTGGAGAGCCTGAAAGGAGGGCTGGAGGAGAGAAGAGTCCACTGTTATGTTTTCCAGTAGAAGGGCTTCAATTTTAGATGCATCAGGTAATTCTGGAGGTTGTAAAGGTTGGACATCTTTCAGAGTGGAGGAAATTATGTTAATTTCATTCAATTTTGAGGGCAGAAAACGGAAGACTGCACTGATGAATGACACTGTGACATTGTTGAAAGTTAGTTTATTTATCTGAATGACGCTGGAAAGAGCCTTTAGATCGTCGGATAATTTAGAGCCATCCAGTTTGCTATCTCTCAGCTCCAGCTCTGAAACCCCGAGACAAAACAGATTTTCGAAGTTGAAGATATCCATACCATTACACTCACAACGAGTCATATCCTCGCTGAAAGTGCAAAGAGAAATGCCCGCTCCTGTGACAGTGAGTCCCAAAAGCATGAGCAGAATCAGCCTCTGATTCAGTGTCATGCTCGGCAGGATGACCAACACCTAAAAATGTCAAGATCCAGAGAGGGGAAAATGTTATATATCATTGTTTTAGCAGGTCCTGAAAAAGATTGTTTTTTTAATTATATTTTTTGTAAATATGAGTTATATTATTGTTGCAACTCCACTTTTTAAATTGTTTTAAACTCCCTGTTTTGTCAGTCATGCCATGCATGCCAAGCAGTGTTTGAAGCTACTACATAATTTGAAAGTTCTATCATCATCTCCAAAAATCTATAGATACAATTCTTCCCAAAAAATTCATCATTCAAGTCAAGCACTTACCCTTTAGTCAGCTCCGGTGCAGATGTTGACCATTTGTTGCAAGAACCGTTGGCTCCTTCAAGTTCAGCATCTTTATTCTCACCTGACTTCTGATTTTCTGTTACAGGTGATCCCACTTCCCTTCCTTTTGCTAATGAACCATTAAGAAAAGAGGAAGACCCCTGTCCCAGGATAAACAGTACTTCCTCTATGCATGGCTAAATTCCCCTAAACAATCATTATCACCATGGAGAGCAAGAGGAATTAGCACTTCTCTGCCAAATAAAACTACAATAGCTATTATGCGTCCCTCAAAAATATGAGCAAATCATGTGATACAACATAATTTGATAACTCAAATACTGAAGTACAACTTACTCTATTGGAGTATTTACATTTTATGCAAGTTTATACTTCTAGTTCATCAGGGAAGGGAAGTTCAGGGAAATAATGCACTTTTTACTTCTGTCTGTGAAAACCACAAATCTCCAAATATGGTCATTTTGAATGTGAGTGTTCTTCTATGGGTTCTCCTACTCTAACTGAATAAACTACTGTGCTAAATAAACTATCATGGACTACTTGAAACCCACTTAGATTCACTGTAAAACTTTTTAGAGATACATGCTTACAAACACATGGTGATCTTACAGTGTGATGTATTTGCTGTAGATTAAACTAGCAAAAAGAATATAAAGTAGTTTAAAATGAGAACAACATTAAACAACTACATCAATAAACAAAAACTAATGCAGCAGTAATATTAATCCAGAAAAACATCATGTATCATGTAAAGAAAAAACACTGACGGACATGTTTCTACAGAATGAGTAGTTTTACTTTGCATTTTACATTTAATACTATGTTTAAATATACTGTACAGGGTTTATGCAGGAATCCTGAGGTTAAATGTAATACCATTTAATACCTTTTTAATACCTTCTAAATATTTTTTAAAACTGCAACGCAACTTGCCTCTAGTCATATAGCAAAAACAGGATCGATAAATGGGAGGTCATGCTCGCTGTTACTGTCAATCCCTTAGTTATTTACATTTACATTTAGTCATTTAGCTGACGCTTTTATCCAAAGCGACTTTCAGAGAAGATGCGATGGCTGCAGTGGAAGTTTGACTGGTGGTGGGACTCGGTTGGAGCGGTGTACTGGGCATACTAGCAGCACAGAAATCTGATATCAATGGCTGCTCTCCCATCAAGTTGTCAGTCAACTGAACACTGTAGATAGATCCAACTACACAATTTGAGTTACGCTACTTGATATCTGCTAAAGAAATGACACAATGCCTAAGATTTCAGCACCACTCCACACATAACCATGTTCTCTAATGAAGACATCAAGTATACTTGACCAACAGTGTTTGACAGGAGGATGCTTGTAAACAGCTGTTCCATTCACACTTTTCTTTTTTTGTCTTTTCACTGTAATTTTCAGTCTATGAAATCAAACTTTTTTTGTGCAAAGCTTGTTTCAAGTTTTACTCCAGCAATCAACCATGTACAGAACTTTTCAGTATTCAGTGATGTTGTACCGTCATACTAACCACAAACCTCATTACAAAGTATCAGGGCGTTCCCGTAACCATGGTAACTCACGGTGCCGGAGGAGAGGGAGAAGCTGTGTCCCAATTCAGGGGCTGCATCCTTCGAAGGACGCGAAGGCCGCGTCCTTCGAAGGATGCAGCCCCTGAATTGGGACACAGCTAGAGACGCTGAATGTCGTTTTTACACGATAATGTCCGGACAAAGTCCAGAGTAGAGTCGTTATTTCACACATGAAGCGACAACAGGAGACTCTCTGTGCTAGACGCGTTCTCACATGTTGACTAAACTTTACAAACCGAGTCTCAGAATGACAGCACAGCTCTGTGACGCAGTACATGCGAGGTAAACAGCTGAACTTTTAGCGCCGATGCTCAGTTTTTAGGTGTGGGTCACACGCACGCTGTAAACAACAATACCACTGGCTGTGTGACAATATGCCAATAAAAACATCACCCCCCTCCTCGGATATACATTGATCTCATAAATGTATGTAATAAATCCTGGTGAACTTTTGACAAACAAACTTACAACAAATCACGTGCTATTCTTTAAAAAAAAAAAAAAAAAAAAAAAACTCGCAATCGTACATTTAATACTTTTTAAGGGCCTTAATTTTCACTAAGTTGATTTACTACCATTTAATACTTTTTTATATCATGCAGACACCATGACTGTATTTTCACAGTGTGCTAATAATACTTATCCTTAAAGTAAAACATCTGAACACTTCTTTCACCACAGACAGAAAGCAACATGGTTTTCTGCCTATCAGATCCTGTTGATTTAATATGATGACAAGCAGGCCTCATTCATGTGTGATGGTGTCCCGCCTACAGAGGATGATTGACATCCTAACTGGAGCCCTGATGAGCAGACTGACAGATTTCAGTTTCATTTTGATTTTGTAACACAGCAGCCCAGCCTAATGCACGTAAGTGCATCAGACTGGGCTGCTGTTTCATTTTTTGTCCACCGTATGGCAGCTTAAATCTGTGAAATACATAATGACGCGTTTATTTTCATTTTCAAGTTGTTAGAAAATTGCATTTTCATTTTAAATTTCTCTTAAATATTGCTTCTATTAATGCATAGCATATATTGCATTTTCATTTTCAAGTTTACATTTTGTTCATTGTAACATTTTGAACTGTACAGAGGGTTACAACTTTGAGAAATAAATATTAAACAGTTTATCCATTTTAATATGGTTATAGAACAACACAGGTATTTGAAAATGAAAACTGGATTAGTGCATTTTCATTTTTTCTTAAATAACACAAACATATCTGGAAAATCATAACGCTTTAGTTCCATTTTCATTTTGAAGTCTCCTCCACGCTATGAAAGCTGCCACATGTTCAGATTCTTGTACAGAAATGCTGAGTGTAGAATTGAATTGAGTCCAGTGTGCTTTAACACAAAGTGAAACCTTTCCAGAAGAAACAGAAACAAACTGTCACTGCATCTAATCAGGTTAAAGTTTATTTAGGCCTTGTTTAGTCTATAGCCTCAACATTTATTTGATCTCAGTAGAACAATAATTGAGTTGAACATATAACAATGAAAACCGTGTTGTTACCAAAACTTTATTTATCCTTCTTAGCACAAACACCTACACAGGCGAGTCACTTCCTCTTACAGTCACACCCTTTAAATGGTTGGTTCACCCAAATCACAAAAATAAACAAACAGCTTTTTTTCAGCTAGGTTTACTTTTGTGGTCCTCACAGCATCGAAAAACATTCAAAAGTTTGAACAGCAGCATTTCTTTGCAGAAACAGTGTCCCCATTACTCTGAACAATCCACAGACATCACGTGAACTGTTATTGTCCTCAGGCTGATCTGTGGATTATTCAGAGTAACAGGGGACATTGTTTCTGGAAAGAGTCTGTCTGATTACGTTTTTAAATATAATTTTTCAATGCCGCATGCACCATAAACAAACTTTTTAAACAAGCTATTGCAGTGGGGTGACGATTCAGAGACGATAAAACCCAGACAAGTTAAACCTGAACTGCTTCCATGTGTTCCATGATACCAGGAGAGGTAAGAGGGGTACAGGGGAAATATGTCATTTGGGTGAACCGACCCTTTAATCATTTTACAGCGATCAACACGTTTAACACACATACTTTAATATACTGTAGGTGACATGAACATCTAAAGTAAAATGTCAATAGGAAAACCCCAAGATTATTGTCACAAAAGACAAAAATTGAAAATATTGAAAAGCAATAAACTCACAGGCCTCTATTGATTTGATTTCATGCTGCCAGCAAAATAATTAAAATCAAGCGATTACATGGAAGAATTGATCAATGAACTGATGGAATTAAGAGAATTAATGTTGCATCCAGCTTTAAAAGTCTGATTTCTTATGTGCGCGAAGATTGCTCGATGGAAAGATGCACCCAACTCTTTGGGTTCAGTTCTCTGAAAAAAAGAAAAACACGACAAATGAAGATGTACAACAACCAACAATTAAATGTGAATAAACATCTAAACTATTAATTTACTAAAAAAAACATAATTTGAAGCACTCACCATCAACGCTGATGGTCTTCTGCATCATCCTGGGTGCAAACATCATGCGACGAGGAGCTACGCCTGAAATGAACAAAAAAGAACAACAAAATCGGGCAGTTAGGCTCCTTTCACGATCCATGACAGCGTCGCACAAAAAGCTAAAGACGCAGCGTTGAATCAAAAGTCTTTTTTATCTAATCCGTCTACCTCTCTGGCAGTCGGGGCGGCCGCGCATGGTGGTGCCCTCGATGACTGTACCACTCTCGTCCACACACCAGCAGTAGCCGGTGGCGTGCCAGCACTGCATGGGCTTGTAGCGGCCCTGCTCGTCACACTGGGGCTTGTAGGATCCGATCTTACTGGGACCAGGTGCAGCCTCCAGCTGGCATTTGGTCTGGATCATAGAGGCTTAAGGAGGGAAAGAGTAGAGGACATTAGCACATTAAAAACCTGCTTGGTGCTTTACTGTTGACTGCAGAAAAGAAGATTGATAGTACTCTAATGTCTGTCCATTTATTAGCCACAGATGGCAGCCAGTTAGCTTATCTTAGCACAAAGACTGTAAACAGGAGGAAACAGCTAACTATAACACTATTAACTAATTTTACTAATCAGTACAAAAACACAGCCTTTACTAGGCTAAATTTATGTTTCAGGTTTCACAAGGAGCAGTGTAGAAAATAAGACTTACAATCAGAAAGGTGGTTACACCCTTTACAAGATTAACAACCTGTCCTATCATTGATTCTTTAAAAAAAAGTGCCAGTAGCACAATTAACAGCTGGTGTGCAATTGTTTTTCCAGCAACATAATAAAAATGATCATGTGCTGTGCACCCCTCCTCAGAATCTCTCTCTTACATAAATATTTTCACAGTAAAATATTACAGCCATGGTCCTTAACCCCCCAACTGGAAATGCAGAAAAAAACACATCTACAGTCGCAGCACCAGTCTGGATCAGAACATCAGCTAAATACTAAAAAGTAAATGAAAGGAGGTTGCGGTAACCTGATTGAGCGGTTGGGGTTGGAGGCTTCTGCTGGGCCAGCTGGAAGATCAGCCAGTAACGCATCCAGGACTCAAAGCTCTGCAAACCATAAGAAAAAAACATGATTGACAATATCAAGTAACTTTATTCATTTCTATTTAGGCTTTAGTAGTTTCCATGTAAATGTGTGCTTGGCTTCACCTGCCACTCGCTCTCATTCATGTGCTGCTTCAGGCCGCGCAGGTTAACCAGGAAGGTCTCGTTGAACTGCGGCAGCTCGGAGTCCTGCACAAAAGATGTGCAGAGCTTAGTGACAGCACAGCATCAGCAATGTGAGAACACACGCGACACAGAGCGCAACGTACCTGAATGAGATCCTTCACCTGCTTCTCCACACTGATGACAGTGTCTTGCAGTTTCTGATGGGAGGAGTCAAAAATACATTCAAAATGTTTGTTTACATTCATGTTGAAATGTATTAATTTATTATACATCATCCAGGACAATATTTTAACGCTTTAAAGGTGGCAGGTGTAAACTTACGATCATGGGTGTCTTGGTTGTCGTGGAGTCCTCATCTGAAAAGTCTTTCAGCAGAGGAAGGCTGCTCATGGGCATTGCCATCCTCACTGAAGCCCCAGCTGTGAAAACAAACAACCAAAATGTATATAACCTATCATAGTAACTCCATATGACACAGATTAAAAATGGTAAGATCAACTTAAATATAGCACACAACTCTTTCTCCCCCCATATGAGTCATATGAGACTTAGCAGCTAAAGGTTCAGATGGTAACAGTTAAAAAAAAAAGCACTAACAGCTTCTTGCTTTAGTCAAATCAAATTTTACTGAGTCACTTTGCTCTGTGCGTCCTTTCTCCATGTATGTGAATAAACCTTGTATTCACGAAGACGTCATCTTGACTTTTATTCAAACCTTGGGTAGACAGAATTTTACAGTCACCAGTAAAACTTTCACTTCCCTGTCCAAGTTTCAGATCAAGTTCTTTAAACACAAACTCTCACTTCCTTCTTCACATCCTCATTTCTACCGCCTCCTCCTCTTCCTCCTGTCTGATGAAGACTATTACTTATTAATGGCCTACTTGGACAACCCCTTCTTACTGTTAGAACTTTAACTTTTAACTAGTTTCTTTTTACCCTTGGATGAGCGGGTCAGCTGTCTGCCCAGTCTCTCAGAGTTCTTCTCAAGGGTTTGGATCTGCTGCTTCTGGCCGAACACCATGTAGGCAGTGAAGACCTGGCTGGCCAGCAGCAGACAGGCCAGGGTTGTCAGGCCTGCCACCTTGAAAGCACGGCTGTTGGAGCCCCTGAGAGAGAAATATAAAAATATGTGTCTTTTGAAGATGATAAAGCAGAAAAGGGTTGGGGAAAACACGACGCACAGCTAAATTCACAAAGACTGAAAGTGGAATGTAAAATTTGACAATGTGTTAGTTATTTGTGGTTATTTGGGGGAATTCACAAAAGTGCTCTGTGTTGCATTTTTGTTTTCATACTGAGTTTGGACTGTCCAGCACATAAAAAAAGCCCCATATGTAAACCAACACTCTGGAGGTGTTACTCATATTCTAAAGAAAGGCAAAGCATCCATTGTAAGCTATGATATTGTAGTCTGCAGTATTTTATTTAAAAATCCTGAGACAATAACACAGGCAGCCTTTTTCTGCTGTTCATAATCAGCCAATTGGATGTGAGCATCACTTGTTACTAGGCAGACGCCTTTCCCTGTGGTAAGACAGTGCACACACCCAACAACTATTTAGAGCTTATTTGAGATGTATAAACAGATGTGAAACGTGTCCCTCATAGAAAAAAGTACAAGGCTACAACAACTATATATTCATTTATTTCATAAACAGTTTTGCTAGAATGAAAAGTGAAACTTTATTTCTGTATTTTTATGTGACGCATATAAACAATATCAACATATCTTATCAGGAAGTTCAAGATGTTAGTTGGTTAGTTCTGGCTTATCTTAAGAAAACATTATTCAAACTAAATAAATGTACAACAACAAATAGTCAGTGATTTGAGGTGAAGCAACACACCTTATAGGACGATGTCATAAATTAGACAGAATTCTAAATCATAAAATTCATAAATCAGGTTTTACAGTATATTTTAGTTAAACTGTACGACGTTGGCCAATGATTTTCTCTGTTTTTAATTTTAAGCCAATAGCATGACAGAGTCACCAGTTGCTAGGCAGACGCCTGCTGGTGCAAAGTGGTGTCCGATGGAGAGTTGCTAAGGATGCTTTAAAGTATATTAAATGTGAAAACATATAAAAAGAAATGACTAAATCCACTTATTGTTTGATGAACTAATCTGATGCAAATAAAAGGCGATTATTATTACTTGTATTTTACCCTGAAACCTGAATTATTCCATTTAAAAACAACAGAATATACACAGCTAGCTCATTGTAATGCTTATAATTTAAAGTTTTAATTGATCATTTAAATTCAGCTTTACATAAAGGAACAACTGAGAAAACAGCTGTTGTTATGAGTATGCATTTATATGATAAGCTCCTCTCACCCTGCAGGTCTTCCAGGGGGAAGAAGAACCTCTGCACTGCCTGCCAGACTCCCTGCCAGGGGGGCATCATCTTGAGATTGGGCCATCTGTCCTTGGAAGTTTCTCTCGGCTTCTTCAAAGCAACAATCTGCAATAAGTCCAGCGGATGATGCAGATAAATGTGGCTGAAAATAAGGAAGGACTACCAGACGAGTTCCCGTGAAAGGTGAAGGGATGTGGAAAGTCCCCTGTCTTAAAAGCGCTGTGGGATGACCTGCTGAGAGCGTGCGAGCTGTGATTGGTCAGAATATACCATCATCACTTGTTGATAGAGGCAGACAATAGTGAATGAGTGTTTTGTTATATGACTATTTTTATTCTATGGTATTATCTATTGTTTGTGCCAATACTAAACTAGCATGATCTATTAAATTATTGCAGGTTTAATACTGCAAGATATTTTTAGAAAATATACATATAAACAAATATATATATTGTACTGCTTGTGAATACTTGTGAATAATATAATAACTATTTAAATAGTAACTTATTTAAAGTACTTTTACTTTTAGTACAAAAGTATTCACAGGGAAAAATAAATAAACAAACAATGAAGGCAAAAAGTAAATAAAAGTTCTACTGCTCACTCTGATAGCAACAATAGAGTAGCAACACATTTAATAACACTAAAATGAACTTGAACTGGAGTGACTATGAAAACATGTTAAATGTGGCAAGTCTTTTTCACTTCCATTTATTATTTTTAAATGCAGCATTTCATCTTAACTTATCATGGCATTTATTTACTTCCTGAAACAATAGAAAGGACTGCATTTTGGGAAAACAAAAAATTGCCAAACAAGGAATTAAAATTCAGGTATCATGTGCCACATGTAAATCCACCGTGAGTTAGGTTACTCATTAGGACACAATTTTGATGGTGAACAGGCTTCAAGAGCTTAAGTTATCTTGAGAGCGATTCAGGTTGTTTTTTTTTCTTGAAAGTACCTCGCCATGAAATGAAACCAAAAGACAAACTAAGCTGGTTTTCAGCCCTAATCTGAGCAAGACAGTGAAGTTTCCAGAAATCTCTGTACAGAAGCAGTCAGTGACGCCCAACTAAATAAAAGTTATGATCAGGTAGGAGAAAGGAGTGAATAAAAGATCAGACTACTGAAAAATACAGTGGTGTTTTATTTGCAAATTAAAAAGCACCGACAATATTAGTTACACTGTAAAAATTATTGACAACAATTACAAATCTTTATCATACAGTCCAGGAGATTAGTACCATCATTGCTGTTATGTGTTATCACTTAATACTTTATATGGAGAGACTCAGTACCTGTGTACAATAGTTGGCAGTGAGAGGACATGAGAGGAAACAATCTTAGTGACAAATCTCCGCACAATGAAATAATCCAAACTCCCCTCAGTACAGCACTGACATTTCACACTATGGGAATGGGCTGATGGAGAGTGTAAACCCAAACACATTCAATAATTTAGGTCTACAGAGGGTTGCGTATTATGTACAATACAAAGTCTGGAAATAAAAGGACCAACATGTGCATTGTTATTACATCAGAACATTGTACAAAACTATTGCAATAAGAGCAGCTTTTTGTTATCTATGCTTGACATCTAGTTGCAGTGGTAATACCTTGACCGACAACCAAACATCTGTATGGTCTCAATGGGCATACTGTTGGTTTTCCTGGCAACTTTAAACATTTTTCCCAGAGACAACTTATTTTTTCTCCCCCCCCCAAAACTTAAAACTCATCTAGTAAATGAAATGACACAAAATATAAGACAAAATATACAGTTTCGACAAAAAAAAAAAAAAAAGAAGAAGCTGAAAACAGATTTGAAATGCACAATCTTGTTCTGTACACTATCTGAATCTCTGAGACCAGAGTGTTTAATTAAACATACAGTAGCTAGCTTATGATCTTCTTCACAGATTGTAGCAGGATCCATTTTTGTTAGTGTGCTTTCCAGTAACCTGTTATGTTCAGAATCGATGTTCACTTGAGTGCCTTAAATATTGTGCTTTCAACATCTATCCTACTGTTCCTGCTTTAGCCAACTTAAGGGTCACAGGACTGACTACAGAGGAGGCTGAGCCGAACAGTTTAACAAACCAGTCTACTGTACATCTGGCCAATACGAGAAAACTGAACTGAAAGATGTTTAGTTTTGGTACATTCTACAATAATGCATTGCCATCAGCATTATAGAAACGTTAAAATAAAATCTGAGTAAAGAAATCAGAAACATAAAACTTGTTTTTTTCTTAAAAAAGAACCCTCAAAAGTCCACGTGGTAATAGTTTAATGAAGATTCTGTCCTGGCACTTGTAAATGCAATAACTAGATTCTAGCAAGGCCTATCAAGTGAGGCTACAACATGCAGCCTGAGTCAAGACTCCAGATGTCCCATTCTCCTCACACCGACACTTTACTTATGTCAAAGGCATTTCAAACCAATGTCTCTCTGTCAATCAGGCTGCCATTTGTTTAGTCACTGTTTATGCTGCCTGTTTCAATCTGCTCCAACCACCGCAACTTCATAGATGGAGACAGGTGACGTGATCATCTCTTCCACCTGTTTCCCAGAGCTGAAACTGTCGAGGCTGCTCAAGCGTCAGACTTTATTTTTTCTCCTTCTTTTGATTTGCAAGATGAAATTCATGCCAAGAAGAGAAGGTTTGAATAAGGAGAGCAGGGGTGTGATTATCAAACACTGAAGGTCTCTGCTGTGCATCACTGAGCCTTTCCTTCTTCTTCAGGACACAGAGGGGGCCTGGATTATGGATTTCCAGGGTCCTGTTCTGTCCTGCAGGGGAGTAACGGCATCTCGAAGCTCAGGGAGAGAGGGGAGAGCTGTCAGCTGCTAAAAGCAACTACGCTCTCTTCTTACCCATGATCCACTATTGTCCTGTTCATCTGGGAAGAATGCAGTTAAGTTTTGAGTTCTAGTTGGGCGTCCCATCCTCAAATCTGCATTTACTTCAGTCTCTTTCAAAACTATTTGGGATCTTCAACATTTTAGGCCACTCAGCCAGTGTCCCCCAGCAGGGTTGAGCGATGGTTCAGTGTGTGGAGCTGTTGGCTCCTGCTGTGGTGCTGCTACCTGGTGTGGACCAGTTCTTCTCTGAGCCAGCTGGGCAGCGGCTGACCGATCCGGTAGAGCAGCTTGGACAGCTCAATGTTGTGATCCCTATAGTACTCCCTGAGGAAGCCCTGGGACTGAAGAAGACAGAAGAGGTAAGGTAAAATCACAGCAAAAAATCTGATCAAAAATAGTGTATATAAAATGTATTTCTTAAAGCATGAGGCATTTAACTGATCGTACCTCAGGGTCCATGTCAGGGTACCTGCGCCCTTTACTCTTTCCCAAACACTTGGTCTTCCCTCCCTCTAGCAGCTGACACCAGAAGCCTTTCTTCGGGTCGAACCTGTAGCAGATAAGAATACTCATTTTACTTACACATTTAATCACAACCTTCCTATAGTTACAGCTATTAAGACACATACATTTATTTATTGTTTAGCCAATTTATGCCCTTATTAGATAGTGACAGTACAGAAATGACAGGAAGAGAGGAAGAGAACGATGCAACAGGTCCCCAGGTGAACTCAAACTGGTGATGTTGTGAGGTTCAAAGTCGGTGAAACTCATTCCTGCCAGATGAATTAAATGAAGTCTAACATACCTCCTTTGATTTGAACACTTTAGAACCGGTTTTGTTGCATACACATGTGGTGTCTTGCCAGCTCCAGACTACAACTAATCTAACCGTTAACCTTGACCGAAATGGTATTGCGAAAGATGATACTCACGCTAGGATCTTGTGGTAGTTGATGACATTGGCCAGGCTCAAATACTTCTGGATTTTATCCATGACTGAAGCAGGCTCAGTCTTCAGCATCTGTCCATCCAAGACTAATAACTGGGTAAGACACACACACACACAAAGTGCCAAAAATTAGAACAGAAAGTGGACAGTCCTGTATGTAAAAGCTCTGAATACACAATTTTACAACTGAACTTGTCCCTGGTCTTTTCTTTTTATTACCACACATACCATTTTTTTTAAAGGATGAATTGTTATGATTATTATGCAGTTACTAATACACACTTCATTATATCTGACAAGATCTGTGCAGAGAGATTTGGTAATTTTGGGGGGAAAAAATAACTCATTTATCTCCTAAGCCTGTCCATTAAGGGCAGCTCCTTTCCCTCGTGGTCAAGTGGATTTAAACACTGTCTGCAAGGACTGTGCAAAAATGTAAACACACCTCCTTTACTCCAAACCTGGCTGGGGAAAAAAAACAAAAAACTGCCAGCCACCCATAAAGTTGGCTGGTCATAAAAACTTAACATTCATACTCATTCACTGCATACTGCCCACCACTATGTGCATGAATACACCCACGGTACCTGGCTGGAGTGGTAGTAGTTGAGCCAGCGCTCTAGGTGGATGGCGTACCAGCCTGGCACCAGACAGCGATTCTGGAGGACCCGTAGTTTGACTGGGGCATCGTGGCTTGCAGTGATGACGTTATGGAAGGAGTATTTTAACGCCACCGGGTCATCATGGGCTCTTTGGTGCTGTGGGCAGACAGAAGTAATGAGGATACGCCTGAAATAAATTCCTAATTATGTTACAATTACTTGAATTTAACTGACAGAGAAATGGGTGGTGTGAAAACCCACACCCTTAAAAGTTAACAAACACACACACACACACACACACACACACACACACACACACACACACACACACACACACACACACACACACACACACAGAGTTATCTATGTGGCGTAGGGTTTCCTGTGACAGACCTGGTACCAAGAGTAAGCTCTGTCCGCTGGGTTGATGAGGATGGTGATGATCTTGGCTTTGGGTAGGAGTGCTGCAGCTCTCTGAGCAGCCACCTCAGAGTCAAAGTAGTTGGCACTCTTCTCAAAGTAGTAGTCTGAACTGGTGTTTGAGGGCAGAGGGAAGTACTCCATATACCTAACACACATCAAACACAAACATACAAAGTGTTACAAGCAGCCGTAGTTCATCTGGTCTAATTTACACTCCATAGATAAGGAGCATTTCTCTGTGCGGTGTGTGGGTGATCGGCCATGTGCAGCAGCTTGTTAAAAAAAACATCTAGCAACATGGCACCATGTTAATATTTGGGCAGCTCACTCACGGAAATTTCCTGCCAAGTCAATTTTGTGTTGGACTCATAATGCTGCGATGCATGAAGCTTCTCACTGATGCAGGTTTTGAATCAATTAAACCTACAGGAAACTCAAAATGGGGAATTTCTAACCAAATTCGTTGTTAATTGTGTTTCTGGTCTAGCTCTTAGGAATTTCACTAATGTGTTTTTGTGCCTGGGCATCATTTGCATTTTGATTCTTGATTTCATTTGCATTAAATAGAAAACCCACTGACATCTCAGGGTCAGAAATACAGGTATGTCAGAATAAACTGTAACGTTTTTAACTGTTATCTATGTTTTTGCAATGTTAAATGCTTCGCAGCATGTTTTATCTGCACTCCTACACATAGATATTTAAAAAGAAGCATGATTTAAGATTAAGAAGTTTCCTGCACATTTTTACCATGGCAACGTGTTGAAAGTTTGTTTTTTGACCCCACAACACTTCACTTAAATTAACATCTATACCCAGTATACAAACATGTTTCAATTTATGGGTGCCCACAGAAGGAGTTACAGTTTTTAGTAAGTAAGTACAATAATGGACACTTGTAGTGTGTCTTCTTATCACTACATTATAGTTATAAACCATTTATTAAATGTTGGATTTAAGCTTTGCTCCCTCAAGTCACGATGAATCTGTGCTCAACCTGATTTAAATGTTGGCAACACTGCTGCAGTGTCATTAGCTTATGTACTTGTCTAAGACTGAAAGATGTTAATGTCTAAAAAGAAATCTTAAGAAATGTAATGAACTTGCCAAATAAAAAAAAAAGATTAAGTAAACACTCAAACCTTATGAAACAATACACAAAAAAATCATAAAGCACAATTAAAAAATACTGTAATCATATCATGAAGACAATTTTGAATATGTAGCTGGCTTAATGTGGTTGGTAACTGACTGCTGCACAGCACTGCTACGTTGCAGTCTGCAAGGTTTCTCACCAGTCAATGCCTCTGTGGTAATTGTGCCCATTGAAGAACTGGATCTCCTCAAAGGTCTCCTTACTGGGGTAGTTACTAGTCAGGTCAGGATGCATGCCAAGAAACAGGTAGAGCGCTGTCGTCCCTAAGAGAGCAAAGAAAGAACAAGTGGAGTAGACAGGATGAGAAAGATAAAGGGGGAAGAAAAGAACAAGAGGTTTAAAGTGAGTGCAGAATTGTAACACACATTGTAAAGGGCAAACCCAGCAACAACTGTAGCATCTTCAAAAAGAATCACAGCCTACTGTGCTAATATCATCTCTGATTTAAAGTAATGAAAACCTCATTCGAGCCACTCAGAACATGACACGTCGGCTTTGAACTGAACGACAAACTTCAGATTTAAATCATTTCCAGATTGAGCCTGCAGGGGGTGTTGAAGCACTGTATTTCACCTGTCTTCTGAGGCCCGATGACAAGCAGTTTGGGGAAGCGGTCACATGTTTTCTCTTTGGACCAGATGTCCTTGTGTCTTTTGTCCTCACAAGGATCCTGTAGCCACAGAAAGATAAACAATCCTTTGTTTTAAAATGTGGTTCATGCAGAATTCTAACAAATATGTACATTTGTAAATACAAGAGAAAGCATGTTAACCTTTGTTTACTTGAATGTTTGTCACAGTTAACAAAGGAGAGGCATTTAATAAAATGTGTTCAGGGTAACGACATTGCTCTCCATCCACCAATAAAACAATGACTCATTACCAAAGTCATACACATGCTGTGTCTGCATACAGCCAGCTATTAGTGTATAATATATTTCATACAGTGTTTTTTTTTTTTTTTTTTTTTTTTAACAGTACTATTCTCAGCAATTATTGTGTCATTATTGCAGCGTTCCATTACTGGAACACAAACCCCCCAAAAATGACTACTGAATGCAAATTTGGACTTTAGTGTCAAACAACTAAGAATTTATAAATAAACTAGAAAAATTCCTAAAGAAATTTTGAGAGTGCAGCCTCCTCTGGCCCGTCGCCCCCATACATGAAATTAAAAAAAAAAAAAAAAGTGTTTTATTTTGAAGGGACTCTTATTTTGAAAGACATTTGTCTGTATGTCTGTGTCTGTTAATGAGAGTTTCACAAAGTCTTGTATAAAAAAAAAAAAAAAAAGTCTTTTATTTTGAAAGGACTCTTATTTTGAAAGACATCTGTCTGTCTGTCTGTCTGTCTGTGTGGGTCAGGCTCTGGCCCACACACACATACACCATCCCCGGCTCCGCCGGGAATGGTGTATGTGTGTGTTAACTGTAGTCTGTGAATGAGAGTTGCACAAAGTCTTTTATTTAAAAAAAAAAAAAAAAAAAAAAAAGTCTTTTATTTTGAAGGGACTCTTATTTTGAAAGACATTTGTCTGCCTGTCTGTGTCTGTTAATGAGAGTTTTACAAAGTCTTTTATTTTTTTAAAAAAAAGGCTTTTATTTTGAAGGGACTCTTATTTTGAAAGCCTTTTGTCTTGTCTGTGTGTATGTCTGTACATGTGTATGTCTGTATGTCTCTGTTTGTGTCTGTCTATCTAATATGAAGGTGAATTTAAAGCATGACTCAGCGTTTTCCTGAGTCTGTGACTAGTGTGTCTGTGAAAACAGCCCCTCCCCTCTCTGCTCCCTCAGGGAGGACAGAGGGGAGGGGCTGCAGTTAGGTCCAGATGCGCTTGCTCTCGCCCTCTGTCCCCTGAGAGACACAGAAATTTTCAAAATGAACCCCTCGAACAGGTGGCGACACCTGCCAAACGGTGTGGACTATCCGAAAGCCGTAAAGACTGCTAGCATTCTCCTCTTCTCGGCCAGTTCTGTGCCGAGTTTCAGACCTAAATGTGAAAAACTCTGCCCTCGGGAGTTTAAGAAAGAACAGGTGCTCCCTGCTCCTTTTGGAAATTTCTCTTCTCAAATTAACATGGGAGTAGATGGAGGTGTGGGTCGGTGTTGCTGGCGCATCTCTGCGTCTCACGGCAAAACTATAACTCTGACCGCTTCAGCAGACGAATGTGAGCGAGAAGAGAAATTTTCCTACGTTTCTATGTATAAATTATGCCTGTAGTGTGAAATTTGTGGCCTCGGGAGCAGTTTCTAAATTTTTTTTTGGACGAATTTTTCTCTCCCTCTTCACTCTAGCGATGATGTCACGCACTCTAGCTCTAAGACTGGCTCGCAATACACACACATTGAGTTTTTCGGCGTAGTTTTTCGCGATTTTTGGCCAAACCGTTCGACGAAAGTCTTAGAAAAGTCATAGCACACCATTCCCGGCTACGCCGGGAATGGTGTGCGAGTTTCGTGCCTGTGCGACGAAAACTGTGGGAGGAGTAGCGAACCGAAAAACGGGCGTAAGAATAATAAGAAGCGGAATAAGAATAAAATTAAGCACGACTCAGCGTTTTCCTGGGAGAGAGTAATGAGTGCGCCTACGGCTGCACTCAATAAATAAATAAATGACATCATCATCAACATCTTATTCGTACCTGCCAGAGTGGATCTCTCTCCGAGGGGAACAGGCTGAAGTATTTCTGAGCCAGCTGAACAGGTGGCAGGGTCTGCACCTTCAGGTTGGTCCACGTCTGGACGAACATCATCAGGCTTTTAAAGGTGTACAGGCCGAGGCGATCGTTCCCATAGTTGGACAGATGGGTCATGAAGATACTAATCTGTGAATGGGAAGGAGAGAATAATTAAAAGGGGATGAAGGTGAACTCAGTATGGTCTAAATTGGGGATTGGTGGTAATACGTAATAGGTTAACATGTGCTAATATATTAACACATTAAATGCCAAAGAACTGACTGTTCTGACTAATACAAATGTCAGAATGTGATACATTTATTTATCAAGTATTGTTTGAAATATATATCGCTGCTGTTCAATGATTTCAGAAAAAAAACTTTTCTCACAAACTAGCCCACAAAATGAACCTAAAACTCTGTAATGAGACATATTTAGCACCTGAAAATTAAAGTCTATGTAACACAGTCATCAGTGAACCCTTTAATATTTTTAATATTTATAAGATTTACGTAGATCGTGAGTGAAAGTGGATATGTGTGTGGACAGGTGGTAAACAGTCAATAGCATGGCTGTCCTACATGTTTCCACACAGTACACTGGCCTAATCAGAGCTATTTTACTATTTTAGATTGAAACCAGCATCATCCATGTTAATGGCCCTCTGGCACTGATGTATGCATCTATCCTTGGCTCAAAATTCAAAGCGTTATTTATCTAAAACTATCCTACATACACGATGTAGGAGTGATGCTGTCTGATGTTTGATCTGTTTGATTCTGATGCTATCAGACAGCATGACTTAATGACTATTTCTACATATTTCTTATCTATGGGCAATTTCTTATCCAGCTTGTGTATACAAGCTCCTATAACAAGTGAATTTCCCCAGTGTGGGATCATTAAAATCTATCTTAAATATATATTTATATATACTATAGATGCAAAAGCAGTTGTTTTTATTTGGACGAGCTTTAAATGTAAGTGATGTGGGACGCACAGTGCTTGTTTTGTGCAAAAATACATTCAGAAGTTTATCTGAAGTCAATATTTGGTAGGTTAGTCAAATTAATTGGATATCTTCCAAAGTTACAGTTATAGTTTTTAATACAAGTTTCCCCCTTTTTTTATTTCCCTGGACAGTCTCTCCGTGATGAGCTGCAGCAGAGAAACAATAACAGAGAAAGAATCTTCTACTAAAAAGACTTTGGAAGATTTCCAGTTGATGCAAAGACAAACTGTGAAGTTGTTTCTACACAGAATGAGGGACACATCTCTTCAGGGCCAGAATAAACAAAGAAGATGATGCAGCAAACAAAAACACGCTGTGATGTTCACCTGACTATTGTCTTAAGACAGACTTGACAGCTTTAACTGAGGGAGTGACATGACAGAATGTTTCCCTCACTTTAAGAAAAAGTTGTAGAGAAGTGGATATAGCGGAAAGACCAAACAGTGACTAAGCTGCTTGAACAAATGCTGCTTCTTACACAGTTTGGATGTTGTTTGGTTTTAAAAAGTGGGAAGCTCATAAGAATACAATTATCTGCAGATGATGCAGACATTTGTTGCAGAAATGGCA
Source organism: Sciaenops ocellatus (assembly GCA_033000465.1). Lineage (NCBI taxonomy): Eukaryota > Metazoa > Chordata > Actinopteri > Sciaenidae > Sciaenops > Sciaenops ocellatus. The sequence goes on from CP136866.1 coordinate 17,742,192, forward strand.
ATAAAAGCAACCTTCATGAATCATCTCAAAGCAAAATGTGTTGAACTAATACAAGGAATGTTCAACACGAAGCTAAAAGAAGCTTTCACAGCAGTGTAAAAGGAGAAAACATGCATCACTGAGTGATTCACTGACGAGTCACTGTCCTGCCCCTTGTTGATATTTCAAATTTCACCACCAGTTAAATGGGTTTCCAAGTGTGCAAGACAAAACGCTGCGCTGTGTGGATGTGCGTTAGACTCACAGGGTTCAGTAGGACAGTAAGGAAGAGCTCTCCTCCATTGATGAGCTTGTCCAGTTCATTCGGGCTGCCTGGGTAGTCTTTATAGAAGATGGTGTGTGTGAAAAGACCACATGTCTGCCTCGGGAGCACCTGGGATACAAACAAACACAGTCATCAAACCAAAAAGGGCAAAACAAGAAAGAAAGAAAGAAAGAAAGAAAGAAAGAAAGAAAAAAAAGAATCACATACACACGTTCGGAAAAAAAGAAAAAAAGAAATGCATTCACACAAATAAACACACCATCAGCTCTCCACTGAGAGCAGAGCTGTCAGTACTCCAGGCAGTTACCCCACACATTGTTTGCTTTCAATAACATTCATATTATGCAGCTCATCTAGCCAAAGCAAACCTCTTATTCGCTCTGAGTCTATATGGAAATTCATGGAAATGCGTTTACAGTTTGGAGTGTCTTGGGAACTGAATATCAATCATCAGTAAGACTGTCCATTCAGACCGCACTATCTCAAGGACGGGAACATAGCTCTGAGACCACACAGGCTGACTGAATGCCAACACTACAAAAGAACTGGACTGAGGCTGCACTGTTTCCTATCAGCTCTGAAGGTCAACGCAGGAAAGAAAGAGATAAGATTTTTTCCTCCTTCTTTTGAACCTCTTGAATGTAATCCATTCAACTTTAATTCTGCTCTCATAACTATATTATTCGGCACCAGCCAGTGCTGTGAAGCTGAATAAAGTGCAGTTTTTCTGGGTGTTGACATCTCAGTGATTGGTTATGTGCACACACTTGCTATGCTGTTGCCAGAGATGTCAGTCTTCATTACGGTGTCGAGGCCTGCTAGGCAGCAACACTCAGACAGGTGTCGAATGCAAGTCTGGTTCACATGATTGCAATATTGTCTTCCACTCTGCAGAGGAATACAACAGCTTAACAGCACTAATTTGGTGATTGCCTTTCTCAGGACTTCTGCTGCCTCTGTGATGTACAGAATAAATAAAAACAAGACGATACTGCTCGGCAGCTTTGGGGACAAGCCTTCAGAAAAGGAGAGGCGGACAGTAAGGGAGGATGATGGACAAATGTGGGCGAGGTGGTAACATCTGGTAATGAGTGAAGATGAAATACAAAAGAACTGCAGGACGTATAGATGGAGAGATGATTATTGCATGAAGGACAGCATATATAGAGGAGAAAGAGAACCCTGAAAGGTATTATTGGCTGAAAACGTAATGGATGTTGAGAGGTAGAGTGGAGGGAAAGCAGCGGGCCAGAGGTAACAAGATAATGAGGCCTTATGGATGCCTGGTGTGTATGAAAAGTGGTCTTACGCTAATGCCGCTGTGGATGAAACCTCGCCGGAAGCGAGCAGGCTTCAGGTGCGGGTATTCCTCTGTGCTGGTCACCTTGATGCCCCACACCTTCTTCCAGGCATCGTACAGCTGCATGTGGACAGGGTAGACGCCAGAGTGGTGGGGCGCCACAGCATAACCCATGTTTGTGGGGATCCCATGCTCCTAGAGGTTGAAAATACACGGGAATTAGGAGGCAAGAAAAAGGGAAAAGTTGTGTAAAGAAAGGAAGGTTCATCAACCCAAACCCAACTTTTGATACTAGTCATTTAATGCTTTTAAAATCAGTAGAGTAGAGTTGCTGCTGCTTCACATTGTATGTGTTCAACAGGCGAAACACAAGGTGGCTTTGTGAAGCACCCACAGGAAACTCAACGTGTCTGTCCCCGCGATTAGCACTGGTGCCAACTGTTCGTCAAAAATCCGTCTAACAAATTCACACAGACACTCATTTTTGTCCTTTTTCTGTCAGCAGATCATTTTTAATAGCCACAGTGAGCTGTTAGATGAGGAGCTGCAGGCGACAGGCTGCAAATCACTAACTCAGCATGTGCAGCATGAAATCTGAGCGCATTTGCAATTGTTTTTGAGTGACTTCTTAATTAGAACAACGTGACTTGTTCGCGTTTGGCTGCACTGTAAACAGATTCACCAGTAAACACCGGTTTTTGCTGTAGTATTAAACCACACTTGCTGTTACCGTGGTAACCACAGTTGTTGCCAAATCACACAGGAATGAAATGGTACAGATTACAACTTCAAAAAAAACAAACATTAAATTCTTGCCTAAGATCGCCTACGTGAGCAAGAAACATGGGAAAAAAACAACAACTCTGGCCACAGTCACCTTTGACCCCTGTGACTCACCATGGCGAATTTCTTGTTTAGCAACATCTGCTCGGCCAGCACGGACTGGTTGTGGAATAGATGGGGCTGCATGTGGCTCCACATATGAGGGAACCACCAGAACTCCTTCACATAGGAAAGCAGCAGGTCGTCTCCCAGGTCCTCCTCATCGGATCCTGGACACGACAGAGAAGAGGTGGGAGGCAGGGGGGCAGTCGGAGGAGACAGAGGGAGACGAGGGAGGCAAACAGAAGAATGAGAGGTGACGAGTGAGGAAGGAATGGAGGAGATAAAAATAGACAAAAGACAAAGAAGAGGCAAAGGTGAAATGGGGGCCGTGATAAGAGCGGGAGGAAATTAAAGTCAGAGAGGTAAAGGCAGAAAAAGTTCAAATATTAGAGCGAAGCATGTGGTAGATGGCATGAAGGAAAAGAAATAAAGTCAGGGCATGAAGGAGAAGAAGAGGAACAGAGAAATTAAAAATAACGTGAATAAAAACTGAAGTGTTTTCTCTTTCTGTTCAGTGCATGCTCTCATATCTGCTTGAGATAACCGTAGCAAAGGTTGTCTGCACAGACTGCATCTTACCGGCGTGAAAGAATTTCCCTGAGAAGCCCAGATTGAAGGTGAAGTTGGGCACATGAGTGCGCAGCTCCCTTTGTGTCTCCAGCAGGGCCTGGAACAGTGGGAGGAAAAGGAGAGTGAGTCAATACACGTCGTGCTCATACTGGCGCATGAGTGCATTAATGAGGAAGCGTGAACGCCCAGGCGCACGCGAGCCCACATACATATTTCATTTTGCAAGTTTCTTTCGGTAAACATCCAACATCCACTCCCAGTTGCCTCGCTCCTTCATTCTGTTTGATATTTTTCTCTCCTCTGATTCGGGTGTTTGTTTCATTTGATCTCCACGCTGGATGAGACTCCCAGCACACACCCTCTCCTCACACTCTCAGATTTCTTCCTTCTTGTCGGGGTGTTATACGTTCCTAAAAGCTTGCTGTTGTGCTGCCAGTGAGGCTGACTTGATGCGTCTTCCATAATGTCTTCTTATACCCTCTGCCTCCAAAAGCGAGGGGGGTCTGTTCTGCTCTAAGGGGACGCAAGCAAGTAGCTTTTCAACATTCTTTGTATGTCTCTGGGCCCCTGAAAAATTCATTGCTGTGGAGCTTCTGTGACAGTGTGAGCAGTGGGGCCTGTCAGCTTTGAGCAGCCTACTGGGACGAACACAGTCAAAAGGAGAAGAGGAGCGAGAAGACGGGGTTTCTGTGTGACTGGCGGAGGATTGCACATGCTATGTGTGAGGCAGTTTTTATATTTCAGCAAAACACTGGTTGATGAATACATTAGTGGGTTCAGTTTCAACTCTTACAAAGTTTTTCCACTCTGAAACACATGCACAAACTCACCTTTACATCAGGCACCTTCATGCGTGTGCCCTCTTTGCCCACAAAGATGTCATCTATATCCACCAGGATGTAGCGCTCCAGGGACAAGGAGAGTCTCTTCCCTGTCAGAAAGGCCACGGCGTCCACAAACACCAGCTTGTGCAGCCAGAAGACCAAGTTGTTGCCGAACAGAACCCTCTGGATACCGTCATGGAGCCCCAGGTCCTGCACCACGGACGGGAGCAACGCTGCGTTCTGCCCCATCGATGCAATGCTCTCCGCTGATTGGGTCTTGGCCAGCAACACGGGCTCGTACGTTGAGTGGTTGGACTGGAAGACGGTCCAGTCGTCCCCAGGGAGAGGACCTGGCAGGGGCTGCCCAGATTTAGTGATGAAGAGCAGGGGGGACTTGGGGTTGACTGTGCAGTCCTTCAGGCCCAAGTTAGAGTGAAGAAAGAGTGGGAAGCCTTTCAGCTGTGCACTGAGCAGACTGTTTTCATTGGCCTAATCAAAAGAGAGACGAGTGAGAAATCACACAAATTCATCATTCACCAGAGTGATGAAGACAGAAATGTATTGGATATAATTCCCCAATTTCTTCAATCATGTGCGAAATAAGGAATGTCAGGCCTACTCAGATGTGATGGCATGAAGCAGATTCTACCTGCTTTGCTCAATCTGCTATGCTCCGAGATTGCAGTCAAAATGAAATAACCTCCTGCTGTGTCCTCTAAAATTCAAAGACTGAGGGTTCAGTGATTATTCATTGAAATTTCCCCTCCTAAAATTTTTCATTTCAGATTCTCTCACATCTTTACTGCCGTGGACGGATACACGTGTCCTGCTTTCCTCTGCACTTTTACTCAAGTCCAACAATTTCCCCAGCACACGTGTGTGTGTGTGTGTTACAAAGAAAGCTGGCATGCTGTGCAAACTGTAAATATAAACGTAAAATGTGATTTTGTGCAAAACATTGAAACGCCATATTCAAATAAAAATAAAGACAACTTATCAACTGTTGAAACTGAGTTTTTTTTTTGCCCATTTTTTGTCTGATGCCAGCAACACAATTCAAAAAAGTTCATCACCTCTTCTTTTAACAACACTCTGTAAGCGTCTGGGAACTGAGAAGACTTTGCTCTAATCTTGAAAGTGGAATGTTTTCCCATTCTTGCTTGATGTTTTGGATCTCAGCTGCTCAACAATTTGGGGTCTCCTTTATCGTATTTTACGTTTCATAATGTGCCAAACATTTTCAATCGTTTAGCACAGACTTTTACTACGGAGCCATGCTGTTGGAATATGTGCACAATGTGGTTTGACGTCATGTCATTTTGCTGAAAAAGATGTCAACACATGTTGCTCCAAAATCTGTATATATTGTCCAGTATTAACCATTACCCATCATGCCATGTGCACTTATGTGCTCCTATACCATTATGGATACTGGCTTGTGCACTTTGTGCTGACAACAAGCCGGATGGTCGCTCTCCTCTTGGACACGGCACTCATGATTTCCAAACAGAATTTCAAATTTTGACTTGTCAGACCACAGGACAGTTTTTCCACTGTCGCCTCAGTCCATCTTAAATGAGCTCGAGCCCACAGAAGGCGGACACATTTCTGGATCTGGTTTACGTAGGTTTCCTCTTCGCATGGTAGAATTTCAACTGGACGATGCAGTGATGTCCACAACATTTTCTGAGGCCACGACGATCATGGCGATTCAATCTTGATTTTCGGCCTTGTCCTTTGCTTGTAAAGAGTTCATCTGATTCTTTTATTGATATGCTGTTTACAATGAAATCTACAGATTCTTTCTAATGTTACGTTGAGAAACATTATTCTTAAAATTGTCAGCACACTTTTTCACAGAGGTGAACCCCTCCCCATCTCCTCTTTAAAAAGACCCTCTCTCTGGGATGCTCTTTTTATACTCAATCATGTTACTAACCCGTTAAACTAATTAACTGAGATATTCCACCATATTTTGTCTGTTAGGATTTCACAACTTGTCCAGTCTTTTGTTGCCACTGTCCCAACTTTTTTTGAAATGTGTTGCTGCCATCAAATAACACTGACATGCACTGTAAGATGTTCACATGTTGGCTACAGATATTGTTCCCCAATTAAATCTGTGAACTAGAGCCCAACATGTGTTTTTCTCATTGTTTTAGCCCACACACACACACCAATGCTGCATGTATAAATACAATAATATAATTTCAAGATTAAACAATTACATTTTTCATTTCTTCTAGATACACTTCTTCATGAAAATATATCATTTTGTTCCCTAAAAGGCATTTACAGACAAAGAAATCTACAGATCATCATCCTGCACCATGATGGTATTCATGTCTGGGGTTAATAAGAGCACAGGACTTTTAAATCTAACAAACTGTTATAAAACACCAATAACAGATATTTAAATAGACTTAGAAGTGCTGTGTCTGAGATATCAAACTGTATTGTGGTGGACCTCTCAAATAAAACAACGTGAAGCATGTTTTTTAAGTAGCTACGAAACAGAACATTAGATGTAAGTAAATACTGTATGTAACATAAACAAATATTTCGAATATGGATCATTTAAATGTAGTCGTTAAAGACTTGTGACCAAGTTACAAGTCTGTGTTTCTTATTACTTCAAAATATCTTTTTTATACTACAATCTCTTACTCATCGGCCGACATGAATACATTTTTAATTAGCTAAAATGGGACATACAGATCGAATGGTTACTGCAAACAGTTAGTTTCAGATAGCAGAGCGGCAGTGTTTTGTACCCAGGTCATTGGGATGCACACCCTCGCTCTACTTCCTCCTTTCCCCAATAGACAGTAAATCCCACCAGGCTTTCTCTCCTAACCTTCACCTACACCACCGAACATCACTGCACCAACATCCATGCCTTCATATCTTTTTCTATATTCTTTCCATGGCTCAGAGATGGTGATTAAAACCATAAGACCTGAAAACAGGCCTTGGGCAAACAGGCTCAGCGAGGGATTACTGAGAGAGAGAGAGAGAGAGAGAGAGAGAGAGAGAGAGAGAGAGAGAGAGAGAGAGAGAGAGAGAGAGAGAGAGAGAGAGAGAGAGAGAGAAAGAGAGAGAGAGAGATATAAAGGAAGAAAGAGGCACAGAGCGTGAGGACTTTAGAGGAACTAAAACAAAGAAAACAAGAAAAAAGAAAGAGAGACTGAAGAGTGAAGGCAGCCAGATTACAGAAAAACAAGAAATAGATAAAAAATAAAAGAAACAGTGCAGTGGGACTGAGTGATATTGAACCAGGCAGGTCTTTCCAACCCTGCGAATCCCATCTCCTTAGAGACGATGGAGCCAGATGGACAGGGCAGAAGGTGTGAGTGAGAGGAGGGAGACGAGGGAGAGGAGGGAGGGAGGCAGAGGGAGTGTGGTGTTGTCCTAACCTTGAAGAAGCCAATGATGCCCACACCATATTCCACGCAGTACTTGTCCAGCAGCTCTCGGTTCCAGGCGTCCAAGTTAACATACTTAAGAATATTCTCATAAATCACCAGTGTGAAACGCCCTCTCTCTTTGTCTGTCAATGTGGGCATGTCCCCTTTACCGGGAGAGATCTCAGTCCGGTACCTGAACCGGCCAGACTCCAAGATGGCCACAATCTCCTGACCCAGTTGAGAATACTGGCTTTCCACAAACACGAGAACCACAGGGTCTGTCCTGGCCCCTCCGGGATCCACCCCAGGGCCTCCAGAGACGCTCCGCAAAGGTAAGAGCCGGGACGGGGTGACCCTCGGGTCATCAGAGTCTGCGGACGCTCCCTCCGACCCGGGAACGCTCCCTCCCGATGGTTCCAGCTCCCGTTTAACGCCATAGAGGAAGTAGGCGGAGATGAAGACGCTGACGGTGCAGAAGAGGAAGAGGAGGAGGAGGGAGGTCTGCAGGGGGAGGAGACGGACCAGCCGACGGACTCGTGTCACGCATCCCAGCATCGTCTCACGCCACGCCGCTCCGCCCCACCGGCCCAGCAACACGCCTTGGGGACAGTCTCTCTCGGTGGTCGGTAGAAAACGGCGAGCAGGGATTACTCACAACAAAGTCAGTCTCCTTATGGAGCTAAATACAAATGGCGTTACGGTAGCAGCTGCAGCAGCTACTGGAGAAAGAAATGAGACGGTCTCACGTTGGCTCTCCCTCATATTGTAACGCTGCTTATGTCACCATGGCAGAGAAATAGAGGGCCTTGGACTGCTGGTACACGCTTGTGCCTCAGAGGGAGAGCTGGCAAGCCGAGTCACTGGTGGAGAAAGATGATGGAAGACTCCATCACCTGTCCATCATGTGAACCTGCCAACCATGTCCCGGCTCGTTTTTTTCCCACTCTTTTGATTGGAGAATGATCTCTTGAGAAAAGTAAGGTCACGCAGGTCATCTCAGCAGCACCATTCCCTCAGGATCGAGTCTCCTGACCTAGAAAAACAGCGAGACAGAAGAAAATGTTAAAATCTGAGAGCGCAGCATCGGCTCCTATAGAACAAACGACATTCTACTGTTGTGTGGGTTTAGCGGTGTGTGGGAGTGTGTATACTGCCAGCGCCAGCAAAAGTTCACTCCGAAGTAGTCCTTGCATTCACCTACACAAAGTAAGAGCTGCCAATTCCCCCCTACACACACACACACACCTAACCCCTGTGTGCGCAAACATAAACAAATAAAGAAAAAAAAATGTGCTCGCTTACGCAGCCTCCACACGATCAATAGTCAGAATGTGAGTGACAACAAAGCCTCGAGGCAAACCAATCAGTCCAGTTGGACTGTGTGACTGCATACAAGTGAAGCGTTCACCTGTGGGGGACACATTCACCTTCTGTTTCTCCCAAATCCTCAACAGTACCGAGACCGAAATGGAGTTCGGGAGAATGGAGAAAACAAGCTGATGGAAGGGAAGTGATCCAAGAGCTGAGTAGTGGATGAGAGTGACAGACAGACCTGGCAACAGCAGGATCCTGTACTTTGGGAGAAAACCCCTTATCTCACTCAATATACATCCCCATGCCCTCTGCATACCTATCATAATATACCGGCTCTTTAGTCAAGTGTGAAAAGTACAAGATGCCGCATGAGAACGGTGTGAGCTAGTCACTTAGAACAACATCATTTCTCCATTTAGAGGCCTGGAGAGCTGCGACAGAGCATCATTACCTTTGCATGGAAATGCTCCGTCTATTAAACTGGAGAGCTATTGAGTCGCACACACACACACACACACACACACACACACACACACACACACACACACACACACACACACACACACACACACACACACACACACACACACACACACACACACACACACACACACACACACACACACACACACACACACACTCACCCCTTTATAAAACCCTAGATACCCATTAGAGTAGAGTCACAACCCTCTCAACCCAAAGACATTAAACAGTGACCACCAAACCCATCAAGACTCGTCAGACACAAATCAGACATAAAATGGATTTGATAATGCCATCAAAGGGTTTATCAGCAACCCGATAAAACAAGCTTTAATTAAAGGTGAGTAACATTAAAAATACAAGAGTGGCCATATTATGCTGAGCACAGTGAAACCTGCAGGTTGCAATCATCCATCTGATAGCACGATCGATGAATTATTGATTTTTCACAGCCTGATTAGAGATAAACTTTAGATTATTACATGCATTATTTCTAACAGAATTCTATGAAGATAATTCTTTTATCGTTGCCGTTATCGTTCATGCACACACAGTAATACATGGAGGGGAAAATCGAGCCTGTATATTGTGCCTTTAATGTTAACAAGGTCAGCATTCTGCCGAGTGGCTCTGCCCCCACTAGCCTTCCAGCTAAGCTTAACATGATGCCTTAAATCTCCCTGCTAGTGCAGAGGAAGAAATCTCACTTCTCTCTCTGAGTCATGTCCAAATTTCCTCTTCACAGTGAGGCAGAGTCTAATGTAAAGAGCGGCCATGAAAAGAAAAAAAACAAAAAAAAAAAAAACAGTGGGCGTCAGAGAATGTATCGCAGCAGAGCAGACAAAAACCAACAGCGCCGGTTGCTTGAAGATCCCAGTGGTACGTTGTTTGTTTGTTTGTTTCTGAGGGAGCCAGGGTTTGTGCCACGGCATATCAAAGTGTGATTAACCACAGGAAGTGACTGAAAACAGTGAAACAGAAGAGAAGACAGAGGAGACGACTTATAACACGACACTGAGTCCTAACATGTTTTTCAGGTCTTTCGAATAGGGTTGCAAAATTCGGGTAATTTTCAAAGTTGGAAACTTTCGATGGGAATTAACGGGAATAAACCGTGAACTTACTAAATTGAAGGTTGGCCCTTAACTGGGAACTTAAATATAGTATAATATATTTTAGCATAATCTTGATTTAACAACCAGATTACATGCAGGTACACTTAAATATCTGCTATTCCTCAATCACATGTACAGTACATAGCACACTGCTTACTGCAGGGCTATTGAAGCCACACGTTTGAGCCCGTGGACTACATAAAGTGAAGTAAGTTTTGATGATATTATGGGGTAAATATATTTGATGTATGGTATTAATGTTTAACTTGCAAACAGCACGTGAAAATGTATTCATACAGTAGATAGATAGCTGCTAAATAATCATTTCATTGACCATTTATGAGGCTATCTTTTCATTAAGCTAGCTTACACCCAATTACTAAATTACCCCCCCATTTCCATAATTCCCATGGCCAAGTTCCCCAGCTTAACTTCCCATGGAAAGTTTCTGGAAATTTACTGGAACTTTGCCACCCTTTTGCAACCCTACTTTTGGACTTGTGTTGGCACTAATAAAATAAAAATGAATAAAAACTTCAAATGATGGAGTTTCTGATCACCAATTTATAGCTGTGAGGGCTGAGCAATAATTCCACATTTTCATTCACTGGTTTTCAGACGAAATTTAGAGCTGCAATAAATGATTTTAATTATTGAGTAATGTCTAGGTTATTTTTTGATTAACTGATTAGTTTTGTCTATAAACCCCCCATCAAAAGTTTCCAAAAACCAAGATGTCATCTACAAACTTCTTGTTTTGTTCAACTGATAATCTGTCGATTAAAGGTGCCCTGCGGACTTTTCTTGTAAATAATCAAAGTTGGTGTTGGTGTGGTGCAACATTCTGTTCTTCTCGGCAAAAAGCGCAATGTGTGTATTGTTGACATCTAACAAACGTGTTGAATATTTAGTCCTCTGAGCTGATTTTTCATTCATCGTTTTCTTTTTTTCACTGTTCGTGGTGGTGCATTGCAGCATTTCTTGGCAGTTTACAACACGAACGTTAGCGTGTTGTCCTTGTGTGCACGCGCGAGACAAGCAGGTACCCACTTGTAAATCCTTTGGTTCATAGCGCTGGCATTGATCAAAAGCACCACAGGGTACCTTTAATCGACAAACTGTTTCAGCACTAACTGGAGCATATCTTAGGTGATATGCTATCATCTTTTACAACTTTCTGTTGCTGAAGTTAATAATTAATTTTGTCTGTTGAGCATCACTTTAACAAGCTTGCATGTGACTTTGCATACATCTCACCCATTTCAACTCACATAATTGCTGTAGGAAAATAACTTTATTAACATTGCAGTAATGATTTCAAACCCGGCTCCATTAATTAAAACAGAGATTATCTTCAAGTATTTTTCTGTTAATGATTAATCAAAATGAAGACATGTTATCTGCAGAGAGACAACAAGCCCTGGCATGACTCTAATGATACTGTTGACACGGCTTGGAAGCAGATTAAATGGTGACACAATGCAAACAGAGTAGGGGCACAGAAAACCTCACTTCTTGCCCAATTCACAGCAGTGATGACCGCCTCCCAATGTTGACCTTCAGGCTGAGATACAAAGAGCTACAACTGAAGGAAGGAAGGGAGAGGGAGAGGGAGGGAAAGCAAGAGGGTGATGGCCTGAGTGGGGTGTAAGTGAGCAGCTGACACAAACAGAGGCAAAGCTCGAGGCCTTAGTGTGAAGCTACAGCTCTGAGATCAGGCCAGCTAAACAGAGAGTACAATACATTAGACTAAAATGGAGATGAGGATATAGCACTGGCTGAATAACGGCTAATGGATCTCAAATGTCTGCACGCCCATCTCACCTAATGTGTCTTCTCCTTTCTCTGCCATGTATACCTTAGGATTAGCCAAGATACAACCACAAACATCTCCGTCCTTGAGGGTAATAGATGCAAAAATGCAGAGGAGGAAGAAAAGAGAACATGAATATTTCATGTTTAGCAGAAGCTGACGGGAGGTATAGCCAGCAGACATACTGGTAAGGTAAAGAGCAGCCAAAAGGTGCGCAGAGACCAGAGTGTTTCAGGCCGCCAAAGAGAGTCAGTGTCTTAAGTCATCCATAAAGGGAGAGGCAGATGGAGACTAATGCGTATATGATAGCTAACCTTTTCATTCTGAATGATGGAAAGAGCTCAGACTGAATATGAGCTCTGTAATTGCACACGTGGCCTAAAAGTCTCCCTAAATGGAGATGGCAGACCAATAAGAAGAAGAAAAAAAAAAAAAAGAAGAGCAAAGGGAAAAGAGAACATGAGTGGAAGGGGAGACAACAGCAGAGGAAAGGACAAGATGATCAACTACCAAACCTTGAGAGCGAGGGAAAAAAAAAAACAGATTGGTGGGAGAAATGAGCGAGAAATTCACCCTTCAGGCGAACATAAATCTCAAAGCTTTGAAAACATCAATTAAAATATTCCTCTCGTTATTTTAAAGCAGCTGAAAGATGGCGACGGAATGAAGTGGAGGCATAAACAATAGCAGGTGACGGCCAAGAGGACAGACAAATGCTTTTCTCCTCAGGGTGGGTGGTCACTCAAACCTGCTCCCTCTACATCATGGGAAGCAGGCCAGAACCATACTGCTAGATTAATGAGAGGCGATGAGGAACAGGGGGACGGAGCCCGGTCCTCAGCTGTAACAACTCACTGGATAAACAACGCTAAGGTTGGCCATATGTAGCCTCGCACGTCCTGTTCCCTCTTTCCCCCCCTTCCTCCCTCCCTCACCAACACTGCTGTTACACTTCTTTTGAGGTGTGAATGAGACTAAGTGTCCCGGGGCTTATGAGGAGAGTCAGTACATTAACACCGTCAACCACAGTCGGACTAGCCGTAGGTGATCCCTTCGACAAATAAACTTTTTTAAAAAAAAAAAAAAAAAAAAGGTGAGCTGGATCTCCTCGAGCCCCTCAGGACAGAACAGTGTCTCCTCCTCTCCCTGCTGCCCCTTTCCCCGATCCATCCCCTCGCTGCTGACTGACAGAAATAAACGATGACCCTCTGTGTTCAATCACCACAGGCCTTGGCAACCGCACGTCCTCCATGGAAACGCCAGAGTTACGTTGCGCTCAGAGGCATGGAAACTGCAGAAGGAAATAGAGGGCGGGCAGTAATCCATACGGCACTCATCAAAAAGGCTGTTGTTGTCACTTTTCAGTCTTTGTCTGGGACACTTTGGTACATGCACATCACAGCGGAGACAGACCCAAGAGACTCATTAGAAGATCCACAATCTAAATTATCTCACTACAAAAGCACACATGTTTTTTTTTTTGTTTGCATTTATTCCTGAACAAATATTACTGAGCTTTTGTGCCAAAACTCTGGCCTTACAAACACAAAAACAAGTTTGGAATTGTACACCAGGGCATGGGTCAAGGTTAAATGGGTAAGAATGACGCCAGCGTAATCCCCAATCTGTAATCCTGTTAATCTCGACACTGCAAACAGTACCAAATGTGCTTATGCCAGTTCTGTTACTGTGTGAGATGCCTTGAAGGGATTAAGAAATGAGACACAATAGAGTGAACGAGGCTGGGATTGAACATTACATTGAGTGAGAGATTGTTACTCCTGGTCTTGTGAACTGGTTTACATTGTACTCTTTTAGAGGACTTGATCTGAATCGAGAGACAAACTTAAAATCAGTTTTAGAGCTTTTTGTTACCGCTGAGTTGGATTTCTTCACCGCACGCAGCAAGAAGCAAAACCAAAGCAAATTTCTGTATTTGCATTCAGTAGCCTCCTACCCATTTTTTTTTTGCAAGAGATTAAACTTCAAAAAGCGAGAATTTTCATATTTCTTTTGAAGCACATCTAAAGCAACAGGCGCATGAGAGGAGCAAGGACTCGCCTTGTTAAAGAGGTTACATGTAAAAGCCACAGTCGCAGGTTTTTCCCCTTTCTTTTTCTTCTTTAAGCCAGCCTTGGCATTCATCAATATAGAATCAATCTGAAATTTGAATTCCATTTTATGCATCCATTGTGGCTGCTGCGATTAAAGGCTTAGGCCGTGAAATAGTTTGGAGCGAGGCGCCTGATTCTTACTCCAGCTTCCGCCTCCCACCCTTCAGCCAATCTGAATGCACAAGCAGGCGGCTTCATTTTAGCTGCAAACATTTACACCGACACTTCCCTCTCTCCCGCACCCTGTCTCATCAATTCATTTCATGCCACTGCGTGAAGGACAGAGGACTCGGGAGGGAAATGTAGTTTTGCCTTCTAATTCTCCAGAAAGTGACTTTCAGACCATTTCCCCCCCATCAAACCATGCGGCTGAATTATCACATCATTTTTCAGCACCTCAATTTACTGTCCCCAAGACTGAGCCAATTTCACAGAAGAAAAATGCCTTCCCTCAATTCGCCCGTGCCCCTCCAATTACATCTCAAGGCTCTACTTGAAGACCTCGGTCCCAGTGCTGTCATAATTGAAATGATTGCGATGTCATTCGTTGACACAGTAATGGGAGAAAGATGCGGAGACTTGTCTTCGAATCCAGACAAGGCAATGCAATCTTTTCCTAAGAGCAACAGAATGGGAAGACAACTCAAGTTTGTTCAATGACAATTAGTGAGAACTGGGGCATTTCTGTGCCACTACTGTACTGCATATCCAGCAGCAGACAAAGCAAGATCCCACCTTTAAACTTCAATTAAAGGGATAATGTCAGATCCCATCAACACAGATACCGTCCTCTATGAAGAGAACCTGAGCAACCGCAGGCATAATGGCGTGATTACACATTCATATTATGTGGGAACGATTAGGACCGAGATGAATAAAAACACAGAGGGCACAGTATTAAATATACATGCCGCTCTCTGAGTCTTTTTCATCTTAGACTATGTTCCCAAACCTCCGGTTTTCTTTTAGATCTGGAAACTGAAGCAGGAGGGATCTAAGAGTAGCAGGAAGTGTAAAATGGATTACCTCACAATGTAAAAAGCAGAGTGGATGAGCTGTGGGTGCCATGGGAAAACTGTGGCTGGGTGGAGACGAAGCGGGGAAGGGTCATGAGGGAACGGTGGAGCAGAAATGGGAAATGGAGACTTTCCTCGGTTGTATTACTCCCCTGGGTGGGCGGGCAGAGTGGAAGAAACACCTTCATCAATAGGCTCGATCACCTCCACGTAGCATATTAAAAGCACTGCAAACACACACACACACACACACGCGCGCACTACCTCCCCCCTTTGCTGATAACTACCGGCAGCTCACTACCACAGTATATCTATTTATAGACACTCTGTGCCCCATTTACAGGCATGGGGACACTGGATCTGTACAATAAAAAACAGTTGGGACCATGGAAGACATCATTTGTATACTGCAGACCTTTATTAGGAGCTGGAGGAACCAAGGACGGCACAGAGAGAGAAAAAGATACATACTGGAAATACTGCAGTAAGCCGAAACTCCATTAAGACAGACAGTCGAACCATTATCGCTCCCAAATGACAACACATCCAAGGTGTCATGTCTGAATTAACGGCATTCTAATTCATGTGATTACACACTGGACAGATTAATCCGACTCATAACGAGAGACTGGACTGATTAAGCCAACGAGAGAGAGAGAGAGAGGAATAACTGACCCCATTGTAGAGGCTCTCTGCATAAGATTTTTATCTTTGAGTGACACTGTAGACTTTCAGCCAGCAGCCGCAGGAGAGGAGATCCTACGGTGTGTGCGGTTGAAATGCATAATAATTTCGTTCACTGGTCTTTTTTGATGGTTTGACATCATGCATATGGATGCCCTGCGGGGTTGAAATTACACCAGTGACATGTTTATGTGTGGAAATTATAGTAGGGACCTGAAGCGATGAATAGCCCCCCCCCCCCCCCCCCCCCCCCTCCTACCACAGAAAAAAAATAAAGGAGAATCGTAGAAAAGAAGGGAGCTCACTCTATTGGATTTCTGCGAGGAGAAATAGGCTTGTAGTGCCTCGGACAGCCAACGCGAGGCACAGGGAGGTGGTGGCAGAGGGAGGAAGGGGTTGGTCATTTATCATTTTTGTCAGTCGTGGTAGAAAAGGGAGGTGGGGCATGGGGGCTTTCATATAAATTGAGTGTAGGTGGAATCAATGTGGCGTTGTTGGTGAGAGTAGGGGGGGGGGCGAGGGCGCCGGATCAATGCTGGTGGGAGTGACTGTTTGTTCCCATTGTTTATCTACTGTCATCTCAGGACGCTGCTGAAGGACAGAGGAGCACGGCGGGCATCACAATGTCTCCACTGGGACTGAAGATTCGTAATGGGTCTCTCCTTATACAGACAATGGACATCACTCAGAGGTGAAAGTCATACTGCTTGTGGATAAAGCGCGTCTGAGTGTGTGAATGTGTGAGCGAGTGTGTGAGGAAGTGTGGGAGTTGTGGGGTTCTGAATAGAAAGGGGCAAGTTGAGATAACAGCACTTGTCAGTGTGGTTTAATGCTGTGGGGTCTGCCGATCAAATCAACTCCTCATTCAGCTGAGAAAACCTACCCCGAGCTCCCAAGAATCTCTGACTAAAGCACAACAGTTTTATTAAGACTTTTACACCTGCAGCGGAACAGCAATAACAGATCTGCTGACCTGACGTGAACCAGAGATGCTATCAGACAGCAACAGCGCTCATGATGACCGCAGATGAATAAAAGAAAGCGATCAAGCTAATAATAAAAACCCTGCGCATGCTGTAACACGGGCTGTGGTGCACACATAAACAATATAACTGTCTAATCTACTCAATCAATCTGGTGGAGACTGTGGGAAAACAGCCGAGCAGAAGAAATATCTTAGACAAGTATAATACCTGCTCGTGAAATGATGATGAGCTGGATTAAAAGAGGCCGCCCAGTGAATTTCAGGTATTATCATTCTTGGGGGGCTCCTCCCTTCCTCTTTCCCCTTTTCTGTCCCCCCACCCCTCCCCTTTTTACACCTCCCTCTTCCATCTTCCCTTCTTTCATGTCCAGATAAGAAACGGCCCGCACTGATCTGACTGTGATTCGCGCAGCAGAAATGCGTTCCCATGGGAATATCACGGTGCGGAAGAATAGCTGACACAAGAGATGAGATTCTGTTGTGCTGCCCATATTTTTGCCTGCGAGATCAAACAGATAGGATTTTTCCTCCTGCATCAAAACGCACTCCTAATCATCAGCTTGCTTTCAAAGCACAATCAAGAACAACTGAGAAAATGGATGGAAGTGGATTTTTCTTTTTCTCCTAGAGGGCTGTATACAATATGCTTTACATAAACAAACAGTACACACTTGACACGTGCACCCGTTGTGGTAATTTCAGGCTGTAAATGTGTGAAAGCTCCGACTGCAGAAAATACCCAGCCTCATGATTGGCTTATTGCAATAACAATAATTACACTCCCAATTGTAGCCCCAGTCATGAATCCTATTACAAATCCTGTGTGTTATTTGAAGCTCAGCTCCAGCTTTTTCTTCTCTCTCTCTCTCTCACACACACACGTTCTGCCTCAGTCGTGGTTTTTAAAACACAACCACAGTCGAGCTATGCTACACTCCACACAGTTTTCCAACGTGGCAGTATTCACCGCACTTAAGATTGTTTCTTTGCAGTTTTATGTCCTTAATTAATTTCCTGTCAGAAACTACATTATAAAGACCAAGGACTAATCCAAATAACATAACAGAACATAGAAGGAAAACAGAGCCTGAATTACCCTTTGTAGTACGGTAAGGTCAGCCAATAAAGAAGGACTAAATCTGGCACAGCTGTGTATTTGCCAGGGGGCGTCCTCCAAAAACTGAACATCTCTGCATTGAAGGACAGTAGCGTGAAAGCCACCAAAAAAAAAAAGCAGCTCTGAAGAATTTACAGTGATTCATGGCAGAGAGATGGGAGACACTGCATTCAACAACTGTTGCCAGGGGGATTCACCAGTCAAAGTTTTATAGCACACTGGTGAAGAAAAAAAAAACAAAAAAAAAACTCACATGACAGTTCAGCTAGTGTTTGCCAGAAGGCATGTGGGAGAATTTGAAACAAAGTTTTATGGTGTGATGAGACGGAAATGTTGCTTTTTATGCTGTGTACACCATGAAACTCATCATGAGGTCCGGTGGTTGTTGCAGTATCATGCTTTGGAACAGCTTCTTTGCAACAGGAAGTGGAAGACCTGTGGAGGGTAAAATAAAATTAAAAAAAGCTGCTTAAATTTGATTTAAAAAAAAAAAAAAAAAACTGTGGCCTGGGTGAAGACTTTAGCAAGACATCAATCCCAAACATTAGGCCAAAAAGCTCCACAGGAATGGCTTTAACACAGCAATGTTTATGTCCTGAAGTGGCCGAGTCCAGACCTCAATCCAATCCAGAATTAGCCGCACGACTTTAAACCTGCAGTTCGTGAAACTTGCCAGAGCCTGTGCAATTCTGTAATAGATCTATGTGCGTCAAAGAAGGGCGAATGCTTTTTTCGGTATTCTACCTGCCAGGACTCCTATCCTCCATCTCCCTCTCTCCCTCTCCTTCTCTCAAGTCTCCCCCGATGCCTGAAATAAACACAGTTCCACCACGACTCACCGTTATCCCTTCCACAGCTTTAGTCTCAACTCTGCCACCGGTCGAGACTCTTGTCTATTTCTCTCTACCTGTCGCCCGGGTCGAGCTGCTTTCCATTCCTCTGTTCTCGTCCTGGACCAGAGGGTGAGGCATGTGTGGGTGTCACGGAGCTGACAGGTCTATCTGGGCTCTGTCTACTGTGCTGGCTCTTCCCATTTCCCCCTCTTCACTGCTGCCTCTACAAATACTGTGTGTATCCTACCGTGACACCACACACACACACACACACACACACACACACACACATATATATCAGCTTACAGAAGGGGGTAGCTGGGTCAAGCCTCCACAGGGCTGCATGCATGGTATATGTCCTGGAACACAACACTTTGAAATCAAAACAATATTTCATTACTGTTTTTAGAGGGGGAAGGCGAGAGTATTTATGTGGGGAAGAGAGCTATGCTTTTCCTGTCAGTTCAAGGAAAGCCTGTCAGTGTTATGGATTAAATGCCACTGTGCTGCAATGTACACACACACACATACAGACAGTTTAATGGCGTCTATATGCATGCACGTGCACGTTTATGTTTTGCTGTGTACATGTGGCTCGGTGGTGGGTTACGGGGTCCACGTACTCAATCTGAAAAGCAGACTGTCACGTAGCGTGTGTTAGCCATGTAAAATCTAAAATCTGTCTCTTGCCACCCATCCATAAAAGGCCACCAGCTGCCAAAGTCAGTGCAGTTCAGGCACACGCCGTCATCATAAACCCTATGTAACATATTTCTCATTTGCTACGCCTCTCCGCCATTTGCTCTCCTGAGCACACACAAAGAGAGAGACACACACACAGTTCACACACACAGATTTGGTGGCGCGTTTTCCCTCTCGCCGGCTGTAACAGGTGTGTGGGGGTAGGAAGTGGTAAGCTGATCCAGCCATGAAGACCCACTCCTTCCCCTCCTCTTGCCAAAACATCCCCAGTCCCACCGCTATCCTTCACCTCCCGAAGGGTAACTTCCAATCAGTCCGGCAGATCAATACACCCTAGCCTCAGGATATGAGGCTCTAAAGCTAACTAGAAGCACTTATGGAGAGGGGAATCTGTATTGATTACAAAGGGTTAATGGGACCTTGTGAGCTGGCTTCCCTTTTGAGATTGGAAATGAGGAACTCAGTCGGTTAATTGATACAAATTGGTAACACACATGCAAACTTGACTGTTGCTGCTGCTGCTGCTGCTGAGGATTTAATATGACTATTCTGCAGGGCCACAATGTACACGAAGGTGAAATGATTCTGAATGAACTCATAATAATAGCTCCTGAGTCAGAGAAGAGCACGGTGCCACAATCAATCAGTGCAAACTGAACCAGAGGACCAGAAAGAAAGTAAACCGGTAAATCTTTTATCTGCGCTTCAAGTAAAAATACCGAGTACGATATGGTTCAGGATGCCATGACATCTTTGCTCCAATATCAATTATTCAGCATCGCCTTTTCTAACCCTTTAATTATACATCAATGTTAGAATAACAAAGGTGAGGGACGCTCGCTGTGTTCCTGCTTACAAAGGCCATGACAATGAAACCGGATGGGGGGGGAACTTTAGCCTTTAGGTAGAGGTTTGGAGGAAGAAGGAAGCTTTGCCCTGCTGTCGAGCTGTCATTTATGATGTGTCCGTCTCACCCACCGTGTGATCAGAGATCAAAGGGTTAACTGAAACTCTGGCCTATAGCCCTGTGCTTACATTATTCAACAGCTTGTTACAACAGCCTGCTCCCTGATCTCACACACAGGGAAACAGAGCTGGAAAACTCCAGGGAGGGGAACACTGGGGACGAATAGCCGGATTAAGAAAAAGGGATGACAGAGAGACCGGGCGGCTGGAGAGAAGAAAGATAGGATAGAATGAGGGGTGGACCTGAGGGATGTGGAGAGAGAGAGAGAGAGAGAAAAAAAAAAAAGGTTAGGCGTGGAAAATACAAGAGATTGAATAGAATGAAAAGAGGTATTTAGAAAAGGGAAGGATGAGAAAGTGGTGAAAGATAGCAAGAGAGCACAGGTGGACCGAAGAGGAGGGCAGTCCCTCCAAATCTGTCTGTTGCCACGGGAGACTGATTACAATCACTGCGGTTTAACCTTTGACCAATCTTATTTGCTAACTCAGCCCGGCGTTTTGTCTCAGGTTTATCTAAAATGTTTCATTTCCAGCCTTTTCACAACACGACGGCAGAAAATGCCACGGCGCATCTCAGACATGATGAAACGTGATGGTGCTGGAAGGCGCTTTTTATGCTTTCCAGACAGAAATGTTCAAATCCCTCTTCATCTCTCACTTCTCACTCTCAATGAGAAACGCCTCGGCAGTGGCTCGCGGTGCGTTCAAACAGGTAACGGCGCTCTACCCACCGCTGTCGTTAAAGCACTTCAGAAATAGTACTCGCAGACACACACGCAAAACAACAAAGCAAAAACAACATCCATCAGATGAGCGCTGAACTGACAGCGACCATGTTTTGGGAGCGTCCTGTTTATAGTCCCAGACTCGCGCCGCTGCTCAGTGAGCGGGCTCCTTTGTTCATTAATTGATTGGCCTCCCCTGCTGGGCCTCAGTAACTAGGTTACGCAGATCCATGAAAAGAAGAGGATTGGTCCCCCCCCCCCCGTCTCGGTGAAAGGCGGAGGATAGATCGAGGACTCCGGGGCAGGGATCCGAGTGTTAATATAACTAATGGAGTGAGGACGACAGTAACTTTATTGAAATCACCCTCATCTAATTAGAGCAAGCAGCTGATGAGAGCAAAGAGGGACGGGAAGCAAGGTTGGATTCCATTATGTAAGGGTGAAGTCACCGTCGTATCAACTGAATGGGCGAGGCTGCGGAAAGGTGAAGCGATGGCTGCGGCGGTGGTGGTGGTGGTGGTGTGGGGTAGAGAGAGGGAGGCACAGTGTGATGTTCATTATCAAACTGTCACAGATGGACTCTCTCACAGTCATACTGACAGGAACTTATAACATCCCATCACTTTGCTCACTCGTTGTGTTTTGCCAACATAACAGACGCAGAATAAGGAAGAGTGCAGAGGGTGTTTTGAACATCGCGCCGAGGTCACTGAGACATTCGCTAACACACTGCATGATGAGACGAAGTGACCCCTGCGACAAGGGGAAGAGCTCAACAGGTAGAAACACAATGTACTGGCTTTGCTGTAATGTGAGGCCAGTAATGGCAATCGTTTCACTTGTTAGTAGAAGTTTAACCTTTCATTTCTCTGCAAAAAGGTCAGCAAGCAGAGCAGCCGTTAAAGTCCCTGAAATAGCAGTGAATTTAAAAATGTAAAAGTGACATTAATTGGCAGATCCTGTCTCTTTATCTCATCCTGTTTTTTATTTATCGTCAAACTGTTTATGCACATCGTGAATTTGATGTCTGTGACTCCTGGGAGCTCGTCGTTGGCTATATTTGTCCAATGTGTGTGGGCAAAAAAAATATTTTGTTAATCAGCTTTTGGTCAGAAAACAACCTAGTTGAGAGCTTTGAGCGTTGGAAGAAAACTGGCAACCTGCCGCCAAGCGGTACGAGCGGGCTGACCTCAAGCCACCGCGTCCAATGAAACCATAACCACCAACCAAAGTCACACGAGAGGTTGAAGATGGAGTTTTTTGGGGGGTTTTTTGCTGTCGAACAGACGACACAACACATCCAGTGGTTGAAATTGGATGTTTACTTACCGATAAGCAACGCAAATGATTTAACACATAGTTAAGCAAAAGGACCACCATGACTCTACATTCAGACTTAAAGAGGCATCGCTGCAAACAGCAAATATCTCGCCCAGCTGTATTAACTCCTCCAATAACAAGAGACGGAGACGCGCAGGGGCCTCCCTGTCGGCACAGGGCACAACAGCTGAACCAACGGAGGATCTGCATCTGTCCCACATACTTCAGAGGATACAAGTTTCCACCGTACACTTTATCCCTCAGGTGACAGGACTGAGCTCCCTCCGCTAACAGAGATGAACACAAGCGGACAGGGTGGCGGGCAATGTGGCAAACAGTGACACCATCAGCCTGACGGATATGGGCACTGTGTGTGCTAATGGCGGTCAATATGGGGGGAGATGAGCGGTGTGGATGTCATTGGCAATAGGTCAGAATTCAAAACTAAATCAAACAAGGCCTTGGGCAGCCTCTGAAAGGAAAAAAAAAACTACAACAGTATGACTCTGCAAAAATTTTTGCTGGCTCAGTACTTCTCAACCCAAGTGGTGTGTGACAGCTCGCAACATAATCTTAATATATTATTTGATCCTCCCACCCTCCAGCGATGGGAGTCATGATGCATTACGAGCTCCAGCGTGGCTCGAGACCCACAGCGCCAGAACAGTTGACCACTCCTCAACAAGAGATGACTTCCAGGTCACACGAGGACAGCGCAGTGGAGATGAGGTTAATATTACTGTCAGCGGTAGCCAGAGGGAGAGAGATGGAGAAGCAGAGGAGTAACGTAGAGAAAATAACACACGCTTCACTTTGTATTCCTTCAGACTCCAAATCACCTACTCTGCAAATTACAAGGCGAAAAGCAGCCCACCTCCTCCCGGCAGCACCGCTAATGGTGTTGTCTTTAAAACCTTTATCACTAATTCATTACTTCTGATTTTCCAGCAGCAAGGGTTGAAGCTTTGTCTTCTGTCTAATTGAGAGCCAGTGGCTTCAGGCTCTAATCAGTCAAACCTACTAACAGCTTTCCTCCTGGGGGAGGAATGAAGTCAAAAACAGCATTATTGTACCAGTAGGTCATTTGCTATGTGTGCAATTTCAAATTACTTTAATTTCAAACTCTGATTTGCGGAGTGGGCAAAATGTCAGGCTGTAATGAATGTTGAGGTTTCTCCCAGTTGTCCCTTGTCAGAAAGTGGATGCTGTCATTAAGCAGCACGACTTTTCAAAGAAAACGCCGCATATTCATGACAGGTTTCTGAAGTAACTTTCTGTACCCATTCAATCAATTTAAAAAAAAAAACTCTCAAAAGGGGAAAAAAGCCATTTACTTTTTTTTTTTTTCACACCACTTCTCGCTCCATCTCACTTCACCCCCCCACCACTCCCCTCTCCACACATGGAAGCATACACAAGTCTAATTAGCTGTGTCGTATCCCTTGATGACTCCGCCATTTCCCCTCACTGGGAAGATTAACCACCACAACACTAATATCAGCCTCCACATCAACACAATTAGGTGAAGAGTGAAATGCGAGGCATGTCGTCACATCTCCCAGGCTTCATTAGGGCACACAAAAGACGGCTTGACGACAGGCAGGCCGCTGCGTCTGCAGGTTGGGGAGGCACTGAGCAGGTGTACTTAGCAACCCAGACCGTCGCCATGGGATGTGGTTAGGATTTGTCCTAGATAATACAATATGGCTGGGTTTATTGTTGGAAGGAGTGGATATAAAAAGAGCTCAAAGGCCACTTCGAATGAAGCCAGAAAGCCAGACTAGTTTTCACTCGGCTCATCTGTTGATTAAAATCGAGAAGAATTCTACTTCCTAATCCATATTTTTCATTTCATTTAGCCAAGTTCTGATAATATATGAGCCTTTCAGATCAGAGGTAGACTTTCACACTGCAAGTGCATTGTAATGCAAGTGATGATGATTAGATTAGATCAGTCAGTAAAAATCCAGTATCATTAGGCCAATGTTACTCACAGCTGACATGATTTCATTGTCAGGTTTAAGGGTGAGAGTCTAAAAAAAAAAAAAAAAAGAACCTGCCTCAACGTTCTGCCAATCCATCAAAGGTTTTTGAGCACGTACGAGGTTCAGTTATGAGCTTTAAAGGTGAACGTCAAATCAAAGAATGTCGAGTCAATCTTTCTGTGATCCAAAAGTTGTCACAGGAGACTGAAAGTCAGGAAAGTCAGGAAGGAGAAGCATCAACAGTCTGACATGGAGCCTGCTGAAGACAATCCATTGTTCCAAATTGTTTCCAGATGCTCTGTACTTGAAACTGTTGCATTTTCTGGCCACGATTTGTCATTCTTTTAGTCAGTCGTTGGGCTTCTTATTATTTTTTTCCCGTCAGCCAAGCCACCACCCAATGCATCCTTAGTGAGCAAGTGAACTTCTGGGACCTTTGGGTGCGTTTCTCTTCTGTTCTTTTACAAGAAATCCTTCAAACAACTACTGGAAATAACCGCTCAGATACACAACCCAGAAAAAATCCACAATTCCCCACGGTCCACATGCTGTTTAATAAACAGCTTGTTTATGCCAAGAATACATTTCTAAAAGAACACAGAGGAATTGTCATTTCAAGAATTTTTTTTTTCTGGCAACTTCATCATTAAAATTACATATTTTCTTAGGAACTAAAATCGAAAAAACAGGAGGAACTTCAGCTGCATAATAATCCACCATATCCAACATGATGTATTACGAAATATGACCAGTTGTACTAATGATATCATTAATTAAAGGCATAATTTGTCATCTAAATGTAAAACCAAAGAGCAGCTGCCCCATCATTAAACATCAAAACACAGAACTGGAAACTATTAGAAAACCCATTAATTAACAAGACTTACATAAACTACACTAGACAGCAACTTAATCTGACCCATTAATAATTGCTGATGGCATTTTGTTCACATCATAAAGTATTGTGTGATATAAAAGCTGAAACGATTAGTTGATAATAGCAACATTTTTTAAGCAAAAGTGCCAGACATTTATGAGTTAACTTACACTTAAATGTAAAGATTTTTCTGTATTTTTTCTTTTACAAATACAAAAGTGAACAGTTTAAGGATGTGGACTGCTGGTCAGACATCAGTGAAGACGTCATCTTGAGGTTTGGGCACGTGATTTTACAAACCAAACAAATAATTGATAAATTGAGCGGATGATGATCAAATTAATCAGTAATGAAAATAAAGTTAGCTGCAGCAATAATATTATATCATTTCAATCACAATCATTACAGAAACATAAGATGCTTGTTTTTCATCCAACTGTTAATAAATTCCAATTTTGTACATTTTTATACATTGTGTATTTTCAAAAATAAAATTCTCTCCAGGTCTTTAAGAAAACGTCAGACTTAATATAAAGTTTGTCTCTTAATAACCCCAAATAGTTATGTCTAAATAAATGTATCAAGGTGCTCCAAAGTCAAATCAAATCATGCATATCTCCATAGCGGGGAATCTATGCTGTCTCTCATTTATTGTTTTTCAGCAAAGTCACAAACAGATGCCGCCGTGACAACATAAAGTCCTGCCATGTACTATGATGTTAACAAAAATATCTGGCTCAGCCTTCAAAAAGTCGATGTTGCTGAAGCCTTGTGTGCAGTTTTTATTTAGGCCTTCAGACCACCTAAAAAGGTTTCCAAGCAAGGAAAACTCTTCTTCACTCCACAAAGAATAGACACGGACAGGAAGACAAGAGATATCCTTATGATCGGATATGCTGTCAGCTGACATTAGAGCGCACAGCAGATATTTACAGCTTTCTGGAAACATCTGTGGGTTCATAGAGGACTGTCAGGCAGGCAGGGTAAACAACATGCTTACTAGCATCTCACACCCCCATGCTAACCAGGCCTGTCAATCACACGAATCAAGCCAGTGGCTGCGATTCAGATGTGGATGAAAGGAGGCTGCTGGTACAGCAGCCCCGGCAAGCGGCTGCACCACATGAGCAGAAAGAAGGGCAATGTAATGCGAAAACAAAGCAGAGGGCTTAAGACTCGAAGAAACAAACAAAAACACAACACATGCTCTGCTAATTGAGACGTTTTGCTCAAAGAACTGCAGCGGATCATTAAATGATAGCTTGAGCAGCAAGTTCAAAAATATGTAACGGAAGAAGAAAAAAAAAAAAAGAGACAGAGATGCCACTGAACGGAACAGAGAGGAGGACACGCAAAGGGGGAAACAAGAGAGTTAGAACAGAGGAAATCTAACAAAAGACAACAGAACATAGTCGGAACACAGTGAAGCCGAGCACAACACACCAGAACAGGCTGTAATTGTGTTGTGCGGGACTGACCCCAGCGCATCCCAGCAGGCATTGCATGATGAATGGGCCTGGCGATGACTACATCCCACATCCCCCCCCTCCTCCTCCTCCTCACATGCTCTTTTCTCTCCCTCTCTTCTCTGTCGCCACTATTAGCCCTCCTTCTGTCCCTCCCTTTGCTCCCCTCCTTTCCCCAAAACCACACTCTATTCAGCTGCTGCCATCCCACAAGATTAATTTGCATTCAGTGCACTTAGTCCTCGTATTGTGCTCTGACACAATGACATATTACAGTGCATAGCACACCTATTAAACATATAGTCTAGCTTGAGGGACGGTGCTTTTTCTGAGAGATGGTTATGATAGAGTACAAATGTGTAAAGCATGTGGGTACAGCTACAAACGCAGAGAGGCTCTGACACACAAGTCACGGCGGAATCATTACAGGAACAGTTAGATAACCTCGATTAATGATTCACTAGACCCAAACTAATAAACTGGGTCAGATTGTGTTAGCAGTGGTAGCAAGAGCAGGGAG
This sequence comes from Sciaenops ocellatus, assembly GCA_033000465.1. NCBI lineage: Eukaryota > Metazoa > Chordata > Actinopteri > Sciaenidae > Sciaenops > Sciaenops ocellatus. Next base: position 17,769,478 of record CP136866.1, read on the forward strand.
ACCTTCAGGTTAGGCTGCGCGAGAGGGAGCAGCGGCAGCGAGAACGAGAAGGTGAGGGCGAGAGAAAGAAAATTAAAGGGAGGGAGGAAAAAGTGATAGAGGTGTTGGTGTTACTCCACTATAGACCCTGAGGAAAGAGACAGTAATGCATAGGAAATGGGCTTTTTCCTCCAGCTTTCTTTCCTCCTGTTCTCCTTCTACTGTTCCATCGTGCCCACGTCCAAGGGGAGCAAATTTAATTTGCGACACCGTCTCCAGCCATCACCCTTTGTGCCTGGGGACAAACGAAATGGATTCTGGAATTTGAAAAGATGAGTGAAATAAAGAAATAAAACAGGGCACTCAGGAGAAGGCGTCAGAGACAATAGCACAGAGGGTGGTAGGGAGAAATGAGAGCAGAGTTTGAGGGGAATAGAGAATGAGGAGGGGTGGGGGGGGGGGGGGGGGGGCGCGACAGGAAACTGGGAGAGCGTTATGTGGGCCAGATATTAACTGTATGGTTATCATAAACCGGCTCAGAGGCCCGACCATCTGGAGAGGCCACAGGGTTACTCAAATAATCGGATCGGGGTGGTGATAGGAGCCACTGCTGATGGTACCGCATCCAAACATAGAGGTGGCTGAGGGGTTAACAACTCATTACCTCACCCTACGACGCTCCCTGGGGAGCCACAGTATGTGGCCGTGGTGGCGGTGTGCGTCTTCCTCAGAGGCCAAAGCGCACCTTTGGACTGCTACTCCACGAAACGAAGCCTCAGCGGAGTGACATCACCACAGAGACTAAAATCTGCGTACGGGGGAGAGCAAGCGGGAAGACAAGGGCGTGGAGGATGGAGACTGGGGAGGCTGTGGACTATGTGGGAGTCACTTTACTCCCCTCCAGCACTTCTCTACCTGTCACATAAGCACTTTGAGGACTCAACAGCAAAGCTAGAGTCTTGACAACTTCAAACGGCTGCTTTGCTGGGGTAGATCAGAGGCAACAGAGGGATGAAGGGAGGAATAAAGGAAGAAAGAGGAATCTAAAAAGCACCAGGCCTGCTCAATGTGTAGCCTCAACATTGTGTTGTGGGATGTCTTGAATTTCATTATCAGATTCTTGACTTGAGTTAATCCACTGCTCAGTCCCACAGTAAAGAAACAGGACTAGGTGCAAACCTGTAGTTTAAGGCTGGGCCAAGTATGATCAGCGGTAGTGTCAATAATGTGAATTCCTGAATATTAAAATCTGCAATTTTGTGTTGTGCTCATAGTAGAGCTGCAACAGTAAGACCATTAATGGATTAATTAATCAAAATCAATTAATTTCTCAGAGTTTTGTGATTATTTTCTGGTTTCTTTTGTCCTATAGGACAGTAAACGGCTTTGAGAAACATTTTTCCAACCATTTTCTGACATTTTATGGAGCAAACAACTAATCAATAATTGATAATGGAAACAATCACTACGTCCCAGTAATATTTGGGATGCAGGGCTAAAGCTACAATTCTGTCATACCCTAAAATGTTTGAGGAGTACTTATTCTAAATTGAACTATTCTAATTATCAATTAACTTCCCCTGCTCTTTCATTTGTTTCCTATCCGCGGGATGTCTCTCATTTCTCTCTGACTCACTCTGTATCGAGCGTTTTGTTGTACTGATTTTGGAGTGCTTTAACTGCGCACTCTCCCTCATGCCTCTCTGCACGTGGATTGCTGTTTTCTCTCCTTGTCTGCTCTTGCTGGACTGTTTAGTACGTTACCGTCATTGTTTTCCGTTTTTTTCCCCCCCTCATGGTGAATATCAGGTATTGTGTTGTTCATTTCTGTGCCATATCTGTGCACTATTACGCTGTGACGCATTGGCGGGGTGTGGACTCGTTATCGATTTCTTGTGAAGTGGGTGCGTTTGTGCTTGTGGGTAGCGATAGCCTCAAAAGGAAAGGCCTATATGAAACAGAAGGTTATGTACCGTAACTCTCTGAATATAGATGCAGCTCTCTAATCTGCGAGTCCGAGTGGGTTTTTTTTTGGGGGGGCCCACATATTAGGTGGGTGCATTTTTATATTAGGATGAACCCACTAGCAATAGCTAACGTTCGCTCTTATTAATTTTGATGGGGGAAACTCCAACACTGACCAACCAACCAGTTGTATAACTTCATCACTCACTCAGAGTCACTCACTCAGTCACAGACTTTCGTGTTTATAGTGCTGGCCCCCGCTTTGCTGCAGTCCAGCCAAAAAGAGGGGGCCTCCACCCCGGTCCATTGAGAGCCAACGAGCTCTGGTCAAGCTGCAGCAGAGACTTGGGGGCCATTATGGAGAGAAAACAAACATAGACCTCTGGCCAGACACACACAGCCCAGCCCAGACACCTGTGTCCCATTCACCAAACATATCCGGCCACTTAACACTTCACAGAAGGAGTAGGGTGGTGTTTGTGTTTGCAGGCTTGCACACCCCACCATGGTTCCTTTAGTTTAGCTTCTTTGCCCAAACATCCCCCTGAGCTTGTCTGTAAAGACCGAATGCTTGCGGTTGTAGCACACCCCGCTGAGAGCAGCCAGCCGTTACACCACCTGACCGTCACAACTGACCCCGTTCAAAGCTGCACCCTCTGAATAAAACTGGCCAAAACCTGGCAAAACAAAGCTCATTCATCCTGCTGTCATTTGCAGTCTCCAGTCGTCCCTCTGTCTAGGTGCCCCAGCTGCATCTGGACTGACCTCGGGGTTGCCAACACCTGTCCTGCACAGACAGGGATAAGCGCGCAAACACACACACATACGCAAACACACACACATACACACACCACCCTTCCTACCACCCAGGATGGATGAGAGACAGCAGGCTGGGCAGACACGGCACCGCCTCGGATCAGTGGAGGGGTACACTTGGAGCTGCCAGCAGCTAAACCTCGGGTCGGCACCATTACAATTCTTTCCACCTCAGCAATTCAAAATGGAGAAGAGGTATGCCATCAGCTGTGGTCAGTTTGTTACGGCGGATTCTAAATGCCTCGATACAATTTAATGAATTGTAATGGAGATGACCCATAGCCTGGCAATGTACTCATAGTTTCCACCCAAAGATTAAGCGAGATAGCAGAGCTGGGCTGTTTAGATGTAGCGGAGGCCGCTCGCATGCCGCAGTGCTTTGTTTGCAGCGAAGCCAAAATGCACTCACAGATGGGAGCCGACTGGACACCAGATGACTTGCTCTGGTGTGGTGGCGTGGTCTGCTTTGAGGATAAGAGACGGGGGAGCGAGGGAAAACAGAAGAGAACACGGGGCACTGGGCACCAGATGCCCTGCTAAAGTTTACTCAGTCCTGCTGTCCTGGTGGGATGCCATGATGCTCTGGCCTAGTCTAATATCAAGCATCAGGGCAGTGAACAGAGAGGCCGTGTCACGGACGTGCCTGTTCCTATGTTGTACTGTTGTCCTTGTTAACAACAGTCTCTATCATTATAGTCTAACGAGGGAAAACTGAAACCTCTATGTGACCTTGTGGAGGTGTTCGCCCCTTACTTTCCTACAATATCACTGCTTATCATGACAGCACTGTAAACACAAACCGTAGTTGGTAAACACCGAACATGGTCTCCCTGACGGCATCGGGTCACAGCTATGATCTTGTTTAAGCTTCAGGAAGAACAGTCAAACAGTATGAGCACAGACAGCTGCGACTGTTAAGCAGAGAAGGACACAGACGATGCACTTTGTAGCCTTTTAATAGGTACACATAACTAAAACTAATGCAGTCTAATACAACAGCTCTGCAACGACTCCTACCATCATAAAGGTTATGAGGTTCAGTTTTATCTGAACCGATGCTGACTCAATTCTATGGTCATTTTAGAGGCTGCAGGCAAGTTTGTGGTGCTGTTGAATACTGAAAGGTGTTTCCAGTATTCTGTCCACCCCATTTATATCGACGAGTCTAGACTAAATGTTAGAAATGCCTCTTGTTATAATGCAACACGACACAGCAGCACCAGCCTCCAAAATGAGGGTGAAGTTGAATCGAAACCTCTCTAAATGTGTTCACAGATAATATAAAATGCCACACGTTGCATAATGATGATTTAGGATATTTTGTATTTTACATGACATATGTGCGCGTGCTTGTAAAGTGTTTTTAAGCAAGATACCATCAACAATATACAATAAAATACCTGATACATTTGCATTGTTTGTGTATGGTGTCTTGTAATTTAACAGTGTGATTTTCTCATTGGAAAACAGTTTACACTTTCCCCGTATATATATATACACTGCATGCAGGTTGTATACAACGACATGGTATACAACTTGAGGCATGCGTGAGTACGGGCGTACACACACACACATCACTTCTACAGTAGGTGAGACTCTGTGTGTGGGATTGCAGACCCAGCCGAGGCCACCAGACAACTGGGTAAACATACAGGCACCCTCCCCCCACCCCCCCTCGCCTCCACCTGTCTGCCCTCCACGCTCACATCAGTGAGCTTTTAGGAGCATAGGTACAATGATGTATGGTTAATGTCTGAAAGTTACTAGCGTAACTTGCACATACACTGGCCTAACAGTATTTATAACATGTTTCTTGTTCTCTGTAATAATACAAAACCTTCACCCCAGTGCAACATGGTTTACTCCACATAAATGCAACTATGTCTCAATGCAACACACACATACATCTTTGACTCTGAAAAAAAAGGCTTCTGAATGACTAAATGGACAAAAGGAGGGAAAAAAATCTAATCGTATCCGATGACTGATAGCACTTATGATGAGGACGGGGTTAGAATATCCCGCAGTGAAGTGGTGCGTTCCCATTACTGCATCTCTCCATCTCTGAAAATGGCTTCATTAACGGGCTTGTGCAGAGAGCTCCCTTGCCGAGTGTATGAACGTGCTGTACCCCGAGGGTCCGCCGGAATGGCTGAGGTGAAGTCCATTAACACTCGACAGCTTGTTTTTTGACCACTAAATAAAACAGGGTATTTTTCTGTGTCTGCAATATAAATAGCCTTTAGCCTAGGAGCTGGTGAGCACCAATTTCCAGGGTTGAAAGCTCCACTCCAAGAAGAAAATTAAGCCTATAGACTTGGGTTTGCTGGTACCACATCATCGCAGGTGATGATCTGGAGCCAGGTGCCGTCACACATGAAACGCAGTATTGTGAAGCTCTACCCACGGACCTAGAAAACACCTTCATGCTATGACTTGTCTAGACCGTAGCCAAGCAGGATCTTCTGATTTGTCAGAAGTCATTTGTGTGCCAGTGCCTATTCAATTTTACCGCCTCTATGGACCTAATAGAATACAATGGAGTATAATGTACCAAAGAAAACTGAGGCTTTTCCTACTGTGCTGTTCATTGTGATTTGCTCTGGATCACAGTGTCACCTAACTGCCTAAACTGATGTAAATGTCTGTATCTAAACGGTGGCTTGTGGGCGGAGGGTGCGATAAGGAGAGGAGCTATAAAAACCACGCTGTCTTCTGCCGGGGATAAATCCATATCTCACATAACCTGTCCTGCTCTTCTGGCATACATCCCAATCCCTCAGGCAACCAGAGCTGGCTACCTCTGAGTCTATGACATAGCTCTTACTTTTCCCAGCACTTACGTTCCAATCATGTGTCATCTGATGAAACGCTACACCCCAGTCACCATTATTTGTCTGGACACAGGAGCCTCTGGAATGTATCAGATTCCTGCCTCGGGGGGTAAGCACCTTGGAAACATGGTCCTACCTCCACCGACTAGCCTCTCCCACTTTTCCTCTCCCCCTCTCTCTCGCTCTCTCCGTTCGTCTATCTTTCCATTCAGCAAAATTCCACTAGAGGCCTTGCTTGATTTACACTGCCTCACTGCCCATCTGACATGTGCTCACATTTTTGACATACGACTTCACAATAGAAGGACATGTGAGGGACAGTTCGGAGTTCTGGGGCTGTTTCCCAGCTGTCTTCTTTTACATCCAAGTTAAAAATCACAGTGAACGTTACCCTTTTGCCACCGCTGATGCTTGGTTAGACTGCCTTCCACGCTTGAGGGAAAGCACCCGGAGCTCAACTAGAAATTCAAATTAGAAAACTATTTTGTCCTGAATGGTACAACGCTCCCAACCTATCTCCCCTCTCCAGAGAGCAACAGTTATGCTGTGCAGTACTCAGGCCTATAGTATTGAGTATCTCTGAGTCACTGGCCTGCGTAATTCAGTCTAGGGAATTATGACAGTGGAAAATCATTTCTCTAGGCCAGGGATAGGAGGCCATGGCTAATCGTTCAGTAATCTGATCTGCCTGCATACTGTAGTCAGCCGCGCCGCTAGCCTAGCCAGTCAGTCACACATGTGGACACCCCCATTGCCTGCCAACTATCTGATGGAGGCAAGCATGATTCAAAAACAACTCTCCAGGTTTTCCCGAGGATTATAGATGCTATCGGATCATTTGCTAATACTCGGTTGTGCTGTGCTGTTTGAAATGTATTTACTCTGCTCCCTCTCTCCAATACCCCTTATGATAGCACGGCCTCAGCCAGAAAATGCCACAGCCACATTCCAGGCAGAAAAAAGGCACTTTGTAGGTTACAATGGTACAGTCTGCCTCTTGCATTCTGGCATATTAATCCAAAAGCTTGACTTAATGAGGAAACATCTGAGTTTGTCTGTCAAACAGCAGGCTATTTTGGGTTCACGTCCAATTGTAGATTCCAGTATCTAGTGGAGCCAGTGGTGTTGTAGTAGTATATGAATAGGAACCATAGGGAGCAGTACTGTGGCACAAAGCAGTGCTTATACCCAGCAGAGAGGGTTGGGGGGGGACTTGAGTTTTGGAAAGATGCCTGCTTCAGCCCCACTCTAAAGAGAGGTCTGCCCCCCACACACACTGAGTGTGGATACAAGGGGCACTGACATGGAAAAATACAAGAGCTGGCATGTAGTTGGGCACTGCAGTTCCCAACAGTTACCTTGTGTAGCATTAAATGTGATGGTACATTCACCGCAGTACAATTAAACTAGCATCGTCCCCTAGCTGGAGATAAGTAGCAATAAAGCAGTCAAAACTATGATTGACAACTAACTCATTCTTGTTACGATTCCCCATTCAAGCCTAAAATTTAGAATGACGAATCGCCTGTGATCATGTCTCATTCTGATAAACGGCCAAACTCCACTTGGTGACGTGATCTGTCATACTCTGTGATGCGTACGGTATTTTAACAACCCGTGTGTGTGCGTGTGTGTGTGTGTGTGTGTGTGTGTGTGTGTGTAGGCATTGTAACCTAGTCGCTGAATTTCACAGGCATATCTAAGTGAAGAGATGCTGATATATGATCAAATGGCTGCGGCAGCAGTGGCAGCCTTCATCAACTCAAAGCGCTAGATCACAGCATGTTTGGCAGCCAGTGGGAGCAGTCAGATGGAGGGTTAGAACAACCAGACAAACAGTTGGCACAGATAAATAGAACGCAACTTAAGATTCTGCTCTTACACAAATTTGACAAACAAATGACAGTAACCACACTTCTTTTTTAATCTAATCTGCAAATGGAATAAGCCCTACATTTTCTGTTTTTGTTTTTTTTATAAATGATGGGTGGAACATGTCATAAACAACACATGTGTTGGACGTAGCAAAAGTGTGAAGCATTGGTCCAATAAATCGCATGACACATGAAACCAGAAGGACAGCACTTTTCAGTCACAAGAATGTCTTCTGCAGCCGAGGCAGGGAAAGTCCTTATGACTTTGCCAAATACATTCAGAGCGTGAGTCATTCTCCATCAGTAATCTCTTACTCACATAGGTGCACAGCACCTCGCACGCGCACACACCCCAAGGCAACAGATTTCAGGCAGGTCTGGACTGCCCCTTTTTTTTGCTACAGAGCTGAGTAAAGTGTTTATAGTACTTAATACATGCAGCTATCTCGGTGGAGACAGACATTTGCTCCATCTTACAACAACAAAGACTAACAAAGCGGCCTCACACAGTCAAGGCAGTTCATATTTAAGAGAAGACACCGACTGCATCACTGGTGCACTGTGCAACAATGTGCCATATATAAACATATAAATATATTAAAACGCTTTACACTGGAGGTTTATCTTTGTTGGCAGTGCACCCTGAAGAGGTGCTACTGCTTTTAAACTCACACTGGGGGAGCATTATGAGCTTGTGTTTAGGACAACAATTACGAAATCCTATATTTGTAGTTGCATAAGAGTCTGATGCATCATCTGCCATAACACAGAAAATGCTATCAGTGTTAATAATTAACCAAAGTTCCCACTAAATTGAGCAATGTTTGTGGCAATCCCATGGTTGATCTTTCGTGCACCTCTGTCATGTGCAGTGCCATCAGGTTAGTTTGCAGACAGACAAATTCAAATCTGTACACACACACACACACTCACACACACACATACACACACACAATTGTTTGGCTTTTTCAATGCAAAAGTCACTCTAAGGTTTTCTGTTGAATTGCAACGGTGTTGCAGAAATGTGAAAGCTAACTTAACGCTGAGCATTTCAAGAAACTATATGTCGCAGCTGCTACAAAGTTACAAAAACAAGTTGCTCGCTCGTCGCTGGTACCGGGCTGCATTATGGTATCCGGCTGGATAAAGGAATTCCGATATTAAATCACAGAGCAGAGCAGCCGGACACAGCTCTATCCTGGCCACAAACTTGGACCTGACCCGCTTCATAAAAATAATAACCTCCTTTCTGTGCTGCCATATGGCCGAGCTCAACGCTTTACACCGAGCCTCCACGATACCGCCGCGGCTTTTATGTTTCCAGCCATGGGGGGAGAGTCAGGCCGAAAAACTGGCCTCATTCTCCGTCTGCGCCAGACAACGTTCACTATAGCCTGGCCTGGGAGACCGAGCGGCGGGGCTCTCGGTCGTGTACTAAAAAAATAATACAAAAAAAAAAAACATGTGCGAAAACACCGCGACGAGACTTGTGTTGTGTCGATGTACTCACCTTGTCTGGGTCTTATGTGCGTTTGGGACAACGCTGGCTCGCTGAAATGAATGCGGGAATGAGGCACGCTGGGCGCATGTCGTCGTCGTCGTCGTCTCGGTTTGCTGTCGGCCGTGATGTGGAAGCGGCACAGCGGACTCGGCTGGAAGAAATCGGGAAATCTGAGAACGCTTCTCTCTCTTTCTGCAGCTCTGTGCACCGGCAATGGCCCATAACTGTCGACAGGAGGCGCCAGCGCTGCATAATTTTTTATATCTTTTGATATGCGCATATGCACGCAAACTACACAACTCTTAAAAAAGAAATCACCGTGCGATCACATCCCTGCAGGGGCTTATCTGCATCCCCGCTCTTCAATAGTGAGATTATTGTGACCCTGGTGCACTCTGTGTTACTACACACACGGAACTTAAGTGTGCTGTGATGCTGAGATTACCTTGAAAGTTTTTAATGATTCATATTTCAAAGGAACAAGAGCTCACGGATAGTCGTGATGATTAGTCACCACACCATGCGGATTATGCAACAAGAGCCCATGCAAAAAAAAATGTTTATTTTTGTAGGCTATAATCAGCCTTGCATCAAGGGGGAATCTTATAAATAAAATCTCTGTTTCCAATTGAAAAATACACTCTTCTATATATATTTCTATAATATTACAACACGAACAATGTCATTGGTACTCAGTCATTGTGACCTATAATAATCAGGATACTCCAAGGCAATACTTTTATTGGATGTTTTGAGGGAAATTATAATACCACCATTGTTGCTTTTTTGCTGCACAAGCTGTAAGATATTAGTATATTCACTTCAATCTGTCCATACTGTTAATACTGCATATTTATATAACATAATTCATGTTTATATCTGCACTATTATTTATATATTTTACTGCATTTTGTTGTCTCAGTACTTGTACTTTGTGTTGAATCTAATCTAATCTAAAACTATGATTATTAATGCTCCAAAGCGGGGACGTGAATTACATAGAAAACAGATAGCTGACTTTTACCAAACATAGTTTCAGGACAACAAATATCTTATAAATGAATCTGGAATATAACATAACAGAAATGTCACAGCAGATTACAAATAGGGACATAACATCAACAACACTTTCAGGATACATCATTTCTCGATGGCGCTCCAACACGAGGCAGCTGTGAGGCAGCAGCACACCTACGTGTCCTCTGACCTTGTGACTCATGAGGTTGGTGATTTTGATTATGGAGTGGTTAAATCAAAGACAAAGCCCTCCTTCAAAATAGCTTTGGCTGTCTCATCCACATCACATGATAGGGGATATAGGGTCACACGACTCATTAAGACAAAGAAGGCAATACTCAGAAGGTTTACTTTGGTGTCCCACTAAAGACAGGGCAAGACACCCAATGAAAACAGGCGGAGGAGCTTAGTAGATATTTCAGTTTAACACTTTTTCACAAAAAATGATCACAGGGCCAATTATTGATTGATAATAAGTGTCGCCCAGCTTATAAGCACAATGCAGCCAAGTACAGCAGACTTCCTTTTCTGACCTCCTGAATGACAACTGCACTATAAAAGAGTTGTCATCTCTCCAGGCCTATATCTAATCTCTATGCATTGACTCCACAACTTAACCCAGACCTTAAATAAACATCAGGGGCTTTATGCCCATCTGTAATCTCAAACATACTTTGCTGCACTAATTGGAGTTTCACACAGCAAAGACACCCTGACCCGAATTAGAACAGGTGGACAGATGAACTGTAAGTGGCCTACACAATTGGCTTATACAAGCTCTCACACACACACACACGCACGCACACACACGAAGAGGTGGAAAAAGCACTCACGTCCTTCTGCAGAACGGCCATTCTGATACTGTAATATCAGGGGGTTGTGTTATTTATATTAATGATATTGGGCTATTGTTTTTTATTACCAATACATTACATGTAGACTACATTAACAGTTTAACGTTGCACTGTGAGTTTAAAGTACTGTATATTACTGTTGGGTTGTTTATTAAGTAACACTGCAACATTTTTTATAAGCTGACCATAGGTTTTAGATGTAAAGTCTTAAAAGGAAAAGTAGACAGACAGACAGACAGACAGATAGATAGATAGATAGATAGATAGATAGATAGATAGATTGATTATTTATGGCCTGCTAGGACTGTCGGCTACTGTGTAGCTGGAAGATTTGTCTTTTTTGGTTGACGAAGCATTTGAACCTTTAAGGACATAACTGCTGGTGTTATATATCTGTAGATGTGACACAAAATATTATTTTCTGAATGATTTTGTTAAAGACAAGAGCAGGAGTGATACATTTTAAACTTAAATGTTAACAGACTTTGCATTATATCATCATAATAAGCCATGTGTAGAATGAACATGAGGTTAAGATTTGTATCAACTTCATGCATTTGTATGTAACTTTTTTTTGTTTTTCATTTCTAAAATGTTAGTATTGGCCCCCCGGGCATCTTCACATTGTCAAATCTGGCCCTCTTTTAGAAATGCTCAAATATCAAGTATAAATATTTACATGTGTTCAAAGAGTATATCCAATACTTTCGGATATGCACATATTATTTCCACCTCCGCTGCAGATGCTACAGTTACACACGCTGTCCTTACACTTGTTTCTTGTGTTTCTTTTGCACTGACTGTTTCTTGAAATAGGGCGACACCCTAAGGGGAGACGTGGCTGTCTGCCGCGGTGCATTGTGGCCTGACACCTCCTGTTGGTCGCCCGCTTGGCTCACACACTCCGCAAAATGGCGACGTCCCTGGGCTCCAACACCTACAATAGACAGAACTGGGAGGACGCGGTACGTTTAATCGGCTTTATAGCTCACCGAGCACGAAGTGTGATTAAAATAGAATAATTTCCTGTTCAGTCCGAGCTGTTAAAACGAGCATGAAGTCTGTTAGCCTGTCGCTAAACCTGGCGTGTTTTCCTGATAGCTGCTAAGCGTTAGCTTGGAGCCTAAGCGTGGTTCTTACCTTCGTAGCTTGTCTCTGCGTATCACCGTTAACACACACATTTTAACTGTTTTATCTGGACCCAGCAGTAGAAAGCTACATATATAAGGCGGAAACATCCGAACATTGATAGCCACCTCGCTTAATTTAACCCTAATGTGCTAAAGTTAGCCAGCTAGGCTAGGCTAGGCTAATCGAGGCTAGCACTAGCGGGCTAACAATAATAAAACGAAGAAACCGCGAACCAGCTCACAAGTTTAACACATAACAGGGTTATTTATAACCGAGCCAACCCTGTACACAATAATAATGTAATCATATTGCCTTTGTTTGGATCAGATGCTCGTGTTAACTCGTATCATAAAGATTGAACTGTGATTAGATGTTAGCTTAGCAGGCGCCCATAGCAAATGGCCTTATCCGCTGGCCTGACAGCTCAGTCATCGTTTTGTAATACAGCTTCAAACTGTGTTATTAACAGCTCTTAGTCCTGTACACTGTTCTGGCATGCCTGCTGTCAGTCGTCATCATACAAACAAGCTGGTGGTTTTTGTTTAAACACTCACACATGAGCTAAACTTAACTCCTCATACAGCTACCACATCTAAACTCTTCAATTTATCATCTGAATATCAAACATTTGTATTTTAATGACCCTTAAATGGTCCATTAGCCAACTATATAAGGCAACAAATCAGTTTCCTCTCTTGAACCATGACACATGAGGGCCTTTGGCCAATGTTAGTTTTACCAAGACATCAGAATATAAACTTTGCAACCCTAGACTATGTAGTTAGCTGTTTGAGCCACAAGAGCTGCTTATATTTAGGAGTTTGGCTGGATGCTGTCAGTGAGATGGATTAAGGCGAGGTCATTTTCAGCAGCTAGCACTTGGATTGAAACTGCATCCTTCGACAGATGGCAAAGTAGGAGTGTGAGCAAGTCCCATTGCACTCTCTGTATTCACACATGTAACTTCGCCAGGGTGTCCACAGCAGAAAGTAAAACAGCATGTAGGCCAAGTTACTGCTTCAGACAACTTACGTCAGGGGACTGTTTGATGAATGACAGATGACAGACAGGGTGTGCAGTTTTTACTAAATGACCAAACGTCTGTTTTTCTGTCTTCCAGGATTTTCCAATTCTGTGTCAGACATGTTTAGGAGAAAACCCTTACATCCGTATGGTGAGTGATCATTACCGTGCCATCGTATTAACTTGTTTACTTTGTTGTAGTGTCGATTCCGCTTGAAATTAATCATGCTTTGTTTTACAGACCAAGGAGAAGTATGGGAAAGAATGCAAGGTGTGTTTTGCATTAATACTTTCAGTTGTGCTTATGCTGCACACAACATAGTTCAAACTTATACAAGATTGCGTATTTATTTTTCATTCTTTGCCCGTCAGATCTGTGCTCGACCCTTTACCGTGTTCCGATGGTGTCCAGGGACACGGATGCGTTTCAAGAAGACGGAGGTCTGTCAGACCTGCAGTAAAATGAAAAATGTTTGTCAGACCTGCCTGCTGGACCTGGAGTACGGTAAGTTTCTGCACCTTTATCGTTTGTAATCATAATTTGGCCTTTTTTATGGCACGCTGAAACATATAGTTCTCTGTGTTTAACTTTCGTCTCGCACCTTGTGTTTACAGGTTTGCCTATCCAGGTCAGAGACACCGGGCTGTCTGTTAAAGATGAGGTTCCTAAGTCAGATGTGAACAAAGAGTACTACACACAGAACATGGAGAGAGAGGTATAAATGCTTTTTGATGCATGACAAAAATGTGTGTTTATAAATATGTTTAGTGTTATTTACACACTGCTAAGACTAGCTTATAAGAACATATTATTTGCGTTGTGTTCTCAGATAGCCAACTCTGATGGCACAAGGCCAGTAGGCCAGCTCGGTAAGGCGCCCAGCTCGAGTGACATGTTGCTGAAACTGGCCCGGACCACACCATATTACAAGAGGAACCGGCCGCACATCTGCTCTTTCTGGGTGAAGGGAGAGTGTAAGAGAGGAGAGGAGTGTCCATACAGGTGAGTGATACCGCAGAGGTCAAACTTACTGAGCAGTGTAATCTGGAGCTTATTGTTTCTTATCTGTCTTCTCACGGTTAAATTTGACCATAATTTCCTCATATGTGATATATTTGCATATTTTGCACACAGGCACGAGAAGCCCACAGATCCTGATGACCCTCTAGCCGACCAAAACATTAAGGACCGTTACTACGGCATCAATGACCCAGTGGCTGACAAGCTGCTGAAACGGGCCTCAACTATGCCCAGACTGGACCCACCAGAGGACAAGTCCATCAGCACCCTCTATATAGGGGGTTTGGGAGATACCGTCACAGATGGAGATCTAAAGTAAGGTTTTTCCACAACAAGATCATTAAGAGCAGGTTTTACTCGTTTTGTGAATATAGTATAATGTAATTTCATTGTTATTGAAAGAACTGTTACAATATTTAATCCCAGCGTTTTGACTCTGTTGGACATTTGTTTATCTTCATTGCAGGAGTCACTTTTACCAGTTTGGTGAGATTCGTACCATTACCATAGTCCAGAGGCAGCAGTGTGCCTTCATCCAGTTTGCGACGCGGCAGTCGGCTGAAATGGCCGCTGAGAAGTCCTTCAACAAACTCATCATTAATGGACGGAGGCTCACTGTCAAGTGGGGAAGGTAAAGCTCGTCCAGAAGGCTTGACGCCACAGACTCATGCAGTCGTGCATTGTGTGGATAGCACCCAAAAAAAGCTCCTCCTATCATCTGATGATAAAATTCTTAGTATCCACTAAAAGGAGACATCTGGGAGAAGAGGTGAAGATTTCTAGTGATAATTTGCATATTAAATGTTAATGTTCAGGGACCATACGTGTTGGTGAGTAACCACATTAGGAGTTAATACTACCACAGTGATAATTGAACGTAAACGTCAGTGATTTTTAAACAGTAAGATTACAGTAAGATTTTTAATACAGCAAATAGAGCAGGGGCAGGACACACTTCTGCAGTGGCACACCATTCAGTAGTAATTATTAAAAGTAATGTAACTCATATGGTTTTTCTTTTTAGGTCTCAGGCAGCGAGAGGGAAGGAGGGCATCAAAGATGGTGTCAGTGAGATGGGCACCAGGCTTGATCCTGTACCTGGACTGCCTGGAGGTGAGTCTGCAAATACAGGAATTTGATGGTAAAATTAAAGCTGAATTATCGCTGAAAGGTATTTGTTTGGCACATTGTCTCTTCAATTCTGTTTCTCTTTGTGCTGCAGCTCTTCCTCCACCACCAGCTTTAGATGAAGAGGCTCCTGCAAACTACTTCAACCTGGACCCGAGCACCTCTCCTGCAGTCATGAACATTGCTCTGCCCCCACCTCCAGGCATCAACCCACCTCCTCCAGGTAAAACCATAACCACGATCTTATAGATGCAGCTTATATTACATACATAGTAAAGTATTATATAAAACTGTTATTTAAAGTAATTTCATGAACTTTATACTATTCTTAAGTTAACTTAAAGAATGTAGATATCATGTAGCCTGGTGAAAACAATGTAAACACAGTGAGAAAATGTAGATGCCTAATGCTGTATTCTTTCTTTTCATCTGCTCCATCAGGTTTTGGTCCTCCAATGTTTCACCCCATGGGTCACATGGCTCCACCGATGCCCCCTCCAATGAGCATGAGACCTCCTGGTCAAATCCACTACCCCTCCCAGGATCCTCAGCGCATGGGTGCCCATGCCGCACATGGCTCCCGTCATGGCGATTAGCTGCTAGAGTTGTACTGTGATGTGTCATTCTTTTTCTTACGTCAAACCCGGTCGGGTGCTTTCAGCTCAGATGCCGTCAGTGGGCCTGAAACCTTCAGACGACTCCTGTGAGAAACTCACTGCATGGATAAGTAATTTGTTACAGGATAACATCTGATTTATTGTGCTACCTGCAGTGCAACGAATGAACTGAACGAGGACCATCTGCGTCTGGAGAGACGACAGCCAGGATGTTACAAGATTAATTTGTCACTACTCGCAGTTAAAAAAGCACCAGAACAGCATCTGAACAGTGGAAGTTAACATAGTGAAAGACTTGAGACATGAGAGTACCAGCCGGTGTGATCGGGGCCATATGGTTTTTACAGGCTCCTGTGGTTGGAGCCATTGTACATATAAAAATGTATACTGTAGGTTAAACTTGTATTTGTCACATCCTGCAAAGCATCACATGGAGTGAAATTCAGAGGAGCATTTTTAAACCTGTTAAGTTTCATATACATTGTCCTTTTTTTTTTTTTCTCTTCTTCTTTGACACAATCTTAATATTCCACAGAATAATGACTTAGTTTATTGTACGGCCTACTTTGGATGTTGTTTTTACTCGTCATTAAAATGACACAACTTTGTCATTAATCATCTCGAGTGCATATTGTTCATTAATACACTTGCTTCTTTAATTGTTGAGAAAGAGACTTAATCTCCCACTATTGCTGTGAAACAATAGGGGATAGATATGGAAGTATCAGACTGAAACAGGAGGGAGGAAAGAGGGGCGTATTGAAGGCGTTCAGATACTGCTAAGAGTGACAAAAAGGGAAGGATGGGTAGAGGTTTTCAGCCTGTAGCAGCATTGTCCTGTACTCTACTGTGGTAATGAACTGATTCCAGCGCTCAGCACAAAGATGCTGATCATACCATGCAGTAGCATAACCGCTTTATATATATCATGCAGGATCATCCTCTGTAGTGCCCGCTGATTAACAGAGGGATCATCTTTGTAGGAGGAGAGGAGCAAGCATAGGTCAGTGCTTCAGTCTTTTAGCTGATCAGCCCTTTTCATAGTTCATTAGATTCAGGGTAGTCATCAATTCCCCATCCCTTGGGTGCTCTGTTGAAGTTGGGCCGCCGACACATGCGCTCCTGAGCGATGCTGGGTAGCTTCTGGGACTCCACCGCCTCAAAGCTAATCACTGGGATCACCCTCTTGCTGGCCATACCTCCCCCAAAAGGCATGGCAGATCTGAAAGGCAGAGAAGAGTCCTTACTAAGCAGGCTGAATGCATTGTGTTTCATGTTCCCAGCACAACAGAACCTTAGGTATCATATGGCTCGCACTCTTTCCCCGATGATACATGACACCCAGTCTGGTCATCTCTGATTTTAACTGATCCTGTTATCAGGAGAAAACTACCCTGGATCCAGGATGACTCCAGTGTGACGCACTCTCTTTTCTACTTGTGTAGCTGTTGAGTTCAGATTTAATTAAGGCTTCACAATTGCATAACAAACATTAGGCTGTAAACAGATCCCTCCACAGGGGGTAAACTTCCAGACAGGCTGGCAGTAACTGTGTGAGTGATTGACAGCCTTAATTGAGTAAAGTCTTGATTTTGTCCTTACATATATTCTCCATTTCTCCATCTGCCCAAGCATAACCTTTGTCCTGCCTCTCTGGAGTTATGCAATTCCTTGTGTGCCACGAGAAAGGTGATTCTCTTTCGTGCGTAATCCGTCTTGTGGGGGGGCATTAAAAGCTCACGGCCTCACCAGTGGATCATCTTTCAAGAGCCATGGTTCAAAATAGCTGCACTCCAAGGAGGTGCAAGCCAGAGACTGGATTCATTTTCAAACTGTGGAAACATGGAGTGGAGCCGAGGGAAGAGACGATTGTGATGGATACCATGGTGAGGTCATCTCTGGGTCTATTTGAAGATGGGTGGATCTCAACTGAGGATTTAACAATTTCTGATTCACTTGGGTGAAATCAGGACCGGGAAGGCAGATTTACCTGTTGAAGCACCTGTAGTTAGAAGGCAGTAGTCTTTGTGGGGGCTCAGGCAGCTGGGTATTGAGGGCATTCAGGAGCTCTTCGCTGCCCCCCAAAGCTTCCGTCCATGGGGAGCAGTAGGATTTAGGGATTACTGTTGTGTTGAACTTCTCATGAGGAACTGCCCTCAGAGGTCCAGAATATCCTGACAAAAACAAAATGACATACCGCGATGGGTTGTGTTACTCTAATTTTGAGTAACTTTATCCTTTGAATTCAAAGTAAGCAAAATAAAGTCCCCCCTGTGTTCAGAAAAATCAATATTCTCTGAGTTTTGAAACTAATTATAAGCAAGCCCCAACAAAGCACACACAGATCTAATATACATATAAATTCCTTTGAAGTCACTCTTGTCAACAATAGGATTTACAGTAATTGGATCTCAGTGTGAATCTTCAATAATAAACAGATCTTAGTCAGTTACATTGGAAGTAGTGCCAGTTGTTAGGCACTTGGCAAAGATGGTTTCAGATAACTGCTTTCTGCAAACTGCCAACTCCTCTGGTGCTGATCATAATAAAACTAATTTATTTGCTCAGTGCATTTCCATATAAAAAAGTTAACATGAGTAGATCAATGGGAGATGCCGTGCCCATGCATTGCTCAAGTATTTGGCAGCGCAGTGAGCTAGTTCTGTCTGTGGAAATCCCTTCTTCACCACGTATTATCATTTACCTGGAGCGAGGACGTCAGGATTGCCCTTCTTTGCTACAGTCTTCTGAAGGTTCATGACCAGGCTATGCTTACCAGGGATGCAGAAAGCCTGGTTTTCTTTTCCTCCCTGTGACTCTGGTGTGATCTGCATGGGAGGAGCGGCCTCTGTATAGACCTGGGAAAGGGGTAGAGTTAGATTTTATTTAATTTTATATCAAGATTTGTTCGTCACATACTCATATTTACAGCACGTGCAGTGAAATGCAAGGATGGCTTATTCTAGAGGATGTGCTAAAAGGCTGTTTCAATAATTAGAACAAGAGAGAAATATGTGGATTAAGAAAGGACACAATTTCAAATATAAAAAGTTATATATAAGTAAATATATGTAATATTTAAATATATTCAGTATATTTAAAAATGTAAAATGTCACATCGACTATATAATCAAGCAATGTACAATTGTAACTGTGCTCAGATATAGATGATTTAGTTCATCCTGATGGTCTAAGGCAGGATTATTTTCTTATACACTCAACACTTTACTAGGGGCGTCCACCAATTTTACACATGAAATTTTGTTAAGTAGAAAAGAGTCTACGAAAACTGCTGTATCATGTCTTCCTTTGGCTCCGGAGAGAGCTTTCCAAAGTTTAAAAAAATGCCCCTGAGATGTCATTACGAAATGGAGGTGAGGGGAATGACAGAAGGCATTTATGGGGTACGAAAAGATGCAACTGAATTGCATTATGGAAAGTGTAGAGAAAAAGTTTTTGGATTTTGTCCCTCCCAAACTCAAGACAAATAGTTTGGATATCTCAGCCTCAGGTGCTTCGATACTGTGCACCAACTTTACGAAAGTGCAAAACAGTAGACACAGAGAAAGGCCAGAAACAAGTCAGACCTCATTGGCCTGATCAGCACACTGACAAGCTGTTATTAAGCATTAACTACATATCAGAAAAACAGATAACATCATTCTGGGTGTGTATTTTCAGTGAATAGGAGTCATTGTGTGTGCTGCTGTGCTCCAGCTCTCAGTTCCGTACATTGTTGGTGTTGTAAGCACCACCGGCAATGTTCTCCAGTGTGAACCTCTCAGCTCTCTTCTGTCTCTCCTGAAACATGCGGGAGCCTCGATTAGATTGGAGGTTGAGCTCCTCCATCATCACATCCTTTGGAACGCTGATCTTCTTCCCCAGGTTCAGACCCCCTGGCACAGCACAACACGACAGACAAATGGAGGCGCTTTAATAAGACACTACATTTAATATCCGTGTGCATTTTTAAAATGGCAGAATCAGAGTAAAGACTTGATCTACGTGCTGCAGGTTGTTATGCTGTGTGGCATGGTATCAAGCATAAATAGGCATCCTGACATTTAGTTGTTGTGCAAAGGCAGTGATAAAAGTAACTTCCAGACATTTGGAAAGAGAAAGAAAAAGTAACACAGACTAATAAGGACCTTTAGCAAATCATAATTTCTCCTCTGATCTTCTTGTTTCTGTTGACTTTGAACAGCTGAGGGGCACTGATATAAAAAAAGCCAAGCCGTGCGCTGCATCGCTAAGTTGGTATCTACACAGATTTTGCTCCGGGTCTCTTCTCGTGTTATATCATGGCACAGCAGAGGGTCTGAAATAGCCTCAAGATGATGTCAAGGGGTGCGTAATGTGTGTTATGGTCCAGAGTTGCAATGTGTAACTGGGCATATAAATAACATCTATGGATGAAAGACTCATATTAGAGTGGATGGCCCTCTTTCTTGCGCATAAAAAGTGTTAGAAGAAGTCTGGGCATGTGCCACCCTTAAGGAGCTGCCTTTGATCGGCCTGTGTGAAATTCAGTGGTGGGAGTCACATTTTGCTGAGTTTGGGGGACTTGGTTTCAAAGCCTAGCTGGCAGACACTGCTGGAAAACAAACAGTGCAACAGGGATGGTCCCTGCTGGAATGTTTGGAGAATTTCAACAACACACAGACACTCCTGGGATTTGGGTGTACCGCATCGCATGAGTCCCCAGGCGGTGGGCTAACACACTTTGATGTTTGTCTCAGTTACATCTGACAGCCTCAGCTCTGATCATACACTATTCCAGTTTAAATATGGGCGTAAATACACACAAGAGCATACCAAGTTGTTGACGCAATATGCAAACCAGTATGCAAACTAATGGTTTATTTTCCATACTAATACACGCATTACTGTATACTAATATGTGTATTAGTTTACAAATGTTATGTATGTTTATGCTTCGAAATGTACAATAACTGGAACAAAATGAAATGAATGCATCCAAACTCACGTCCTCTGGCCTCCTTAGACAGAGCCTTAGCCTGCAGCATCCTCTGCTTAGTCACCTCATCCAGGCCTGAGTGCATCATCATCATCTTCCTCTGAAGGACACACGTTTCCATGTGAATTATTTTATTATTATAAGCATTTTTCTTAATTGTAATTTGTTGCATGATACTTCTACTGGTTTAATATATTATTTACCACTAGGAAAGTGACAAAAGCAAGAAGAACACACTTTTATTGGTTTCCTGTATATTCTAAACGCATATATAGATATAACACAAGTTCTAAATGGAGGACACCTCCATTTTGTTGTGACTAAATTACATCAGTCATGTGTTTGTCTTCCAGGGTCCAGAAGTACCTTAACTTGTATTTGGCTTAAGTTTCTAAAATTACAATACTTAATTACTGACCTATGTGCATTAATGTTAGATATACCGGGAAAAGTGTCCCATTGCAGCAAAACCACAGTGGATCTTTACATTTTAAAGGATTTTATCTGTCCCCTGTTTAGAGTTCATTTGAGGACCTGTTGGCTTCCGCACAATAAGCAGTGCCCTCTGTCGCTGCTCATTTCAAAATGCCTACACTCCCCTCACCGCAGTCCTTACCTGCCTGTCTGTGTTGGAGCCGCTCCGGATGGTCGGGTGGTTTGTCTCGTACTGGTGCTGGGATGCCTCCACGCTCCACTCTGACACTCCTCAGAAGAGAGGGAACAGTCTGTATAAAACTCATCCCAGGATGCCTCGGGTGCTTACCTCATTGGGTTATTTTAGCAGAGGGATAAGAGAGTGAAGATGGATGGAGGCAGTGTTTGGGAGGGGGGGGTATACAAGGGCGAATAAGGGTAAGGGGCAAGTATAAAGATTTACATCCTGACCTCAAGCTGCTTTGATAATAAAAATCTGATCCCTTCTGTGTGCATGTGCGTGTGTGTGTGCTGACAGCTGCTGTCCAGACAGTGACACAGAGCTCCCCGACAAGCCAACATCTCCACTGCAAACACACACAAACACAACTTTTATTTCCTCTCTTTCTTTCCTTGCTTATTTAAAGCTCTTTGTAACTACCCTGCCATATATTCTTAGTTGCTTACAGACACACCCACCATGTGTTTCCCATGTACAGACAGTTTTACGGGGGCAGCTGTAAAATTGATGAGGCAGCCGCGATCAGAGGTTACGATTCAGTTCTTCAGTTTGGGGTGAAAGGTTAAACTCCGAGGCCGTTTGCTCTTCCATTTTTGATGGTGTGAGACCTTTGACGTCCCTTTCTTTCGCGCTGCTGTGAATTATGGGCATTCTACAGTGGTGTAAAAGAATGTAATAAATAACAATGCAATTTCCCCCCCTGTGTGTTTCCATTTATTCTCTGACTCACCAGCTGCTGAGAAACTCAATTCTGCGTAAATGCACATGTTGTGAAGCGATGCCCTGTAACTTTATTTTTGGTTGCCCTTTTTGAACTCAAGTTAGTCTTTATCAAGCAGCTTCCCCCCCCCCCATAAATTGATTCATTGAGTTCAGCAGGAGCCTGAAGGGGGGAAAAAACATTTTCCTTATCCCTGTTGAGATTGGATATTGATTTCACACCTGCCCTGCTCCACAACGCCACTATCTCCCAGTGGGAAGCCTCCTGGCCTCTTAGAGAAAATGTGGAGTCATCCTGCTTCACAGAAAATCATCTGCAGGCACACAACTGAAGTTGAATAATGCTGCTGAGCATTAAGGGTTTATTTAAGAGTGCTTGCTAAATAGAAACAGCTATTTTGCATTTGTGTTACCCCTTAGTAATTAGAATCAGCCTATCACTTTTTTAAAACCTGTTGTTTATTACAATTCATTACAAATTGAGTTGTTACGTTTCGTGTCAATGATTTTAAAAGCCATTTATAATGAGAACAGAACAGAACAAATTCTTGTGACTGGTGTCATCTGTGTTTGAGAGGTGGCCTCCGCAGTGTGTTCGTGTCACATAGAGAGAGGTGCACAGCCACCAGGCGCTGACAGCTGACAATAGAACAATAGTGGCCCCTTCAGACTCAAGAGGCTGTGCAATTAAGGCACCTTTAAAACCGTTAGTCCTGTTGGCTTTCAGATGAAAGAGATTTGGCTGGCTAATCTGAGGAAGTTCACAACTCTACAGGTAGTGTCAAGAGCAAGAGAAAACAAATGCAGCAATATTGAGTACATGGCTTTTTATAGTTTCATGCTGAGAGCTAAACGCATTGAAATTCAGATTGCAGCAATGAAAAAGTCATGGTTGTGAACTTTTCACTTGCAGGTGCCTTTGGGAGGATTGTTGGAAGTCAATCAGTTAGGGAGCAGTCCTGACAGTGCTCAGCTTGAGCTTCAATCCAGAGAGACATAATGTACGGGCTGCTGTGTGAGAGTCTTCATGATTTCATCAAGGAGTCGTACGGAGATGATGTGTGGAAGCTGGTCAGAGAGAGAGCAGATGTCAGGTTACACTCCTTTGTCACCCACCAGGTACAGTGTCAGTGTTTCTTATATGGGTAATATAATTCTTTCTGCATGTATTGAATAGTGATATATTTGTCTGTCTGTGTGCATCCTGTCTGCATTTTTTGTTCCCTGCGTCAAAACATATATTTTTCTCACTGATGACAAGCTCTATATTTATGTGTCTGCAGGTGTATAGTGAGAGTGTAATTCCCCGTATTGCAAAGGCAGCCAGTGGAGTGACAGGCACACCCTACAATGAGCTGATGAACTCTTGGGGTGTCTACTTCCTGGGATTTGTTGGGAAGTATGGCTATGACAGGATCCTCAAGGTGAAAAAATCTGTCAGAACTGTTTTCTTTCGATAGATATGTGAGGAAATTATTAAATACTCCGGATTTTAAAACTACCAGAAAATCTTTTGACCCAGTTTAAAGAGATTATAGTCGGTGTTATTGTGTTTATGAACAGTGTATATTCCTCTTAATGTAGTCCTTAGACAATTGAAGAATGAATATGTAGCTCATCGGTAAGTAGAAAACTATGGCATATCACATTCATGTACTTTAAGATTTTGCACATCTTCCAAAATGAGGGTTTTTCAGAATTACATGCACGCCCACAAGCACTGCAGTTTGGTGCCTTATCAACCATTATTATTATTAAAGTTATAGTCATAGGTTCTGTCCATTATTATCAAGCAATATCGGCTTTGAATATTTCTGCAGGGCCATGTTACAAATTATGAATTCAGATTACCATATTGCACTCTGTGTTCTAATACCAGAAAATCATTTTCAGGCAAATTAGGTGCTAGATATGCTGATTTCTAGTCAGTTTCATGGATCGGCTCCAAAAATGCTCAGTTCAGCTCAGTACATTTTTAAAAATGATTTGTCCACGAGCATAAGCTAGAATAAGTCATCACTGGGGGGTTGTTTTCTCTGATTTGACCAAGTTTTCCCACAAAAGACATGATACAACTAGCAGTTTTCCCCATAAACTGATCTATTTGTCAAAATCTGTGGAGTGACCCTTTAAAAGTATTACAAAAAAAAAAGGAAGAGCAGCTATCTTAGACGTGACCTGTGACTCTGCCTTCAGGTGCTGGGCCGTCATGTACGTGACTTTGTCAATGGCCTTGATAATCTTCACGAGTACCTGCGCTTCAGCTACCCTAAGGTGCAGCCTCCAACCTTCTTCTGCCAGGAGGAGTCTGCCACTGGAGTCACCCTCCACTACAGGTTTGTGGTGAGGAGGAGGAGGAGGAGGAGAAGGAGGAGGAAGGAGAGGGAAGATTGATGACAGGCGTCAGCCATAAAAGTAGAAGAAGAGGGCAAGCAGAGAGAAAGCTGTGTGATTACATTCTGATAGAGTGATATTGAATTTTCTTCCACTGTGACCTGCAGGAGTAAGCGCAAAGGCTATCTGCACTACGCCATGGGTCAGCTGAGACAGATGGGGAAACAGTTCTACGACACTGACATCCATGTGGAGGTGCTGTCTGAGCAGATGGTCGGAGACTATTCCCATGTTACCATGAGGTACACATACTCTCAGGAAAAGCTCTTTTTATACCCAGCAGAGAGTAACTAAGTACATGTACTCAAGTACTGTAGGCCTACATGCGTACAGTTTTGAGATACTTGCATTTTAGTTGACTATTTCCTTATTGTGCTACTTCATATTACATTTAAGAAGGAAAAATACTTTTTACTTCACTACATTTATTTGGCAGCTACGGTTTACTGGTCACTTTTCAGACTGAACT
Source organism: Sciaenops ocellatus (assembly GCA_033000465.1). NCBI lineage: Eukaryota > Metazoa > Chordata > Actinopteri > Sciaenidae > Sciaenops > Sciaenops ocellatus. Next base: position 17,794,454 of record CP136866.1, read on the forward strand.
CTAACTATCCAATATTTAACAAAAGAAATAGCAAAGATGAGAGAAATAGTGAGAGACGGATAGTGACGGATGAGGGTTAAGTAAAGGATCTGAATAGATCACAGTTTATACTATAAAACGTGTTGATCTGCTTGTCTGTTCAGGCTGAACTTTGATAACTCAGCCTACCGCTACATCATGAAAGAGGATGAGGAAGAGCAGGAGATTTTACCCATTACCTCGGACTTCTTCTTTGAGGTCTTCCCCTTTAACATCGTCTTCAGACAGGTAATCAGAGTAACATTCCTAAATTCATCAAGGGAAGTTAATTACTAATTGAAATGAAACGTTAAATGTTGAATGAATGCAATTCCTTAATTCTTTAGGACATGGTGGTGCATAATGTTGGCTCAGGCCTGGCTACAGTCTTCCCTGATCTGGATGGGAAGAAGATCAATGATGCCTTCTTGCTGGCTCGCCCCCTAGTGGAGTTCACCTGGAACATGGTAAGACGTCAGTTTACATATCACCATTTTAGACAGCGCCACTTCAAGTCAATCTTTAACATCTTTCTACAGTATCTTACACTATCAGCTTAAACAGGGTGCTGATGAATACTGATTCAGTAATCTGTTCACAGATCATCTCTCACCCCAACAACCTGTTTGAGATCATGTCCAAGGAGCCTGTGAAGAGAGAGAGGAACCTTCACAATCGAGTCCAGAGTAAGAGTGGGAGCCATGTAAACACTCGTAGGGGTGTGTGTCTGGTGGGCGAAGACTGCTGGCTTGTGATCAGATCAATGTAACTGCAGTCAGTTGCAAAAGACACGCTCAATTTCAGTTTCATTAAATTGAAAAAAAAAAAAAAGCATTTAGCTCCAACATCAACACAGAATCTTGAAAACATTCCTGAATTAAAGTCGAGAGTTTAGTAGGTCTCACAGTTTCACAATTTCACAGAAATTGAATTGTGTGATCTCTTGATTCAACTTAAATTGATTGAATTTAGTGGAACTGAGTCCTAGTTGTCATGGGTTGAGGGTGTGAATAGGAATGCTTACAGCTCTGATGGTTAAACCTTTTATCCCCTTTTTCCACAGATTCTGACTATGAAAATGCAAATCGCTCTGCTGATGTAGATGTGGAGCTCATGGCTTTCCAGTCCATCATTGGAGATGATTACAAAGGTCATGACCTTTTTGCTGTATAAAAATACACCTGATACTAAACTAGTCTGGCTCACAATGACAAAAGAAAAGACACAGACACATTAAAATACATAAGAGTCTCACTTTAAAAGAATGTACGGTTTGAAATTTTGAGAAATATGTTAAAAAAAATCTGTCTACCGGCACCTCTAAATCCTGCTAATTAACATGTTATGTGATGTTTATTTCATTCATAGAAAAATAAAGTGAAAAAGAGATAATTTATGATCATATAGGGGATTACAACCAGCACTCCAAGAAGTCACAGCTCCCGTCCAAGAAATAGAGACAAAATATACCAAAGTCATTAATTGTTGTTACCATTAGACAGACCCAGGTTAGCTGTTTCTCCATGTTTCGAATCTTTATGCTAAGCTACGCTAAACAGCTGCAGGCTTTAAACAGACATGAGAGTGGTATTGATCTTTATATCTAACTGCCAGAAAGAAGGCAACTAAGCTTATTTCCCAAAATGTCAAACTATCCTTTTAAAAATGCTAAATCCCTTGTAACATTTTTTAATCTTCTGCTGAAATTTAACCTCTCTAAATGTTTGTCTTGTTGGCATTTCATCGTGCTCCCCTTTTAGATGGTAACAGCGCTAATGCGATGGAGAGCTGGGGCGATGGGAGTCGCTGCCTGAAACTAAAAGGACAAATGAGATACATGCCGGAGTGGGAATCTATCATCTTCCTGGGAACCCCTGTGTATGCCACAAACGCACACGCACACACACACACACACACCCATGGATGCAGATCTTTATTAAAACGCTGCAGTTGCAAAGTAAAACGTTCTAAAAAGCAGCAAGAGCTAAACTGAATTATGAGGCCTGAAATAAAAGCCTGGGCAGTGAATCAAATCAGGGGCCCATTCTAGCAGCACTTACCATGCATGAAATGAGCTGCTAATTAGCTTGTAATCAGACAGTGCAGCTCTTGTGAGCCTAATGGGAACCCATTTGCAACTGAGAGTGTTTTCCACAGAGTACATTACCAAAACATCTCCCTCCTCTTCTGAAACATTTTGTTTGCAAGTAAATGCTCTTATGCCTCTATTGACAAAACTACTGAAATGTTAAACGCCACATCACATTAGTTAATTATTTATACTGTAGGAACCTAAAAATAATATCTCTCAGAATGACTGTATTTTAATGACACCGTTTTTTAGATACTGCTATTGTTTTTTCTACATTGATGATTCAGTTGTTTATTGGTAATAGTGCATATTATTAATAGTATAACTGTTATCTTTGTGTGTGTGTTTAGGATGGAGAGCCTGAGTGCTATGTTTAAGACCGGCCTTTACATCAATGACCTGAGCATGCACGACTCCAGCAGAGACCTGGTGCTGGCGGGCACCCAGCAGTCAGAGGAGCTGAAGCGAGCACTCATACAGGTTTGCTTTGCTCTGAAGTGCAGCTGCATTTTATATGTGTGATCAGCTCACTTGTCACTCGGCATTATGCAAAGTAGCTTTGAAGCCCGTCTTTAAGTCTAGAAACCCCCCAGATCACCTACCGCCCACAGACCTGAGATGAAAGAAATAGATACAAACTTACAGTGTTGTTCTGTTTTATTCCCCATTGTGAGTACAGGAGCAAAAGAAGTCCAGTAAGCTGGAGGAGAGCATGAAGATGTTGGATTATGAAATGAAGAAGACTGATGACCTCCTGTACAGGATGATTCCCAAGCCGGTGGCTAAAAGGCTGCGCAAAGGAGAGCCGGCTGTAAACACCTGTGAGGTCAGGAGTAAAGATAATGCTGCTGTTGGCCTATTATGAAGCACTAAAGACTACAGAAGCAATACTTTTAGTTGTTTAACATTAGGCGCTCTTTAAAACAATAATTTAACATTGTGGGAACTCATTTGCTTTGTTGCAAAGAGTTAGATGAGGTTGGTACCTCTCTCTGTATGGTAAATATGGAGCTACAGCAGGCTGTAAGCTTAGCTTAGCACAAAGACTGGAAACTAACCAGGCTCTGTACTAAGACAACAAAACATAGCCACTAGCCAGTCCAAAATCCACTGATTACAATCAAATAGTGAGCTCCAGAGTTAAGCTAAGCAGATTTCATTAGACAGAACCAGACTAGCTGTGTTCCAGTTTTTATGCTAGAAGATAAGACGACCTATTGTTTCATATCAGTCTTACGGACATGTGAAACATGTACAGACATATAAGTCTGCAAACTCACATTCATGAACTGAAGCACTTAAAAATAAATACTGGCACAATTGTCTTATTAAAGATTTCATCTTTAATTGTGTCCAGCTGAAACAGCATCGACCAAAGAGAACAAACCAAGGTTTTTCTTGGCCAATGCAGATAGTGACTGAATACATAAACACAAATGTGGGAAATAGTGGGGCTGGAGGGGCTGCAGCACCCCCTAAAATCAGGCATAATGAAACCCATTAGTTAAACTCATAATGACTTTCTAATCTTTTTTTTTTTTTTTACTGGGATTTACAGTATGTGCATTGTACATAGTATATGTGGTCGAGGGTTTCCAGCTCTGATCAACTAAGACAGGTTGGATCTAACACACGTGACCACATTGAGTTTAATGCATCCCACTGAATCAAAATGGGCAAAGACGTCAGGACGCATGGTGAGACAGATCCAGAGAGTTCAATTCAGCTGACTACAGCTAAAGTACAAAAGGCATCTGCAATTACTGTTTTGTACAGTGACACATATAGACCATTAGCACAACAGGATGTGCGGTTATAGATCTGAGTCATGAAATATATTTAGTAAGTTGAGCTTAGTCTAATTTTTTCAGGTTTAAAAGTACTGTACTCTCCCTGTTACTCTGTTAAGAGCAAACAGTGACAGGTGTCTAGTTTGAACATGCACTTTGGTAGATCGATAGTTTTCAATGCATTAGTGCAGTGTTCCTCTCTGTGTTGTTGCTGTGGCTGCTTTGACATATAGTTTGTTTGCTGTCAAAATTATATATATAGTAGCCTATATATGCAAAAGCAATTAATGTTGCACAGCATCAGTAAATGGACTAAGTTTCTCTCAGCACTCCCAACTCTGACTGACTTCCAACGTCCCTGCACACATATAAATCTTCAGAATTTTTACTATTTGTGTAGTCACACTATTTGAGACCTTTTGCAACAGTAAAATTCAGGTTCATTCAGAGTGGCTTCCTGATGGTGCAGAAAAGCACTGGCAAAAAGTGGCCCATGAGTACCTGCCTCCCTCACCTCTGTGTGTATGTGCGCGCAGTATACAAACCTGCCTACTCATCACCTCTCTTATCTCTTTTCTCCCAGGTGTTCCCAGATGTGACCATCCTTTTCAGCGATGTGGTTGGATTTACTCGCATTTGCAGCCACATCACTCCAATGCAGGTGGTCTCCATGCTCAACACCATGTACACGCTGTTTGACACTCTCAGCGAGAAGCATCGCGTCTTCAAGGTTTGTGTGTGTTTTCCCTCTCTTTAATATACTTCATCCATAAGTGCTGCCGCATAACAGCTGCTCTTGTCTTTTTCCAGGTTGAGACTATTGGAGATGCCTACATGGTGGTCGCAGGGGCTCCTGAGAAGACAAAGTATCATGCTCATAACATCTGTGATATGGCCCTGGATATGGTGCGCTCCATAGATCACCTGAAAGACCCCTCTAACGGCAACAACATACAGATTCGTGTTGGTGGGTAGAATGCGTGTGGATTTATTTGCATGTTTGTGTCAGTGTTTGAATAAATTCACCAACCTGTCGTTCTGCTTGCAGGGATCCACTCTGGGATGGTTGTGGCAGGTGTGGTGGGACATAAGATGCCCCGTTATGGTCTGCATGGTGACACAGTCCACACTGCATCAGCCATGGAGAGCAATGGAAAGGTACGGAAATAAAGCACATTTCGATGTTACACAAGCAGTGCCTTTTTTTCTGTATGATGTGATGCATGCAGGCTGCAGTCCACTAAGGTCCATGTACTGGTGTGTGATTGAGGGTTTCTGAATGGTGAAACTTCTTTACTTGAGAAGAAAGTAAATGAAAGAAACAGAAAGGGGAAAGAAATAATTCAGTGAGAAGTGAAGCTGTTGAAGTGGACTTGTTCTGTAAATTCAAATTCATGAAATTCATCTAAACTGATGATTTCAGTCAAAGAAAATACATGTTGTTCTCCTGCCAAAAAGAAAAAGAAGAAAGAAAAATATCAACTGAGGCGGGAGAGAAGTGCCAGTTTTCTCAGATTTTGTTTGAACTGCCTTCTTGTTCTTTATCTCATTCAGGAGATGCACATTCAGCTCAGCAGCGCTACCTACGAGCACCTGAAAGGAAGCCATTTCATATTTGAAAGGAGGGGCATCATTACCATCAAGGTTAAGGGTCACAACTGTTTCCACAGCAACTACACCCACCCACAAATGAACCGCATTCACTCAGCCACTATAACAACGTGTAATTAATATGATTTGCAGTACATATGAGTGTCAGTGACGATGTTGTTGTCTTCATTACTGTCTCCACTTCAGAGTAAATTCATGTTATTTGCTTGTTATCACCCACAAACTGAAACTAAATATTGAGGCTGTAATCTAAGTTAATAGAAGATTTGCGTAACCACACATTATAAACCTTACTATAAAAAGAAATAATAACTCACAGTGTCTTGGCTCAGGGGATTCAACACACTTAGTATTCAGAGCTGGTAATTGGGGCTTGCTTGTTGATTTGCCAGTCTATTTTATCACAGGGTCTGACTTTGAGCTGCTACATTATGGTGATAATGGCAGCAAAGTGACTCCCAAAGGTTTCTGAGGCAGCTGATTGCAGGTGCCAATCTCAAGAAAGCAAGTCTCATTTTTCAGCAGGAAATTTTGACGACTGAAAATAAGCTACCTGCCATTTTACTCTGCTCCATAACAGAAATTGTTCCTATGACTTTATATCTTGTGCATATGTCAGACACCTAAATCTCTCTTATATTGTCCTTCTTTTCATCCATTTTTAGGGGAATGTTGAAATTGAGACCTACTGGCTAAAAGGAAAGAGGGACAAAGATGGGAACGCTCAGGCAGCATGTCCTCAGTTTGAGACCCAGACCATCAGCAAGGCCATCAGCAAAGCCACCATCTCAGGCACTGAGGCCACAGGGAAAGACGAGGAATTGGTAAAAAAAAAAAAAATCAGCTAAGACATGCTTGAATGGTATACACTCTCATTTGCTTCATTGCCTCCATCATCATCTCTGATTCCTCGACTCTCCTTCTGACTTTGCCCCCAGGTTTTCCCACTGGTGGCAGGGGAGGATGAGGATGACGTCAAGTCTATTCGCTCTCATCGTATCAAGATGGAGATTTCAGGCCATTCTCTGGAGGAGTCGATGGAAGAGTGCCGGGTGGAGGAGATGTCAGTTCATAAGGTGAGAGGGAATATCTGATCCCTAGCTTTCTAGACTTTTAATAACACTAATTTAACTACTTCTATTTATTTTTGTTTTCATCCATATCTGTCATTATAATTCCCTTCCTGGGGTACTAGTAGCTGTTTTTTTTTTTTTTTTACATTTGTAATCAGTGTGATAAAATGAGCTGTTCCTTCCCCAGTCCCACTATAAGGATACTTTGCAGGACGGCTTACAGGACTCTCACCTGCAACTGGACTCACCCGAGTCTGACGGCAGAGACTCCATCATGGAGTCCCGTGGCAGCTCCTGTGACTCCCGCTGCTCCAAGAGTGCCATGTGCTCCCTGTCCTAAATGAATGAAGCCAGTATTTCATTTGTATTACTGTACCCAAAGCGCTTTTTGTACGACTCACTCAAAGCACTGATTGTTACGCCAAATGCCAGATAGGAATGCAGTTTTTGCTGTTATTTTTGCCTTTGTGGTAGAGTTCTTGTTGTGATGATATGACTGTCTCTCTGTTGTTTGTACATGGACTAGTCTAGTGGCCTTGGATGGTGTTATATTGTGCAGGAAAATCATCAGTGCTTATTTAGCTCTGACAATACAGAAATCAATTGAGCTATAGTTGTTAATTTCACACTTTGATTAGTTTAAACAGCTGCCTCAGAGCTTTACCTACGAGTGAGCAGACTCTTCTCCAATTAATACCTCGCCAGTCGCCTCAAAGTATTTACCATTTAAACTTGCTGCATATCCCCTCTTGTTACATGTTTTAGTACCACTGCCACGTGGTTCAGCCGGACACAAGCTCAGTAATTTCCTGAACTGTTTGTTCTGCTGCACCCTGTAGATTTGACATCTCATTCCATCCCGTGAAGAAGAAGAAATCACTCTGAATCTCCCTCCCGTCCCTCTCCCTCCTCTCCGCTTTATCTTGCATGTCTGAATTCATTGTTTTATATCAGTCTTGTCAACTACACACACAGTCACGGCACAATTTAAATGCTTGTCAGCTCAGTGAAAATAAAGCGAGATGACTGCTGAGCCGTGTGTGGATCCATTTGTTATTGTTTGTCTTGTCACTCAAAGGCATTGGCAGTCACACTCACATTTACATTTACATGTATTTTACACTTTTATATTTATATAACACAGTTCTCCATTGATATGCATTTTTATTGTGTCCATGTGTTGCTCACATGACATGAAACCTAGTACACAACTCTTCAATGTGCTGGAATTGTAGCTTCAAAACTGATGTTCAAAAATGATGCTCCTGTTACTTTAAAAAGCAAACGCAGGAATAAATCTATATCAAATCAATATAGGAGAGAGAATTTGTTTTAAAGATCTGCCTCACAGTGACACATCCATACATGCCACTAAAACAACAACAACAGTGTCTTCCTACAAATACATTGATTGGCAGTCAAACATCAGCTATCCTGGTCCAATGTCCCAGTCAGACAACATTCCCAACTGACTGACCGTCAGAGGAGCTGAGCTTATACGTGGCGTCCTCACGGTCCAGGCTGCATCTGTTGGCCGTGTGCGAGTCTTTAGGTGTTGAACTGATGGAGCAGTGGAAGCAGAAGGCGTAGAAGAAGGCAAGCAGGAGCAGGAAGCAGACAACACAAAAAATGACAACAATCAGGATGGTGTGCACTTGCATGTGCGCTTCTTCCCATGGGAGCAGTGTGGTGGCGGTCAGGAGGCTGGAGGTCACTGGAGTCCCATTGTAATTGGGTGGAGGGGTCACTGTGAATAACTGTCGCCTTGTGGAGGCTAGGTGGGGGACTTCTGGCATGATGGGAGGATGTGTGCCCTCGGTGGTTCGAGGATACTGTGCTGTAAGGAGAAAGCCATTTTTTGCTTGGTTTGCCTCATGATCACGGATAAACACTCACATTAACCAAATGTGATTTGAATTCAAGTGGCTGAAGGTAATTATGTCTAATGATGAATCAACCTGCCGGAAACAGCAGATAAGAACAATAGCATAAAAGATTGTACGGTTTTCACCTTTTAATAGCCACATACACACACACAAAACACACACATAAGCCATGTCACACACACAGAACACACACATAAGCCATGTCACACACACAGAACACACACATAAGCCATGTCACACACACACACAAAAATATCAATAACACTGCCATAATAAAAGCAGCAAGTTAATTATTTTCCTCGCAGAAAACCAAACACTAAGAGTGCCTTTTGTTCCTACCTGGAAAGTGCTGTTGTCCAGTCCCTCTGAGCAGGACTCTTTCTTTTGATGAGCACACAGCTTGGGAAAATGAAAGAAATGGAGGACAAGAGAGGGAGTGCTGGACTGAAGGAAAGAGGTGGCTGATGGACCACAAAAAACAGAAGGGGGTTTCCATAGCAACGCCTGTCAAGGGGCCACTAGTACGGAAGTGACATCATATCACTTTAAGATGAAGTAGTCTAAAAACAGAGATATTATAAAACGTGCAGAAATAAAGGTTTAATATGTGCTTTAATGCTTATAAAAAGAATTAATTTAATTATGATTCACTGATATTCTTCTCAAACTGTGCGGGAATAAATGTCAAAATCAGAACCGCGCTTTGCAACAGCAATCATTGAAATTAGAGTGTGTCAAATCACATAAATTTGTAAAGAGCAAAGCCTCCTTGTCAACCCTGAGATTTATCAGGCTCTCTCACACTGCCACCTGTTGGCAAAAGAAGTGCCACTGAACAACAGACTGCAAACAACAAACTCATCTTGCCACCAGCCTAGTTCCTGTGCCGTCTGGTCTCTTTCAAGCAGCTATAATGACCCTTCAGTACAAGTTGTAATTGGTCCCACACCCCCTGCTGTGCTCTCTCCCCCCCCCCCAACAGGACGCCCAAAAAATGTTTTAGGACTTGCACCAAATTTTAGTTGCCATGGAGATGACTCAATATTCATTCATTTTGTTAACACTTACAGCAAGTAAATCAGAGAACTGTTTCAGCCCCCACCAAAAAAAAAAAGACAAAGAAAAGAAAGAAAAAAATATTCATTAGAATAATTTCATGTAGAGGAGGACACAGAACAAAGCCTGCAAGCTGATGTGATTTTAAAGTGCTTTCAGATGGTTAATTACAGCTCCAGACAATAGACACAAAAGATCCATTAAATCTAACTGCAGCTGAGTAGAGCCAAAATGGCTGAATAGAGGACTTAGCCTACACCAAGGTTAGTCTTAAGGACAAATATGTTAAGAAAGACCAGAGTGCTGTGTGGGCCTTCTGACTGTTGTTGTCCCAGTAGGGATGAAGCGTATGTGGGCGAAGACTGAGGAATCAATGATCTGAACAATCTTGTTTTGTAGATCTCAGAACAGAAGGTGAAGAGGGATTTTACCTCAGCGTTGCTCAGTCTAATTTGTATTTCTGCTGGGAGAACACACAGTGTTCACAGCTGGGCATTAGATGTGTCATATGGCCAACTTCCTCTGTGAAAAGGCCTCCTGACAAGCTCTAAAAGACATTCCTACAAGAGACTGCATGCCACGCAACAGTCCCAGAATTAACATATAAAACAAACATTTTGAGAAAAAGTCTCCCCGATTGCAAATTAGTCAGCCTCCCTGCGTGTAATTTCCTGCACTGTTTGTTCTGCTGTGCCTTGAAGATTTGATATCTTGTTCTGCCATGAGGGTGGATAATTGTAAACTCTCACTCTCTCACTCTTCCTTTTCAATTAGTCTCTCTCTCACTGTACAATATAAGTGTGTGTCATCGTGCTGTGGAAATAAAGCTAGCTGACAGCTGAGCAGGAGTGGATCAGTTGGTTATTGTTCCTCTTGTCACTCATGGAAGCGCTGGCATTTACAATCACACTCATATTTTCATACTTCTTTGACCATTAAGATGTTATTAAGTGTGCATGTTCATATACGTTTTTGTGTAATTAAAGTTTCAAAACAAGAAAGCAAAAATAGCAGAAATTACTAATTTTTTTTAATGTCAAAAATCTCAAAACACATACACTCACACTGAACTGATGTCTATGTAACTGAGAAACCCCAACAGATCTACATGTCTACACACTCAGCTTGGTTTAATGCACCCAAATACACCAGACAAGGATCCTTGGGATAAGGGAAACATACATTTTAACGATAGAACAATGATTAATAATCACTTATTGTAGCTAAAAATCTGTCTTTAAATTAGCTACATTTGCAAAATACTTAGAAAAATTACACAAATTGTAAAAACAGAATTGTCATTCAAATCTGTGAGGGGGGAGCAGGACCTGTCATAGGTGAGGTGTGTTGATGTTAAATTGAGTGAAATATGTTTGTTTGTTTTTATTCCCTTATGTGATGCCAGTTCTCTGTTTGACTCTGGTTGGATGCTGGTTCACTTCTTCTTATTCACTATGTTGTTGCAAATCCAGTTCATGCCATCCTGTTGGGGAAAAAAAAAAAAAAAAAGTTAGTCATTAAAATCAAACTAAGTGAGTCAAAGAGGTCGTTGATAAAAATAAAGTCTCCACTCAAATTATTTTCAGCACAACACTGTACAGCAGGAAGGCAGCAAGCACTTTTATGTGGTTAATTAGGTTTCGTCTGAGGAAAAATCAATAAATCAAAGCTGGGAATAGGTCTGACCTGAACTCCCTCCCCAGACACAGCTGAGCAGGCCTGAATCTGCCACTCACGGTCCCGGTATGTATGCAGGTTGAGTCCCTCAGCGATCTCACTGGCTGGTGACGCTGTGGCCAGATCCTGCTTATTGGCAAAGATGAGCACTGGAACGCCCTTTAGATTCTCCTCGTCAATCAGCTCAGACAGCTCCTAAACATGTGCACATTTTGGTTATTGACTTTTAAAAGCAAACAAACAACAACAACAAAACAATTAACTTTAGGTAGTTTTGCTACTGTTCTTGTCAGGATGTATCTGCTTGCAGAAAAGGCAACTATGCATCAAGCTCACCAGTCCCGTCTCCTCAAACCGCTTCTTGTCTGCACTGTCAATAACATAAATCTGAAAGAACAAATAAGTTACAATACAATTAGTTGAAAATTAAGCAGAAAATTCATACATAAAAACTTTTTCTTTAAGCCTCAACATTTTGCTGTCTGTATGTAAACTCCTGAAGGTGCCAGTGACTCTTCTAGTGAAGCTGCAGCAGCCAAAAAGTCAGTATTAATTGAGGATAGAAGATCCAGTTGTCAACCTTTCTAAAATGTTCCACAACATTAGAGTTTTACGAAGACGTTCCTTCATAATGATATAATTGTAATGCATAGTTTGTGCATATGTTCTGTCCTTTGTGCGTCCTTTTCTGAGAATATCTGAACATCATGTATCAACTCTAATTGCTGTGAGAGTATGACAATTTATATATTTATATGTCAGGCTTTTTGTGGTGTTTTGTCAGTGAAAGCTTGTGTGGACCCCAGGATGACTAGCAGTCACTTTGTAAGAACTAATGAGGATCTAAACAGAGAGTAAAGCATGTCTCCTTGGGGATTTTTAAATTTTTTAAAATCTGGAATTGATTTATAATAATAAATTTAGGCCACTCACCAACAGGTCTGTGTTTTCCAGGTACTTTTTCCAGAAGGGTCTGATCTTCCTCTGTCCTCCAATGTCCCAAACATTGAGTTTCATGCCATGTGAGGCAACACTCTTAATGTTGAAGCCCTGAAGTAAAACGCAAAGCTGGAGTCACTGTGCTGCACATCACTGCCTTCAATTTAACACATTTCTAGTACGCAGCACCTGGATAGCCTTCCAAATGGTTATGAAGCAATTCATTAAGCGGCAATGTACTGGAGCACAGGTGTGTGTGTTAAATTAATCACAGTTTGGTTACTCTGCATTGTAACCTTGTTACGTTTCAGCAGGAGTGCAACATGTGCTCTAGGTGTTTATACGGAAATGGTCACTTTGTTAATCCGCAGCCGTTTTTCATAACACAGCTCCTTTTCTGTCTCAGTCAGCCAGGTTGTATAACAACCTTATCCTGAGAGGCAAATCTCAAAGAGGTTAAGACTGTGAGGATCAAGTGCAGTGTATCTGTTTATGTGTCAAGTGTGATTTAGCTTTGCTGTGACTTTTGCTATGGCATACAGGATTGCAACCTTTCTTCCTAGTATCTGATGAGCCATCACACTCATTCAGGACCTGGCACTACATCTGCTCTATGACTTGTCTTGTGAGAGTATTAGATAATCATATTAGAGGTTAGGTAATCACATTGACAGTGGGTGATATGAAAAAGATCACACCACAGTGTTAGGATCTTCTCGGAAAATGTGCAAATCAAGAGTGTGGTGTAAGACCAAGCTTTATCTGAAAGATTATTTAACAACGGGATAATCTGACGTCTTCAAATCATTATTTGTTTAAAGCATGTGTACTGTAAGACAAATCAACTCATTCCACAGTGTCAGAAAAGCAAAGGTCATCTGAATCCCATTACTTTGAGCAAGAGCGTGCACTGGTCCAGCTGGTCTCACAAGATTAGATACAATCCCCCTGCCTTTTAAAGAGCTGGGTTATGGCACCATGAAAATACTAAATGTCTTTTGAAAACAAGAGAACTACATCACTGTAAAAAGGCTTCAGAGACATTGCTTCAGTCTTAAAAGAGAGGCAACTTATTGCTTAACAAAATATCGATGGGATATTTCTGGTAGATGCACCCTGTTTATCTAAAATACGCTTAATGATGTACATCAGGTAATGATGTTATAAATGGGTTCAGCTGTTCATGGCAAGATGAATTCATTAAAATGAAGGTCACAAAACATGACCAGCCAGCTTGTGAGTCACTGTTCTGCTGTTTCTTGCTTTATTATGCCGTACAATATCTTTCCTGATGGTCATGATGTGTGTGAGATGTAACACGTAACTTCCTCTCACCTGTGTTGGTGTGATGGTGTTCACATCCTCAGAGGCCAGGCTCTTCAGCAGGGTGGTTTTGCCGGCGTTGTCCAACCCCAGGAGCACTATCCTGACCTCCTGCTCCGCGGATCCCTTCAGTTTCTCAATGACAGAGAGTAAGCCCTGCATGTAGGGAGGAGAGCGGGGGTGGAGGTATGGAAGGATAAGGAAAACTATAAACTTATTGCAGCACTCACAGCATCCTTTAGTATTTGTAGAATCTTTATCTTTGGATATTAAAATTTCATAATGATTTGGTTTAGAATACAAAACCGTGCGAGGAGTTCGGGTATTTTTTTGACACTGGGTTCTTGGAAAAACAGAATATATTATGAGAAAAGATTTTTTTTCCCCTTCCCTCAGGGGTGCAATGTTTCTTTGATCTTCTCCAAAATAATATTCAGAGGTAAATAAAAAGACAAACACAATGTTTAGACGCTCTTTACACCTGAAAACTGATCCCACTGACTGTCTTTCCGATTTGAGGTCAAAGCTTCTTTTACATACAGCACCTCTAAGCACTCAGGGCCCCCTCTTGCTCCACCTACCCACCCACTGATGTCCAGCCCTCCTCCTTTGGAGCTATACTGTACAGTTCCCAACTCCGTTCTGTAAGAATTAATCTGTTGCTTCATTTAGAAAAGCACTGCTGTTGATTAGAGCTCCATTCATATAATGGTGCACTGTTTAATGTGATTAGTCTGAAGCAAAGTTGCACAACCGCAGACCAAAGGGGCACTGTAGCTTTAAGTATGTGATTCAAGGTGATAGGTGCTACACTTTATGTATGATTAACTGTACATTTAAGTGTGTTACAGGTTCAATTTAGATGTATAATCATCATAATCAACACCATTTCACAAGCTGAACAATTCAGATAACGCAACCATTATAGCAAAGAGGTGCATCTAAACATAGATACTGTAAAAAACATATTGGTACACACTTTTGGAGTCATAACCACCTGTTAATAGTTCTTCGTATCAAACAAATACAGAAGGTTCACATTTGGTTCTCTAAATCTGTTCCTCCAGATTAGGTCACTTACCTTTTGAGCTTCTCCCATGGTGGCGTGTTTCCTGTGGCTTGGCTGGAGGACTGCAGCTACATTTCCAGTGAAGCTCACACAGGTGTATTAGCTATCCAGGTCACCCAGGTTAGCTATCTAGAAAAGGTACCAACAGCTTCTACTCTCTTCCCTATTTTTCCTCTGTAAACTTAGGTGGGGTTAGGTGTTATCTTTGTATCTGATAGTAATGTCTACCTGGCCGTCAATTGCTCCTCAGCGTCGCCGTGGAGTTAGCAAGCAGGAAGAGGGGGAGGGTGGATGGGACTGGGATTAGGAGGCCAGAATTAGCCCTAGTCATCCATGCAAAAGGCCACCCCATTCGCCCTCCCCCCTTCCTCTGTCCATCCCTCCATCTCCACTTTGCAGTGGCTTTACCTGGATTATCCCTTAGCCACCTGCTATAGGAGGAAACTGAATAAACAGTCCTTCCTGACACACTCACGCATAAAAATAGAAAAACATTCAGACATTTTGCCATATGACTGAAGGGGGAAAATGCTGTTATTGCTGAAAAACAAAGACACTCTAGGCAGCTTGAGGACTAGAGATTAACACATAAACTTCAAAGGATTAGATCATGTTGTTGAACCAGGGAATTTATTATTTTTGTGTTCATAAGTCAACTCTCAAATCTCACATCTATCCCTCTCTTGGATAGCATTAACATCCAATATATCCATTACATTCCATTCGCTATAAATCTGCTCTGTGTGGGTTGTCTGTAATGTGTGTTCCTGTGAGTAGAGCATTCAGTGGGATTAGTTTGAGCATGCCTGTCCTGTGTCTGGATTAAAACATTTCTAGGCTCTTTTCCTCAACTGAACAGGCTTTCTGGCCAGTGGGCGTGGCTAACATAAATGTTGTGAGGACAAGGGATCCACCATGGTCTGGAAAGTGCTGTACATAAGCATGTAAATTCACCAGATCACACGCACACTTAACGACAGTGGTTAAAGAGGGTTTATTTCTATATCAAATACTACAACAGCAACTTGTGAAACAATATCAGTATTCGTTATTTTCGAACACGATAGACTGGTTCTTATTTAGCTTTCTCTTGGTGCAAATGGAGGTGCTGCGGCAGCCTGCCCATCCTGTACCCTCTGCTTCATCCTCTCCTTGTGTCTTGCTGCAAAGGGAGAGAGAAAGAGAGAGAGGAGGTGACACACTTGATAATGTACATGGAGAGAAGAAGTCAAAGCTGTAATTCTCAGATCGGCAAAATGTCATTTTTTAAAATGTCCTTTCTTGTAGGGAGTTAGTTGAGAAGGTCAGTACCATTGTCATGTTATGTAAAGACAGGAAACAGCTACCTTGGCTCTCTTCAAAGCTAACCAAATTGCTAGTACCTCTAGAGCACACGTGTCACATCTCATTGTTTAATCAGTACAAAAACAGAGGTGTAAAAATCAGAATTTGCTGTTTTACAGGGGTCAAGTGCTAAACTATGGCTATGTTCAAAATAACTCCCTCACTCACTCATTCACTATATAATAGACAATTAATAGTTCCCTCCACTGTGAGACTGTAAGATTTCAGACACTGGTCACACCAGACATGCCACGGTGACAGCGTTTTCTTTGTATTGTTGAATTCGTGAGCGGACAAATACTTTACACTCTACAGTAAATATGGAGTGATTTTAGACACAGCCTATTTCTTGTCTAGGGGAAGTAATGTCCTGGAATCTCTGCTGGTTGCCTGTCAACCATTTTTACTCTTCACTTTCACAGATTCATCAACTTCAGCTTTCGAATAATAATAATAAAAAAAAATCAGATATAACATGTTAATTAATGAGCTAGTGGGTGGATTTTATTAGCTTTGGAGAGAGCCAGGCTAGCTGTTTCCCCCTGTTTTCAGTCTTTGCGCTGAGCTAAGCTAACTGGCTGTCAGCTTAAACCTTGTATTTTACAGATAGACATGCAGTATTTCATTCATAGTATCATCAATAATATCACAGACAACTTAAACTGAGCTCTTACCGTTGTCCCTTTTCAGCTTGTACTTCATAACCACACCCATAATCACAACCATGACCAAAGCTGCAACACCACAGATCATCAGGAGCAACACATTTTGGTCTAGATGATGACACAGACAGTGAAGACACATGGGGTCAGGTGTTTTTTTTCATTATATTATTATTATTATTATATTAATATATAATATTAAATATTATTACATGTTTCTGATATTTCATTTTCATTCAATTCAAGCCTCTGGTGGTTAAAATACACAATCTACATTACTAAGGCAGAGGTGATCTGTGGCTTTGTGATACAAGCAGGGAGACGTCTACTCACTTTTAACAGTGACACCGTGTGGTGAAGCCTCATAATTGCCACATGTGCTATTTACAGAGCAGCTGTACTGGCCATTATCACGTTGAAACACTTTTTTGAGGAACAGCGTGGATGTATTTTGGTCTTTCATGATTTCCCCACTCTTCTTCCACTCAAACATCAGGTTCAAATTGGGAAGGTCATGGGTACAATTTAGGGTGATGTCATCACCCTCCGTTGGACTGGGTATACTGCTGACGACACGGACCTTAAAGTCTAATGGGCAGAGTAAATATTAAAGGGGAGAGAAGCAACAGTGATAGAGTTAGGTCATCACATAGTTGACACTTCATGAGTTTCAGAGCACTGCCACAGAAGGATATCATTTCAGGTTACCTTTCTTGCAGTTTCTCAGATTACTTGCAGATACTAGAGAGAACAAATGAATAAAGTCAGCATCTTAATTAATTAATATACAACATAGCATACATGACACATCCCAGGTATTCATATGGTTAATTTTAAGTGAAGAAAAAATATGAGAATATAAATGCAGCCCCATCATACTTCCACACCCCACAGTCAGTGACCGTTTATGTACCACATTATGCAACGTTCATAGGATTTATCTTTAAGTAAACAAATGAAATAAGGCACTAACCATTGATGCAGCTTAGACTGCTTGGGCAGACTGGACACAAAGCTATTGAGAGAATTGAGGTACATTAGCTACATTTAATAAATAGAGAGAAAAAAAATATATATATATTTTTGCTTTTTTCACCTGCCGTGGTGTTACATTTCAGACACAGGACATCAACACAGACAGAGCCAATGCCAGCTGACATAAAGAATAAATAAACAGATAAATTAAAACGTATATTCGTGAAGCTTAACAGGCATATAGTTAAGCTTCATGATAAAAATAACATATACATCATATACTTCAAAGTGGCTCCCTACCGATGAGGAGATGGCCGAGCAAAAGATATACAGACATCTGCCTCATGACCATTCTCTGTTGGAAAAGACTCACATATTTAAATTGTGACAGCCCGAGTCTTGCTTTAGTTTTAGAATAAGTTCAACAGTAGAACAAAACAAATGCTTTCTCATCAATATGTAACATTTAAACATTTTTAAACAAATTAGAAGCAGATAATGTCACAGACACAGACACATGTAAAATATTTTACAGGTATTAAAGCTTAAAAAATAACATTTTAAGGCTCAAATGTTTTTTGTTTTTTTTACCTGTGGTGCTGTTGTTTCCCCACAGGGTTGAATGACGACCTGCTCTGCTTTGCCTAACCTAATGCTGCCTGCATCAGAAAGGCGTGGATAACTGATTATAAACACTGATACCTATGCAAATAAATTCATTCCTGGAACTTTGTAGGACAATAATGCTGTTTGTATGTTTTGTAGGTGGGAGTGACAGCAACAACGAGAGGCTGCTGATGAATTTTATGTCGTTTAATTAAATTTGGATTCAAATGATGGGTATTTTACACTTGTTACACACACACACACAGACAGAATGACGAATATACACAGAGACACAGACATGAGTATAGTGTGTTATCAGCAAAAAAACAGTGGTTTACTTATGCAAACTATGCACTGCCTTTGCACACAACATATAACATGACGATCTGCTCATAACGTTTGGGATTATGGCCAAGTGACTCAGTATGAACAACTGTAGCTTGGAAATGCAATATTTTCTCTCACTGAACTCATCCAGATTTATCCGAGCAGTGGCCAGTAGAGAGTGCTGTTGATCATTCATCTTTTATTTTAACACTTATCCCGTTCGGGGTCAAAAAGGGAGCTTGAACCTATTTAATAAGCCCTTGGAAAGAGGCACATTGGACAGAATGCATAACACAAACACTATCACACTCATTTTTTTCCCATCAAATGTAAATGTGTATGGACTAAAGGAGGAAAAGGTGATCATGCAAACTCCACACAGACATAACCAAAGTGGTTTTTGGATTCAAATCACCTCAGAAGTAAGCCAGTGTTGTTTACCCATCACTTTGTGTTTCCTGTTATCTGAACCTCAACCAAACCTTACCCTTAACCCAACCTGTCACCTCACTGTAACTAGCCAAAGTTGTGGCATCCTGTTCAAAAGGGAAAACAGACTAGTTTAGACTTTGATTCTGTGTCAAACACCTTGCTGTTAATTATGACATATATTTAAACTGTGTTTCAGAGAAATGTCTGGATTTGTGCTCATCCCAGCACTGAGGCAGCTCTAGTTAAAACATTAGTGAGATGAAACTCCCAATTTGAGATAACTTTAAGCTTTTTACACTTTAGATTCTGTAATAATTTTCAAGCTGTCAGTCATCTGATCCATCACTCAATCCTAATCAGTTGATAAAACATGCTTCAGTCATTGATACCCTGACATTTCATTTAACGACACTAGCAGGTCAATATTTATACATGTAAATATTCTCGACCTCAGCTGTTCTCTGATGCTAACATTAGTATTAACATGGTGACATGCTACATATTAGCATGTTACACTTAAATACTGCAGCATGTTGAAATTAATAATACAGTAAGTTTAACATGTTACATTAGATAATGCAACTTGTTCACATAATCAGACAGTAAGTTTAGCATGTTACACTTAAATACTGCAACATGTTGACGTGATACAGTAAGTTTAACATGTTAGACATTACATGTTACTGTATCACGCTAATAGTTATCATGTTAGACCCAAAACAATGAAGCTATTGTTTATATCCTAACGCCCTACACATGATGCTAAACTCACAGGGTCTACAATTAGCCACACGAAAACTGCACAACTCAGTGCTGCTATTGGCACGTTTACCAGGTAACAACGTGACTATGAATACTTCTTCCGACATCACTTTAAGTTCATTCGTGCTACAACTTTGTTTTCTCGTTTTATTTATTTATTTTTTTTACTGTACTTCTAAGGAGCCATAGCTACTTCACAATAAAGCTCATCCATGCAAAGTAAGTGAGACAGGAACACGTCAGCTAATTGATAATATTTTACAGGAGACTGTTAATTAAAACGCGCTGCTTCACCTGCGTCCTCAGCTTGTGCGCATGTCAGGCCTCAGCAAAACAGGTAAGGCCAAAGCTCTGGACTAACTCTGACTTGTAAACTTCTAACTCTCTGCTGGATATTGTCATCTCTCTCGTCTTCTTGACTCCCGGTGTGTTTGTTTATCCTGAAGATGGTCGCTTTGAGAGGACTTTATCGCAGGTTCTCTCACCTGGCAAAAGTTGCAGCACAGAAGCAATGCAGGAAATATGACAAGTGGTGCCCCACAATCAGTGGCATCATGGCGGATAAGAAGGTAGGCCTATGGCAATCATTTCACACAGAAGCTGATTGGAGGGTGCATGTGTGCTTAACGTTATTTGTAATCCATCTAAAGTCAAGTGAGTTGCTGGAGTTGCAGAATAGTGATAAACTTGTTGTATATATATTGTATATAAAGTTGTTGTTTTTTTCCTCAGGTCCTTTGAACTGTGCAAAGTCAGATGTTTTGAAAGAGAAAGCATGTTATTGTTGGACTAGTTTCCATGAAACTGCTGTATGACAGGCTTACTATCTTAAAATAAGTGAATATCAAGAGGAGGCATTGTGTTTTCTATTTTTTAAACCTAAATGTCAGTGACTTCTAAGTAAAAGAGAACTTCACTGTGACGAAAAAGTGTGACACGTGTTCAAAACTGCAGCAGTGTAGCTACAAAATCGCTATCTAGATTCTATAATGGTTGTAAGCTGCGTCTAGTAACTCATACAGTGACTACATCAAAAGCAGAATGACTGTGTTTGTCTTGTCTGTGTTCCCACATCACAGTGTTTCTCAAGACATAGGCTCAGAACAGTTTGATCATAGTAACCATACTTCCTCTTTTGTGGCTTGTTGCTATGGCAAGACTTCCCTTCCAGGCAGGAAGTGACAGGAAGACCCAAGTGATGACTTTTTCTGTGTGTGTGTGTGTGTGAGTGAAGAGTGTGCATCATGTTTGGGTGGAGCACTTCACTGTGTCCCCAGATAGTGTGCACATCGCATTAAGACTTCAGCTTTTAGTCTGGTGTCTGGGCCACCATGGCGAAGAACAGCAATTCTCTAGGGATTCCTGTTGGCCACATGGTGAGTTGGCAACACTCTTGTTAGGTTTGGTTTGGTTTTACAGCCGTCCATTGAGATCCAGTGGTTTGTTCGCGCTAGTGCGCTTGTACTAAAGCGAGAATACGGTTGTGGGTTGAGTGACTTTTTTTTTTTTGTTGTTGTATTTTTGTAATTATTTGGTAAACATTTAAAAATTTTGGCCCACTTTTTTAGTCTGCTTTTTTAACCGTGCTCACACTATTGAGTTGACATCCAGCTTAGAGTACCAGGAGAACGGTAGAGCACTTTCTTGTGTTGGCTTGTATCATCTGTCCTAACTCTTCAGCAGAGCCAGAATCTATCAGGCCCTTTGGCTACCGTTAGAAGCTACTGAAAACAGACCAGGCCTGCCTGAGTCAGACACAGAAACCAAGCCATGCCTGTTTGCCAATCTGTCATGTGTAGGCTCAGTTGGCTTTGGTATTCTCAGTGCGAGACTATTTCTTTTCTGGTACCGGCTTAGCTCTGCAAAAGGTGTGAAATGGTATATAAAGATGTATTTCCGAGGCAGACCTGGAGGTTTTAATAGTTTAAAAAAGTTTCCCTGTGTGCTTTTGAGTGTTTGGAAATGTCTCTATAATTGGTGCAGCATCAGACTCTTGCTGTGCATCTTTGCATAACTTTTCAGTGTCTTTTTAAAGGATTTGCCTCTGCAAATCTCAATCCTTAGATATTGTTCTCTGTTGAGATGTACAAAAACAAAAAGTCTGCAAGCATAGGAGATGATGAATCGTTTGCTTTCATTACAGTTTGTGGAAAACTGTGGATTAAGCGTGTGTTTGCTTCTCCTGTGCATTTGAAGGCACTGACGTGTCGTGTTTGAGGAGTCGAGCAAAAAAGTTGAAGAGGTGGAGCCACGGTGGAGCTCACACCTGCAGAAACAACCAGCCCTTATCAACCTTATATGGGCAAAGTTTATCAGTTGCCAAAAGCTGCTGACAGCAAGAACAGAATTACACTTTCTCTTTGCATGCACCAACATTCACACACATGCAGTGTACCTTCTCACTTAACGTCAGTATTGTGGATGCAGTCCTTGTGTGTTCAGGAAAGATTTAGATGATATATTTCTACATAGATGTTCCTTGGTCTCATGGTTAATGCTAACTTTTTTTTTTTTTTGGCCTTTTTCAAGAGCTTTTATTTTTTGACAGAGACAGCTGAAGAGTGACAGGAATGTTTGGATAGAGAGATGGGGAACGACATGCAGCAAAGGGCCACAGGTCAGATTCGAACCCTGGGCCACTGCTGAGCCTTTGTACATGGGGCGGATGCTCTACCAACTGAGTTGATCGACGCCCCGGTTAATGCTAACTTAGCTATATGATTTGAAGGAATGAGGTCAAGATAAGTCGGACCATCATTGAAAACCTTGATTTTCTCTCGTTTACACAATCACACTTTACAGTCTACGAAAAACAAAACATAAAAGCAAAGACTACAGCCAAGGACAACAAACCAGCAGAAGTGATTTTGAAGTTAAGATATTTGTCATCTCAGATTATGTCTCTTGAGAGATTTCAGTTTTAATCTACATGATCAGTAAAATGTCAGTTACCTCTGGAGTTTCCTTAATCTTACATTTACTGGCACTGAAGGAGTGACTGACTCTTTTCACAAACTTCGCACTCATTATACCCTGTGGTCAGGTTGCTATTCACAGGACTACAAAAGTCATGCATATTTACACCTCTGGACTATTTTCGAGTTGCGTGTCTGTGGACTGTAGGGGGGTGGGGGCACCAGAGTACTCAGGGGAATCCAAGACAGACAAACTCACACAGAAAGGCCTTTGGACCAAAACCTGGCCTCTGTGCCGCCCCTTGTTTGATCATCATTTGATCAATATCTAGCTACTTTGACGTCTGTGTAACACGTAAACGTTGGTTGTCAGCACAAGTTTTGAGTGCAAATGGTTTGCACAATTCATCGCCAGTGTTTATAACTGTGAACATGTTTGAATTGAAACTCTCCTTTTTTTTTTCTTTTTACATGTGAATTCTGTGAGCACTGAAAGCTGAATGAGAGCCATTGTCACCAGTGTCACAACCACTTCCTGTGAAACAGCCTTGACTGATTGCACTACATTGTCACAGAGGAAAAAAACAAAAAGCAAAACACATGCAGCTGCTTTTCATATTTCACTTCCTAAATGTACGCCTGTAAATGTTTTGCTCTTGAATATGTTCAGCCTCTGTTTTCATACTACGGAGTACACTGTGCTACGTACATTGTAAAGCTGTTGCTGTACTGAAAATCCTCACTTTTTGTCATGAGAGTACATTTGTTTCCTGGTTTCCCTTGATTGCCACATTTAGACAATTTCTCAGCTGCTACCATAGAAATGATCTCGTAATACAATAATGGTTCAAGACAGACTGTATTCCCACCTTATTGGATGATTTTTAGTGTTGTTGCCTACTTGTTCTTTACTTCCCTCTCTCTCTCTCTCTCTCTCTGTTCACAGAGCCAGGCTGTGTCAGATGGAGGTAAGCATGAAGAAACTCCCGTTCTACAAACTGAGACATGTCTGTGCACGCCAGAAGAAAATATCTGATTCAGTCTCATTCTCTGTCATACTTTTCTGTACTAAAAACGGGCGTGTTTCTGTCTGAATGTGTTGTAGAGTTGAACATGTCTGCACGGGGCTGTGGAGGCAGCAGCTCCAGTCTTCCAGGGACACCGGGCGGAGAGGCCGGCCCAGCCAGCAATGTGCTGAGCTGGGCCCTCTCATTCGAGAAGCTGTTGGAGGACCCCTGTGGAGTGTACTACTTTACGGTGAGATACACGGTGTTATGTTGTAATTTTCAACAAGTTCAGGAATAGAATGTGACCTCGCGAGGTGTGCCATATGTTCATACATGTGTATGTGCCTTTGACAGTCCTTTTTGAGGTCAGAGGTGAGTGCGGAGAACATTTTATTCTGGCAGGCGTGTGAGAAGTTCAGGAAGATCCCAGCCACAAAATTGGATGAGGTATGATAGCACTTTTTCCCTCTTTACATGGTGAATCATTTTACCAGTTTTTTTATGATTCATTATGCTATTTTTTTTTTTTTTTTTTTTTACTTGGCGCGAACTCACTTTGTAGTTTCTTAAAAATACTCTTTGTTATCATTTCCTCGAAACCTATTTTTGTAGTTGAAGACAACATGTTGAATGTTTGCAGTAAAGGGAAACTTGGTTGCCATGTAGCTAGAATTGTCTGTGTAGCAGTCTACATTTTTTTTATTTAGCTTTGACATTTATATGTTACAATATTTTGATATTTAGTTAACAAGTCTTAATTCATCAACATTTCACTAAAATATGATACACTTTCTGTGTTTCAACCATCTTTTTTTTTTATATGTTTTGCTTCTTTTTATACTCTTCCTTCAAAATAAAAGTGACCATCTGGGAAGCTTTAAAAGCTACAGCCAGCTTCTATTCTATTCTATTCTATTTTATTGGTAAGAAACAGGAAGTGCAGACATTGACAGGGTGGTTCACTGTCCACATATCAGCCAAGGTTCTGCATTTGCTCAGCTCGCTGGCAAATGAATTGCCTTTTAGTGACTTATTGATTGTATGACTGGCAGTGCAGATGCTTGGGGATGGTTGATTTGATTCTTGCTGCACTTAACAAGGAAAGACAGCAAGCAAGTATATCGATACATGCACACTAAGTGGTTTTGTGTATTTAAAGCTACGCATTCAGCTAAATACTCTGATGAAAGGGAAATAGTTTCAGTGTGTTGTCAGGGTTTGTATCCATTATTGTTAAAAAGGTGTTTCATCAGCTTAGAAACAATGATCAGTCTGACGGAGCTGTTCTGTTCCCAGCTGAAAGCAGAAGCTCGCTCCATCTATAACACCTACCTGTCTGAGAGCGCTCCCTACTCCATCAACATCGATGACACGGCCAAGACCGAGGAGAAGGACCTGGAACAGCCGACACCTGACATGTTCAACAAGGCTCAAACACAGGTCTGTTTAAAGTCCACATTCCCAGTTTAGCTCAATAATTCAGTGATGCATTGTTGGTGCCTTGAGTTAACCGTGTGTACCACTTGTCCCTGTTTTGTGTCAGATATTTAAACTGATGAAGATGGACAGCTACAGGCGCTTTGTGCGCTCTCCCCTCTACCAGAGCTGCACCATGGCACCTCAGCCAATCCGCATGGGATCCTGTGAGAATGTGGCCACCAGAAGCCCCTCGTTAAGTGACAAGAAGGTAGGGCGACTGGGAGGAAATTGAATCAGGGGAGTTTGTGAAAACATGTGAGTGATTCTGTTTTTAATTTTGCTGTCATGGCATGTTTGCCATCACTGTCTCTGAAACAGAGCAAGACGTCCGACTTTAACAGCTTGCCAGGTGGCAAGAGCGCCTCAGAGAAACATCATCATAAAAGAGGATCCTGGGGAGGTAGTGCCTGTCAAATGGCTGATCTCGTGCTTCGATTTACATCCTGTGACTTTGTTTCTCAATTTCTTCCTGACTCTCTCTTCTTTTCTCCCTTTCGGTAACAACAGATGCATCAAACATCCACGGTGTAGTCAAGTCAAGCAGCAGTGTGGAGCTCGGCTCCCTCTACAGGCAGATAGAGGTCAGTGCATTTGTGACAATAAGGTTTGGAGCTTGTTTATTGGAACTCCGTGTTAAAAATTTGGTGATTACAGAGGCACACATGAACAACAAATTGCATATTTCAGTGTGACAAATGCTATAGCGTGGAGGAAAATCTACCATAAAGTGTTTTGAAGTGTATTTTTCACTCTTAAGGTGTCCCCTCTCTTTTCTGTTGGTGATGTAGAATGGCAGATCGAGTCCCCGGCCTCCGGAGCAGGGCAGTCGGATAGGAGTGGAAGGAGGCTATTGCTGTGTATACCTGCCTGACGGCAGTGCCTCGCTGGCGCCTACCCGTAATGGCCAGCCCATCAAAGACATGCTGTCCAGCCTGTGTGAGAAGAGAGGCTTCCCACTGAAAGATGTCATCATCTACCTTCATGGCAAGGACAAGGTGAGCCCTTAGCTGCTCTTTCCACAGCACCAGGCACAGCTTTTCAACCAAGAAGCTGTTAAAAAATGACTACTGTAGCACGCTGCAAAGTAGTTTTGCAACAAGCAATTTGAGAAAAATGAATACCCTCTTCCTGTTCTAACATCCTCTCTGAAACTCTGTAAAACCTATTTTAAAATATCCCCCAGTTCATGTCGTCCTCTCTGAAAGTCACTTTAATTGCTCTCTCTGATGCACCCTTACTCCCTCTACAGCAGCCCTTATCACTGGACCAGGACTGCTCTGTACTGAGAGATCAGCAGGTCTCTCTGGAGCTGAGGGTGACGTTTGCGTGAGTCAACCTTGTCACTTCCTTCATTTTCTTTTTTTTTTTTTTTTCTTTCTGTTTTTGTCACCCTAGCAGGCTTTCACACCCACATCCTCACTACAGCATGCTACTTCTCTTAATGTTAGAGGGAAGTCTTTGTTTTAACACTAGATGTAGAATCTGGCTCTCTGCGCAGTAATCATTTTAGTCATCGTTCGCATTGAATACATTATCAAATGATCAAATTTGGATGTCCTACTAAGATATCATTGGGTGGTAGATTTTTCTGTTACTACAGGCTACTGCATTTGACTGACTTTGTGAGGGAGGTTATTGAAATGCATGTGTCTCTTTCAGGCTGGAGATTGCCTTCACTGGTAAGACAGTGGGGATCATGGTGAAGTCTAGTAAGACGCTGCAGGACGCCCTCTCTGCCGTGCTACAGAAACACCATCTCAAGCAGCAAGAGGCCCTGGTCACCATGGTGAGTGTCTGTATGAATGATTGTGTCCATAATATGTAGTCCGGGCTTTAGTTCCTCAAATAAAGTAAATTAGATTAATGGTTAGTTTCTCTCCATTTTAAAGGATAATGTAACTTAATACACTAGTTTAATCACAATGCTAAATGTTTATCATAATGGATGGACACCAAATCACATAATTGAGTGTCTGACGTCAGGTGTTTCTAACCTGGGCAACAACTTATTGTAATAATTTTATATTTCTGTGAAGTAAATTCATCACTTTTCAGTCAAGCAGCATGACGTTTTATGACTATTAAAAAAAAAAAAAAAAAAGATATTCTATCCGTCTGTCCTATCAGCACTCGTCTGTCTCTCCTGCCTGCAGCAGCCGTTTCTAGGCAACAGTTTACGCGTCAGGGTGCATGTTAATATTTATATCAAATTAGTAATTTTAATGTGATCACTGAAAACTGAATGTGTTACTCTGTTTTGTCACTGAGATAAACAACAAAGATTACACCATCTTAGTTATGCGTTAATGTGTATTTTCTGCGACATGCACAATTTTTATTTATTTATTTTTTGGGATGTTGATGCTTCATCCCCACAAAACCGTGCAGCTGATTATGTGTCTGATTGGAGCTCTTCATGTTTTACTTGTTCACTTTAGGCTGGAAGCAACGAACCCTTGAACATGAGCAGCACCGTGTTCAGACTGGCCAATAAGACGCTACGGCTTGACAAAGCCAAAGGTTAATATACTTTTTAAAACCCATTGTTTTGCTTTGTAATGTGGACCAGAGAGAATGATGTTTACATTGTTTAATAATAGCTACACTCTTCTCCCACCCAAAAAAAAAACAAAACAAGCAGCCACAGGATGAAAAGAAACCTACTTTGCCAACGAATAAATGAAATGAGTTCAGTTAAATGAGATAACACAATCGAGCCCTCGATTCACTGATAGTTGCTGATGATGTGGGCGATACATCAGTAATGCTTTGTGTGTACTCTTCAGCTGCCTGAACCTTGGCTGAGGCTTCTTAGTCATTTAATTGTTTCTTAATGGGTCCTAGAAAATATCTTAACATTTCTTGGCTCTCACTTGCTCTTTACTGGAGGGGAAGATGAAATCCTTTTACCGTCTACTTTAGTGTCTTTCTTAGTGTTTATCTGCGTCACTGTGTCTCTCAGTCTCTTCATTCCCTTCTGCTGGGTTGAAATGTTGTGAGTCAGTTTGCTTTGAGTGTCGGGTGTTCAAGCAGCTCATTTCCCAATTGCTGAGAGACTAGAACCAACTTCACTTATGGACCAGTGCTCTCCACCTCAGCTCCACACGCTGCATTTAGGAAGCGTGATATAGATTCGATTAGAGTGTCTGCATCCCAAGAGGACCATTTAATACTTGTCAGGAAAACGTTCTCTCCGGGGGAAGATGAGTTGTACGGCATCATCATCACTGACCGCTGTACTGGATGTAGTACTGTTAGAAAACTGATATCTTGTGTCTTTCTTTGATTTGAGCAGGAAGAGACACTTCCAAAGCCAATAGTACAACTGCAGCCACACAGGTGAGGCAATGTTATTATTAAGATATGCATCAAACAACATCCTGTTCCCTTTTATAAAGACTGACGGTACTAACTACTATACACACTGTTGTCTAATGAAATTAAATTTTATTCTATAGCTAATATAGTGGATAGTATAGGGGATATTTTGTCAAGAAACACATTTTTTTACTCAATAATTCAAACAAATAATAAACAAATTAGCTGATAGTACATATAGAGTATATAGGGAGTGGTTTGTGACAAAGCCTGAGGGCTTTGCACACTGCCAGACTATTTTTTTTGAGAAAGCATCAACATTTTTACTGTCTGATGAAACATTTAATCTCTTGTGCGATTCATAGAGTTTGTAGTCTGCAAACAAATCTGTGAAACGTACAGTGATAACACTGGAATCTGTTTCGGTCCCAGGGAGGAGCAGGTGGTCTGGAGGCCAAATCCTCACTGCAGGGGGACCGAACCAAGACTCAACCCAAGCCCAGTAAGAACCGCGACATGGATGGTAGGACCCCCTCAGCAGTATCTAGTAGGGTTGGGCGATATGGCAGTATATATGCTGTAAGATGATTTGAACACTGTTATCTCCATATAATTTGTAACTCATGGAGATTTTGAACTTACAGATCATTTCATCAATGTGGTGATTACACATTTTATCAATTTGAGCTTTGAGGTTTATTCTCGACCTCAGTCCAACACAAAGAAAGCAATTTTCTCCCCACAGGCTTCGTTTAGAAGCTGTTTGAGAGCTTTCAGTTGTATCACACAATCTTTCTCAGCAGATGAAAGTACAAAGTGATCATGATCAGAAGCTCCAGAAACATTAATGAACCTAAGGGGTGAGATTGTTTTATATTGTAGTATAAAATCGTATACCGTGATTGAAGATTTAATCCATATAGCCCAACCCTAGTATCCAAGCCAGCGTAGCATGGGTTTGAAGAACACTGTTTAATGGCATAACTGTTATATTTCACCAAGAATAAGTTGAGTCTGTGTTACCTAACTATTCTCCCTACAAAAATGTAAATACCTTATGCAGATTAAAAAAGAACACAGTGTTGTTTATTCATTTGAAACAAATGTCAGAATTTGCATGATGTTTTGTGTGTGTCAGGGTTTCTGGACATGCTGACGAGGGCTCAGTGCTGCAGGGTCGATGACCAACGAGGCCTCCTGACCAAAGAGCAGCTACAGATCCCTCTGTTCCTCCAGGTGTCCTCAGATCAGGGACAGGACACAGAGCCAGACGTGGCCAGCACAACCAGCTCCTCCAACACAGACTCCAAAGAGGTTAAAGAAGACAAGGCGTCATTAACTCCAAGTTCATCTGGAGCGGCGGAGGAAACCCCAGACTCTGCTCAGTCTGAAACCAAAGACATGAGGGAAACAGCAGTTTGAAAGACTTTAGTGTGTGGGGGTGGACACAGACATGATCAAAAACTACAACAAAACATCATGTTACCAATCATGAAAGACAGTTTTTTTTGTGTGTGGGAAAAATGGTCAAGCACTTTTTTAAATCGTTTACAAATAAGCTCTGAGACAGCAGTGTGCTACCATCTCTGCTATTGATAATTAGGCCTCTTGAGGCAGTATGTACAGAAGAAAGATCATGGCGAGCATTTATAGTGTCATTTCAAAACACTACACATTTTAATGAGAAAAATGTTTGCTATGAATTGTTTAATGTAACCCCAAAAATATTTGAAAAAAAGTCTTAGCTCAACATTTCACCCTGAAGCCAGCGTGTTTGTTCCCTGATGTTTAATACTGTCGAGTTAGCTTTTTATTTCTCACATTGCTTTTCTCTGAACTCTAAGCAAAAACGTGTTTCTTCACAGGACTGTCCATGAGGGGAGGGTTTGAAGTGTATTGCACAATCGTTTTTTTTCCCTTCTTTATTTGAATTAAGATTATTGAATATTTTTACTAAGATGAATTTTAAATATTTTAACTTACTAATTTTCATTTTGCGTGCTTACTTGCTCATTTTCAGCTGTGTGTTTGCGGTACTTAAAATGCATTTTGTTTGCTGTGATGGCACTTTGAGAAGCCCTGGTCAAGTCCTGCTACGTCTCAGGGTTCAGATCATGTATCAGTAATGTGATATTACAGGGAATGAATCAGATGATGTGATCATCAAAAATATCCCACAGGCTGTATTCAAAGAATTAAAGTGTATGTTGATTAGCTGTGATCCTTTCTGTCTGTATTTGTTGTTGGGGAAAGATGTCAGGTTTTCAGCTCTCAGCCCTCACTGAGGGATTTTTCCTTTTGGATGAATCTCTGAGGTCAGTTTCTGGCTTGACAAATGCTACGTGATTTGGGTGTATATGAAGTGCAGCCAGACCTCACTCCTAGCGACTGGCTGTGTGACTCATGCAGTGTACAAGTCTGGTCTGTGTAGGTGTCAATTGTAACTAGCTTTGATTATATTATCAGGAGTCTTTGGTGTATCCTGGTAGTGAAGCATCTCTCTACAAAATGCCATCATGTAATGACGTCATTTTTGCACAGTGACGCTGGATCATTGCAGCGCTGTGATTGGCTCTTTAAGAAGGGATTTTAGCCAATGACTTTCTTCATCTGTCTAAGAGACTTGTTGCTGGAAGGTGTTTTTCCAGTTGAGGAGCCTGGGATGGGCTCTTATGGGGTGTATTTGATTATAAAACAAATTAGATGAGTCATAGATGGATACATCCACATGGATGATGTCAGCAGCGTGCATATTTCAGTAAGTAACAGTATGAGGTTTGTGAAGCATCTCATTTGCCCACTTTGCCCTGTGTCATCACCTTGTAGATGTGATTATGATGTGAAGTATTTAATCTGAGACAATGAACAAAGCTTTGTCAGTCAGTATTAGACACATCTTGTGACTGCCAGGCTTGAGACATTAGCATACACACTATGATCACACACCTGGCATCATACTTGCACGCGCGTGCGTGTGTGTGCATGCGTGCGTCCATCCGTGAGTGGTGCGTCGGTGGAGCTATGAATGGGCAGAGAGGGGTGTGCTCTCGCAGACACCATAGCAGCAGTGAGATGAGGAGTGCCATCTACTCCACTGCACGTCTGTACTGAGAGAAGAAAAGAGAAGGAAGAAAAGGAGGTAAGTGTCTGAATTTGCCTCAGGAATTTCCCTAATCTTATATTTTTGGGTGTGATCGCTGTGCTGCATTCACTTAGTAGATGTATTTACCTGCTTTTTCTCTCTCTGTCACTCCCATCATTCATCCTCTCCTCCTGTCTGTCACTCACTGCATTTGCGTGCTTGATCAAGTGTCTCGTGCTGTCTCTCATTTATAGGAAAGCTCACATTTTTATTCAGACTGAGAGCCAAAGCTTCTTACCTATCTCAGTTTTTTTTTGTTGCTTTCAGTATTCTGCACTCAGATAACAAAAAGGTTTTGAATATCTTGAAGTGTTTGTTTTCTAAACTCAATCCTCTGCTAATGGGAGCTCTGAATGGTACTCACTGTGCCTTTGAGAGTCCTGGAGATGAATACATAAGTGGTGTAAAACAAAACCCATCCATCAGATCAATGCTTGCACATTACTGTGCAGTGAAAGATTCTGCTCAGCCGCTGAAGGACAGGCTGTGTTTTCAGTGTGGTTAAAAAAAAAAGAAAAGAAAAAAGAAAACGGTAGTGGATTCCCTTATCAGGTGAGATACACATGGTCGAGATGTGATTCAGGCTGGGAGCAGCTGTGTTGCTCGACTACTGACTAAACGCAGCCAGCTTACGGGGGGCAGTTGGGGGTGTGTGTGTGTGTCACACCTGAGCGTAGCAGAACAGACAGCCTATCATCATCAATTACAGGACATAATGTCCCTGCCACTGTGAGCCGTCTTAATGTGCCCTCACTGAGCTGCAGGTGCACTTACTGTCCACATGTTCACCTTGGTGCTCTAACCACCTCTGTGTGCATGTGTATGTGCTATAATAGCTTTATAATTATACATCAGGAGCATGTGATTTTCTGATTAACATGTTCAGATGTGACCAGGTGGCAATGCCAGACCAGACTTCAGTTTCATCTCCTGAACTTGAATTATAGGGATTAATTGACTCAAACAGTGGAAAGCATCTCCAAGGTTTTAAAAAAATATATTTTCTTAGTTATCGTAGTCATCATCACATTGTTAGATGAATGAAGAAATGGACACCAGTCTCAGAAGTGATTGTTTCTTCAGCAGGTAGCCATTTGGCAGATGGGCAGACCTTTTTTTTGGTTGAGTTCAAGAAGACAGCAGGGGTGATGAAGTAGATACAGCTTGACTCTACTGTTCTCTTTGATATCTTTTCTGTTCTTGTGAAACTCTCTCTCTCTCTCTCTCACACGCACACGCGCACACACACACGCACACACACAGAAATAAAGCTCAAGAAGTTCATGTCATTCTGTGCTTCTCAGTTGGGGAGTTAATTAGTGTTGACCCAACACTCAATAATCTGAGCTGGGCCTGTCTTTGTTATGGATATTTAAATCTTCAGAACAGATTTTCTTCTTATGTAATGCAGATGGTCACCATCAGCATTGAATTATGGACTGTAAAGGCTGAGTACTCGTATTAAACTTTTCTACCTCAGATTTATCAGCCTCCTCTTGCAGCGTCTCTGTCAAAGTGATGATGGACAGAGAAAAAAGGTGGAAAAGACTGCGAGGCAAAATATTCTATTTGCCCATCCTTGCAGAAAGAGTTCTTGAGTAGCTTTTAAGTCCCTGCGATGCTTTGTGTATATACCCATGTCCGTGTAATAATGTATGAGCATTTTATGCATTTGTGCATGTACCCGTTTTAGTATGTGTACCACAATGAGGCGTAGTGTTTTTGGATATGTCACCTTGGCTGTTGTTAGCTTGCTCATGTGGATTAATAGTTAGAGAAGTGTTTCTCAGAGCCACGGGGCTTTTCTACCTCGGCCACAAACGAGATGCGCTTCCACCCGCTTCCGCCTGGCCCTTCATCCCTTTGCCTCGCCTAAAAAGGAGGGATTCCTCATCTAACCAGAGATGGACAGACAGTGATAGAGGAAAGCATGGGGGGGAGGCAAGCGGGCAAATCATTCTCATTTAGGTCATTTCCCTCAGTGAGCTGGTTGGAGAGAGCACTCAGGACTCACTGAATGCCTGCCCTTCCATAAAGGATGAGATTATCCTCATGGGGTTGTAATGCACATTTTAAGTGCATGAAGTACATCCTTCTTGTAGTGCATAATTGGCCTGATGTATGAAAGAAGCTGGGCACACCCCGCTGGGTCAGTCCCTTTGGTACAGATGATACAGTTGGCCAGCAGGTAGGCCTTGTTGAATATCACATACATACTAGTCCAAGTGGGACTTTCTAATTGAGTTCCCTGCAGCATCAAATGTGGCGCTACCATGACTGCTGACGTGAGGCGCCGCAGTGGGTGAGCACGCTCCTGCCAATCAGCAACCATTCATTCTTCATGAGCCCTGGGCTGAACGCTTCCTGTCGAGCAACAGGCTGAACTGGCTGGTAGACAATTCGCTGTCACTTCAGTCAGCGATCACTCTCTGCGTTTTAGTTTATCTTGTGTAGATTCTTGTTTCACTAGGCCAGACCTTGAGAGACAAACTTTTCAGGAAGAAA
Organism: Sciaenops ocellatus; assembly: GCA_033000465.1. Lineage (NCBI taxonomy): Eukaryota > Metazoa > Chordata > Actinopteri > Sciaenidae > Sciaenops > Sciaenops ocellatus. The sequence goes on from CP136866.1 coordinate 17,828,462, forward strand.
ACATCAATAATATAATCATGGAGTTACTTAAATACAATGATGACTTGCTTTTTTTCAATCAGCTTCTGACAATGAATGATGGATTCCTATATGAGCACACAATCAGTCAAACTGGATCCACACCCACACAATTATCATGAGGCAGATTGAACTTTTAGTTAAACTCATTAAATGATGAGCTTCAAAAACAATAAGTAAGTTGACCTTGTGTTGAGAATTTTTTCTTGCTAAACTGCTGTTTTCACAGTCAAAAGTGAACCTTCAAAACTTGTCCTCAATTTTCTCTGAGTCCTTATTTACAGTACACATTACCGCTTTTTTATTATGAGTACCATCAGCAAACCACACTGACAAAACTCTCCAATATCTTACCGTGCCATCTGAGTCTCATCTGTGTCTTGTTTTAAAGTGCCTTGCAGAACAGGAAACCTGTAAACCACCCCTTCACTCTGAGATGCCAGGAAGCATTTTGATCTGATCTATCTGGTCAGATGTCAGACAGAAGAAGACATTGACAGGCAACACTGAGATATTTGGAGAATAAAAATCTCCTGCAAAATCAGACCCAGAGGTGCCACCAGGGTTCCAGACACCAGCTGTGCATCTGGCTGTGTCTGCTGGCTGGTCTTCATTGTGGCCTTTCAGTTATACCAGAAATAGTTTTTTTTTTGTCTTGCATGGCTCCAACTGGGCATGAAGGTGTTGATCTCTCTCGCAGCTGTTTCTGCTGGCTCTATAATACCTTAAACCTGGCAGACTGTCGAGTATCTTTGCAGTTAGGACCCAAACAAGTCTTTATTTTCAAAGACGCTGTTTCAAAAATCGATATGAAATATGCGTATCAAGCAAAGCCATTTTAATACCTCGTTTCTGTGAGGATTTGGCCAGTAGGAGTAAAAAAGTCAAATCACCTTGCAGTGAGATGTGTGTTTTTTTAAAAAAAATCTTTACAAAATGTTTTCAAACTGAAAAGCAAGGATAGGAGCAGCAGTGCGTACAAATCAGTATGACAATCAGTCAAACTCCATGGTAAGTCTGCAGAGAAAAATCATCCAGCAAAATATTAAGATCAGAGAAGTGGCAGCGATGGTGGGTCCCTGAGTCAATGTCGCCATCTAGTGAAAAGAGGCCATAACTGCAGATTTGTAAAATGTCCTGCATGTAACTATTGTTGTTGTTGTTGGTGTATCATGGTTGTAACATTTCTCTTCTTCTCCCCTGTCTTTCTAGTTGTATTCCAAATCATCATATCCTAAACTTGTATCAGCACTAAACTTCTCTTGAGAAAAATCTAGTCAAGTCGACCATGGAGCAGAAGGGGAATGAGGTGCGTGGAAGTCTGATACAATGATATATCATGACATATATCTTATATATATTTAATAATGGAGTCATTCTGGCCTTCTGGTGTCTAATATGATCTGTCCTTAGTGTCCCACCACCACCTCTCCTCAGAAGCACATGAAGAACAGGTCCAAATCCACAGAGGAGATGCAACAGACGAAGAAGGTGAGCAGCAGCCTGACATTAATAACCTTCATCTACATGCATACATGCTTATACATACTCATCAGGTCTAATGTGACTAATGTTTACCTTACAGGCCTTTTCCTCACAAAAATCACTCCCTGGCAGACCAGAGCTGGAGAAAGTGAAGGTGAGTTCCTGTATATTAACACATAGGATAATAAAATGTGCACTTAAATGTGGAATGAGGCGTATTTTATATAATACAATCTTCTTCTTCTTCTTCTTCTTCTTCTGCTTCTGTTTCTGCTTCTCCTCTCTGTCTCTTTTTCAGGAGTGTCCCGATGGCTCTGATACTCCCATGTCCTCCACAGAGGAATTAAAGTGATAAATGGAAGGACCAATAGGACGTTAGAGTTACCATCAAATTACAAAATCATCATAAAAACAACATGCATAAAAATGTACATATTTACACAGAGAAACAAAATATTGAGTGATAATAGAAATTAGATTAGAAAACATGCTAGAAATGAATTTATGATTTGTGAAGGAAACTGTCTAAAAACAGTTAAATTGAACACAAACTCACGCACACTGAAACAATCGCATGTAAACAAAAGGACACCCGTGGTGATGCTGTTTCATTGTACTGTGAGTGTCGTACACGTACCAAACTGAATGTGCATTGACAATAAAGTGATGCTGTTGAGTGAATCTGTCTTTACTTTAATTGATAAAACGCTGTAGGTTCAAAATGCATCTTCGATCATTGATGTAATGACAGAAATAAGTAAAAGCGGCGTTTTTTGTACAAATGATAACTCGTGCGGCTGATGATGATGATGTTTGTGTATCAACACAATCAGGAAAGAATGAGGATGCTTTAGAGGTTTGACTTTGAATCATAGGAATAAAAACATTGACATTGGTGGTAGAAGGGCAAAGAAGCATCGACTGCAATAACAGATAAGAGATGAAGCAAGCAATTAGTTTCTTCATCCTTCAACTAAGATGATCATTGGTTGAAAATTCACAATAAATCCAGTTTAAACATAATAACTGAGAGGTTAATCTGTCAGTATATTGACTCCGACAGCCCCTCTACAGATGAAATTAGAATAAAATAAAATACAGCTTCATGAATTTATTGCCCACCAGAGTGAAAATCCTTTAGTTCACCAAAACATAAAAAAACAACACAAAGATATGTAACGTATAAAACAAATACATTAACAGGACATAAAACTAGACATGACATGAATCATAAAATGAATAACAGTGAAATTGCAGTTGGAATAAAAGACTAAAAAAAAGATATTTCTAGTGTCAAATGGAGGGTAAAAAAGATAAAAAGGTTGCTCATGGCTTTATCTTATATACATATTACTCCCTCAACTTCATCTGGGTTTTCCAATTACTGCATTAGATAGAAATACAGAACTGACTGACTCACATGAAGGTGCTCAATTGTCCAATGGTTTCAACAAGTTGGCTGTCAAAAACCACAGAACCTGTTATCAAATCCTGCTCGGCACAAATAATATGTCCAAATTAGGGCTGCAACTAACCAATATTTTCAGTATAAAATGATCTTCCAATTATTTGAACTGATTAATCCTCTGATTCCAGAGTGCCAGAGTTCAAAAGTGACACCTTAACATAGTTTGTCAACCAACAGTCCAAAACCACAAAGATTTACTATCATAGATGACACATTTTTATTCCTAATTAAAACAGTTGCTAATATTTTTTCTGTGGATTGAATTCTCCAAACTGCTACTTTTGCAGCATGCCTGGAGAGAAGGCCTGCTGTCTTGCTTGCATGAATGTCCGTGCATCACTAGAGATAATTAACTGATATGTTTCTGTGATTCTGTGAGAGCTGACCGAAAACATCCGTCATTACAGAGAGCTTACTGAAAACATCATATGGCGTGCCTGAGTGTAAGGTTAACGGGATAACACGGCCTGCTGAGGAGGGCCAACAGCACCTACCACTGACTAGCAGGTGTTTTGAGCTGCAGAATGACCTGGTGGCCTCTGTTTGGTTTATCCCCAAGCTGTGACTTGCACATCTGGAGAGCGGATTAACAGCATCATGGAGGGGTTTTTTTTATTTTTATTTTTTATCAAAACGCTCTGGAACTATGCCAGAGATTTGGCCGTGTGCGTAAAAGTGATTACATGTGTGTGCCCATATGTGTTTCTCTTCTCCACCGCTTAAAGCCTCACCAAATCTCATGGATTTCTCTCTTTGCCATCACATACAACAGAAGCAGCAGTAGCAGCAGCCTCGGCTTCAATCCAGCTGCCTGCACAACAACAGAGCTGATATCTCTCTCTGGCTCTAAGCTCTCATAACAGTTTGGAAAGTAGCAACTCAGTTTAGGGGGTTATTATATTCTGCCCCTCTGAGTTCATGGATGAGGTCAGCAGGTTTAGCAGATTTGGTTGAGAGCACTGCTGATATGACAGAACTGTAGCTGGACTAATTATTAACAATTATCCTGTTACACATGCAGGTCATCATGGCCCTCTCTCATGGTGAGGAGGACATTGACTGTGGGTATTGGGGTGTGTAAGCAAATATGTGTACGTGCGTGTTCACAATCTCAGAAAATCTCCCTGATAGTCCAATTCCAATCAGAACATGTTTGATCTTGAGTTCTGGCAAAGTAAGTACCTGAACATTCTGCGCAAGTCAGCCAGATTACACTGTACGTGTTTGAAATACTTCCACTGACTTATCTCATGGAGGAAATGATCGTTTAATACCCTGACTTTAATCTTTGCCAGGCTGTCAGGACGTGATGAAAACAGCTACGTGAGAATATGAGCAGACTTTATATTTTTCTTTTCAACATTTACCACTAGGTGTCAGATTTCTCCTGCTCTTACCCGTGAGACTGGGAGAACCTCAAACAACAATGATCGTTAATCACATCAAACAAACTTCGTCTTAGAATCTTAATCTGGCCCCAAAATCTGGTGAAAAATAGCTGGTTGAGCAAACATCATTCATCACCTAATACACAACGTGTTCTCACAACTTATGGTTCATTAAGTTAAGACTTTGTGTTATTGATTAACAATGAGGTCTCTGATGATGGGGCAAGTTAATCGACAAAAGATGAGGTGGTCCTCCTGACACCTCCAGACCTGGTAGCTTATTTAAAGATGATTTCATTTTTCTTTCCAGGGGGTCACACACAACATCTACAACTGTCTCAGGCAAGGTAAGATACTTCACTGCATATATCAATATTAAATATTTATCTGAATAACATTTTCATACTAATACCATGTGTTGAAAAGCCACAATCATCAACACTAAAGCTTTCTCTTATCATATGGATTGAATAATTTATTCTTAATTGAACTCCGGCCTTTTATCTGGAGCTGCGGGACCCAAAGCTCATACATCTTTCAGAAAATGTTGGCAAGTCAGTCATCACTGCACTGACGGCTACAGATGTTTCATTTCATCACTTTTATTTTTCTACTAAATGCAAAACTCAATTTTGGTGACTTAAAGGCAAGTGAGCGTGGGGCAGTACACACACACACACACACACACACACAAAACATGTACATGGAGTTTATTCAGCTGTAATCTATTGAACTTGTCTCACATACTCCCAGATAGATAGACAGATAGATAGTCCATATGCTAACAGTGCCTTTCTGCACATCACAACCTGCCACACAAGACGAGAACGATGCACCGACTGTAATTACTGTAATTTTCGGCTGCTGTAATTACTGAACTCGCTTCCCTCCTCTTTGCTTTTAAGAGACACATTAGCACTCCCTCCTTTTCTGGAAGTCCCCAAAAATATGGCAAAGTGGCTGACGTGAAAAGGGGAAAAACGTTCTCTTTAAACCGAAAGTGGTGAAAACGTTTGAAGGGAGTTGCTGCCCTATAGACAGTGGAGAGTTCCTTTAAGAGCGAACGTGCAGCTGCAGGAAATGGAGGACAAGACAAGTTGCATGGATACTGATGTTTCCTTATTGATTCTGACAAGCCGTTCATTTGTTGTGGTGTGCGATGTGGCCTCAAATCAAGGACAGCTGCCAATTACAAACAATATGAGCCCCCTTTGTTCTCTCCTAATTGCTTGTCTGCTGATCTCAGTAGTGTGCTGAGAGATGGGCTCATATCCAGACATGTTGGTCTCCTTTGGCTGCTTTTTAGTGCTGTAGGTGGCAGATAAACACACATTCACTCTCATATTTAATCCCTCTACAGTGGTCTCATCCTGTGATTTTTTTAATTACCTCCGTGTTTCCACAGAGCATTCAAAGCACCATGTCCTCTCGATCTATAACTATAGTGTCCTCTGGACGGAGCCCAGCGCTCGACCACAGTGGTAACTCATTAGTTTTAATTCCCATCATTCTGTTTTGTTTGTCTTTGAATAGCTCCAAAGCTGATCTTCACCAACCGAGTGTGTACTTTTGTTCTTCGTTAGGGTTGAGGATGCACGACACTCAGCTCTCCTCACAGCCCAAACTCCCGCTGGAGGATGATAGGGAGTCCGGCATCGGCTCCACTCTTGACCTCAGCGTCAACTTTGAGGGCTACAACCGACATACCAATCAGCACTCCAATACACCTTCACTCAGGGAGGCAGACAGGCTCCCTGAGGAGAAAGGTACAAGAGTGGCATGAAGAGGAGAAGCACACATTTATCTGTTGGGCTGGCAGCAGGTCTTATCTATTTGAAAAGGCAAATAACAGCAGCAGAAGCTGAGCCACATGCTCATTAGATACAGACATGCCCAAAAGACACAGGGCCTGTGGGATCGCACAGTCTGGGCAACAAAAGAAAAGTTGTGCTGTCACTCAGCAGTGTTTGGCTGCATATGGGTAATGTAGTGTATCAGATGGCTTTGCTCTCTACATGTGAGGTTGCTTACTGGGGCTATCTCTCTCATCCAGAACACGAGAGTGAGAAAAAAGAGTGTATGAAACGTAGCTGGCAGAATCAGACCACATTTTTGTGTTATCCGTTATACATTTGAAAACAGGTCAACTTTGCACTCCAGATTTAGAGCATGCTGTGAGGGTAACAATCTTTCTGGTTGTTGTTGTTGTTGTTGTTGTTGTTGTTGTTGTTTTGGACAGACAGCTCTTCACTGACCACAGCAGTCAGTCCGAACAAGATAAAGCAGCTCCTTATAAATATATCCAAGATCCCTCTCCTCTTCATCCTCCTCTTCTTCTTTGTTTGCTCCTTGGACACGTTGAGCTCTGCCTTCCAGTTAGCAGGGGGTAAGTACCATAACCCTTATCTTCCCCTCAGCGGGTTGATAGTGACTCACCCAGTTGATGTTTGACAAATACGTGAGTCACCGAAGAACAGTTCACACTCTCCTACTGGGGCAGTGCTGTATAATTTACTGCAGAGATTCATCTGCTGACCTTTTTGGATTTGGGGAAACAAGCACTTTGAATCTTGTTTAACATTGCTCTTGGCAACCCTGTCATATCTGAGACCAGTCGTTGTTTGTTTTGTGTGTGTCTCTGTGTGTATGTGGGCGGCATATTTAACCAGGTAAAGTGGCAGGGGACATTTTCCAGGACAATGCTGTGCTGTCTAACCCTGTGGCAGGGTTGGTGGTGGGGGTCTTGGTGACTGTGCTGGTCCAGAGCTCATCCACCTCCACCTCCATTGTCGTCAGTCTTGTGGCCTCCGGATGTGAGTAGGCGAATACCAGCGTGTGCAAATGTGTGAGCGCCACAAACTGTAGCATGACTGTTGTTTTTTAAAGTTTCAAACAAGAATCTGAAGCGGAAAGACGTCCAGACTGTCCTCATTTAGTCTAATATATATAGTGTGTGTGTACTTTAAACACTGTATCCCTGTGTGTCTCTCAAGGCTATCAGAAGAAGAGTAAACAAAAAAAACAGAAACATTAGCAATCAAAACTCCCATTGTGTGTGTGGCAATAACTAACTTATTCATTTGCAGTTTGCATAGTTATAATGTCAGTTTTCTGGCTCCCAATACAATCACATGCTGTCTTCCCCATGAAGGAAACAGTAAATTATGCTTCTTCCTGCTTAGCTTTAAGGGTCAAATTGACAAATACAGCTTATATTAAATACATAAAAGTAAGCAGATGAAGGTGTATTAGGTCAAGGGAAGATTTAGCTCTGTATACACATATATTAATGTTCTACAGCAGTCAAGTGTAAACTAGCAGATGAGGAGCCAAGAAGTAATGTACGTTCTGCTATTGTTATATAAGGGTAAGACTGGCATTATATTATATTATATCATATTGTAAACAAATCCCATGAAAAGATCAAGAGCAAAAACTGTGTTGTTGTCTGTGGTTCTCAGCCATGAGCCCACTCCCTCTTACTAAAGACTGAACCTTGTGTTGCAAATACATATGCATTTAATAATTACATTTATGAAAAGGCTACATAAATTCCTGATTGTTTTTGACAAACATTAGTCAAATAGGAGTAAAGAGCGCATTTGTTGAGGACTATTTTCAGCTGTGGATTAATACAGCAGTATTTCTGCAGCCAGACAGTGTATATGGGATTGACTCAAAATAAACTGCAGTGTCCAAGTTCACCTGAATGAAGGGAACATGTTAGCGGGTGCAACTTTGTAGCTCATTTATAGTTTTAATAGTTTTTGGATAATGATAGATGCCTGCTGCACATGGTAAACTACGCAGAAAAATACTTGTTTTATTATTAATTATTGTATTATTATTATAAAATGTCATTATAATGATCCTTATAAATTAATTAAAATCTCTAAATAATTAAACAGTGCATGATTTAATCTTTCTTTTGTGTAATTATTACCTCACAGTCACACTGACCTGAAATTGCCATTTCGAGATTTGATCTAGCTTGGCTGGGATCAGGGGGACAATCTAATCAAACCAGTTCACACCCTGTAACCTCCCTCCAGCTCAGCCACTCTCCAGTTTACCATGCCCCATAAGACCATCACACGGTAAGGTTACGACCTGTCTATTGCTAGCATAAGCTCAGAGGTTGCCTCACGTTTGTCTGTTGCGTTAAACTGATGCAATGAAATGACATTAGTATGCACGAGCTGCCTTTCTGCTTCTAAATCCTTTTGTAAGTGAGCAAGGGAAAAGATAATATGTAATTATCAAAGAGAAAAAGACATGCATGGCAATGAAAGAGTGTGTGCATGAGTGTTTTCAAGGTCATAATCATTAGAGGCATCCTCACCATTAACCCAGCTCCCCTGCAGAGTGTGAAGGCTAAGCAAGCCTCCACTTTACTGCAAATTACAATCACCTTTCATCTCCATTAAAACTGAAAAACAAAAGGTCATGTGTTACTGTTCACAATAAAGGGAGACATCCACCCATTTACAATGTTTTTTTTTGTTTTCCTTTATGTTCATATAGTTGTAAAAATTGCAGAGATGACTTCCAGGTAAAATACATTGCTCTGTGTGGTTTCATCTCACAGTGTTAGAAGTGAGGTCGGCTGTTCCAATCATCATGGGGTCCAATATTGGGACTTCAGTCACAAACACCATAGTGGCCATGATGCAAGCAGCAGAGAGGACCGAGTTTCAACGGTGAGTGTAGAAAGGTGGCAAGGCAGGAGGTGAGTGGAGGAGAAGCTGAAGAGCAGGGAAGAAGAAATTGGAATGGAAAGGTGAAGAGGATAAGTGGGTAGATGGAGGAAAGAAGGATGAAAGTGCAAGTGAGAAAGCAGATGAGGGTGAAGAGAAATCATTAGCAGCTGTTCACCGCTTCTCTGCTTCAGCCTCCTTTTGAGAGTAATTTCTGCAACACTGACAATAATGGCACCAATCCACACTGATCCTACACCAGTAACCCTTTGGCATGAAAAATACGCCACTGAACAGATGGAATGTTACTGTACTTAATCTGTGTCTGGTAAAATGCACATAATTTATTAATTTACTCACAAACTAGAGTCCAAACTAAAATGCTCGTTACATCACACACATCCAAAAAAGTTGATCCATGAAAAGCAGATTAGCAAGCAATCATTTTGAGTAGTTCATCATGCTGCTCAGTGACCTTACTTAATGCAGAAAATGATTGTGACCCACTGTAGTGCCTTTGCTGGGGCAACAATCCACGACTGCTTCAACTGGCTGTCGGTCCTGGTTCTGCTCCCACTGGAAATGGCAAGTGGCCTCATGACTCGGCTGTCCCACCTGCTGATCACCAGCTTCAGTCTTCAACCTGGTGAGGAAGCACCTGAGCTGCTCAAGGTCATCACTGAGCCAGTCACCAAGCTCATCGTACAGGTAAAACTATCGGCCAATCACCATTTTCGTAGTTTTATACTTGCTAAAACCCAAACAGAGACTGTCCAGTCATAGCTCATGAAACTAGTGATGGCAAGTCTGTCGATCTTTGGATTTCTGTATTGAGACTCTGCATTTGAGGAGTTTGAGTAAAGAGCACTACCATGAGACTACCATGTTCATCAACTCCAATGTAAGCTGCAGACATGTCCAGCTAACTAGCTTACAGTAGTAACCAAGTATTACTTTCAGCTCCCACAGTCCTGGAGCTGAGAATACTGCTCATTTTTACCTGATTTTGACACCTAATTTCATAAACTTAAGCTAAGCAGCCATTCAGGATTATATTAGAGTAAAATAACAGAATGATCCAACTTTTTATTATACAAGGACTAATTAGCTCTACTATAAGAACAATCTGCTTCTCTGTATGTGTCTTCTACACTGATCATCGGCTTTAGCTCCAGTCTATTAGCTATAGTCTATGATACCAAACAAATAAGTTCATATTTAAGACCTCTTTTATAACTTTAAAAAAAAGCCAGTTGGAGACTGCGTTTTCATGGTTTTCATCTAACTCATGTAGCCAGTGTTAGCTTAATATGTGCTAGCTACAGCTGAAATGAGAGTCCTGCTTTTGTTTACTTCTGTCTGAGATGAAGGTCCCATTGTTTTAACAGTTACTAAGAATTTTGCACTGCTGCCGTTATTATTACAAACTGCCTATGAACAGTACAAGCCAAAGCTTGTAGTTTCATAGGCATAGCAACAGAGGGTGGGGCTTCTTGCACATAGACACTTTAGCAGGATGCTCGTTGTTGGTCTTCTGGTTGAAGGACTGAAAGTTTAATACTTTAAACTTGCTCTATCGTGATTCGAACTTTAAAGATGAAAATATTTCACCCTTTCACCCGCAGTTAGACAAGTGTGTGATCACAGCCATCGCCATGGGAAATGAGGGCATGAGGAACAGGAGCCTGGTGAAAGAATGGTGCCAGACTGACCTTGTTATGGTAATGGGTGTCTCTAGCACTGTCTCCTGCACATGCAGACAATTGTGTCACACACTGGCGCCAAATAGATCCTGTCACTGCTGCCAGTGACAACTGTGTTGCTAATTTGTGTTGCATTACAGTTGCATCTTCCTTTCTTTCTTTAGTCATCTGGCAATGTGAGCACTGAACACTGTGGACCCAGTCATGACTTGTCCCAGTCGTCACTGAAGTGTGAGTTCAAACTCTATAATATCTGTAACCCACCCAATCTGTACGATGATTCTGATTATGTATTTCAAGTATGCGTTTTCTTTTTAGTATTGGTCTAAAATGTAATCAAATTGTGGGATAATTTCCTGATGATTGTTGGTCCTGTCTGTCTGCAGGTAGGCATTTGTTTGTGTCTACCGAGCTGTCAGACCTCAGTGTGGGTCTGATTCTCCTGGCAGGCTCTATGGTTGTCCTCTGCAGCTGTCTACTTCTTCTAGTCAAGCTGCTCAACTCTCTTCTTAAAGGCCAAGTGGCAAAGGTCATCCATAAAGTCATCAACACAGGTGGGCATGCTTTTACACATCAACATGTAGCAGGTAAATATACAGTATGCTCTCTGCAAACCAAGAAAACTGTGCTTTGGTTGCACATTGCATGAAAGAGTCTTTATAGAAGATACAAGTCTTGCTGTGGTTAATGTGCATGTGGGTAATTTTCATCTCTCTTATCTTTATCTCAACAGACCTGCCATATCCGTTTGAGTGGCTGGCAGGATACATGGCGATGGTTGTGGGTGCAGGAGTAACGTTTGTGGTTCAGAGTAGCTCTGTCTTTACTTCAGCCATGACTCCTCTTGTAGGTGAGTGACATATGCACCTGTGGAAACTGTAATCGTGGAGATAATACACTACATTCTGAAAACTGAGATAAAGAGAAAAGGAGGAAATGTTTTTGTGATAAGGTATTTGTAAGTGGGGCACAGAAAAGTGCAAGTAAAAGTGAAAACTCAAGTGAAAAATCAAGTGAGTTAAAGCATGAAAATCTGTGAGCACCAAATACATATGACACATTAAATATAAGAGGAATATATTACTTAAAAACACAAGAGGAAACATGGTAAAAAGACCAAATGTGCAAAAATAATAATTCCTCTGAGAGGTCAAATATTTTCTGTCATTAAAAACTCAGAAATTTGTCATAACTATAATAATTATAGTTATTAGACCTTTATAAAATATAATGACATCCACCAACACAATACCCCCAAAATGTTCCGTAATACCAACATCTGTTCTTAAAATTACAGATGTAGCTTTGAAGGCAATACACTCATTTAGTGTTATGAGTTATAATCAATTTAAGTAGGCTGAAGTACATTATCAACGTGTCCTATGTTATTTTCTGGGAAAACATGTGATTACATTCTGCAAAGCACCACAACTGAGGACAAACAGCATAGACAACATACTCTTAGATTTAGTGGAAACATGCAAAATTAGTTTACAGTGGGTGACTGCTTGTTTCTATCAGCCTTTTTTGACAAGAAATGCCTTGCCACAGCAAGACATGGGGAATCACTTAACTAATATACAACTAAATGGCAAATTTATCAAATTTATAGCTGCTGGGAAGACATCAAATACATGCTCTTTATTCTTTGTTTATTAGATACTCGTCACTGCCAATGAGACAAGTAATCGTCAGTGACTGAGCTTCTGCAATAATTGCTCCAACATGGTGGACTAGTGCTGTGATCAGTTTGGGTTAGGATTAGAATACAAATGTTGCACTGAAATCTGTGAGTCCGTTCAACAAGTAGCTGCATACATGAACACAGCATAAGCTGCATGGCTTTTTTTTACTCTCCTGGGTATGTAAAGTGCCTTTCTACTTCTTGTCCACCACCAGCTACAGTGACCACAGACTGACAGCATGTCATAACACCTCCAGCCATTAAAACACTGAGTAAAATCTGTTTAACCTTGTACACTGTCATTGCCTCTGCCACAGTTTTGACAGTCTATGTGAGCACTGTTAAGCAACTATTTGATCTTTTTGTCCACTGTTTGATTTTGTCTATAGAAATACTGTCAGGCAAATTGGACAGTTAATCAAAGCAGCCTGAGGCGTAATCAGTGGTACTTTTGTGAGTTCAACCCAGTATCACGCCGAAGCGTGTAATACACCCGCACGAAAACAGTGTCAGTGTTGTGAGGGAATTTAATTCTAGCATGCAACATATAGGAGTTAGACAGGGTCGAGCATTCAGTATGTCCTGGGCTCACTGTAGGGTTACTGTTTGTAGTGTACTGTAAAAATCTTAGATTGTTATGGGGATTTCTTGATTTCCTCTCCTTGACACAGAGCAGCTGTATCTGCTGTATGTTTTTAGGAAAACAGGCATCATTTTGATCATTACCATGGATGGTAACTGAGGTCACAGGATAGGGCTGTGTCACTCCATACACACAACAGATGGGTTAGAGGCCTTTATAGAGTCAGATAATGTCACTAAGGGTAAACATATTTACTTGTTTGTAGACTAATGACTGTTCAGAGTCACCCAAAATAAAGTTTGATGAGTGATGGGTCACAATTTAATTAGGCTAAGTAAAGGAAAAGATCTTGGTTGTGGTTAAAATAACTACTTCCTTAAAACAATCAATGTCTATTGGTTTCACACTGGAAATGAACCCTGATCTCCTGAAACAAGGCTGGTTTATCAGTATATAGTGTATTACGTAAAAGTAAAATTGTAATACCAGTGTGACACATTATGTGTTCTTTGTGTGCAGGATCTAAAGACGTGGCACTGTAGATGTTTGGATCACATCAAATGACACAAAGTTATAAAGCAAATTCAGATATAATTCACAGTGTGGTGAAGCAGTTTGATTGTTTTATTCATAACTTGACTTTTTCAGAGGCTATTTAGTTTTTACCAACTTGTTTTTAAACTACATTGGCAGTGGCTCAACTCTTTCCATGATTCTTGTTTTCAGGAAGAGTGAGACTTTCTTGTGTTTATTAGCCATGCTGGCCAGGCTCTATTCAGACTGCAATATCTTAACAATTCTACTGTAGATGGATACATGCAAAATTGTATACATTCATGGTTCCAAGAGGATAAATCCTGAGAATTTTGTTGATCCTCTGACTTTTCCTCTAGTGCCACACTGACATTGACATTTTTAGTTTGTAGTGAAATATCTCAACAATGGCTGAATTACCATGAAATTTAGGTATCGATGGTGCCCAGAGGATGAATCCTTATGACTTTGGCGACGCCGTGACTTTTCCTTTTGTTCCATTATCAGGCCAAATTCATTTGGTCCAGTATGTTTGGCATACTTTAGACTGTAATTTGGCAGGTTTAAAATTGAATTCCATCTTTTTCACTTTCACAAACACCACTCCCACTTGTCCAACATGATTTACTGCTCAGTTTGGTTACTTTTCTCCGGTTTGTGTCAGGTGATCTTGGATAAAATGCTGTTTATAATCTGGAGTGGATCCCAGCAAGTGTCCAGTCTTGAAGGTTGTACTGATGTGAAGTTTCTTTTTATCCTGACCCTGCAGTTATGACTCTTGATTATCTCTTGTAATGCCTTATTAAACTCGACTCTTTGTTAGTATAAGATCTTTTCCTTGGGTATGTCAGCACTGTGCAGAGGTGGCTATCAGTCATGTTACTAACCTGGACTCTGTGGCAGAGAGAAATCGACTGATAAACAAGGCACATACTTTTTTTCTGTGAATCAAACGTGGAAGAATTACCACTGCAAGCAGCTCATAATATGTGCTGTTGTTTCCAAGGCCACTGGTTTTTACACCAAGTTATAAATTCTAACAACATGACCTCTAAACAGACATTTACTGCTACAGTAGTAAATTGTTAACTATACATTGAGCAAAGATTTACTTGATAGGTCTAGTCATATATTTAATGGCTAATTAAAAAGAGTTTGTTCCCATACTAGTGAGAGAATAACTCAAATTTCCTTGTTGGCCAATAGCTCATTCGCCTGCTAGATGAGGCCAAATAAGGACAAGAACCTGCTTATTTACACTGATGGAGTCTTGTGAAGTTTATAGAACATGTTGCATAACCGGCACTGTATGCCACTGGCTAAATGAAGCATGTAAAATCAGTGATGACTGAGTCATCACCCTGCTACACAGTGATAAATGTGCGATGGGAATAATTTCTCATTTTCAACACGAGTAATAAACTTGCTTGAAAGGCAAGAGACTTTAAGGCATAGATGCACAAATATTTCTGTTTTTACTCGCTGTTAACATGTCATAGTCCCATATATTGAAAACAAGCTAGAAAATAACAGATTGAGACCATTTTCACGTAGTTTCAGTCCTTGCATAGATACCAGAGCAATATTGCTCTACTTTGGTTGTCAGTTGCTATCAAGCAACCACTCATTAGTCATCTTACCTGGCAAAGGGATATATTTCAGCCTCTATGGTTCCATTGTTATTTTTTCAAATATTTGGCTTATGTTCCATGTACAAATCGTTTTAGATTTTGTCTGTTTATCTGAGCTGTAATATTAGTCAAATACTTTGAATAGTTCAAATTGTTCCTTTTAGACCTTTTGGAAAATAGTTTTCATAACTCTCAGCAAGTTCCTCATGACTTTTATTTCACTGCTGTGCTTTTTTCTATCGCTTCTAATAGTTGAAAAAAACAGTGATTCAAGATAATAGGAGCTGCTTTGAAATCGAATCCTAGTCACACATTTTCATGTTTTGCAAGAGAGATTGGTGTAGTTTGATTTTAAAAATGTACAGGGATAAAAGATACGGTTCATCGGCACTGACACTTGCTTTTGTTGCATCTGTTATCTCGAGAGCTGATGATTGCAGTGCACCTCACACAAAAGTGGTGTCAAGTGCATCAACTAGTTTCTGAGAAAGTAAGAGATACTCTGCAAATATTTAAACAGAAGCTGCTTAAGAAGATTTTCTGGTTAACCATCCTTTATTTATTGTACTTGTTTCTTTCTTTCTTCCAACACAGCATGTTTTCTGCTATCTCCCACAGGTATCGGTGTGATCAGTCTCGAGCGAGCGTATCCTCTCACCCTTGGGTCCAACATTGGCACCACTGCCACAGCCCTGCTGGCAGCGCTGGCCAGTCCTGGAAACAAGCTAGCAGCAGCCATACAAGTAAGCCAGGCTTTTATCAGATATGAGAGCCATGTTAAAAAGGCTCTTCATGAATATATTTTCCACTGATATGCCCCTCAGAGAGGAGGATGAAAAAGACTGTGAGAAAACAATAAGAAGGTTCACCAAATGAACAAAATCATGTGAGAGACATGTTCTCTACAGGTTCCGGATTATAATAATGTTTGTGTTTATGCAGATGTGTGTGCAGAAATGAATGAAGCAAAAGGTGCATGCTCCAGGAAAAGAAAATGCTTGTCAATCTTCTCTAGGACACGAATCTGAAAATTAAATCCATATCATGTCATTGAAGCGAATGATGACAAAACAGGTCATGTAGACTCTTTCTGAGGATGTAAATGACAGCACACACTGACTGTGATGAATTACATCCTTCAGCACTCTGAGGGCCAGATGTATTAAGGGTTTTGTGCCTGTATGACGCAGTCTGCCCCAAACACATGTGCTGTATTTACCCAACAGACGCAGCAGGCTGGAGTCCTGGTTTACATGTAATTTATGCAAGTGTCTGCAGGGTGCACCTCTCTCCTGATTGCATATGAAAAGGATACATAAGCATAGCACAGATGGGATTTACAAGAGCCACAAGGAAGATTATAGTGGCTAAAAGAAATGTGCATTTAATATAGGCTTGTATAAAATTAAAATTGATTATTTATAATGAAAACAAAACAAATAGGCCATATTAATGAACACAATATTTGATTACTGTAATGCAAATGAATAGTTGATGGATGTTGTGGTTTGTGTTAATCTTTTGAGAAAGAAACGGAAACCAAAAGGGAGAAATTTATATTTTTTTGTTTCATGATTGAGCCCCTATGAATTAATTTGAGGGAATACAGTTTCGGGATCCAGTCAAGACCTTTCAATACAGCCAATGAAATCTTTTGTAATGCAGTAAGGTCAGCTTTCTCTCAGAGGCAAAGCAGATGGTCAGCAGTCCCAACACAAGAGCCACTTGTCTTGTCCTGCATCTTAGCTTGTTGTACGAGCAACCAAACAAACATTCACCAATGAAAATGTCCGTTTGTAAGACAGATAATTAGCTGCTCAGTTGCAGCACATTAAACAGATTGTAAACGTAGCTGAAAATGTCAAAGAAAACTGCAACACACATTTTTACAATGCCTTTCTGTTAGTATCTCTTGATCTTCTCTTTGTACGTAGATTGCTCTGTGTCACCTCTTCTTCAACATCTTTGGTATTCTGCTGTGGTATCCTCTTCCGTTCATGCGTCTGCCGATAAGGATGGCTCGTGTCCTGGGTGAGCGCACTGCCAAGTACCGCTGGTTTGCAGTCTTGTACCTTTTGCTTTGCTTCTTGCTCCTGCCCTCGCTGGTGCTGGGCCTCTCGCTGGCAGGATGGCAGGTGATGGCTGGCGTTGGGGCTCCTTTCCTGGGTGTGACCATCTTCATAGCCATGGTAAATGTGATGCAATCCCGCAGCCCAGGTCACCTGCCCACTAAGCTCCAAACTTGGGACTTTTTGCCCCAGTGGATGCACTCTCTCAAACCGCTTGACCGCTTGATCACCAAGACAACTGTCTGCTGCAGCATCACATGTGAGGGTGGGCAGGGGGAAGAAGAAGAAGAAGAAGAGCACATTTCGACACAGACAGCTGCTGTTTTAACCCCCAAGAACCCAAACAAAGAGTCCATGCAGAGGAAGGTAGATCTGGCTTATGAAAACCCAGTCCTGGACTACCTGGATGAGAAAAGACCAGGAGTACGGGTTCTCAAATTAAAGGGATTAGAGAGGTGCAACAGCACACCACTGTAGTCAAATGGATAGCAGAGAGCAGTTTATTGATTGTTTTATAATTAGAGATAGCCTCCCAAAGCTCATGAGCTCAATATGAGATTTTAACTTGGAAAACATCCATAGAATTGACCGAGCTCTGCAGCTAGAAGTCAGACCAAACCATCTATGAGCTCTTCACATGTTCATGCAGCTCACCATTTCTCGAAACTCTCATGATGAACATGGCTTTCCATCATTTTACATGATCTTCATCACAGTTTTTGCTAGTTCATCTCCACTTTTTCCAATGTAAATGTTCACATTCACATTTTTAATGAGCACTTTGAGGAATTCTCATCCATGTTTCATCCAACTGGGCAAAAGTTCATCATTGTCAGCTGTTGTTCTTAAGGTCAACTTGATGAACATGTAACACATATAATAAAATGTAACTGCATTAAAGGTACCCTGCGGACCCTGGTTTCAAGCCATTCCACTGGTTGACTGTAATGTGCCAACGATTGTAGGCAGTGATGAAGAAGACGGGCAACTTGCTGCATATGTAATCACAAACCAGTTTCAGTGGATAGTTTCTGGAGAAGTCACCATGTTCTGTATGTTTGAGCATCTTATGTAAAGGCCAAAAATCAGTCAGTAACCATACATAGTGAATGTGCAGCCATGCACATCAAAATAATCACTGTGCCAGATTTGATAATTATAGAATCATACAGACTACAGCTTCCTGACTTTCACAACTTGCTTTGGGAAACTGGGACACACTTCTAGGAACAAGAAGAATTTCATTTTTTATTTTGTTGTTCAGACTTTCTAAAATCAATCTGGATACAATCTGGATATGCCACAACGAAAATGGCAATCTGAACAAGTCCTGTGATACACTACATGGGCTAAATTGCGCCTGATTCCCTATGCACGTCATGTCTGCCAGGTCAGGCTATTATCGGGCTGGTACTGGCTGGCAGCCATGCCAACATACACCCTAATCCTGCTGAGTGACTGAAGCTAAGCAGGTATGGGCTTGGCTAGTACCTAGAAGTTCCTAAGAAAAGTTCCAGAAGTTGCTGCTGGAGGTTGCATTAGTTGGCCAGTTGGTAGTCCTAATAAAAGGATACAAGGATACCGTGCTGTCCGAGATGTCTGCCTTTGTATGAGACATCAAACTGAGGCTCTGACTCGATGCTGTCATGAAAGATCCCATGGCACTTATCACAAAGAGTAAGGGGTTTCCCAAACCCCCTAATATCTGGCTCCCTATCTGGCTTGATCATTATATTATGTAGTCTGAACCTGACATCAAGGGTTTAGCTTAGAGTGTAAAACAAATAATTGTTATCCAGAATTCAGCAGTCTTGGGTGCAAAGTTCATCCATTTATCGAGTCTGTTATTGACAAGAACAGACAGAAAATAAAGATAACCATCGATGTTGTTAACCAAGTCTATTGATAAAACAATCTCATTACTAACTGGATAAATTCATCATTATGTTAAATACCATGTACTCACTTGTTATATAAGAGTAAGTGGGTGACTGAATACACACAAACACTACAAAGGATTCAAAGAATCGTCACATTGGCTCCTTGATGTTGATGTAGTGCTTGAATCTATTGTAGCTTATGCGTGTGCACTGTACTGTTTGTGCATGTATGCTTGTCTAAGTGAGAGACTATGCACACTTGGGAGGTGTTGCTGAATGTGTGAATATGTGCTGTGTTTTCTCTGTTGCACTGAAACAAATGATGACGTACCTAAGAAATATTGACTCCCTGATGTCTGATTTAATAAGAGAATAAAGTCAGACTTTTTCAGATACAGACACTTTCATTCTTTAAGGTGACAAAGTAATGACTCGGAAGAGCGCTGAGTAAAAAGACTCTGCCAGGCTCTGCTGGAAAGATGACATTTTTGTGTTCTTGTGTGTCTTACTTTAAAGAACCTTTCAGTAGGAAGATATGCCTTCTTTGTCCTCTCATCAGACTCCTCTGAGTCTGCCATGCTCTTTAATGTTTCAGTGTTTTAAATTAGATGCGAGCTTCTCCACCACCAGACACAGCAATTTATTTTGAAAGCTGCCAGCACCCAGAAACTAGATCCTACCATGACTTCTGCAAAAGAGCTGATCTGAGTGCTGATGATCTGCAGCGTGGAACTGAACACAGGGGACTGCAGTTTGGATCGGCGCTGGAGTCCAGCAGGGTCGGGTCACGATCCTGGCAAGCCCTCGAGTGTGGGGATTCACAGAGATTATCTGGAGCAGGCAGGGTTCTCCTGCTGTCATCGTGGTGCTCAGTCTCTACATTACTGTCAGATAAAAAGTAGCACATTTTATTAACTCTGATTCACATGAACATACCCTTAAATGACCTTTTTTCTTTACTTCTCTATAAACTACAAAAGAGTTTCACTTTTTTTGTGTGATCCCAGTGGAATCTGTTACATCTCAAGCTACACTCGCTCACACTCATTTACTGTACAGCCCCCTACAGTTACAGTATGTGTGTTTTTACAGTATGAGGAAGTAAATCCCGTACTCCCCGCAGAGACTAAAAAGTTATTTCTTCCTCCCATTTAAGTACAACCTTATACATGTTGGGCTGAAGTCACACCACATTCTTCTAGCTAATTGCACGAACTCTTTCAACTCTCTCAGATTTTGCTGCCAAAGCATTTTGCTTCACTGCCCAGGTGCTGAGGCAGCAATAATCTATCAACAGCAGCTATTTTGTGCTGTGTTAGATGTTGTCAGAGAATATCTCAGAGGGATCGCAATACATGTGTACAACGAAATTAAGGTACAGAGACACCATTACTGAGAGTGCTGTGGTAAAATGTAGCCACTATCACTGAAATAGAAGTACACTTACATATGACACTTCCTATCTAAAGCACTCACGATAATAGCTCAACCATACACACACACTGATGGCAACGCCATTGGGAGTCATTTGGGGTTCAGTATCTTGCTCCAGGACACTTTAACTGGACTAGGGGAGCTAGACGGCTCGCTCTACCACCTGTTGTTAGAGAAAATAATGAAAGTTTTTGCTTCCATATATTCCACTTTTCTCTGTTTTTTAAAACTAAACTTGTAGGAAAGGCTAGTTTCCGATTCATTGTTTCCAAAACATTAAACACAATAACCAAACTGAAAATGATCCATTATTATTGAGCTTCTCATGTAAAAATGGCAAGAGGGTGTGGTTAAGTTAGCTCTTTGTGGGCCTGTTGGGACAACATCTTTAATTATACTCATACTTCAGTTTACACATCTCATCCACAGGGTCAAATGTACTCTTACTTTTACTTCTTTGCCATGAGTCCAGACTGACATATAATATGTAATGCACGTTTTGTTTTATGTGTTTGGATTTATTCCTCTAATCACTAAGGCATGGGTTGCGCTTAATGGAATCGTGTGGACGCATTTGAATGAGAACTTTTGTATTTCGGGTGCTATAACCTCATACGATGATAGATCTGTATGCCTGAACGTACTACCACAGGATCAGACCTCGATGGCCATGGCAGAGAGAGGAAAAATGTATTCAAGGATGGTGAAGTGTAATAACTAAAACTCCTTTGTGCTTCAAGAGGGAGCATTAGGAAAGGTGTGTCAGCCACAGCTGGTAAGGTTCCTTGCTAAACAGTTTTAGAGGTGAAGACTCAAGCTCTTCTCAGTGCAGTCCAGGTCATCTTTTACTGCAACAGCAACTTGGAATAATTTTAAATGTCATCATAAGAACCACTCTATTTTTTGGCTGCATGCAGTCAGAAAAGTGGGGAATGTTAGCTTAAGGTTGCAGTGTTAACACAAAAAAATTATATAAAACAATATTCATGAAGTTTGAAAAGTTGTCATCACATAAAATGCTTCAAAAATTGCTTAGTCTCACCATGAATAAAAACAGATTGGTGTCTTTAGAAAAATTATCTAAATCAACCAGAGAAGAGTTTTTAGTTCTTCACTTTATCTGTGATTCACTCACATAATTACATCCTTAGCTGCACAAACACATTTATATTGAATGCAACTGAAATAGAGAGGAGAGAGAGAGGCTGACAAAACAGATGGAGATTTGGGGGCAAAACAAGCTCTCTTCCTGCAGGGCAAGGTGGGTGGCTGATCGGAATATGCGTGTTAATGCTGTCTGTTTTGCTGTCTGTTATTTTGTGCAGGCTGTTGGTGGAGGTTATTTTTACAGCATGTTAGGTTTGACTGAATGCTGGATAATGTGGTCATACCTCACTTCAGTGAGTTAGCATAGACAGAATGTGCAATTTGTTCTTGTTTAAACAGGAAGTTGAACAGCATTATTATCCTTATATAGAGCCATTTGTGGCCATTATTTTAAACTATCCAGCATCATGTTAATGCCTACAATTTCTCAAATGATAAATATGTTTTCTCACTATGATGAAACAGAATTACACCAAGTGAGGAATACAAAATGAGTACGTGCTGTGGGAATTGTGCTAACCTTCGGGACCATATGCAATTTGAGCTGTGTTGGGAAATAATTCAAGCTCCAGGATAACAATAAATCTTGCACAACATGTTGATAAATTCCATTAATTCACTGGTCTCCATGACCAGTGTTTATACACTCCAACATTGTGCAAATGTGATGTTTTAATGCAGCAAAAACTAGGGAGTGACATCTTGTGTCAGTTTTGTGAAGAAAGACAATGAAACAGAGGACATATTTTTGCAATAAAAGCAGGAGTTAGTGAGAAAAGTGTTGATGATGTCAGTGTCAGTGTTATTTTGTATATTCAATGCATTAACCTATCTAACTTCATCTATAGTGTTATATAATTTTGTATTCAAATGTTTGCTCCGTTCTTATTTGAATGACGTGTACAAAAACAGCCACATTGAATAAACATACAGTAAGAAAAGACGATAAACAAACATCATGTTATCTACACACAGTTTATAGAATCTGAGGTTACAAATTCAAGATGCGATAAACTCAATGACCCCGTGGTCACGATATGGTTGAGTTCAGCTCACTAGTGGAAAATTATTAATCGTCTGATTAGAAATTAAGAAGGCTTCTGTCAGATAATATTAAATCTGTGTGTTCTGCTCCAAACACACTCACTTGAACAAAAAAAAAAACAAGACAAAACAAATCATGGCAGATTGCTCCTTACTGTGAGTGGCAATTTTGAACAGTATCACACAACTATTAAACAAAATATCTAAAACATGCCGGCTGCGACCCTGAGAAGGACGAGTGGTTACAGAAAATGGATGGATGGATCTGAGACACCACATGAAATATTACACATGAATAAGCATTTTAAACATTATCCCGATACATATGGACCAAACATACTTATCCCTCAAATGTTTTTAATTTCCCATCAAATAAAGGATTATTTATTAAATGCCATGGCTTCAAAAAGTAAGGGTTAGCATTTTAAGGAGTGTATTCGTATGTTGATTCACAAGGAGGACTTGATTATTAAGAATATTTTATGACCTCGACATGGCTTACAGAGTTTTAGTTGGTTATTAATGTGAACCTCATTTTTTGTACTATAACAACATCTACCATGGGCTCTTAATAAACCGTTTACCTGAACTGATATGAGGTTATTTGTTATATTATATTACAGTAAGCAGTAAGCAAATATTGCCTGTGCTGTGAGTTTGTCTTGAAAGGGAATGTAAAATTAAAGTGATTTCTAATGAGATTTCTTGATTAATCAATTAGAAATTAATATACATGTGAGCTCATTTTGTTCATAGAGACATAACAGTCCTTGGGCTAACAGTTTGTGTCTGTCAGAAGCATCACTGTGGGACTCTGATGATGATGAATGAATGAGGTCTGGCAGTGTTATTTTAGCTATAAGTCAGATATACAGAAGGTGGCTAAGTATATGAGCCAGAACATTTTAGCAAAAGAAAAGCAAACCAGCAGTCAGTTAGCCACTGCAGATCGAGTGAACATAAACTCTGCTTTATTGTTTTGTCTTTGCACAAACAGCAGTGCTCGGCTTTGCCAGTATGATAAAAACCTAGCTGATGGGAGCCATGCTAACCAAACAGGACTGATCCAGCAGATCTGTGCTATAGTGACTTTTACTGGAGGGGCTGTTTATTTTTGTTGGATTTTATTTACAACCACAGCTGGCTGGAAAGTGAGAGTGTCAGAAATGTCACACAAAAGCCACATTTGATATTTGTTTTCAGTGTAACATGACGCAGCAGAATCACGAAGATACGAAATCATCATTGTATGGTGTGTATATCAGCCATAAAATGTGTGACAAAGTCAAATGTTTACTGTATCCACTGGAATGCTGAAATGTCTGCATAGGTTTAGAAAGCAGTGTTGACTTGCAGTTATCAGAACATAAATATAGAGCAGAGATTTGTTGGCGTGTTGCTCCATAACAGGCTTGGTTATAGCCACGACCTTTTCAGTGAGATTTAGTTCAGCACTGGTAAGTGGCAGCTTGTGTTAGTGTGGGTGAGAGCAGGGCAGCTCTTCCATCTTTCTTTCTTCTCTTGTCTGAATGTAGATTTGCTCATTTCTCTGGAAGAAATGGATTAAAAAATACCCGTAATATAATCACAGGAATGGTCTGCAACAAGAACATGAATCTTGGCAAAAATCATTTTCACAGTAGATGTTGCCAACATAACAAAAGGATCAACAAGTGCCAGGTCTTTTACTGTTACTGTGATGCAGTCTGTTGTTTTTCCCTTGTACAAGCAGGTTTCTTGTAAATCCCTTACAATTCACAGCTGTGTGAACTGGACTTGTTCTCTCATAGCTCCATTTGGTGTCGTGACCAGGAGTCATGGATGAGTTTGCCTCAGCTCATTTGTTTTTGTGGATAGCCCTCTAATCACATGCACATGCGCACAATCAAGCATACCAAAACATGGAAACACACACACACACACACGCCGACACAGGCCAAATGATCCGACAAATTACTGAAATGGAAGCAGGAGAATGTGTTTGTTTATCCTCGGGATCTGAAACAGAAAATAAATGATCACTCTATCATAGTCGTCCCTAACACACAGAGCGTTCCATTTATTTTGCAGAACGATACACAGACATGCATAGATGCAAAAGTTTGCTGGAGACTAATAGTCAAATTTGAAGAAGAGCAATAAATCATTAGTTCTGTCATTCTTGAGAGCAAAACAACATTTCCCCCAGACGGACAAAGTTGGGGGTTGATTTGAATGATACATCATACGTACCAGTGCTCTCTGTAATTGTAGAGCAAAAACTACAAGCTGCAGTGTTGAGAGTTATTGGGTGATGAAAAATTCCATCTGGTGGTCATAATTTTCAGACACGTGTTATCAGGAGAGTAATACAGGAGAGAGCTCTGTATTAGCACTTATCACAGTCTTACACGTGATGATCACACGATTCGATTTGACACATTAAGACACAGGCCTTTTTATTTTTGCCTCTTTTACGACATCATTTTCATCATGGTAACATTTCATTTCACTGTCGAGCTGATCTTATGCAGATATACACTGACTGAGAATAAAACACAGTGACCCCAAAAAGCTGGTCACACTTTACAGCTCAAAAAGACAAAATTACAAACAACTATTTCATTTGAAGTCAGTTTCAAGGCTCCAAACATCTCTCCACATAGTGTAGCTAAGTCTTGGTCTCCCCACCCCTGAATTTTATTTTAGACCAGTAATAACTGATTTTTTCAGCCACTCGAGGGGAGCGGGAACAAAATGTTCACTATGACATCTATTTGGATTCTTGCCAAGAGTTATTCATGTCTGTTCTGTAGATATAAGTCAATGGCCTGCACTCTGTTAGCATAGCTTAGCATAAAGACTTTTTAGCCTTGATACAGCCAAGACTGTTTCCCCTTGCTCCCAGTCTTTATGCTAAGATAAGCTAGTGGCTGTTGGCATTAGCGCCATACTGCAGTAGTAGTAGTAAACAAACAAACATGATATATATTAATGTTTTATAATGTCTGAATACAGAATAAAATGTTGGAATTTGTGTTTTCTTTATTATGTCCTTTAGTTATAATGTGAGAATAGTGTTCAATTTACATATTGTAATCTTAACATCTGTCTTGAATACACTAATGCTGTTTACAGCAGCTACTGACTCAGATCAAGTCTTATTTATTTCCCACATTAACTCAGTTTTGTTCAGAGATTTTTATAAACTGGAGCCAGATTATATCAGTGAACCGTGTCCTCTTTGGCCTCTGTGGTCATCTCGTTTTGGTAGACTGGAAAAGTTTCCCCTTTAGTATTATACAGATGTGCTGACACTGTATTTGCGTGTCCTTTGTCTGTCCTTTTTATTCTATTGCTATGCTCTGCTATGTTGTTATGCCTTGTTTTTTATGGCATATGGTATAGTATACCTTGTCATTGTATTTTCTTTCCAATGAAACCTGCTATACTTTCTATTTACTATAGATAGCGCTACATCCACACTTCTCTGCTGTTGTTATAGTAAGATGTGATCATGAAATAACAGGCTGAACATTGGATCTGGGACTCTATATTCTCCTGCTTTGTTCTGTAGTTATAAATGATTTAGTTTAGTTTGCACTATTGAACTTTCAGTTGCCAGGTAATGTACACACATATTTGTATACGATTCATGTTGTGATTATGCATTCAAGATTGACAATAGTGAGTTAGTTATTGCATGTGATCTTTTACCTGGCAGGAACGATACACAAAAATATTTTGTGTGGCACCAAAAGTTATAAGAAACCTGAACTGGATTGCAATAGTTTGGCCCGTTTTTTGAAGACTCAAGCTGCAGTCCAGCTCATAAATTTGGAGAATTGTTGTCATATTCCATTAGAATATCCATGTGCTGAAAACTAATGGAATTATTATTGACAATTTAAGTGCTCTTTGGCCTTAACTCGTATGGCATCTACTGGCTTAAGTGTTGTTTTTTCCAGCAGTATGTGAAGTGCTGTCATATCATCCAGTGTCTGTCAGCAGCTCTTCGACAGGAGTGCTCTTCATTCAAATGGATAAGAGGTTAGACCACATGTTTCTGATCTTTAAAAGTGAAGTGGCTCTGCCTGCTCATCTCACTCACTTCATCTAGACTGATGAAAAAAAAAAAACTCCAGTGAGATTTACAAATGGTGCAGAAGTACGTGTTCCTGTTTCCTCAGATAAAATAATTAAGTACAGATTGCAAAGTGATGACACAGACAGACCACTTGATATCTTTAGGCATCACTTATTTCGTGTATCTTGACACATTGAGAAAATCCATGTCAATCAAGACCGGTTTGTCATGCCGCCTCCACTTAATTACAAATTAAGACAGCCTGACAGGTCAATGCTGCCTTTGTGTCTGCGATTTTCATGAAGCTATACAGACAGACAGATGGAGAGAGAGAGAGAGAGAGTTGCAAGTTCTCTCCAGTCCAAGCGTGTTGCTTTTTTTGGGTCCCTCTCTCGCTGTTGTTGACAGTTTGTTGGCGGCTCTGGTTAGAGAGGGAGGATAATTAATTTAGCCAAAAAAGAGCGACCCAGATGTCACAGGAGCAAGTTTTACACTGGGACATATCACACTTGTGGTGTGATATGCTTAAATTGAAATGATGAATTGGTGAAAATAACATTTTACATTCACCTAAAAAGATATCTTATACATTTTCAAATCTTGCTCCTACACTTGGTGACATCTTACAAGAACCATTTCAACTGTAAACATCAATCTGATGAATCCTAATGAGCAATTAGGAACTCATATATGAGACCTGATCAATAACTTTGTGTGTTTGAAAAAATACATATATAAAAAACAGATGCACAAACTTTGGGATTATATGTCTGAGTAAATATTCATTTAAAACCACATCTCCTCGTGGCACATTTATTTACTTATTTACTGGACCACACACCCATTAGTGCCATCAGTCCACTCAAGCTGCTTGCTAAATTTAGGGGAGCAGAGCGATGCTACCGACAGACTAAATGCACTTTCTTTCTAACCGAAGAACATCAAGTCCTGCGGTGCAGCTCAGTGCCTCCTCCTCATCCCCATGCTGAGAAAAGAGAGTAGAAATTGTATCAGTTGAGTCCTGCGTATAGTATGCTTCTCAGAGGAATGCAAATTCTCGTGTTTGTGTCTTTTGGACCAGCAGGGATTTGATTTGTCGGCTTCCCACTCCCAACTATCACAGTTATGCGTCATAAAGTGTTTTAATCTCCGTGTCACCTGTGTGTGGACACCCAGAGTGGAGCATTGTTCACGCGTTATTACATGTGACTTTGACAGAACCATATTAATCGACTGAGAGGGTTCAAAGGCAAAGCGGAGTTGCAGCCCCTTTGCTTCTTTAGTATGCTGTGTGTGGATCCTGTCTGCAGTGCGAGCTAAAACAGTACTGCTGTGCTCAGTGCTGGAATAATACTGAAATAGTGCTCAGAAATCACTTTGTGTCACCCGTGTCAGTTGGATTGTAGTCATTTGAAACACAAATATACAAACACAAATATATTTAGAGACATATGCCATGTATGCTTCCAGGTTTTCACGGTAAATCTGGGTGGGGAAAGTGAAATAGCAGCACTTTCCTCTCCCTAATCCCCACCACTGAGGTGTCCATTAGCAAAGCCTGGTTGCTGCTCCACTGGAGATGCTCAGAGGTCAACAGAGCAGACATGTGTGAATGTATGTGAGTGTGACGCAGGTCCTCATTTTGTGCATATTTCCAAAACAAATCTGCAATAAATCATATTATCACAAGCTAATTATAGCTGATAGCAGATTCTGGGGCCTGCTATGCCCAGCTCATAGTCCAGTCTTGCATATTGGCGCTACAGTGTTATAAGAACATGCATTAAAGCATTAGATTATGGTCATACTGCATGGAGAACCCAAGTATGGCCTCCAGCTGATCACAACTGTAGGCTACAAAGCCCAGGAGCCAATCATCAGCAAGGATCCAATTCAGTTGGCACCATGCAGAGTTCATGGCACCGCTTACGTACGGCTGAGCAAGTATATGCAAATTTTCAGGACACTGCCCCACAGAGAAGGGTGGTGAAGCCTTCAGAGTCCATTAGAGGACTCCCGTGATCACAGAACCTTTGTGACGTGTATTCTTCATTCATAAATACTGGGATTGTCAAGAGGCAAAACTACTACTAAGGATATTGAGGTCACATCATGAGTAATTGTTCTGGCAATTTGGGGGTTTAAGCAACCTGGGATACATACATTACATTACATTCTGCAATTAAAATCTCACACACGTTGAGTATTTTATAAGCTCATTCCAGTGTTTTTGATAACTAAAATATTCAGTATTTCTCAGCCACTTCATTAGTTAACAGGAAACCAAATAATTCAATATGAAAAATCCAAATGATAAGAAACACTTTTGTGGTGTCCGCTTGGTTCAGAACATGCTGTGCATCACAGATAAAGAGCATGGAAGATTTGTCAGTACAAGGATGATTACTGGGATAAAGGCACAATTATTACAATCCTTCATCAAATGTATCTTACTTTTATTTCCCGTTACACTGGAAAGTTGTTCAGGCTGAGTGTGTGTCTGCGTGTGTGTTTCACTGAAAGTGTGTTAGGAACAGCTCAAAACTCTTTCACACTTTAAACTATTATGTTCAATTATATTTAAAAGGCACCGAAAGCATTACCGAAATATTATTTTTCTTTCATTCATGTGCAGTGAGACATAGAGGGAATCGTGAGGTGACAACAATAAAGAAGCCTGGATATGTGTTTATGCACTAGGTGAGAGGCTGCCCTCTTGGTGCTCATAATACAAGTAGCCACAGAGAAAATGATGGTGGTGGTGGTGGTGGTAAATGCGGTGGGATGGCAGTCAGAGGTTGCGATGACGATCTCAGCGGCAGTCATTTCAGTTTTTAGTCATCATTGTGAAAATGTGCGAAACTCCACAACAGCCTCGTTGGTACATACACGCTGTGGGTCCGTTTTCTTGGTGAATAACTGATCGTTTTCACACACAGTCGTGAAGACATTCCATGAAAACACTTGGCACTCTTCCCCCTCTCCTCCTATACTCTCCTTACCCTATTCCCCTCCTTACTGTGATGAAGTAGGTGCACAATGAGCAGAATGAATCCATTTTAATTGACAGGTTCCTGTTGCACTGTGGCCTGGCTATATGCAATGGGTAATGCATGAAGGACCTACCTGGGTTGGTTTCCAATGAGGAACGACACTGCCAGGTGCTAATGGTGTGTGTGTGTGTGTGTGTGTGTGTGTGTGTGTGTGTGTAGATGAATGTGTGTTTGTGCACACATGCATATGCTCATCTAACCTGACTTGAAATGAGCGCTGGCAGAGCTAAATGTCCATCAGATGACAGCTTGCATGTCAGAGCCTGTTTATACACTCATTTGGCTTTGATTGTGTGCTTCAGTGGGCAGGAGTCATGAACAACGCCGCACACGGAAACACTGTCGCTTTGTTTCTGGAAATTGTTTCCAAATCATGCTCTTAATCAGTGGAAAACAAAATGTCTGATAACAGATAAGCACACATTTAAGTAAGGCATTCATCTGATGTCAAACAGGGACACTGAATGAAGTCGGGGATGAAAAAAGGGATATTAAGATGAAGACAGTGGAGTAGAATGGAACCAGAGAAATGATTAAAATTGATGTATGTAACAGAAATTGGGAGACGTGAATGACATTTTCTTTTATAACAATGAAAAAACTAATTTTATGTTTCAGATTCACATAAAAGTGAATTCTCTGTCGAAGGATTAGACGCATCGCACTGCTAGGCTGTGCCTTAGAGTAAAGGCAGAGATGAAGAGGAGGATTTGCATAAACCAAAAGCATAAAAGATTCATGCGATTAAGACTGATAGGCAGGAAGGAACCCGACATGGTTGTGGAAGCAGCGCGGTCATTTCGTGTGTCATTTTGTGGTTTTCCAAGATCTATTTTGTGTTTATTTGCAGGTTTCGAGATAAGCGGGCTTCGGGTTTCATGAGTCATGAGGTTTATTGGGCTGCCTGATTTGAGCTCGCAGTGGGGCTGCTGACTGAGACATGAGATATGGGAAATTGCACAAAATTGAGGCTAGAAGTGTACTACTGGGAAACAGAAAAGCTTTAAAGAAGAGAGATAGAGAAGTAGACGGTTGGGAGATTTTATTGATACACATAATACAGATGTTTTTTACCCAAAATGAGTTCTCTTTCAGAGATAACAACTCTGATTTCAAAGGGGATTTTTTTATTGTGTCTTTTCAATCTTTTATTCATCGCTTGAGAAAAAAACAAAAAATATTTTTATCAGCTGAATTGATTTTTCAAACAAACAGTGTGAGTTGTGCATGTTTTTTAAGGTGGATTTATTTAACTGTTCATTCACACATGGTCAATTTAGATCTAATCAAACTGCAGAGCAGATCTCCCTCAGATGAAATTGACTGACACACATTAACAAGTCAAAATAACAGTGTCTTTACATCAAGTTTGGTTTATCCCGGTACATTTTTATACCGCTGTCTGAGCCACAAATTTAGGTGCACGTGCCTTGCCTGAGATCTTCAGAGTGAGTACACACACGCTCAGAATGTTACACAGTATGTTGAAGTTTCATTTCATGAGGCAGTGAAGGCCACAGTGGCATGCATATGAGAAGTGCTGTAAAGAGAGAGACACCTGAAGGCATGCATTTAGCCCCTCTGAGAAATTCATTTTGCATGTGCGTGTGTCTTATGTAAACCAGCTTGTTTATGTTCTTGGCAGTTCTGCTGTAGCATGAAAGAAGATAAGTGAAACATTTGGGAAGAAGCCAAACTCTAAATCCACTCTTTTGGTTCAAGATCCTAGTTGCTGACTTTAGTTCATCTAAAAGAATGAGAAGTACAGTTCTTTTCTTTCATTCATGTGATGACAGCACAGATGACAAAGCAGGGATTAATGTTAAACAGTGATAAATGAATGTGATAGGGCGTGTTAGCAACTTAACCCAACAGATTAGATTATTTTTATTTGTCATTTTGGCAACTTTATCATTTTGATTTATAGTCCGCTCTTTTGAGCATTGTTCCCAGTCAGTGCTCAGCACCAAATGGCAGACAAAGTTAGCGATTAGCTGGTGGAACATTTAGTTGCATACTAAACCTCTTTTTCAGGAGTTGGTGGAGACCAAAACAAGAAAACAATACTGGATTTAGATCCATCAAGTTGCCAGAAACACAACTCCAAATGAATGCTATTGTCACTACATGTTTAAATATGCAAGTTTGCCTGTTTGCCATTTTGACCTTATAAGAAGATAATATGTCTGTGTTGTGTTTAGAGTTTGTTGTGTTGCACCAAGTGGACAGAAACCCAACTCATGCAAGCATAATAATAATCCTATCCAACATACCCAACAGTGGTGGCAGTGTCTTAACTTTCTTCACCCTGAGTAGACTTCTACACTCAACCGCGAACCACTAGAGGTCAGTAAAAACAAGATTTTCTGGTGTTACCCTTAAAAGTCCAGTTTACCACGAAGCATTGCAGTAAGTCTTCATCTAGCATCATCCAATTAAGTACAGAGGTCAAACTGACATCTTCTGCAGCAAAAACCCATTATGAAAGATTAAAACGTCAGCGAGGCGATATGACGTTACCGTGGCGTTACCATGGCTTCAGCTCAGTGATGGTTAGTGGAGAAAATTGGAAACTGACAAAAACTAGGCTGTGTTGATGCCAAAAAACACTAAAATACATGAGAACAGAACATATTCTAAAGTAGCTGGGTGTATTTTAGTTGTAGTTATTTTAGTTTTTTTGCACAATAATTTCTTTACTTTCCACAGTTGTTTACAGTTTTGTGACACAAGAGTTCAAGACAGTCTTCTTTTTCATCAAATACTGACATCTGACTGAGAAATAGAAGTCTCATCAGCCTTAGTAATTTCGCTAATGAGTACACTAATGTGATAGTGGGTGACGTGTGTGTTCCTGTTATAATGAACACAGAGGAGTTGTGTTTACTGTGCAGCAAAACGGCAACGTGTTCTCCCCAGAAAACACATCCATTTCCACAGTGACTAAGCACAGTTGACGCTATTGTTTGACAATCTTACGTTTACATAAGTGCTGACTTCTATGATGAGTTATTTATGCAGAGCTGCAGTACGGCCATCACCTTTACAATTTACCATTTGCATGAGAAATTACACTTGTAAGTTGAACAGACCAAAAATCAAAACACCTTTGCCAAGTGAGACTTAAAGAAATGACATCCCATTAGGGAACAAAACAACAGAGGCTTAACACCTGACTGCTGATCTGTCATAATATGAATATGACTGAATATGACACACACACACACACACACACACACACACATATCCAGTTTGTTTTGTTCCCTATCTCTGTCCTGCCTCTTCCTCTCCGCCAACCAGCAGTCATCAGTGTTTCAGCACGTCTGCCTCTGTCGAACGTGCACTGTGGCCTCCACTTCATTGTGATGTGATCATTTTGACCTTTTCCGCTTCATGGGACAGAGACAAGCCTGCTCCCTTTTGGGAATAAGGTTTTAAGGACGTGACTGTACTACACCTATTCTCTCTTTCAGATGCACATAATTCACATCCAAGGAAAAGACATCTGTTTCAGTCATAGATATACGAAGAGATGAACAAAATGTCTGATTTTCTTTTTATATGTATTAACAGCTATAGTGTAGGATGCACATTTGGAATATTGAGCTCTAAGGTACTGAAAGAAAAAAGGTGTTTTTTTTAACACCAGACTAACAAGTACAAAGTATTAAATCCTCAACACTGAAGGAGATATTTTGAAAGCGCTACTTGATCTCATAGGCTTAAGTCACGTGTCACATATCTTCAAACATACAGAATTTAAAGAACGGTGGCTCAGTGGTTTACTCTGTCACCTTATAGAAAACCTGTTCTGGGTTCAGTTTGCATGTCTTCCCCATGTTTGCATAAATTCCCTCCAGGTTCTCTGTTACCATCAGCTTCAAAGGACATCATGTTAGGGTATAGGAACACTGCTACTACCGCCTTTGACTAAGATACTGTCCCTAAAGGACCGGTATGTAAGATTTAGGGGGATCTATTGGCAGAATTTGTTAAGAACTAAATGTTATATTTATACATCTGTTTTTGTTAGTGTATGACCACCTGAAAATAAGATTTGTTGTGTTGTTGTTACCTTAGAATGAGCCCTTTATATCTCCAAAGGAAATGGGTCCTTTCCCACAGAGTCCACTATGTTTCAACAGTAGCCAACAATCCAAAAAGCCAAACACTGCCTGGCATTTGGTGTTTTTTGTGAGTTTCACAGGTGAGTAGTATTCCTTTAGTTGCAATCTCCAACCGCACTGCTAGATCCTACACATAGCTGCTCTAATCAGCAGTAAACAACAGACACAAAAAAATCACAAAAAGCTGGTGCACCTATGGCTGTAGCTTCAGATATTTAAGTTTATTATTTACACGGGTTGGTGGAGACCAAACAGAGCTAAATGTAGAGGAGTGTTGTGAACAGAAACACTGGATGTGCCAACACCTTTGCCATACCAACTTATAATGTACAGTGTTTTGTTTACAACTTGTTGCTTTGTCCCCAAGAGTAACGTACCCCACCCTGGAAAAGTTTGTTTTTGCTGACCTCCAGTGGTTTAACTCCTCACTTTGCTGCAGTGATGTACAGGTATACTTCCGGACACCATGATGTCACCATTGTCAGACGTGCAACTCACTTGAAACCTTCGACCAGAGAGGGCAGTAAAACATTGCTTCTCAGCCTGGTGTTAACTTCAAATGGCATGAGCCATAAATTGATCTCATTCAAGGTAAGTTGAAAAAAATAGCAACATTTCCCAGAAACTGAACAAACTGTCTCATGGATTGACCTGCTACGGTCCCTGGAGCAGAAATTAGCTGCGGTGGCCATATCAGACTCCCATTTAATTCCCACTAACTGGCCCCAGATGTATTGTGTGGCATTTGGATTGATTCAACATGCATTCATTTAGAAGTTAACATAAACACAAAGGTCTTAGATTTTGTCCTTGGGAGGACAAGGCCTCAACAGTAGGTAAGCAGGAATGTTATATCAGTTATTGTGTTTTAATGGTCTCTACGCCTACAGCTGGCTGGGCAACCTGAAGCCGCCTTGGGCAGTTGTCCTCTTCAGCTTTCCGTTTAGCTTTAGAGGAAACCAAGAGAGTGTAATTAATATTTTTTTTCCAATGCACGTACACAGTAGACATCCCCATTCATCCACTCTAAACTGTATGAACTGCACACACCAGACACTGCATGGTAGGCCAGAGGCTGCTGCAGCATTAGCATGTCCATGTGGGAGTGCTGTGAGGCCTGCGTCCTGATCTATGCCCTCTCAGCTCTCTCTGCTCTGCTTCACCAGCTGCTTTGTGTCTCTGCTGACGTCACCAACAAGCAGAGTGAGACCTGATGTACAGTGCACATGCAAAAAGACTGAAATGAGTTGTTTTTGTACGGTAGCCTATCTATACAATCTAATACCGTATATCCTTAGAGGCATCCTTATCATCCTGTCCTTTGAATCAGATTAGGATATATCTGTATTTATCAGTCTATTACTGTATAATATGGTAAAGAAAACATGTTTTAGTGCCATGGTTTTGGCTGAAAGGGAATAATTTGAAACGTTAAGTACCTAAACTACACTGAGTTGTGCTCAACAGCCCATTGGGAGCCATTAACACCGTTAATTATTGTCATTTTGTGAAAAGTGAAAATAGTGGGCAGACAACTGGAAATTGTCAAAATTTTCTTTGCATACCTGCACCATGATAAGAATATCTGTCTGTCTAGGGACAAAACTAATGTTCCCAAGCCTCCTAATCTCAGTGTATTTTAGTTTTACCATGACAGTCATCTTTTCCCAACATTAACTGAGTGTTTTTTGTGCCTAGACCTAACTAAACCTTAACCAATTTAGAAAACTGTCATATTACAGTATTCATTTCAGTAACAGTTATTGTGCAGACAGGTGTGTCAGATCAAAAAATACATTTTTAAGGCAATGTCAACAATGTATTTCGTCTTTTAGCTTCGAGGACTTGTTACAAACCATCATGTAAAAACAACAAAACACCTCAGCAGACATTATGGTGAGAAAGTAACTCAGACTGTCCCAAAAGCAAGAAAAACGGGAATGTGTAGTTGTTAAAGTTTAATTCAGGGAGCAGGTGCAGGCTTAGCTGAAGTGTTGAGGAAAAACAGGCAGCCTGGCCAACATCACCAATAACTAAGTGCCAGAAGGCTTGAAAACTGTGACACTTGGGCCTGTATATAGCACTGGATAGAATAATTAATATACAGAAACATCTGGAGATTCTTTACATCTGATGAGGAGGATCAGTTAAGCACCCCATCAATGAGTACAGGAGAGGCCAAAGACGAGATGTCCCATATTCAGAGAGCTAAATGATGTTCTCAGAGGTCCAACATATCATAATATGTTTCATTAAGTTTAACACTCCTCTCAACTGTGCCACAACTGCACGTAGACTTCATTAAACATGACAGAGACAGAGCAGGTTGTGTCTTATAGATTAAAGCTTCCTCTCGCTGCAGAGACGTGCTTGAAGAGAGATGTGATGCAGATGTGCTGTTGAACTTTGGAGGCTTTGATACATGCAGTCACTACTGACGCTTCCTGCTAACTGAACACAGATGTCTCAGCACAGAGAGGGAGAGAGAGAAATAGTGGCTTTGTGGAGTACGTGCAACCGCTGTGTCTGTTTAAACAAGGCATCATTTTTAGACTCAAAACTAATAACATGACTTATATCATGTTTCTGTAAAATAACATGACCGCAAACAATCCATCTTTGGGTATTTTAATACAAGTCTAGAAGCAAATGGCAACCAGAAAGGCAGAACAAACTGTAAACATAACATTCAGATATTATCACCTTATAAAGTTTACGTAGTGAACAAGTTTGCTTACACATCTACGCATCCAGCACACAAGCAGCAACATTAGCATTTATCTGGAGTCGTGTTTCTGGTTGTCTGATGAAGCTAAGTACAATAGTCAGTCTACTTTCACGTCTGTTTTATTCTTCACCCACTCCTGAAAATATATCTGGCTTTTTAGCAGGGTTCAATATGTTCACCAGCTAGTTAGTAACGTTATCTGACATTTGGTGCTGGCTAGGTAGTGCACAGTGAGTTTAGGTTTTTTCACTGCACCTTGATACATAATAATAATAATTCTCTGTGGGTTTGTCACCCTTCAACATTATACACAACAATTTCATCCACCGTTAATATAAAAATATTAACTCCCGCAGCTTTAAAGTCAGACTTTTTCCAAGGACACATTTTTTGTTTTTGTTTTTCAGCACTCTCCTGCATCACAATCACACAGTTGCACACGTTCACATTTACATTGTAGTCTTACAGTTGGTTTTTGTGCAGTTATGAATCTTAATTGCGTGCTGAGTGCTTTCTTCTATCCCAGTATTTTTTTTTTAAGCCGAACAGAATTTGTGATTTCCTTCCAACCAAATGCTACAGCAGCTGAGTCCATTAATTAGGTCCCATCCCTTGACTGGTTATTGTTGTGCTAATCAGGGGAATCATGTGCTTTTGTGTTTGTCTGGAATGAAAGCTACTTTGACTCGTTAGAGAAGACAATTATTTATTTATTTTCTTAAATTTTCTTCAATCTTCAGTCAAGATGTATGATGCTTTTGGACAAAATCTCTGTGCCTGATGGTCCTGAATTATTTAGCACTGACTTCAACTTGTGCCCCTCTCGCCGCCTGTGACTTACCCCCTCTTTCGCCTCTCTGTATGCATCACAATACTCTCTGTGTGCTTTACCATACTGTATAAAGACCACAACAGAGCCATGGGTCGGTTTAGACTGTCAAATGAGAAATGCTTTAGGATGGGTTTATGTCAAACAATGAGAAGGCTGACATACCAGCTTCCGCCACCTCGTTTTTCAATAGTCTTCATCATTTACATCTGCAGGAAAACTGAATTTAGTCTAGGTTAGCTTCTCAAACTGTAACACCACCCTAGTCGGAGGATTTTGAATTGAATCCGGGCACCTGGGATAAAATGCTTTGATTATTTCTGCACTGCTATCATTGTCAGGTATTGTATTCTAAGCCACATGAGTATTGCATAATGCATAGATAGAGCACAGCGACCCATCACTGTAATAAGCTAGTGTGACATAAATCTTCACCTCCGCCAGAAAAAAAAACAGGATATATAAAAGAAAATCAACTTACTGAAGAGTGCAGTGTAGGTGGTCATGATGAATGTAAACACAGAAGCATATACATCTACTACTATACTCAGGATATGTACCTTATTTCATTCCACAGTTTCCTTTAACATATGGACACTGTCAACATGACATCCATTATTTTTAGCCTTGCCAGTACTGCGACTCTATGAATGACAATATTTGTTTTTATCCACACAGAAATATCTTAACAACTGTTTTTGCCATGAAGTTTTTGCCACCACGAGGTTGACATTTTTGCTTTGTACTGAAATGTCTTCACAATAAGTGGACAAATTAATATCAACAACACAGGTTAACAAAACCTAAGAGGACACAATTTAAAAAAGAGAAGATTTATAATTAAAGGTCAGAATTCCTGACTGATGTTTGACAAACATCACACCACCTCCAAGACAAACACACTGCATACACACTTTCAGTCTTCTTTTCTAATTTAAATAGATCGGCCTAAGGGGGGCACGTTAATTAAAGGTCATATTTTTAAACTCAACATGAGACCATTGGCTCTGCTGGTGAGATTTGACAAACCAGGAGGGTATGGCATACTTTGTTGCAATGTTTGTATAGTTGAGCTTCCTGAAAGTGTGAAAATATGAGGTGTGAGGAGAAAGCATTGTTTGTGCCAAACACTGAGATATGAACAATTCATAAACTCACCAATGAGACTTCATAAAAGATTTTTTTTTCTTCACATTTTCTGTGTATGGAGGGGGTTACCACTGCATTTCATTATGAAATCCTGTATCGTATGATGACGATCAAGCTGAACTTTGAACCTTGATTAGTCCACAATGAACCTATTATACCTTAAAATGAGTCGTAAAAAACTGTACACCTGTACACCATAAACTGTACACCTTAGGCGCAGCAGTGTTTTGAGCTAGATGTTAACATTTGCTAATTAGCACAAAATATAATATGAGGTACACCTGAGGCTGAAATTTATTCATCCTCTGGGGACAATGAACATCTAAATAATAATAAATATAATAATAATACATTTCATGGTTATTAATTCATACGTTGGTGAAATATTTCAGTCCAGTCCAAAATTGTTGCACTGACTGACATTTTTCCTCCATAGAGCCATGCTGCAGGTGTAGCTGAAAGCACATAGGAACCACAGGTTGAAATAAATAATAATCAAAATAGTCATATAATGCAGGTCACCACACAAATCAACCTGTTAAACTAAACATAGGAATGAATTAAAAACATTGAGTGGATGAATAATCTTAAGTGTCATTTCTTTCCTGCATCTATCCATCACTTAACTGTTAATTTACTACTTAATCATCCTCTACACATCCTCTCCCCTCCCCTGTTACTCATGTTTACCTGTCTGAGTATGCTGGCAGAGCTGCACCACTCTCAGTAATTCTCTCTTTCCTCTCGTTTCACCATCCCCTCTCTGCACCGGGGAAGAAGTCTATTCAACCATCTGCCTGCTAATCAGAGTGCTCAGGCTGTTCCCCCTTCATGGAGCTTGGTTCCCAGTAGCAGAAAAGAGAGATCCTGCCTACTCATTTAGCGAGCAGTCGGCACAGCACCTACATTCACTTCACAACAACATAACAAGGTTATGGTCACCCACGTCTGTACCCCGTGCGGGAACGATTAGTAAAGATTATTTGTGCCTCATGTGACTGAATATATGACACAATTAAGTAACGTTTTTTGCTCTTTTCTTATCGCTGTCAACGATTTTTGTGTGTAGATTTAAGGAGATGCACAAATCCATCATCAGTGCAGAGCGCTTTTATTACACATTGAAACTTGTGCACAAAGATATCATATCACAGAGGCAACTATCCATTGTGGTAACTTGCTCATCACATTCCTTCTGTGCAAGTGTTATCTATAGGTGCACAATAATGATATATGGTTTTGTCCTGAGGCTATGTTCACAGGTAGTTTGTCTTAATTAACTGAGAAGGAAGGCTTCTTCTTCCTTGAGAGAGGCAATACAGACATCAACCCACATGGTAATAACTAAAGTTGGATCCACGAGCTTCACAGAAACTTGCATGAACACCCATACACACAAAGCTAGTACACGCGAGCACATGCACGGTTCATGACTCCTACACATGTGTGACTCATGGGACTGTGCTTAAAGTTTTTCATTTCTAACTTTTACACAAAGAAATAATGTGTCAGTCTCCACCTTCACCCTGTGTCTCCTCCCGCACGTTCCTTTAAGTTTTCCCCTGTCTCATGACAATGTAGGCATTACTGAGTAGTAATATTTGTATAGGGACTGGGAGAACATGAGGGTTTACGAGACTCCCACTCACTCTTTTAACAATAATCTTTCACACCCCCGACAAGCCTAATTGGCCCGCTGGGTGCTCATCAATCCTGTCCACTGACATAATGCTTGACCTTTATTGTTTATTAGCAATGTGCCAGTACATCCAGTATGGATAATCTAGAACAACACTCAGCCCATTAGTAACCTAGTTTCAACCTAGTGCTCAGCAGCTCAAATCCCCGCGGGTGTGTGGTGGACATCCTTAGCTACACATAATCTTTGCCTTAAAGATAGGATTGATTGAGAAAAGAAGTGGAGGAAGGAGTGTAGGCTTGATGTCCTGGTAGATGAAACATTGTGAGGTAAAATAAATTCTTCAGTTTAATAGAAACTGGAAATTTGTTACAGGTTAGATCAAGACCCAAACACAGACTCCGTAGACATAACAGAAGTGGTTAAAAGGCACTTTACTCAAAGGTTAGACTGATATCTGTAACATGCAGGCTGTCACTGCAGGCAAACAGTAGAATAAAACATACTGGTCTGTTGGGAATTCTTATTAACTGGGGTGAGACTGAAATCAAGCTGTCTTTGAAGAGTTTTATTCTTTGCAAAGCAGCTCAGCAGTCATTCAAAGTGAAAAGATAAAGTAACGTATGAAAACAGAGTATTTATGTAACTAAAAAAGTGTTGATCTTGACATGCACACAGTAGCAAAGCTTGCACAAAAGAAACAACAGATGATACGTATTATAGCTTATTGGAAAATTGATACAGAGGATAAATGAGAACTTTAGAATTGAACATTAAAGTGGCAAAAAAAAAAGCAAGGTGCATTCCGGCTCTGCCACGCTGTCACAATAGCTTCAACCTTGTTAATTTTATTACTAACACCTAACGTGCTTTTACTACTATGTCTAAAAAGGCCTATTGAACTTAATGAAGGGAGAACAGCATGATTTTTCATCAGATTAAATGCTTACTTGTTTTTCCTCATCATAATGATAGTGATAATGACGTGCAGCTGTGCAGGCAGGTGTTTAGCAGGAAAACTTGATGACGACATCTAGTGGGCAGGTGAAGCATGGCAGACATGTCAACAGATGGTGAGTACACCCAGATCACATGCTGTGTCCTAATTTAGAGGCTAGACCCTCTGAAGTCCACATTTCTAGACTGGTTATAGAGACAGACCCACAAGGCCTGTCCTATTTCACTGGCTGAGCTGAGGAATGATCACATAACCATACTATTTCATTCGTATTTGCATCAAACAGGTCTATATATTTAAGTGATTGATTAACTGCGGAACACTGATCTA
This sequence comes from Sciaenops ocellatus, assembly GCA_033000465.1. Classification (NCBI taxonomy): domain Eukaryota; kingdom Metazoa; phylum Chordata; class Actinopteri; family Sciaenidae; genus Sciaenops; species Sciaenops ocellatus. Next base: position 17,870,066 of record CP136866.1, read on the forward strand.
GATTGTTTGTGATGTTTTTCACTTCCTGCCAAATGACATATAGCAGGAAAATGATCTTATAGTGTACAATTGTGGCCCTTAAACTAGATCATTTTTATAAATGCTTTCATTGAAATGCCCATGCTGAAATGACACCACAATCTATCTCTATTCATATCACTATTATTGTGACAGATTGGACTGGGCTGTCATTACTGAAAGCCTGAGGTCTGTTCAGACTTGATAAGCTAAAATGTGTGTTGAGACACTGAAAGCAGAGGTTGGTGCTTTTTTATTTAACTTTCAAATTCAACTCACTTTTTTAGAAAAATGACTCAACAAAAGCAGCATTATTCAAATATTATGTGATAGGGAGTCAATTTTCATTAAAAAAGTCAAGTCAAGCAGGAAGGTTATAACATGAAAAGAGGTGAGGAGTGACTTTGGGGTGAGATGTGAAGTTTTCCTGTCTTTCTTTGTCTTTCCTGTTGCATTCATGCAGCGCTTGGAAAAGGAGGAGCAATAAATGATTGATATGAAGTACGCCGCCTTCAGCAGTTCCTTCCTCCACTAGCCGCGTCTCCTCTGAATCGGGAAAAGACTGATGTGCTGTCAAACCAACCTCCACAGAGAGATAACCGTAAAACTATATGGCGCTTGGTCACTCATAGTCTTTCTCAAGCGTCACCTGATAATACCTTCAATACATACCTCCCTGTATTTCGTGAACTCAATTAATGAGCTGTTGCTCATCTGGGAATTCTCTGCATAACCCTGAAATACCTGATGTCTATCAGCTAAAAGTTTACTACTTCAACTGAAGCAGTCGTTATTTCAGCTGAAGATGAATTTCCTCTCAGAGAGCTTGCCAAGTGCGAGGTGATAAATCTTCTAATCTACAGGCTGATAAATGTGTAGTCTGGGTCAGAGTTGAATTCTATTAAAGGCTGGTTAAAGCCAGTTTAAATGTATTACTTCTATATTGTATTAATAACTTTCTGACTGTGCCTTTTGACAGAATTATTATGATTAATATTTCCCTTTATATGATCAAAGTTCAACTCATTCTTTGAAATGTTTTCCTTTAAAGGTCCAGTGTAGACTGAATATCCCTGAATACCCCTTGCCTCACCCTCCCCTTTTATTGTGCAGGAGAAACTACACTGGTCCCTATCGAGAGCCAGTGTTCATTTTGTCTGTTCTGGGCTACTGTAGAGACACAGCAGTGCAACATGACAGACTCCATGGAAGTGGACAAGCCCCCCCTGTAGATATAAGAGGCAACAAAAATCAAAGGGAATTAAATTCTCAGGTGATTATACACTAATGAAAACATATTTATGCATATTATATTACATTTCTGTTACATTCTGTAAATAGAGACCATAAATCTTACACCCTGGACCTTTAGAGGCTTTAGAGGATACTACTACCTGAAAACAGAGTCCAGCAAAATGGTCCTGGAATGTAAATCTGGCAAAAAACCAAACCCAAACTTTACTTTGTAAAGAAGATAGTTGAACAGAGAGATAAGCAAAGAGCAATGGAGGCGAATAGATGCAGTAAAAGGGGGTCAAAGGTTATGAAAATAAACACTCAGCTTGTTTGGACTAGTTTGTGTTGTTCTCTCTGCGGGACATTAGTCCTTTTCCTTAGGGTGTCGTCAGCGTATGTTTCATTACTCCTGTATTTTCCCTCTTGCTTCTTTTGATGCCACAGTGGAATTGTGACAATCTCCATTACGTATGGGAGGTCACTATCTCGCACAGCTGTCCTCTCCTCAGCAGTCGCTTTCAATCAGCCCTTCTCTTTGATTTATTACTTCCTGTTGTCTTTGGGATTGTTACATTTCACTACACTGTGTAGCTACAATTTGAAGCTCCTCTGGCACTTGGGAGCGCTGACCGCAAGGCCTAGCGGTGGGGTCTAAAATAGTTTGGAGTCAGGGGCTGAGATAAAGGGGACGTTGGGATGAAAAACAAAATCACTCTCATTTCTGAGTTTGGCTGGTTGTGGGCAGGTTGGAGGCCTGTGAGAACATAGCATGTCAGGATGATGGTTGTGTGACTTCAGGCCCCTCAGGGAGTGGCAGGTGGGGGTCAACAGCTTCATTAATTGTTCCACAATCTTGCATCTGGATTAGCGTGATTTAAAATAGCACATAACCGTCCTATCAGAATGTCTAAAACTTGTACATGATGATAAACGAGTGTGTGAAGCATAAACGTAACAGCCAAATCTCCGCTGGGTGTTTGTCTTGTGGAGTGAGTGTCAAGCCTCATTAGGCTGCATTCATCTCAGGGTCGCAGAGACTGAGGTCAGGGCCAGGGAAACCCTCCTCCACCCTTCCCACATCTTCTTCCACTTCCTGTCCCAGCTAACAGCTGGCTCTTCCTCATCCTCCAGAAAAGTGATGGTTTATGATTTAACTTCAATTTTTTATGGAGAATAAACTATAAAGACAATATTTTTTGAGGGCAGATGATGGACACAAATAAACAAAAACAACTTTGCATCAGTCAACACCGAACTTGATTATTTATATCAAAACGCTAGATAACAGTTTATGTTGCTATTAATCAACATATTTTTTTCATAAGTTTTTAATTATTTTTATCTGTTTATGGGCATATTACATATTCTTCTATTGGTTGTCACTGTTGCTGCACTTGACCAAAAGTCCAGATTTTTTAACCCCCCCATTAATTGATTTTATAAAATTTATTATGATTATTTACCTGTTCATCGATTCATACCACCAGCATTCATTTGGAGTCATGTGTTTGGCCACATGGCGAATAAGTCCAATATTCACCCTTGTTTTAGCTCTGTTTTGGTCTCCACCAACTCCTGTGGGAAATCTCTGCCTCTTTAGCTGCAAAATGCTCCACTATGTTCACCAGCTAGTCGCTAACTGCGTGTATTGGGTACAGGATAGTTAGTGTACAATGTGTTTCACCTACAGTTTCACCCACATTTGGTCTGGATTCTCACATGTAAGCTCCCACATGTGCGGAGTACAAAATTGGTTCCAACTACCCACAAATTCTCAGCGTAAAGCGAATTTGATCCTACGTTTAGGGACAGGAGTATGAGCATGTTCTTCTTACTGTAGCTTAAAAAAAGGAAAAAAAAAAGCCTCCTATCTCTTCTCGGATTAGGAGAGTCAGAGAAATGTGCCAATGTATCAACAGTTCGAGCTGATGGCAGTGACATACACACACTTTCTGCGTAAAGGATTTACATATTTTGAAATGCTTGACAACAAAAGAAAGCTCTGACACTAAGATAGAACACTTGTGACAGATCAAGGCAAACTGCTTCATCCACAGCGTCCTCCGTTCTCGTTCCAGTTGTCCATTTTTTTGTTTTAGTGTGTGAGGTTAAGGGCTTAAAAGCTGGTTAAAAGGTTAAAAGCTTTTTTAACTCTTGTATCTGTATCTAGTTCCTGTGTGAATTTTTATACTGAATCCAAGTTTCTTGACAAGTGCTCCCAATTCTGCATGATTATCACGCCCCCCAGTCTCTGCATGTGTCCCACCAATAGCTGAACTCAGCTATTTGGAGGCTCAAGGCAAAGTCACGATCAGGGACCCTTTAATTACACCCTCAGTATATATACCTACCTTTACTACTCATTGAAACTGGGGCAGAGCAGAGTATGCTTTGATTAGTTGCTGATGTGCACACACAGACACACACACACTGTGTTTTTACAGTATATTAGGATCATTATCTTTATGTCTAACAATTATTCTCCATTGGATACTAACATTAGTTGGCAAGCTGCGCACTTGTGTCAATGCTGACTGGCAGTACAAGCAGTTGATTCTTTGACATAAAACATTTTCAACAAAGATTTTGTTTTTGTTTGTCTGCACCAAGTAGATAGCTTTACTTCTGTGAATTTATTATTTTGAATAGTCCAGAAAAACACCAAGACCAAATCTTTTAAAGGTAGAAGTGACACTACACTGAATCATTTTAACCATACCAAACAGGTCAGGCGATCTTTTGCAGGTGAATTTATATATAGGCTTACATTATTTCATAATATTCTATTTTCTGTGCCCCTTTAGTGCATTGACCTAACTTTGCATCATGGTAAGACCAGTCCATTTCCTGTCCTAATAGATCATTTTCCATATTGTCACAGGTCATACGTGTTTTTTTAGTAGTGTGCTCCTTCTCTCCTGCAGGTGCGTGAATGTACGTGTGTTTTTACAGATGATCATAAGAGATACAGGAAGCCGGTGAAGCACTAGAGCAAACAGGAACACAGTGAAGCACTAGAGCGTACCAAGAATAGCACCTTCCATCGGAGATTGTGAGAGATATACACTACCCAAAATTTCCCTAGAAAATTAATCAGCTGCACAGATGTTTTGTTTGGATTTAAATATTGCCAACGAATTCCCGCTAGAAACAAAAGAAGATTTAATCTCAGCACAGACTGCTGAGGAAGCATGTTCACTTGGTGAAATAGAGTGTGCGGGGATGAATACAATAAGCCCCCCGCCCCCCTCACGTGTAAAGACAATGTTGGAGAATAACAGAAGCCTCATTGTCCACCTTACATGATCCATCTGTACAATGCCATCTGTTTACTGTGGTCTTTGAGGCATACATCAGGGTAAACTTGAACAAGGAGAGCTGCAAAATACAAGCAATTTAGGTTCAACTAGCCAACTCACTAATTAGGATTAGGCTGGCAATATTCTTTATCTTTTTTTTTTTTACAACAAATCCCATGAAAAGACAAAAAATGCAATGCATGTCTGTCTTAATACTTTCCAAATTCCCCAGCCTGTTTGTGTCTCTCAATCCTGCCTAAACCTTTAAAAACAGGTCACAAATATATAGTTTCATTTTTTAAAGGGCTAAACAGATGGGCACTGTAGTTTTTAGTTTTTAGTACAGCATTTGTTATGGACTATTTTTAGCCGTGGATTAATACACAATTCTTGCCCTTTGGTAATTGTTTCTGGCAGCAGGATAGTGTATGTGGGATTGATGCACAGGGTTTAGATATACAGACAACACTTGTTAGCAGGATTAATTTATTGTTACAAGTTGTCTGCTCTTTTCATGGACCGACATCAAGAAAAATATCATGTTTTTCTATAGAATATCACCTTCCTGGAAAGTTGAATGAGTTTTTTGCACTATACCTCCACAGTGTAACATTTTGTTTGATAGTGAATATTGTTTTATATATATAAATATATATATCTTGAAATCTCCATCTGTTCATGAGTAGAATCACTTTCTTGGTGTGTCAAGAGGCATGGCGGACACATATTTGTCTTTGCATGCAGAGAAATTTAGGTCGGTAGTCTCACTGTCACCTTTAAATTAGTGCTGCAGTGCTCTGATTTCCTTCGACACCTCAAGTCATACACTCACTGTTTGTGTTAAACAGGGCAATATATATCAGAATTGCCTGGAGACAGTGAGCTCAGGTTGCACCCTCACTTCGATGTGACACCAGCTGATTTACTCTAATGACAAACTGGTTCTTCTTTCCTGATACGCAGCTTCCTGGGATTGACGTGAGTTTTGGCCTTGCTCGCCTCTAACCCTTATCTTGTTAGAGAAAATTGAAAAAAGCAATTACCTGCAGATGTCTGACAAACAGGGTAATGTAGCAGAGGACAACACGCAACTGCTCTCTTTATTGTTCTCTCTCTGCCTTTTTTTTCCTACGCTGTAACCATCTTGAAACATTTATAACCACATCTCCTCTGACTATTGTGACTGCAAATAGCCTTGCTCACAGTGCTCACTGACCGTAAACAACACTGGCAGCCGACTCTGACCCGCCACTCTTCCTCCCCTTTAAAAAAGGAATAAAGGTTTCCCTTCAGCATCACATACCAGGAAATGTTTTCACCGTGTCCAGTTAGTCTGTTGCTCTCATTAAGCCTTCAGAAGAGGAGTTTTGGAGGTTGAATGTCGCCACAGTGCTGCTTCTCTTCCTGAACTAGACCTAACCGTGTTTACAGTCTGTGATAAATGAAAGGCTCGGTGGATGGAGAGTGCAGACCGGAGAGGCCTGCTCATCAACACTAATTTTGACTTGAATAAAAATGCAATTAGCCGAGCGTTTATCTGATGAATAGTGAAGGATTGTGAGGGGCCCGTGTTTAGTCTCGTGTGAAAGTTTTCTTTTTTTCTGGAGTGAAAATGAAAATAATATAACATGCCATGCTGCTCAGTTTGGACTCAATTTGAAGATGTAACAGAACCAAAGTATGTGAGAAGACATGACTGAAAGTAACAGAAAACAACACCACAGCTAATTAAAAGCATTCTCGCTGCAATGAAGCAGTTGATTAGAAAGATAATTGAATTGGGAAGTGAGATTTAACAAGGGAGTTGCATGACGTGTCGGATAGTAATCAGTAAACTCTCAGGAAGAAAATTACATACGAGTTCTCATGTAAATATTTTCTCCTCAGATAATGCAACAGGCGTAAAAAATGATGGCTGTGATCTCTTGAGAAATTATGTTACATATACACACAAAAGCAACCCATTAAGTTACACATGTCCTAGTTAACATTGCTTTCATCCTTGCAATTCTTCAAAATGAGGATGAAGATACAAAGCTTATTTAACCGCCTTTTGTGAGTGTGACTCGGCCCAGACATCTGAACTGTTTCAAGAGTTTGAGAATCCCTTCGAGATACAGTTTTCTTCCTCACAACGGCCACACTTCTCTCAGACTGTCTAATTCTGTTCATGAATAAAATGGTGCCACCATCATGAGAAGAAGAAACAATCACCTCCACTCTTGTTTCCCCTGATATTTCAACAACACCCTCATGAATATGGGCGTACTTCACAAAATAAATACTCCATTAAACTTTTTTCTTTTTAAACATAAAGCCCCTCAAACAGGGTGATTATCTTTGGCAAGGTGCCAGTGAGCTGTTGGACTACTTTGAAGACATTCCTAAGAGGATATAAATAGTGTATTTATCCTCAGCACCCCCGTGCAGACAATAGGCTGATATGGAGCCTGTCAGCCTTCTTCTCACTATCCAGACTTTTCCCATAATAGCCTTTTCTCAGGCAAGTTTCATTTCACATGCACTTTGTATCCCAAATGCACCATGAGGTGACCACAGTATGGAAAATAACGCTGTGCTTTTTATATTTTTCCCCCATAAATGTTGAAGACTGAATTATCTCTAAATATTTTGAAGACGTGGGGAGTTAGAGGAAAGTTGGAGTCATAATTTATAGGACTTTTTCTTATGATTAGACAGTTTCATAAAGCAGGGGATAACAGCCTAAGGCTCGGCTTATGATATTTAGCTCTCTTATGAACCATGGAGATTTAATGCAGGATAAAAGTCCAGCTCTACCTGCAATAACTGTCTCCTCAGATGTTATTTTAGGAAGAAGGGCTGTTTGCATTTTGATTGTGTCACATGTGAGCATCCTTCCTCTGGCATGTTCAGTCAGTGAAATGTACTGGACTTTCTTTTTCTCACCTTCCCAGTAACATTTTATTTGTAGGAGAATAAAAAAGTTTTACAACACAATGAAAGTCATACTGCTGGACAATGTCACCCTGATCTGATCTCTGTCCCATGACACTGAAATCAGGTTGTATGGCAGAATTGTGATCTCACAAGGTTTAAATATTTACTGACAAAACACTGAAGCATTGAAATGAAATACACAGATTTATCCAATACACTTAACACACGTAGGCCTCGGCTTGGCCATTGTTCTGGTGTAAGGTGGTGCGATGGTGTGGTGGGGCTGTGAGATTAGACTCTTGAGACTGTTATGCAAGTCTGGGGCTTCACTGATAAGAAATGGCTGAGAGTCTCAATGTGCAGCAAGCAAAGATAAATGTATCTGAATTACCTGTAATAAAATCGAATATTTCTACCATGCAATCTTCTACACTGGATGATAAACCCTGTTTAAATCATTTCATCTATAGGATTTTTTTCTTTTTTACATGACACACAATCAGGTAAAACCTGGTTGTCTGCTTATCCCCATGCTCATATTTTACAGATGGTGGAGATTAATCTTCGATTTATCTCTACACAAAACACCTACTGTGAGCCAGCCGCCAGCCCCGGGAATTCAGCTACATTCATGACTTCAAATTTACTCTAAAGTAGCTCTTTCCTCCTCCTTGCTGCAGCATAAAAGATTGATATAATACAGGGATTTTGTGTTCAAAGGTGCAGGTTTGCCAGGACTTATTATACAGTGACCTATATATTACAACTTTGCATATCCCAGGTGGCATAAATAGAGCTAAAGATTAAATAACAGACCATGTTTGATGCTTGCATCAAGTTTGCAACACTGAAACACTACAAATATTTCTCTTTTGCTTGGCTAAACTTTACATTTTATTCATAGACTTTAACACAACACTGGATCCTTTTTTTTTTCATTATGATAGTAGCACATTGAAATGATTCTGGGGAGGGAAACAGCCTACCAAGAAGAATGAGTTCTAATAATATAAATCCATCCACTATTGAGTGAGAGAGGCATGAACAGGTTTGTCCCTTTCTGTGTTTATGTGCGTTTAGAAGTTCTGCAGATGATTTTCTTAAAGGATTTCCTGAAATCCCTGTTGAATATGGTGTATATTATGGGGTTCACAGAACTGTTGCAGTAGCCAATCCAAAAGAAAAGGTTGAAAAGTGCACCAGGGATGTAGCAGCTGTCTCTGCAGATAGCATGCAGGGTGTATGTAAAGAAGAAAGGGAACCAGCACAGGACAAACACTCCCATCACTACCGCCAGTACGAAGGTAAAACGTTTCTCCCGCATCTGGGCCACTTTGGTTTTGTTGGCCGCAGCCAGCTGTTGTCGCGCAGCTGGGTTCTTCTGCTCCGGGTAGAGCTGTAAGGCCCGGGCTGAAGCCCAGGAGAGACGGCAGTTCTGAGGAGGGCAGCAGTCCGACCCCTCCACCTTCCTCCGCTTTGTGAAGCGATGATTACGGGGTTTAGTATCCGACGGACAACAGCTCTCCTCCAGGTCTATGTCATCCAACTCCCCTTGCCTCTGTTGGTGGCTGCCGGAGCTGTGGCTACTGGGGCTTTCCATCTCGAAGCGGTCCTTCCTGACGAAACAGGTCTCGGACTGAGAGGGTTGCCTCTCCAGGCCATTTTTGGCCACGAACACGGTGGAGGAGCGCTGCTTGGCCACCTTATATATCTTACAGTAAACCAGAATCATGATGAGACCCGGAGCGAAGAAGGACACCATGCAGGAGGAGAGGATGTACCAGGTCTCATCGTTCAGTAGGCACTCCCGTTCATCATGTTTGGTCATGAGAAGAGGAGGGAAAGAGATGACAGCAGATATCATCCAGACTACAGCGATCATGGACTTGATACGCTTTGGTGTCCGCTTCAGGTTGTAGCTGACCGCCTTTGTCACTGACCAGTAGCGATCCAGGCTGATGGCGCACAGGTGCACGATGGATGAAGTGCAGAACAAAACGTCCAGAGCAAGATAGAAGGCGCACCAAGTACTTCCAAAGTACCAGTAACCCATCACCTCATTGGCGAGGGAGAAAGGGATGACCAGGGTGGCCACCAGGATGTCCGCTGATGCCAGAGACACCAGGAAAAGGTTCTGGGGCGCACGGAGAGCCCGGCTGGTCAGCACCGCTACAATCACCAACACGTTACCGACAATGGTCACCGAAATGATCACAGAAACCACCAGGATGATGAGCGCAGTAGCTGCCTCCGTGTGTGGCAAGGCGCGCGGTGCGTCCGTGGTGTTTTCATTGTTGGAAACGTTTTCCACCGACAGATTTAACTGGGTTAAATCCATCCTGGTTCCACCTTGTCCTTTCGTATCATGTTTGTTGTTTTCCACCCATTTCCTTTCCAAAACAGCGAAGATTGGGTGCGCTAAGCTGCTTTCCACTAACACATGGAGCTACGTTGCGCGTAACGCTCCTGGTCAGGACACACAGTGTCACAGTGTAACCCACATAAGACACAGCACGTACACAAACGTATCTCCTGAAATAGCAAACTCTTCATCACAGGTCCTCCAAATAGTCCCGACCGGCACAAACATCTGTGAGATGAACAGAGTTTAAAGTCCAAAGCTCCACGAGTAAAGTCATTCCTCTGCTGTCACATCGCCGTGCGTAATGTTGCTTTTGCGTTTTGGAGAACAGCATCGCTTTGGAGACGCACGGGGGATGCACAGTCTGTAGAATGCATGCCCATGCAGGAGCGAGGTGACATCACTCCGAGGACCAGCCCATCTCTTAAACTTAAAGGAGAGAGAGAGAGAGAGAGAGAGAGAGAGAGAGAGAGAGAGAGAGAGAGAGAGAGAGAGAGTTTAGACAGATGTTTAGACAGTTGGATTTGGAATTTCTTTGAAAATTGGAGTGTTTGTCCTGAGGCGAGCCCTTGGGCTTGTTGTCTTTGATTCCATACACTCACACTTTGTTGTTTTTCTTTTTATTTAACTTTTTTTATGCAAGGAGATGAAAAACAAAAAGTCTTATTGCATAACAAAATATATAACTATAGATTTTCAATGCTCTAATTTTAAAGGTCCAGTGTGTAAAATTTAGGAGTATTTCTTTGCAGGAATCAAATACAATATTCATAAGTACGTTTTAATCAGTGTATAATAACCTGAGTATAGGTACAAGATTGTTGTGTTTTTGTTGTCTTAAAATGAGCTCTTTATATCTACAGTGAGAGTGGGTCCTCTTCCATGGAGTCCGCCATGTTGAACTGCCATTTTTGTACAGTTGCCCAGAACAGACAAACCAAACACTGATAGGAATCTGGAACAAAACACTGATCTAGGTATGGGCTTTTTGCTTTCTATGTGGATTTCACAGCCAGAGTTTTTCATACATGCTTGGAAAGAGAAGATGGGACGTGAGACGTCATTTAGTTACAATCTGCAACTTCACTGCTAGGTGACACTAAATCCTACACACTGGACCTTTAACTAAATATTTTTAAATATTTTCACGGTGCTGACAGCACTATAGCAGGGATGTCTTGGGTAATATGACCATACAGAGTCACTAATGGATATGGAGGAAAAACAGCACAGTGGGAGGTTTTTGCTGAACTTTATCAGCTCTGCAGGGCTGCCAATTAGGAGGCCATACTGTTCAATGTAAAAAGGCTTTAGTGCATCAGTGATTTACTGATGAAATTTGTGAAATTTAGCGGTACATTTTTAATGGTCTGCTTCACTGATGGTGGCCTGAACTTGTTTTTTCCATTATTCCTATACCGTAATATGGAATTGTCTGTGAGGGCACACAGAGATAATACCTGTTGCTGAGAGGCTTGCATCTTTTTGCTCTGGAGATCTAGTTATATAACATGTATGCAGCTGTTTTAGCCATCCAGTCATACTGCCAGAGGATATTTACCAGTCAGAAATGATACAGAAAGACGCACACACACGGCCAGTCAGGGGTCATTGTGAAATGAAACTATGAAATAAAATTGCTGCAGAGCTGATGAGCAGACGTAGCTCCCCAAATGCATTTCACTAATTTGGGATTTTAAAAAATCTATTTGCAAAATAAGCAGCATGTGCTTAAAGTCTTTCAGTATAGGATTTGTAGTCCTTTTAAAGCTGTTCAGTGAATGCCAACACTAATGTTGGTGTAGGTGTGCGTATCTGTGTTCATCCTTGAGAGTGAGTTGTCTAGAGGCTTAGCAAGAACATCCTTTCGCAGCTGCAGTGCGACGAACCGCAAAGTAGATTTGGACGAGGACGTGGAAGAGGATTTTGGACAGCCTATCTCACTTCCTTCTGTTCCCTCGTTCTTTCTCCCTTGCTATGATCTCACTCCCCAGGAGAACATAACAAACAGTGAAGATCATCTAAAGGCTGCCTGTCACCATATATCAGTGGACTGGAGACATTCCCTTAAGGGTACCTGCTGCATAAAAACAGAAAAAAACAATGACCTCAGTAGCTAGTGCCCTCCAACACAAACATGCTCTTTATACAAGCAATAAACCAAAAAGTTTTGTTGTGTCGGACTGTAGAACCTGAGGGAGATCCAAGAAATTACCTACAAGTATAATTATTACAAATGACCTAGTTGTTATACAATCTTTTAATAGAAGATGCAGTTATACGTTTCCACTGTTTTGTTATTTTTTATTTTAACATTAAAGGAACGTTAACAAATGCATGAATTTGTTCTAAAGTGGAGGACAGACAACACACTGCCTAAAGGTTGTGTATTCTTAAAGTGGTTTTGTACTGTATGACTGAAAATCTTTTATCTTGGCAAAAACTGAAATTATGCAACAGTTTGGAATTTTTCTGCTCGCAGGTGTTCAAAATCGAGTCAAAGCAAGAACAGAATGTTTTGTCTGGTTTGTGCGCTGACTTCACTTTCTAAAAAAAGAAGAAAAAAGAAGAAAAAGAAAAAAACTAACTCCACAATTCTGTTCTAGCCTCTAATCCAAAAATACAGAATTTACAGCAACATAACACATGATGCACACACCTATACACCTGCCTACATTTCATCGAATTTGTACACATACAAAGAATATGACTCTACCTCATACAACAAGACGTATGTGCACACATGTGCTATGTATCCCAAAAGAGAAAGAAACAAGAAAAAAAGGAGAAAAACACACACACAAGCAAATGTCTATACCTAATGTATTTATAGACCCATGAATTTAATCTTTATTATTTATATATGTATAATATATATTATGTACATTTTTTTTGTAAGCTGCTGTTTTGATGTTATCACAGAAAAATTATTTTGTGATCTCAGGAAAACTAAATATTAAAAATAATTACACACATTCCGTCCAGCCTTCCGTACTTTCTATTCCGAGTAACGCAACAATACCCAGCATCCTGTCAGTTCGGATCCAGCTTCCTGTTATGATGCAGTCGTCACACCTAATGAGGAGTGGATATGCAGACGTGCCCGTCCTGAAGTCCCCTGCCTCTGTGTGGTTTTCCCACAAATTAAGAAACGACACAAATCAGAGCTCTGATCAATCAATTCAAACCTTTTGCAATTAAAAAAATGTCTGAATGCTTGGTGACACACGGGACCCCTCTGTGCTGCAGATGCCAGATTTATTTACTGTCACACTTTAATTGTCTGATTAATATTAAAAGCTGTGTGAACCCATAGAAGCATCGGGAGCCTGAGTCACCCAAATGGCTTTTTTCTTGTCGACTCATCAGTCATTAGATATGCACTGTGGTTTGATAACTTGTCCCAGCAGGTAATGTTTTTGTTGATAATTGCTGCCCCCAGAAATTATTTATTAGTGTAGCAGTTATTATTAACTGCTTAAAATAACCTTCACAAACTCACTTACTCCTCGAAATGAGTGTCATATACGTACAGGCTTCCAGGAGACAAGAGAGGTTGCTATTTCTGATTAAGCTTTATGGGTAGAGGTCTATGGTATGCTGACATATGATGATGCTGATAACATTGTTTATTGGCCATACAAGACTGTGTAGATAAAAAGAAAAGATCCCTGAGAGGGCAGCCATATACAGAAACGACTGATGGCTGTGTTTCTCTCACCGCCTCAATCCTCTTACCTTCTTGTTTTCTCCTAAGGAGGCTGTTTAGGTTGGTTGTGAGCAGAACCCACTGCTGCGTTATGTAACGTTCCAGGAATAAATGGCCTGAGGTGGTGTGTGAAAACCTCATTTCAAGTTGCAGGTGATTTCTTATAGTAAAAATATTTTCTTCGGGGAATTCAGCCTGCAGAAATTCTGCCAGGATGATTACTTATACAGGAATAATTATTTGCATGCACGTTAAGGATCCTCGGCTCTTGTTGATGTAGAAGATGGTGTACAAGGGAGTGGGTGAGGACTCTTTGTGTGTGTGTCACAGCCACGCTGTGATTCACATGTTCTTTTTTCAGATATTGCACTTCTTTCCACATCTCCCACCTTCTACTTCTACTGTTGCCATTGCTGTCAGTAGGCCTGGCAGGTCTGGATAAATACATCATTGCTGATCTTTGTTGTGTCCCTAACAAACAAGATTTTCCTCAGATTTTTCCACAGCTTTGGACAAAACCTCACAGGAATGTAAAAGCGTGACCGGCTTAATGAAGCCTTAAAGGTCACACATGTCAGCACATTCCCTGTATTTCACCTCAAATTATAAGAGATTTTAGCTGCAGTTTGGGACAGCTTTTTATTAGGGAAGTTGTTCAGGCTCAATAAATATATCACCAATTATTTAAAATAGATATTTTTAAACAATATTAGCTCTTGAGGATCTAATCATTTAAAATAGTTATGAAGGCATGATGTTATTTCTGTCGATCATTATGACCTTGAATATGTTTAAAGTGGAAATGATCAACTCATTTCATCAGCTGCTCTCTGAGTTGGAATGAGGTATAAAGGGCTTCATCTTTTATAAGGAGTTGTAAAGGTTGTGTACTCATTCAGCAGAGGAAGGCACTTTTAAAATTCACTTCCAAGACCCTAGAGAATAGACTTCCTGCAAAAACACTTCAGTTTACGCCTCATTTTAAGGGATATAATACATTTGTAGCTGGTTAAAAGTGGTTGCTGTTCTGGGTGTTTAGTGTGATTTGGTTGCCTTGTTGACTGTAGACACGGCTTTGAATAAAGAAAAATAAGTGAGGAATAAGAGGATGTCGGCCTTAAGCAAATCAAGTAGTGGGTTGTAAGTAGTGGGTTCAATTCACAACGCTGCAAGGCATGGCAAAGTTCTTACACAAAACCTTAAAATTCATATGCTGTCTTTGTTTACACTAAACACGTGAGCAATGACTCAGAACGCACTGATGACTCACAAAACATGATTTGGTCATTGCAATTAACTATTAAACATGAATTAACAGATGAGGAACGTGGGTCGTGAATGTTCTACTAATGTGATTACATTGATTACATTTTGAGATGGAGTATATTTACATGGAGTAATTGCTAATTACGCTGAATGAAAGATCGATTAAAAACGTTGCTATTCTTAGATACACACATTCTGAGAACACCATACCGTTGGGCCTGAGGATGAGGCACTGTAAAATTTTGTAATCAAAATCAAGTCTATAATTTGTACTTTTGTCAGGAATTTTGGCAAATCAGGGGATCACTAATGGCTAACCAACTCTGTGACCAACCAGAAGTCAAAGACTTGTGACTTGACTTGAGACATGATAACTTAAGTGACTTGCCTGTGTTTTTAGTTCAAAAATATTAAATCTAAAATATTAAAAATGATCAATGTTGACATTGCAAGTATTGAATTTTCACTAGAACGTTATGGCATAAAAAACACATAGAAAAGATTATGGATCAAAATACACTTTTCATCACCAGAAAAATGACTCAAAATGTCCCAACATCTCGCTAAAAATGTACTGAATACTAATAATTATTATACAAACTCATACTTTTTGAACAGGTATAACAATACCTTGTCTTTCCTCTTTATAAAGAAAAAGAATGGATACTGCTGACCTATTTTGGTAAGAAAAAAAGTGACTTGCTCAAGAAAAAAATGACTTGAGGCTTGCTTGATACTTGAACCAAATGACTGACATGAAAGCAAAGCAAAGCACTGCTGCACCTGAGTACAGCCTCACAGAGCTGCTAGCATGACTTCAGACTCTCAGTCTTGTTATAAAAGTTTTCACACTTGTGACTCTGTGATAGAGATACAGTTTAACACCTCATTAGGTGACATTGAATTAGGCCATGGCCCTCATGGTCCCTGTTGTCGAGTGTCAGCTGTGAAACTGAGGCAATTTACTACGAAACTATTCTTGTTAACTCTTAATCTCTGCAATTTGCCACTTTTCTTCAACTGCTGTGTACACACCCTGACTCTTGAAAATTAGCTGTTAGTATTCAAGGTATCCTTCTGCACCCTGCTGCCTTGCCAAGTGCTCATTAGGACATTCATTTTGAGTTTGACTTTGGCCTCGTTCCCTGTTATTTCTACGAAATTCTGCAGAGTTCAGTTGTGCCTTTTTATTATCACAAAAACATCTCTCTTTATTAACCATGAGCATTTTTGTTGGCGTACAGTGCTGGAAAAGAAAAGAGGACAATTTCTGGTATTCTTATCTTGATTTATTCGCTTGTATTTGTTTTTCCTATTAGTTAAAAATCTCTTTCTGTATAACATTTCCTAAAGACCACAGATTAAAGCCACAAGGCAAACTGTTATGGCATACAGAAAACATACTGGTGCATAATAGACATGATTTTATGAGGGGCTGTTAGGGACATCCATTCATTTTCCATAATCACTTATTCTCATTCACATTTTACACTAAAAACATCACAAATATACAAGTGAAATGCTCTTACATACACAACTGAAACACTCTCACGCAAACAAATGGAAAAATATGTGCTCACATACACAGCTAAAAACCTTTTCATATAAACTATTGAAAAGCTTTGACTGCTGCTATTAAAATACAGATGTGTGAAAAAATTTCCGTATGTTGTATGAGAGTGTTCGACATGAACCGGAAAGCTTTTTATTTCATACAATAATAAGGTTTTAAATCAGCTTTATTTTTATAAAATCTTTGACCCATATTCAGCTGAGGCATTTGGAAACAGATTTTTAATACAACCCAAA
The DNA here is from genome assembly GCA_033000465.1 of Sciaenops ocellatus. Classification (NCBI taxonomy): domain Eukaryota; kingdom Metazoa; phylum Chordata; class Actinopteri; family Sciaenidae; genus Sciaenops; species Sciaenops ocellatus. Next base: position 17,886,684 of record CP136866.1, read on the forward strand.
CTTCAAAAAACCCAAACTAAAAATCACACTTTTTTGAGGTGGAGGATGCCAAATTTCTTTCCAGTCTTCTGATATATGTAATTAGTTCATAGCTCTAATACATAGCTGTCCAGTGAAGGATTCATGCTGTGACACCCATCAGCGTCTGGGGTCACAGATTGCAGAGTGAGTCATCGGGCTCTGGCCCACCATCAGCCTCCTCAGTGTCTGGACCTGGCACACTCTGCCAGTCAAATGAACCTTGTTAAGGTCCACAGCCAGAGAAAAAAAAAAAAAAAACGGTGACTGACACAGTGCTGAATTTAATGGCAAAGTGAAGCATGATGTGTGGCAGGCATGGTCTAAACAGCTTAAGAGCATGACATGGATGTGAACAGCAAAGCAGAAATGTGAGAAGGTGGCTGTTGGATACTTTTCAGACACTTGTGTTACCTACATGTTTAACTTTGTCAGACCTGTCTCTCTTTCTGTCTCTTTCATGTACATGTGATGACAATTGACACCTGTTGTTTCACATCACCCCTCTATCTTCCTCTACCTGTCGTCCTGTCTCGCTATCTCTCTCTCCTGTTGTCAGGTCGCATTTCCATGAGAGGGAACTCTTTGCCCTGACCATCTGGTGGGTTGTTTTTTTTTTTTTAGGATGCTTTCGCTTGCCGTGCTACTCTGTGGCAACAAACTTGTAGCTCATGTGCTCATTTCTCCATAATCACACGATCACAGGAATAAACGATACACCAACATCTGTGCCTAAAATGAGTGTGACTCTGGCAAAACGAAGATAAAGCCTGACCATGGTCATCCCATGTAAATAAAATGGATTTTGCAAATTGGAAAGTCACAAGCACATCCATTTACATATCGACTTTCAGGTATTATTAGAGAGTTATGCAGTTACTGAGTTATCGGAGACTGTGGATGTTCCTCCAGAAGATATTCGTTGTCTGATTATTTCTTCGAATGTTTTTCGTTCTCTGATAAATGCGATAAGACAGCCAACTGACCTCTGACCTACTGAGGTGGAGAGTGATGGCTAACACCTCTGTCAATGTCACAGGCTGCCTAGACTGTCATCGGACAGGAAGGGTGTTGTCTCTAACTCACTGTCACCTTCTCAGTTTACACAGATAGCTGAGCTGTCTTACAAATTTCTCCTTTCTGCTTTCTTCATCTCTTATCTGAGACTGAAACTACTTGTCCTCATACTGATGGAAGAATATATTGCTGTTGTCTTCATGCTCAGGCATGTTGTGGAATATTTTTTGTACCTTATATTGCAGGAAAAGCCTGACACCCAAATTGTTTATAACATTTCTTTTAGTCTTACATTCTTTCTGTGAAATAAAGTATACTCACTTCTCTATGTACAAAATAACCTAAATTGTATGCCTTGAGGCATGAACTCAAGTCATTTGCTGATTCTGTTCTTTAAAACTATCTGGAGGTTTAACTCAAAACTCTGAAAATAAACTTTCTGGGGTTATGTCTGCTGCACTGCAACACTCATGTTGGATAATAATTGCTCCCAGCATGCTTTGCTGCCTGTCTTAGGTGAGTGTCCTTGTGGGCCTCCATATCATGTGAGAATCTCAACAGATAGCCTGAAGTACAAAGCAAAGAAAAATAGGAAAAATATTATTTGTTTGCTTCTGTATTATTAGGGCACCGTAAGGAATACTGTTAGAGTGGATCTAAATTGAGGAGCACGTGTCGTGTCAGCCAGCTGATAAATACTGAATCTTTACCAGCCTGTGGATTTTGTTGATTGGCAATATATGTGCGGCGCACTCAACAGACAGACAGCAAGCTGCAATAAGTGAGTCAGACGAAGTCTCATAGGTCTGCCCTTCACTGTTTACTCAGCAGGAAAAAGTCAAGCAAATCAAAAGCTGATGCACAGGAAACTCAAGTGACAGCCTGAGAATTTCTCTTTAAAAAAAAGTTGTGTTAGAAAAAACTTACAGGAATAGATTTGGAAAATAATCTTATTCGCTTTCTCGTCAAAAGTTAGATGTCTGTCTGTAAAACAAAATAGGATACAGCCACGAGAAGATTAGCTTAGCGCAAAGACTGAAAAAGGAGCAGCAGCTAGCCTGGCTGTCCAAAGGTAATAAAATCCACCAACCAGCACCACAAGTTCACTAAAGTTGTTTAATTCATACAAGAACTGAAGCATTAAAATGAGAAATTGGGGAGTTGTGTGCCCATCTTGGCCTGGCACAGTAACTTCCTGGAGTATGGTCATCACTATTCATGGGAGACACCAGAAAGTCACTGCACCCAGTCAAACTAAACCAGCCAAACTAGTCCCACCCACACACAACTGCTCGTAAAACCACAAATTATTTCACATTTTGGTTTTTATTTCTTATCAAGTTTAGCAAAGGAAGTTTTACATTTATAATACATACAGCACGTGTGAAATTGTAGGAAGTTAATAAATATTTAGTTGTTCAAGTGAATGAAATTTGATGTCACAGCCTGCTTACTTGCACAGTTTTCTATTTTCAGTCTATTGCTATTCACAGATCTCCTCAAACAAGTCCACTTAAAGCTAACTGGCCTCATATCAGACATCACTGGTTCTCAATTCAAGTAACTACTAATGAGTACAGACTTGCTTTTGTTCACATTTTAAAACAGGAAAGCGCGTGCTCTGTTGCTGATAAAGTATTTAATCCTTAATCTGTGTCCATGTATGGGCAGCGGAGTGTTTGGAGGTTCATCTGGGATTTCAAACATCTCCATAGCTCTCCCTCTCTCTCTGTCTAATTGAACTTGGACCACCTTTCCAGCCGAATCAGATTTGACGTTGTGGAAATATTTGTGTTCTCAGAAATAATGAAGTGAACACAATAATATGGACTGACTGACAATAATGATTTGGCATTAACCACTGCTGTGTGTCACACATTATTACTCATACAGTATAATAACTTGCTACTTTTATCAGGCATTTATAGCTTTTTAGTCTGTTTCAAAGTGAAGCTAAATATGGGCTCCAAAATTGATCGCATTATGACACTGAGTGCAAAAGGTAAGGATGATTTCCAAGGCATGAAAGACACTGTTGCATATAGCCTTTATGACTTATACACACACAGAGACATACTTTCTTTCTCTCTCGCCATAACCATCCTAATAAAGTCTTCACATTGGTGAATAGGTGTCAGGAGGTTGTATGTCTGGTTACAATGACTCATCCTGCCTCATATTGCTCACAGGGTGTAATGGTTGGAGGTGTCTGAGGTTAATATCTCCTTTCATCCAATTACATGAAAACGCAGGATCAGAAATTTGTACTTGTTAGAAAAACAAGCATAAGATTTGGAATAATATTTCCTCTTTTTCCTGGAACATCTTCTATCCACGACACATTCATTATAAAAAATAAACCGAATTTCTTTTTATTATAGATAAATATGCTTCACAAAATGGCACAAGGATGTAAGCTTTTCAGTTCAGTGTGCACATTTTCTACATCTTAAGCAATATACTTATCACAATTACAGTTCTTATCAACTCAACACGCCTGTATGCGTATGTGTTACAGCTCCCCATCAAAAGGAAGCAGCTTTCAATGATGCAGCACAAAAATACTCACAGCTCTCATCGATGTTTTCAACAGGGAAGTAAGCTGTAAAATACCATGAAGCATGGGGTTTAACAGGTCATCTGTTACAAATACAGAAATGCATTCTATCTGTTTCCTGCAGCCTCTCTCGCCCCTAATGCTTTGTTTATATTATTATAACTGAAGGGTTTTTATCACACAGAGCTTTTTTTCTGTGTCCAGTGGGTCCATGGGGTATCAGAAATGCATTCCCAGGGATCAGAGAAGTAAGAGGACCACAGAGGAAGCATTGGGGCTGCAGTGTATGTTTGGAGAATGTGTCATATCATTGCAATGATCCCAGATCCCAAGAAAAAGGAAAATTTGTCTCCCAGACTAATTTGTCTCCCAGGCAAATTTTCATGTGGTTAAGGGTACATATAAAAGCTCAAATGGTGAATAAGACTCACCTGATCTTAAGTCGGGTCTCACTCTGAGCTGGAAGTGGCTTTGTTCACTTTTAGGGACAAGTCTATGAAGATGTTTGAGTACTGAAAGCCGTCCTGTGTAGATGGACATATTAACATACACACTGATACATTTTTATAATCTTTTTGCACAACATGAGTGCACTCCAGTGGTGACATGTGAGACTACACAAACTCAGTGTAGATAGGGAGATCTGACATTTATTTATAATAGAAAATAGGCCTGTGCCATCTATTATTTCATTATGCTCCTGACTGAAATACACTTCACTAATCGCTTAACTGCAGTGACTATTATAAAACCAAACTAATAAATGCATTTGTTTGTATTTAATCTCACAAACACAATCAGCTGTTTTTGTTCTCTTCAAGTCAGGTTTTTCATGTGTAGTCATTGTGACTGATCAATAATACAAGTATATAGTTTTATTAATAAAATATCAATTTGTCAGCATTTCTGTCAAAACTGATTTGCAGAAAAATTAGCAAAGCGAATAAACATGTGTAGAGAAATTAAACATGTGCAGACATGTTTACATTTAGTTTGCTGTGCATATATATATATATATATATATATATATATATATATATATATATATATATATATATATATATATATATATATATATATATATATATATATATATATATATATATATATACTGTCATATCCGTCTACCCCATATACATAACACAGCTGGTTGTAGACACCATATTTATTCCATCATCTTTCGCACTCTGCACCATCGCACCATCACCAGTCCACTGTTATTGTTGTTGTTTATATATATAGATACACATATCTATATTTATGCATATATACGTATATATATACATACCTTTTTTAAATATGTATAGTTATTTACTGTTTATGTTTATGTGTGCATTTACCTGTCAAGTCAATGTACAACTGAAAGCAAAGTGAACTGTGTTGTGGAGAAATTGCTGAAGTCAAAGGTCAATGGTGAGGTCAGGAGGGAAGAAAGTGTTCAGGAGCCTCTGATGTCTTATGCTGTAATATTTATTGACGCTTGGCCAAGGAGAATTAGAGACACTCTCAAAGTACATCAGAAGTGCCTGAGTCGGTTTCACATTCTGCCCAACTCATCCTGGTGGACAGACTTTAAACCCCAAGATGACACCGCAAATACTATACGCCCAGAATTAGTCAAAGAGAATCTCTTTACCCATGGAGGTGTTATTGTCAGCATATTCTAGTCTGAAGACACAGATGTCTGTTTATGAAGACTGGAACGTCAACAGCCAGCTATCTATTATGTCTATGAAGGCAGCAATAGCTCTCTTCGACCCTGGCCACCACAGTGTTGAGATAGACTGGCACCTCCTGTTCCCAATCAAAGAAAGCAAAACAATTAATACTGCTGAGGACCTCAAGGCCCACACATGACCTCGTGTAACCTAAGGATAGAAAATTCCATAACAAACTGGAGTCAAATCCCTCGTGTGTACACACACCTGGCCAATAAAGTGACTCAGATTCTGAAATTAAGCATATACTAAGAAGTTAAACCTTTGCTAACATCTGTACAAATATAAAACTATATAAAAAGTAAAAATAGAAATATTTTTTATATAGAAATAAGAAATAAAACTGCAAATAGGGATAAAAAAAGGTTAGGCTGTAGACAAATGAGTGACAGTCACAGCATATAGCAGAAGTAGTGCAGTTGGAGTTAGAAATGACAATGACAGCATGTCCAGCAAATCAGAATCACTTTTATTCGCCAGGTATGTGAACACACACGAGGAATTTGACTCCGGTTACACTTTGCTCTCTTGGTACAACAGCAAACATATAGACACACAGGCACAGCTAAAAAACAAAACAGACGACTTGACAGGTAGACATAAACATAAACAAGAACAAAGACAAAAGCTATGTACATATAAAAAGGTAAATATATACATAAATATCTATGTGTATAGACAAGGAAAATTTCTTCTTTTGGTGCAATGGTGCATAGTGCGAGGATGAAATAATAAATATAAATATACAGTGTGCACAATATGACAGTATGAGTGCAGTGATGATATTTACATAGATAATTTGTAATTTACAGATATTATACAGCTGGTGTTACTGACATTTGAGTCCGGTTTTAGCTGTTCATCACAGAGACAGCCTGAGGGGAAAAAACTGTTCTTGTGTCTGCTTTCTTCTGTAGAGTTCTGTAGCGCCTTCCAGACGGGAGAAGTTTCCTGACTCTGGACAGGTACAGGTCCTGGATGGAGGGCAGGCTGACACCAATAATTTTCTCTGCAGACCTTATTGTCCGTTGCAGTCTGTTCTTGTCCTGTTTGGTGACCGATCCAAACCAAACAGTGATTGAAGAGCAAAGAACAGTGCAAACAGAGAATTTTCACAGCAGACATTTTACTCTTTTCTAATAACACTTGAATAAAATATTGAATGGTTGTGTTATAAATCCAATAGTCTGCAGATGGGAGGTTTGTTAGGGCTCTTAATGTAATGTTTTTCTTGGTGTAAATGAAGATGATGATGCCCTCACATTCCAGTACAGCAGGTGGAGATATTTGCAACTTTGCAGCCGGTTGTGATCCGCCATACTAGCGAAGAAACATGACAACAAAAACCAGGAAGCGTCAAATATCAGATATGCCAGTTACACGCCGTTAAACCAACGACATGTCATTGTTTTTTCATTTTCCAGATGTAGTTTAGTCTTTAAGATAGCTAGTTTAACTTTCGGCTCCCCGTGAATTATGAGGAATACAATCAGACACAAGCCGGCAGTGTCGGACGCATGTAGCTGACGATCTGAACAGGGAAATGTCTCAAGTCCTCCTGTCTTAAGGCTACATGCCTTTTCTGGAGCGGCTATGTTGTATTTTCTACGTTTCTTCTCGGGGGCTGCGGCGACTATCATGCCTCTGCTTTAGGTGGCGCTTTCAGTGAGCTGGCTACTGATTTTTTTTTTTTTTTTTCTTGTCTCGCATGAGGTTGAACAAGTGAGGAGAAATGGAAAATGTGATCACCCTCAGCTCTGACAGCGATAAAGAAGACTCCGATGTGGAAATAGTCGGCTGCTACAGTAATGTTATGACCAAAGCTGAAGCGTTGCCCCTAACGGCGGTGCGCGTTGATGTCGGCGCGCTGAAAGTCAACGTCCCAAAGGTGAGCTAACGGTTGGTGTTCCAACTGGCGCTGACTACCACAAACAAGTAAAAGTTAGTTAACTTAAACCGAGAAACGCGAAATGAAAATACTACCACAGGTGGTGGTGGTGGTGGTGGTGGTGTGGTAACTACAGTCCGCTCTCACTAGCGACACCTTCGGTCGAGCAAGCTTCAGATAATGGAGTCTCCTCAGCTTGTGCTGGTTTGTGCAGGTGAGGGTAGCAGATTAGAGCTAGCGTGCTAACAGGTGTAGCAAAGCTCAATATGTTATTGGTTAGCATACTTGAGTAACCCTCGCTAGCAAATATCACTCATGATTATAATGTGTACATTAGTTATTGTGTGTATCTATGTTCTACAACATTGTCCACAACTGTTTAATACACCCAGAGATATAAAAAGTAGAGCTCTGTATAAAGTGTATAACTACATTTCTGACAGTTGACCTTCTCTCGGTACAGTGTATATTGTCATATATTCCTACCTTAACCCCAAAAGTATGGGTTTTTATCTTAAAGAATATCAGTATTGTTAACAACACTACAGCTGTGAAAGTCATTTATTTAACTTTAATCAAAAATATTTAAATTTAAACTTAAAGACAATGCTGAAACTGACCTCATATTCAGCTGTAAACTCTGTGTGTCAACTTCTGGAGATATTACAATATTCAAAGTACAGATTACATTTTTCTACATAACATTTCACATCCATACTATTGTTACACTGGTACTAATAACTATAATACAGCATGTTAACATAAAATATTCTGATATTTGTGGCTTAAATGAACTGTGGCGTTCTCTGTTGCCACCGCAGAGATATTAACAGTTTTTATTACGGGACACACGATAACACGCTCTTTGGAGTCGTTCGCAGGCTTCTCTCTCTGTCCTCTCATGGTTTGTGTGTCTGTGTCTGGTCCATTCCTCTCAGGTCCAGCACGCTACTGTGTTAAAAAGGGGAGAGAGATTAGATAACTGGAGGCAGGTGTGCTCATCACCTCCCCTGGCACGGCTCTCCACGCCTCTCTCCTGCAGCTGATGCACCACGCCCCCTCCACAGACGCGATTACAGTTACTTGGTCAATGTTTCCCAGTGTCTTACTTTTTTCTCTTTGTTCCCCTCTCTAGCGGTATATTGACCTCACGGATCCAAGATGGGCTCTTCCTGAGCTGAAGACACGTAAAAGACTAAATTCAACCACTTTGGCAGTTGTAGACTTGACTGAAAGTGACGCAGTAAATGGGACAGAACAGAAGTCAGAGGATTTGCCACCAAATGACTTTAAAATGAAGAATGAAAGCACAGATGAAACGCAAACTTCAAACAAACAAGAGAAAAGCACTTCGAGGTGTTCTTCACCTGTTATTGCACTACAGCAGGACTGTAGTGACATAAAACCAAAGCAAAGTTGTTCGGATTTGCAACCACAAGACCAAAAGCAGACTGATGAAGCGCAATGTCATGCGCCGACTGTAAAATTAAGACGATTGCCCTTTCTTGAAACTCATGTCACAGAACTGAAAGCATCAAGGTGTTCTATATACCTAACCAAAGATTGTATGCAAATGTCACTGCAGCCCAGGCAACAAGACAATGACAGTAAAGCACTGGAATGCATTAGTAATTTGACTACTGCTTCAAACGGTCCTCACATGGAGCTCACATTGGAGGATGAGTCTTGTCCTAAGGCGACAGAGTTGCTTGTCAGACAAGAACAACAAGAGAACAGCAATGAATTCACGAGCTCACAGTCGAATGCTGAAATATCTCAGCATGTGCAGAGCGCAGCCGACTCTCCACACTCTGATAAAGGAAGCTCAGTTGCGACCTCAAAGGAGCACATCCCTCATGAAGATGAGAGGAGTGAATTTTGCTCGTCCATGCTCATCCCCTCTCCAACATCTTCATCCCAGGATAGATCACAGAGCTCCTTACAGAGAAAATCTCTCTGTTCCAACCTGGAACAATTGGATTTACACCAAGCAGACTCGAAGCAGAGCTATCTCTCTGATCATCCTGACCCGCCTACCATCGGAATGAACGCCTCTGAGCCTTTTGACCTTGACTCTCTTTCCCACACTAGTCCCATATCTCATAACCTTATGAACCAAGACGACCCAACACCCGCCTCTGAACATACACTCGCTGAGAATGCGTCTGAATGGCAGGCGGAGGAGGTTAAGGCTGATGGGGCCTCAAACAGCCCAGACTACTTGCACTGTAGCATCCCTTGTGACTCTCCTTTGTCCATGTCTAAAGCTGAGGATAGTGATGAAGGATCTGGGACTGGGACATACAGAGGGGGTCTAGGATTAGACAGTCCAGTGTCTTGTCTTTGGCAAGAGGGTAGTGATGGAGAACAAGTGAACGAAGAGAACAGATTTGATATGGACTTCAGGGCGGCCAGTAGAGAGGACAGGAATTTTGTGTGCCCAGTTACACTCAGGAAAATAATGTCGGGACCATCTGAAGCCTTGGTAAGAGACATTTCTCCAGATGTTTGGTCAGTGTTTTGTCCTTTTCTGTTGCTCTTATTGAATCATTACACATTATAATATGTTTTTTTTTAGACTGATGAAGACGATGAAGGTTTTGGAACTCCAGAGGTGCTATGCCGTCAGAGCCTGAGCCTGGTTTATAGTACCATAGATGAAAACTACCCAGAGGGCACTTTGCAGCTCCTGTCTGACCTACTACAGCCTGGTTACTATCCCCCCAGAGATATCTCCTTACACCTGCTGCGTGGTATTCTACTTGACCCAAAGTGTCCTTATCACTTGTGTGTGCAAGCCTTTAATCTCCTGATCAGGACACAGAGGTGAGGGAACCATGGGAAGAGTTAATAGTAATGTGTTATTTGTAAATTCCGTCCTTTACATCCTGTCTCATCATTTTTCATGTTTGAATTCAGAAATTAATGCATCCTTCTGATTGCAGACACCACATGGCTGATAAAACCACAATTCCATGGGACTGGGAGTTATTAACCTCAGTCATGACCAATCAGGTACTATGTGTGAATGCTTGAATACAGACTAAAGCTGGGTGTGTCACTATAACTCTTTCTAACTGCATAATATGCAGACACGTTTACAGCTGGACATCTTTTTTGAAATGCTTCTACGTGTGCTCCACATCGCTTCTGTAGGACCACACAAAGAGACATCGATGTGAGGTTGTGCGCATGCTCCTGGAGTACGTTGTGCAAACTATGGAGGACGACTTTCAGGCCAAACGTTCTTCCTCCGCCCTCCACCACTCCATCGCCAAGTCTACATTGTCATGTGATCAGCAGTTTCTTAATGTCAGGTGAGTTTGGTAAATGTATCTTAAAGCAAGATTCGATGGTGGACTGAGTTTTAGTTTCATTGCACATCACAGCTAATCTGCTTCATAACATGGACATGATTATATACCGTAAAATATTACAAATCACTCTATGCCAGGCTGATCACATTATACTACATGGATAACAGTTAGTTAGTCATGCCGGTGATGCTGTTTTTGTTTGTTTGTGTTGCAGGGATGTCATCAAGTGGCTCTTTTCTGCCATAATGAAATCAACAGAGCATGCAGAGACCGGTGAAGCAGTCAGAGAGAGAGATGAACAAATAAGGTGAATTACAAAGAAAACTTCAGAAATTAACTAATTACAACTTTGTCATTGTTGTCTACCTGCGCAGAAGGGAACAACAGTTTATGTTATATCTTCATGGCTGTTTGTCCCCTGCAGAATGGTGTCCATCTTCCAGAGGATGCTGTCCTTGGCTCTGGAGGTGGACCGTTCTCCAGCGCTAAACTCTGCCAAGCTGTCCCAGGAGCTCTTTCATATGCTCATCGGCAATATACCTCTACGAGCACACAGGTGAGGAGCTGAGGTGTGACGGACGAGGGAGGCAGGAGAGACAGATTTTGTATCCATTGAGGGAAAATTGGAGTGTGTTTAAACACAGAAGAGAGAATTAAACCAGGCAGACAAATAATTGTAAAATGTATATCATAACACGACACATTCATAAATGGAGTAACAAAAAATACTTTTCAATATGGTTATCTATTTAAAATTTCAGGATTATATTGATCTACTAAACAAAGGACGTTGAAGTTGATTTTCATTCATGGAGTAATGTTAATGTTCTATAAGTTCATATTGCATTGTTTTAATACAAATGTATTTCATAATTGTATTAATTGTTTTTAAATGCATCAATCAAGCAATTCATAATTAGCCACAGAGAAAGCTTACACGATCTGCCTCTTTCCCCCAGTTTTCCGAGCTATCATTGACTAATGTGTTTGTGACACCCAGGATGTTGTTGCTCGAGAGCCTGCAGAGCAAGCTGCTGAGATGTAAGCTGTTGGAACATCTGTTGGACTATGCATGCCCACTGAAAATCACTGTGCCCATGTCGCTCAGTCTGCTGCTTCACTTTATGAAGAACTGCACTCTGGCACCAGACCCTACAGTGAATACCTCTTGTATTTTGCTTTCAGCTTTACCTTATCGGTCAACTTTTGCTCTTGACATATGTAGTGGTATTAACGTATCTGATTTATAATTTATTGATCTATTAATCAGAAAAATGTGGACAAAGATAGCTTTGATTTGTTTGTTTTTTCACTTAAAACTCTTAAAAGTTAGCCACAACCTGTGAGCGTTCAATGCAACTGATCCATAACTGTATTGTCCAGGATGGTTCTGAAAGGTGGCAGAAGTGGGAAGAGTTGGTCCATCTCCTCTGGATGTTGCTGCTCAGCTACAACAAAGCGATGAAAGGTGAGATGTTGGTAAATACGAGTACACAGCGTAGCAGTATTTGCAGCTACAATCATGAAATAGCTCCCAATAAGTATTAAAAATCAAGAGAACATCTTTTTTGGTAATGATGATGAGTTTGTCTCAGAATGATGAAACAAAGATGTTTGTTATTCAACAAATATAAAAAAGATATGGTGTGTCAGGTGATCTAAGAATCAAAACCAACATCTTTACTGACTAGGCCAGCTATCCAGTGTCCTGTTGCCAGGAAGCAGACAGTGCTTGGAGCCTGTGGGAAACCTCAGACTCCAGTGAATGTGCAATATGTGGTGTGATACCATATGGGATAGTACTGAACTGTTTTATTGGAAACTTTGTACAGCAGAGAAAGAAAGAAAGAGGGCAAAGCTGAGTGACGTTCTTATTTTGGATAAAGACCAAACAAGAGCTGGACTCTCCTGATCACCACGTCAAAAGTCTCATTGTCTCTGTACTTACTGGTATTCTCTGTCTTCCATCAATAATTTTCCTGCCTGTGTATTTCTACCTGGTTCGTTTTTATGTGTTGTGGCGTTTCAGGACTTAGACACAGGAATACACTCTACTCATGTAGGCTACCACACGATCTACAAATATAGTTTGCATCATTGACGATCATATACCATGTTGGTTTCGCTTCACTGCATGTGCTATGGATTTATCACCCTTCTCAGCCACCCATATGTTGAAAGCAACTGTGAATTCATCTCTGTCGCCCTCAGAACTGGAGCTAGTCCAGGGCGTGTTTTAGGACCTGGCTTTTGGGCTAGAGCCAAGAGTATTTTTTTTTTTTTTTTTTTTTACTGTAAAACATGTAGGTGGTCAGTATACCATGAAGAAAAGTGTTGTGGGGGTGTAAATTGGATTTTATAGTATTTCATTTAAATGTGATCAATAAACTTGTTGCCAATTGGCATATGTAACATCTTTCACAATTCTGAAATGTAATACTTATTTAGGGGTGGATGACCTGGATGAAAAATGATTATCTATTTAATTGAAAAACATTTTTTAAGCCTGTATTATATGTCCTAAAGAACGCCTCTGAGACATAAATTATTTTATCTCTTACACCGATATAGCATATCCCTGAATATGAAAACATTTCAACAATAAGCAAAAATACTTTTTTGACTCTCTTGGCTCTGCTTCGGTTCACCAACTTCTTTCATCTTGTTCATCACACCCAGGGTATCTGTGCAGCTCCGTCTCTGAACAGAGAGGCAGAGTTGGCACCTTGGTCTACAAGCAGGATGACATGGTGTCCAGGCCTGCTGTTCGTGAAGCTGTAGAGGCCCTCCTGTCCAGATCTCAGGCTGACCTCGGCCAAGCCTTACCTCTCCACGTGGAAGAGTCTCTTACTTATCTACAGGATCACCTGCTAGATGTCTGTCAGTGTTAAATGAAAAAAAAAAAAAAAAAAAAAAAACTGTTTTGATAATTTTCTTGGATGTCTGATGAAGCATTGCATTAATTTAATATTTATATTTGTATATGATGTTGACCTATGCAATTTTTGTATTTTAAATAAATTAAGTGCCTTGTTGGATCTTAAAATCTTCATTAACTGTATTATCATTTCCTATATCAGTTATTCATTAAGCATACACTTCAATGGATCTCCACACACGTGCAGCCATTACATCATTACTTTGGTAGACTACACAGCTATTGATTAAGATGGCAATTCTGCTAACTCTGCATAAACCCACAGAAAATAGCGCTGTGGTGTCTCATGGTCCATCACTCATCGCTTAAGGATTTTATTTACTCTGGTTCAACAGCTGGTTGGACCGTCAACACGCTGACCAATAGGATGCGGCGCTGTTATCGGCAGAGAGAGAAAAAAACCTCACAGTCGCCATGATACAGCAGCGGAAACGGGCGAGAAGTAGCTAGAAAACAAAAGAGAACACGCAGTCGTCCTCGCGATTTGGTATGCTCTTGCAGGTAAAAAAAATGAATCCTTTCTTTTCGACCTCAGCTACTTTCACTCATTTAACCGCAATCTCGCTGATGTGTTCAAAACGCCGTGGCCGTTTTCCGACGCACGGCTTGTTTGAATAGGAAGTCGGTCAGCTTCGAATAATTGGGATCTGTTAGCTTTTAGCTAGCGAGCTAACTCGAGCTAAGCTAAATAGCTCGCAGTTGCTCGTAAAGCCAGCATTGTAGCAGCTCTGTGAGCTCGTCGGCTCACTGTTTATCTCCACGATAGTGTTTCCTGCTAGTGGGGGCAAGCTAACAGCAGCTAACTAATACGCTGTTCCGTGGCCTAGCGTTAATGCGCAAGTCAGTGCTTTGCTATTATGTAAACAACAATTGTACAGTATCTTTTAATGCCGTTTCGCAGATTTTGTGCTAACCCACTCGGAGAGAGTGTTAAAGTCAGCCAAATCTTTATTGTCACTAACTTCGCGTGTCCGTTTTCAATCTCGATAGTTAGCAGGCGAGCTAGCGTTAGCTATTCAGCGTTTGTTATGTATAGTTTGATAGCCACCTATTTAGTGTTAAGCTAGGCTAATCTGGTAGCGACAATGAGAAGAAATACCGTCTAATCTTAGCGGGTCGTAGTTTGTTTTAACTCATTTTAAAGACTCGTTGTCTTATTTTTAACTCTTCGACTAATTAAAGCTGTACACGGTTGTTAACAGCCTCGTTTAGCGTGAAAAATACTGAACCACGTTGCTGATTTTAATATTGATTATTATATAACGCCAATAAAATCACAGCCTTCATAGGAAGCTGTTTGAAAGCTAATTAAATTTCATAGTTTCACGTGTTACTTTAATTATACAGCGAACTAAAACGTGCTCGTTATGAATGGTAAATGTCACATTTCATATAATGCTAACATGAGCACATGTGGCACCTCAATTCTCAATGCAAATTTGGTGACATGCTAAGATAGATGTGTCATTTCTCACCTCATTCAGAGTATTCCAGCTTTAGTTTCAGGCTAAAACTACTACATTTATATGCAGTTGTTGGCATACTGGGAGATCTTTTATTCTGTTCATGAATGACATCTAAATTCAGAATTATCTCTACAGTGTTATAGGAATGCCCAAGGAAAAATATGACCCGCCGGATCCCAGGCGGATGTACACAATTATGTCCAGCGAGGAGGCAGCCAACGGGAAGAAGTCATACTGGGCTGAGCTGGAAATCAGCGGTGAGTATTGTCAGGAAGAGTCCTGGTTTTGTAGGTTAAATGGTTGTATTGAATTTGTGCCATCCGACATGTCGCCTTATTGATCTAGAGGTAATTTCTGGATCTTCACTGTTCAAACAAGGCGTGGGTCCGCCACTGGTGCACTTCACATGACAGTCCCACCAAAGGCCTGCAGCTAAAGATTATTTTCATTATCAATAATTTTTTTTGATTAACAGCTTGACCTGTTAATTTGTCAGAAAATAGTGTTACATGCTGATCACAGTTTCACAGAGACCCAAGGTTACATCTTCACATTTCTTGTTTTTGTTCATCCAAAACCCAAAGACATTAACTTCATTATCATAAAAAGCAAGAAAATCAGCCTGTAGCCACAATTTAACAAGAACAGACTCTGTGACCAGTGAATCCTGAGCGTTTCTCTTTCAAAAATTAATTTAATGATCCATTATCAAACATGTTGTCCGTTAATTTTCTGTTGATTGACTAATCAATTAAATAACTTATGTAAGTCATTGGTTTTCCTCCAGTGCAGGGGAGTATTAGTTGGATGCTGGGACTTAATTCTCCCGTGTGTTTCCTTTTCCCCGCTGTCACTGCAGGCCGAGTAAGGAGTCTCAGCACAGCCCTGTGGTCTCTCACCCACCTCACTGCCCTGCACCTCAGTGACAACTCATTGTCACGCATCCCGCCAGACATTGCCAAACTACACAACCTGGTGTACCTGGATCTCTCATCCAATAAGATCAGGAGCCTGCCGGCAGAGCTCGGAAACATGGTGTCTCTCAGGTGAGTGATTTCAGGCTGTGCGTTTACCCCTTAATTCAGACACAGTTGGCTGTCACAGGGCTGGTCTTGCTTTTGGCACTTGTACGTGCTGCACACTGATGCTACCCATTACGCCAATGTGAGTTTTTCATATATCATAGAGCCATTGTATATCTGCCATTTTCTTCTGGCCTTCTATTATTTTTCAGGTCTATCTTTTGAAATGTTAGTCTGACAAGCCCTCATTAACAATCAGTCTAAACTCTATTCTTGATGGCAAAGATGTGGTGAAAAATGTTTTGGAAAAGCAATAAAGATCGTTGTTTCTCAGGACGGCTGGATTCTAATGACCAAATTCGCCTATGTCCTTCACAGGGAACTGCTTTTAAATAACAACCAGTTGCGGGTTCTGCCATTTGAATTGGGAAAACTGTTTCAGTTACAAACACTGGGGTTGAAAGGTGAGTGGCTTATCAATGTGTTTTATAGCCATTCCAGCCTTGAGATCCCGTTCTTCTCGTAGCAATGATTCAACCCGCGTCGCTTTTCCTTCACCAGGAAACCCACTTGCACAAGAAATTATGAGCCTCTACCAGGAACCCGATGGCACGCGGAGACTGCTCAACTACTTGTTAGACAATCTGGCAGGGGCTATCAAGCGCAGTGAGTCCCCCTGTCCCCTTTCTGAGAATTGTATATTGACAGTAGTTTTTTTTTTTTTTAATTTCCTCAAAAGATAGATTGATCAGTACATACAAATGGGGACATTGTGAACTCAACAGCTTGTGCCCCTTAACATGGTTGAAGTCGTTGTGTGACATCCGTGTTCATGTCATCACTTATTGAACCATTTTTTTCCCCCCTCCGTTCAGTACCAACAGAGCAGCCCCCTGCACGGTCATGGATCTCTCTCCAGGAACCAGACCGAGCACGGGCCTCAGGTGAGCACAACATACATGAAACATGACTCTCAGCAATTGCCTGTGTATTACACAGCTGTTTGATAGACATGGATGCAGCTTGTATCCATAAAAATTGACAGTCACATTCTGTAGTCTGTAGTTGTTGTTGAATGATATGAAAAAGCTGAAAAATCAGAAGTTTCTTACGTCAATTTACAAGAAAACAAGTCTGAATCTGAACTAAAACTAAGTTATCAAACATATTTACAAAAATCAATCTCAGGTGAATATATATAGTAGTATTCCAATGCTTCTTATGGGTTGAATATTTTGTGTTTCTCCCCTCAGCACTGTTCTCTGTGATGTGCTACAATGTGCTGTGTGATAAATACGCCACACGACAGCTATATGGCTACTGCCCCTCTTGGGCTCTAAACTGGGAGTACAGGAAAAAATCCATCATTCAGGAGATCCTGGGCTGCAACGCAGACATCATCAGTTTGCAGGTGAGAGATGAACAGACGAATGTGTTTAGGCTTTCACAGAGAGAAATGTTCATTCTGTGTGTCAAGATTTAAAAAAAACAAAAAAAAACAAGTTGGATTAGTTGGCAGTAGCGGGACTTGAGCAGGACTTTTTTGGGTCACGCATGAAGTCGACAGAATGAAAGCACCACCTGTAACATGTTGTGCAGTAAACGCTTCCTTTTGTGAAGCGCCATGTTCAGTGTTTATACTAACCACAGATGTGTGCTCTCTTGTTTTCCTCTGGTTTCCTGGAACAGGTCAGCCTACATTAGGAACTGATCTTTACAATATTTGCATAATTTAAATACATGGGGCAGGAGGGTCGTCTTGGTTGGTCAGAGTTGTGTATTTGTATTCAATAGTGTTTGTCTCTATACAAGAAAAAACTTCCCAAGAGCTTGAATCATTAAAAGAATCTGACAATTCTGTAGACAATTTCTCTTACATGTCAAGGAGCAGACACAGACGCTTCTTTGTATTCATCAACGCAGAATTAGTCTCAGATATTTGCCTTGTTTGCTGGTATTATATCTGCTCTTCCTTCATGCATTTTGTTCTTTTTTTTTTAATTTTGAAAGGGGCGTTTGCTATTACTTGACATGACTACATTACATAACTGTTGTCCGTCCTTACACATGTTTTTTGTCAATTACAGGAAGTGGAGACAGAGCAGTACTACAGCTTCTTCTTGCCTGAGCTGAAGGAGCAGGGATATGACGGGTTCTTCAGTCCAAAGTCACGAGCCAGGACTATGTCGGAGTCGGACCGTAAACACGTGGACGGTTGTGCAATTTTCTTCAAGACGGAAAAGTACGTACCCACAGTTTTGTAGTCTTGTTGACGAGTCGTCATAGAAAAAATAGAATGTTTAATCTTGATTACGTTAAATGTACATTTTAAAATGTTTTGTACCTCTGAAATGTTGCAAACTTACTGTCCAATATATTTGGCATATGAATAGTACAGCTTGATTGATGTGCGATCATAGTTGATCACGAAACTTGAGAAATTTTCCCTCTATTGAACAGAGGCAGTATAACATTGTTTGCCTTTCACTCAGGTTCAATCTGTGATACTGGCTGCTATTTTTATATGGCAGTGTTTTGATGGTGTCAAGTTTTTGTTGATGGGCGTATCAGCTGGGCGCAACCAGCACTGCTGACCTACCTAACCAGTTGATTACCCAGCAAATGAGAAAGCCTGTGAGGTTTTTGTTGTAGCCTTCATACAGCGATGCATTGATTGTACTCGTCTTGATAAAGCTTTTTTGTCAAGCCTCCTATTCTCTATATGTTTACCCCGCTGTCACGCTTGAATACAGTTTTAGAAACGGTCACAGTTCATTCGTAGCTGAATACAAACAGTAGGCCAATGTTGTTGTTTTTTTTGTTTGTTTTTTTTGTTTTTAGTCTGAATAGTAAGTGTTGTCAGCTCTGTTTATACCATAACACATATCTGACTATTAAATCGTTCACCACATTTTTAGAAACTGTCTTCTGGAAACATTGTCCCTGGTAATTGTAGAATATGAAAGCGGTTGCAGGTTCTTATGTTTTTGAGTCTGCCATAGCTACCTTCAAAATCCTGCAAACATCAGACAACAGCAGTAGAATAATCTGAATAGAATAAATTATAGATCAGACTAGAAACACCAGAAAAGTGTTTTTTGTTTTTGAAGAAGCACTTTTAGATTGGAAAACAGTTGTGGTTCATCAATCCTGAACTGTTACACAATTTTACACACTAAAGTCTGTTTACAGGTCTTGGGAAATATTAGTGGATACGTGCAAACAGTTGTATAAAGCCTTTTATTGCTCCAGAGGGAGCTGTGTGAATCTCCTCTAAAGATGTTGCTGAAGGACTCCGAGTGTGAGAATGATAAAAAACCTGGAGGTGTGGCGTTAAAGAAGTGTGCTTACCTTGTATCCTCCTCCTCCTCCTCCTCCTAGTCTCTGACTGGGGCCAGGGGCTTGAGGCTACATTAGCCTCTACAAGCATAACACAGCTGAATTTCTGACTGAACTGTTGGCTGTCAAGTTGCAGTGTGGGTAATTTAGGTGCCAGGTTTTGATGAGGAAGGTTGTGCTCCGTCAATTTTTATTTTGTTTTGTTTTTTTCTTTATAAACTGTCTGCAGAAGTACATTGCTGGATGAGTGGAGTACTTATAATAATACAGAGACAAAAAACTGAGCAGTCCACATTTTAATCTAATAAAAGACAATATGGATCATTGACTCACTCATAAAAACATTAAATGTAATTGCCCTTATAAATGAGGTTTCACACATTCTGTTAATGTTATAAAGAAAGAAAGGGATGCAAAATTTTTAGGGGCAAGTAGGAAAAATATTAGCTGTTCCCTGTATTAGCATTAAAATCAATGTGTTGCCCTGTTAAGTGGCATTAAGTTTAACGGATTAAACAAACGTGGCCCAATCTGGGAGCTATCTTTGTGAATTACATCAGTAAGGTGGAAAAAAGATTAAAAATAATGTGTTATCATGCATGAAGCACTGTGGGACCCAGCCACAGTATTTTTGAGCCTGATGATTATTAGAAATGATTTGCTTGTGTTTTGTTTCTTTATTCTCACCACTGCTTACAAAACTTGTGTTGAGCCCTCTCTTCTCTCGCCTCCTGCTGTTTACCTCCAGATTCAGCGCAGTGCAGAAGCACACGGTGGAGTTCAACCAGCTGGCCATGGCTAACTCCGAGGGCTCAGAGGCTATGCTGAACAGGGTGATGACAAAGGACAACATCGGAGTAGCTGTACTGCTCGAGGTCCGCAAAGAGATGATGGAGGTCTCCTGTGAGTAAACGCCCTATTCTGATCTTTTTGGGTGTCTGGCATCTCAAGATCTACTGCATGTGTTTTTCTTTAAGGTTGTCTCATCTGGCAAATCCTGATATTTATCATTATTTAGTTATTTGTTGTAATTCTGCTTCTCCTTTTCCCTCCTTACAGCTGGAAAGTCACTCCATGGCATGGAGAAGCAGCTGCTCCTGGTAGCCAATGCCCACATGCACTGGGACCCAGAGTACTCTGATGTCAAGTTGGTTCAGACCATGATGTTTCTGTCAGAGGTGAAGAACATAGTGGACAAGGCCACACGCAGCCTTAAGTTGTCCTCTGTCTCTGGTGAGACCAATGCCATTCCACTGGTGCTGTGCGCTGACCTCAACTCCTTGCCTGACTCTGGTAAGTAAGCAAAGCTGAATGGAGCTGTGCTGAATCTGACCACAGAGAGTTTGTATTTAAAAAAAATGCACATGTATTGAAGATGGCAGGCAGGTCTGTGTATTTCACGGCTGCTGCGTAAATGGAATTTTTAAAATGACTGCCTCAAATAATTCAATCAAAATATCTCTGTGTTACATCTGATTGTGTGTAACCCTGTTCACAAAAGATGTTCATGTAAGACCCAATGTGAGTCACCGTGACCTTTTATTCAATTGACATGATGGAACAATTTTGAAGTCTTCTATGATACTGCCACTGCTGAAATATGCTGTACTTGGTCCTTTGTGTACATATAATTTAATTTCATAATGTAAATATAAATTCAGCAGTAATCTGTAGATGAATATAAAAATGTACCCTCTTCACCTGCACACGTCTCACCTATCAGTCCATTATCTGGAGCAGTTTGGATTTTTATCGCTGTGACCTTGTTCCCTTCACACGTCTGGTTTTATGTTGATGTGCAGCAGTTGAAGGTGTCCTACAAATGTATTGAAGATTTCCTGTTTTTTTTTTTTGTGTGTGTTCATTTTAGCCCACAGGATGACAAAATCTGAGACTAAATTTGGTTTTACAGATTTCTTTTATTTTTGTTCCTAAAGATGTGTCAGAAAGGTGAACCAGATACAAAATGGTTTCTATACATGACATGGCTTAGTGTGTAAGGGGTCTCATGTTACAGCTAATACTGCTAGTAACCGACAGAATCCAAAATGTCTGTCTTAAGAAATGCCTTTTTAATGGTGTGTATGCTAACAGTAGGAACAGATCCGCCTCGGTCTGCTGGGACTTTGGAGTGCCACTTGACTTTTTCTTGATTCTGATGAAGCCATCTTCTCATCTCTCCGCTCTGTTCAGGCGTAGTGGAGTACCTTAGTTCTGGTGGAGTGGACTGCACCCACAAGGACTTCAAGGAGCTTCGTTATAGCGACAGTCTGACCAAATTCAACTGCAACGGCAAGAACAGCACGTCCAATGGCAGGATCACCCATGGCTTCAAGCTGAAGAGCGCCTACGAGAACGGCCTGATGCCTTACACCAACTACACCTTCGACTTCAAGGTGATTGTCCAGCACGTGTTTGTGTTTGGAGTTACTAATGTGTTTGTATATGTACAGACTCACCGTGGACAGATTTTTGAGCTTTTAGTCTGTTTTCTGCATGTAGAATACACAAACATGACTCCCCTCTTCTTCCTTCCTCAGGGTGTCATCGACTATATTTTCTACTCCAAGCCTCACCTGAACGTGCTGGGTATCTTGGGCCCCCTGGACCCCCACTGGCTCGTAGAGAACAATGTCAGCGGCTGCCCACATCCCCACATCCCCTCCGACCACTTCTCCCTCTTCGCCCAGCTGGAGCTGCTCCTGCCCAACCTGCCCCAACAGGTCAATGGGATCCATCTGCCTGCACGCAGGTAGTGAGTCCCTGCCACACCACCAGGGGGAGCTGCAACCACAGCCTCTCCCTTTCCAGCCCTCCTCCCTCCCACTACCAGCTCTTCCCTCCACCACAATGGCGGAGGAAGACAAAAAACACAACCTGTAAAATATTCGTAAAGTGAGGTCTGGCCGACAGGGATTTCGTATAATGTTATAGATATTCTATATTTTTCTTTTTTTCTTTCTTCGTTTTTTCTTTTTTGTTCTTTTTTTAACTGCTCGATTCAGTCCTGTTCGTGTATCATATTTTCTGTTTTGGACTCCCTTTCCTTCTCAAATCCACCCACCCACCCACCTCCTTTGCTTCTGTCTTTCAAACCAGAGGGGATGGTAGCTCGTTCAGATTTGTCCTGTGGGGCACTGTATGGTTTAAGAGCAAGAGGAAACTTTAGAAGTGGCTGCGGGGGCAACATTCACCTGAAAAGCTCCATAGCTGATGGTCTGCATGTCTGTCTGTCCTGTATAAATCTGAAACCAGCAAAGACAGCAGACTTGTCAGTCTCAGACCTCCACCATTGGCTTGTGCTCTATCCCCCTGTACTCTGGGCAGCCGGCGTACTTTCTCAGTCTTTCTAGAATACACACGTTGGAGTTGGTTGTCGTTGGGGTAGAGCAGCGTTCAGCTGATAGCTAAGCATCCCTTCGGAGGTGGGTGTAGTGCAGCTCGTACGAGGTGAGATTTCCTGCTGTCATTCTGTGGTGCTGAGGCCTTTTGTGTGGTCACGGCCTCTCGTGGTGCTACAAGATAGTCTACACCTCTGACCCCGGCCCTGGTGCATATTTGCTACCAAACCCACAGATGCCTCAATAACCAGACATCTGAGAATCACACTGGCCTGATTTCACACAGGCAGTATGTAGTGATAATTAGGGAAGGAGGGATAATATGAGAAAACTGAGAGCAGCTACCATCCTGTTTGCAGACTGTTTCACCCCAGCTTGTATAGTTGTTAGGCTAGTCTTGTGCTTAGGAGCTCACGTGACCCATGTTAACACCACTTTTTTTGGTCAAGGGGCAAGGGATTTAGGCTGATGGGCAAAGCGTTGAGGGGCTTTCACAAATCTTTTCTTTGTTCTTGATTGCTTTTAGGCAGAGAGAGCGAGTAATGGCTGATACACAGGAGTAAAACCAGCATTCCTCTCACTGTCTGGAGTTGCCATCCAACTCCACACATGCAAGCTTACACACACACACATGCAACCACACATACACACACATAACACAGGTAATTTTGCAGGCAGATCTGTAGCACTGTCTCCGAGGCCAGTAGTGACTTTCCCCAGCCATAAATTCCATACACAAAAGCAGTGGTTTTTTTCACAAGTGTTTGTACAGAATAGAAATCTAGACTCAGTCTTTACATGATTGTATATGAACCACAAAAGACCTGTTTTCTGGCGTTTTTTGTACTAAGAGTAAATTATGATCAGATTTGAGGAAAAAAAAGATTGTATTGTAAACTATGGCTAAATTTTTATCCAGTTAATGTTAAGATGAATTGATATTACCAGCTTGTACAAAAGACGTAAGAAGAGGTTGTTCAAGGCGTTCGCTGTCACTACTTTGCACTCCCGAGAGATTAACTGTAATTAATGTATCAGTATTGTTTTTTTTTTTTTTTTTGTTTTTGTGTTTTTTTTCCCTCTCTCTGCTGTTGATTTGATTTGCCGGCATATTGCTGCGATTGTAAATAGACACTGAGTAAACTCTGCCTGTTGCTTGTTGCCCATTAACAAAGCCATTGATCCACACTGCTGCCATCAGTTCAGACAAAAAGGACACGCAAGGATGAGTCGCAGCCCACCAGCGACTCCACATCTGTTCATCTATAGATCTCACGCGCACTCCTTCTAGCGGCGCGTGACTGATTGATACAACCTATACAAATCCCACTTGTACAACAAAACATCGTGCCTCACTGTAGCAGTTGTCGTTGTCTTGCACTATTTACATATAACGAACGCCTGAACAACCTTTTCTCCTTTTATTTTTAAATACTGTTGAGACATTTGTGAAGATTTTATGTCCTTTTATTGGGTTTTGTTAATGTTGATTTCCTTTTTTATGAGCTGTGACAATGTTATGATGATGTGTATATCCTTCCTATTCATTGAGCTCTCTAGTAATCAGGTATGCTTTCTCCACTGACCCTTTCACCTCTCCTTAAGGAACATGAGTAGGATGTCTTTAACAAATCCACACTTGTGGATTGTTTTGCCTCCCTCTTTGTACCTTAGCACAGCTCCATGCCCATCCTCTTTAAAATATGTAGCCCTTAGCTCCTTCCCTTGTCATGATTTTAAACTCCTTAAGCCTGTCCATCACCCTATAAACCGGCCCACACCCTCAACAGCCCAACCTCAAACTTGCCCTGCCCGCTATATTACTCAAGCTGTGTCTTTTAAACCCCTTTTCTCAACCACTTTGTATAGTTACCCTTGTCACTGCAGCTATAGTGCCATCTGTGGACCCCCCTACCTCTGTATTGGAAAAGGTGGAAGGCCCACTTTGCTTTCGCTTTTAGAGGAACAAGGGAGGAGGGGCAGCGAGCTCCGCTACTTCTCTCTGAGAGCCAGGCAGGCGCGTTGCTATGAATCA
The DNA here is from genome assembly GCA_033000465.1 of Sciaenops ocellatus. Taxonomy (NCBI): domain Eukaryota; kingdom Metazoa; phylum Chordata; class Actinopteri; family Sciaenidae; genus Sciaenops; species Sciaenops ocellatus. Next base: position 17,911,340 of record CP136866.1, read on the forward strand.
ATTTTGTTCCATCCCAAACAAGCGAGTGAAATCTGCCAGCGGTGAGACGATTATTTCAACAGCCATGCTTTTTACGCGGATACAACGAATGATGAGCACTTAGTAGGTTCAGATGCAGCTCTCCTCACTCCCTGTTCTATCATTTTAGCGAATTAAGATCTAATTACTTTAATGTACATGTTGAAATGTCATTTTAAAGCAAGAGGGAAGCAAGTAAATAAGAAGTACAAGTTAAGTCCTCAGATCAAGGTCTCTTGTCCCTTTATTTCCCCCCTACATGTTTTTTAACTTTTTTTTTGTTTTCCAATGGAAACCAATGTGTCCAGTTTTTTTTTTTTTTTCCTGAATGGCATTAGTATTGTAGTAGATTTAAAGGCTAGCTTTTTTTGTAAAGTGTGAATAAAAGATGTATCTCATGTTTCCTTTCTAAAAAGATATTGAATTGTGTTGTTGTGTAAATCATGAGTTCTATGATGGTGTTATGTTTGCTACATTGTTTTTACTTTTACTCAATATCTATTTTTGTCATATACTCTTTATTCCATCACAAACCAAATCCTCTGTAGAAATCATGATGAGACGTTGTCTTGATGGGTTGATTAGAGGAGTTGAATGTTCCTGATGAAGCCTCGATGAAGGAAGGATTGAGTGCTTATCAGAGGAAACTTACCTGCATCATTGGTATCAGTAGGGAAAAAAAAAACTTTCAGCACAGGGATATTCAGTTTTTGTTTCTTTCTTTTTTTTTTTTCTTTTTTTTTTTTACTTTTGAGCTTTATTTTGGATGTTTGCATGGCACTAGCTGGAGAGTGCTAGTGCCCGTAGTTTAGGGCAGCAGAGCTGTCTTACTAGTGGCTGCAGTTCAGTACTAGAGAACACTGTTCTGACTGGTGTAAAACGTGTTTGTGAGACTAAGCTAATGACCTGCCACTGGTCCCTAGACTGGTCCTGTGATGATCCTGAGTACTACTAGTCCATCTCACTCTGTTCTTGTGCATCACAGTGGTTGAATCTGTCACACTAGCTAGCTACTATTGATCGTCACTGATTTGACTCTTAATCTTTTCCGTTGTTGAATCCGCCCCACCTCCTCTTCATCACTCTCTTGTTAACCACAGACTATGGCTTCTGACTGAAAAATCTGGCAAACCACAGAGCTGATTTCTGTCGCTCTGTAAGCTTCGGTGAAGGATAACGTTGTTGGCTTTGTACTTTTTACTGTCGCATTGTGTTTCATAGTTGGCTTGTTAGGCATAGAGTGATTTTCCAGGCTGCATCTCTTTATAATGGTGCACACCAAAGCTGCTTGTAGTTAGTTCTCTGTTGTAGAGCGAGTTCTTTCACCAACCAGTTGCATGTTTTGTTTTTTTTTTTGTTTTGTTTTTTTCTTTGTTGTAATCATAGTTTTCATGAAACGTTAGGGCTGTAAGGAAAGCAAGGTACTTTTGTCCTTTTCCTTGAATCACATGAACATCCACATTCATACTCGTCACTCTTGTTGGAGTTTGGTTTCTCAACACATTTTAAACGCACCCTTTTTCAAAAACTACTTGGCAATAATACCCAGAAACATTCAGACACACTCAGAATGGGTTTTTAAATATTTTATCTGGAAAATGTAGCTATTTCACCTTTCAAACTGTGGTCTTTTTTTTTTTTCCCCTCCCCTTTTGTGAACTCTCCATCTTCAACCTTCTAGACCGTTTTGTTACCTGAATACTTTTTATGCTTCCCCCCCCCCTGCCTCTTTTATCATCCATCTTGTATATTTGCTCATCTTCTTCTTCTCCCTGCCGATCTAGTGGTAGTTGTCCAATGATCAGGATTGTCTATCTGTAGTCAGCTGAGTACATATATTGATCTGTGTCACTGTGTTTATGCACTGGACCAACTATTGTTTACCATTCATGAAATACCAGCAAAAAAAAAAAAAAAAAAAAAGAATAATGACAAAACACTTGCACAATGTTGTAGAATGTCCATTAACCCAGATGAGAAATCAAGGCAGCTGTTTTCAAATCAACACATACTGTTTTAAAAATAAACTGAATGGTAAACAATGCTTTCTGTTGTACCCCTTAGCCGTCCTCTCGATTCTCTTTGGACTAGTTATGTTGTTTTATTTTTTCTGTTTGACTACAGGTTCTGCTTGTTTCCTTTACACCTACCCATGTATTTTCCTACTTCTGGTTGAAAATAAATTCTATATTATCTGTTTCAAGCTGTGTCACCTCTTATTCTTTGCAATGGATATTAAAAATAAATTCTATATATGTTCTCCGTATTGCCTCCTTTTGCTTGCTTGCTCCCCCCCCCCCTTTCCAGTCCTTCTCTGACCTGATTTAACACTAGACACAACATAAAGTTTCACTCTCTGCCAACGTTTCTCCTTTTTCTCAGTCTAGTGAGCTCACCAGCCGTTTCGAATGTGGTAAACATGCTGTGAAAGCAGACTACTAGCCCACACTGCGCAGTGATTAACATCCCACATTCTACTACACAATCGCTTAGCTTTCCAAAGTACAATTATGAGCTTTGTTTGGTGGTCGATGTTGAAGATGCAAGTGCATTATGAGGCCCAAGAGTATGCAGCAGCTTAATTAAATGACGTGAATATCAGTGGGTGTACGGTTCACAACTCTGAGAGACACACTGGTGGGTTGGAGAGGCCATCTTGGTTGAAGCCTCTGTGTCAGCAAGTGCACTCACCCCCTGAAGTGTCCTTCAGTAAGACACTGAACCGTTATCAGCGCTTGTTTTGTAGCCGAGCCTGACCTTTGATTTTCCTCCAGGATGCCAAATGAAAAGAGAATATCCCATTGGGGATCAATAAAGTTTAACATTAACATTTAATACCTAAAACAGCCTCGGGGGGTGACTGACGGTGTGCGTTATCAGTTGTAGACACACGGTGGAGCCAAAGGATCACCTCCGAACAGGCACTGAAAACTGATCTGTTCATGTCATCGACTCAAGGAGTTTCCAGGTCTGGGTGGGTGGCTCATAAAATCAGCTGGACTGAATTTAGAGACAGGAACACAGTGAGACAGGAAGTTAAAGCAGGAAACTTAAGTTAAAAAACAGTGGGAGCACAATAAATGTACACCAAGGTTTTACCAAGTGCCAGAAGAGTACATGTTAGGCCATATTGTGTAACATTGGTGAATATAAAGAGTTTTTCTTTTGTTTATTTATTATTTAGAGATGATAGTCAGATCAGTTCATTCTTGACTCAATAGTGGTGACACTTTTCTAGAGCTCCATCGAGCATCTAACACAAATTCATTTTCACTTCTGTTAACATTTCCATACACACTGTGTGTATTTATGAATTTATCAATCTGTCGTAGTGAATGGTGTGGCGTGACCAAACAGCCACCTCAAACATGACCGTACAAAGAAAATACCTTGACAGAGAGATGCACTCTTTCGAGTGTCCTTCTTTTTGTAAATGAAACACCTTTGATCAGACAAAACAAGCAATTTCAAAACATCACACTGAGCTCAATGAAATTGTGATGCCTGTGATTCTTGCCGTTTATAGACAGCATAATTTGTAGATTAATCAAAAACACAATTAAAATGAATTAACACTCAAATCAAATCAAATGAACACTCCTGATGTCTCTCCCCTTGCCATAAGGGTTAAAAAAAATTACCCACCTTTGCCACACCCCTCTGATGAAGCCTCTTAATTGAACTTTAAACGAGAAGTTAATCAATTTACTCTAAAGAAACATCTGCCGTTCAACAAGCTGGGAAATAACTCTGTTTTCATGCTTTTTTGCTGTAATTAATATGTAATGTTATTATTTCCAGACCTAAAACATGTACGATAAGGTGAAGGGTGGTGACAGCGCTGCACATGCGCGAGAAAGTTACATTTTCTCACACACACTCTCTTTATTACACAGTGTGTGTGTGTGCATGTGTGTTCTTTACTATTCTTTATAGTTGCTATAACAACTTTATTAACACTTAAGTTGTACTCTGGTGTTTTATAGTGTAGTGATTCACTTTACCCAGTGGTCATTTCAGGAAAAGTATTGAAGTACTTTGTGCTGTAAAAATGTTATTTAGGGCGTTTCTTGACTGTTAAACCCATGAACAAGTCATTTCTGACCCTTAAGGCAACAGGATTGGTTAATAAATTACGTTATATAATGATAATTATCATTACAGGCAGCCCTAGATTTAGGAAAAGTAGAACGTTTGCCTTAATGGCCGGTTTAACACTCAGGCCCGTCATAAAGTAACGCATAGTGCTATTAGGAATGCTACACAACTAGCCTTTAATCACTGTGGTATTCACTAAACTCTATTGTTGTCTTTGTTGACTATTAAAACTAATTATCATTTATTATCATTTTCTTCAATCTGTTGGGCTGGTACATTTTGCAGAACATGGTGGACTTCCAGGCTAAAATACTGCAGCTGTGTCCCTGAAATTAGTACCAGTTCTCAGACCTGTAGGGATGCGAGCCACCATCTCTCCTTCATAAAGGAGCAGCTCATGATGAAGTGGCTGCAGAAGAAACCTGAGAGACTCACGCACAAGTGGAAGCAGACGTTTAACAGATGCACACAGTAGAGACAGGAACGAATAACGATGAAATGATGTGAAGATCTGCAGTGTAGAATAATAATCATTTTTAAAAAACACGTTCGTTCTTAGCACTCTGTACATAGAGTCAATAATGCCTATTAATGCAGCAGAAGTTGCGTGCAAAGAGCCACAAGGCTTACCGTTATTACCCTGAAATGGACTGTGACAGTAAATATGGTTCGCACCTAATTGTGCTCATATGGAAGATTTTTTTAAACATGCTGCCGGAATTCAGTTAATCTGTTTAAAATGAGAGTTCGGAAGTTGGAAGAGAATATCAAAAGCTATCCAAGAGGCAATTTTCCCTCTTAAGGTCATGAACCATTTCTTGTTTTAAATGGAATTTTCTGGCAGGAACAGTTGTCCAAATATGAGTTTGTGTGCGTGAGCGGACATAAGAGAGAATGCAGGAGTATGTTGTTCGCATAGAGAGAGATGGAAGACAGATTCCACTTTACTTCACCCCAATGTTTGCGGACTATCTGTCTTGTGTTGACGTGGCAGCATGATTGCTAAGCCTGTAAAGTCCTTTGCAGATGTAGACTCTCTCTATCTCTCCTCTCTTGTTCCTGCTTGTTTTCTTCCTTCTCTATATCCTCCTTTCTTCCTCCTCTCCCTCTCAATCATCCTTTTTTTTAATCCCTTTTTTCTGGAATTCCCACCAGTGTGTCTAAGTGTGTTGTGTGTGTGTGTGTGTGTGTGTGTGTGTGTGTATGTGCATGACTACTAGGCCAGTTGCCTGTGTGATGTTCAGCCAACTCCTCCTAACACGCTCTCAGAATACTTCTTCGGGTTCCATGGTTGTGGATTCAAGTTGTAAAGCTCCAAAAATGAGCACATGAAATATAGCTGTGTGTGTGTCTAACAGAGGCTTGACCTGTCAGCCAACACAGCAGGCCGGGCCTGCGCTCAGATCTGAAATTTCCTGAGAACTTTCTGTGAACATCACCTCAGAATGATCCCGACCTAAACTGTGAACCTGAACAGTGACAGAAAATAGTGAAACAATTTGGAGCGATTGGCAATAGCTTTTATTGTGGAGGGAATGCCACCTGAGCATCTGTAAAACAGCCCATGCTGTGTCCGTGCATGTGTGTGTGTGTTTTATTGCTCTTGTTAAACTGAGGGGTGTGGTTTGGTCCTATTAGAGAGGAAGGTGAGACCTGAGAGTTATATGTATTGGCCTGCAGCTTTGGATGGAGGATATGCACTGTAAAAGATTATTGGTTACTTTAATTTAAAAAGTTTCCCTGCTGCTTTAAAAAAAATTAAGTTGACCAAACTCAAATTAAATCATTACAGTAACTGTAGTCACTGTCCTGGAGAAAACAAGTTCATCAAATGTAAGATAGTGAATTGCTTGAGTTTGCTTGAATTTAGACTTTCACATTATTTTAGTGCCAAAACTGAAACAATTATTCTTTTCTGCTGATACTTTGAGCTCCATACATAGTGTGCCCGCACTAGTACATCTCAGAACACAGCCATATGCTCATTGCACTCTAAAGCTCTCACCTTCTCCCACTTACAGCTTTTTTATATGTGACCAAAATAACTGCCGACCATAAATTAAAGTGTTACAACACACTCAGTACTATCTGACAAAGTTTATCTTTATGCAGTCCAGGCTGTGACTGTAAAACATGTTTTCAGCAACAGAGACCATCCAGTACTACAAACCAGTATACTCGACTTGACATGAATGCTGCTGATATCAGCTCTCGTACTACTTTGTTCATGTACCAGTCTGTTAGGATGGCTGCAGGATGGTTGGTAGTTAGACAACTTTTAACATCTGTTAGTGTTAATAACTGTTTTGCATTTTTATTTAAATATATATTTACTTTTATTATCTCCAGTTCATTTCTTATTTCTGCTTGCATGCATAAAACGTAGTAGATTTTTGTTTATTTACTGTGAAAATAATATAAGCATAGCATTAACACAATTAGCCTATTGATTTCACATGTTCAGCTGAATGTATCCTATTGCTTATACCTGCATATCATGTTAGTGTGCCATGCTGTGCTCTTGAAATATATATATATATATATATATATATTTTTATATTTATATATAAACAGATATATATATATATATATAAATATATATATATATATCTGTTTATATCAACTCAATCATTTGAAGTTAAATCAAATCATCAGAAATCGACAATATTCATTAAACAAGAGTGAGACCAAAAGTTAAAGTTATGATAAAAGATTGACTCCACTATGATTTTAACAAAAATCCTGTGTGATGTTTTACAGAGTGTGTGTGTGTGTGTCTGTGTGTGTGTGCGCATGTGTGTTTTAATGCTTTTTCCTGTAAGAGAAGAGTGGCTAGGTGGCCTATTGGCCAGATGTGATGTTTTAACTGAAGTCACCTGTTGTTTGGGGTGCTGCGAGGTCAAACTCACCAGACCAGAGAACTGAAACTTACCCAAAACCAGAGAACTGAAACTTGAACAAAATGTTATCTAACCGCTGCCTTCTTCTTGAACAGTGTTGTGTCCAGCAAAAGTTAACGCTTAATGGAAAACAGTGTAAAATCTTTTTTTTTTTTTTACTCTTCTGAACAGTTTCTTTTGCCAGTTCCTTTGTTATGACTCATGCAAAGACCGTTTCCTATTGCTTTAACAAGTTTTATTGTTATGATTTGGGACAAGCCCCCTTTAACATATTTTAAGATGTCATGTGCTGTTTATGTCATAGGTCATAAAAACCATCATAAAATGTCTGCACAAGGCAGACAGACTCCAAACTTAAATATGTTTCCAGCAGACTTGCTTTGCTGCACAGTATTTCTGAAATTTATGTTTTCAGCAGTCAACTCAACATAAATAATACTGCCCTGCTGAATGCACTAACTCGGGTGCTATTGTGGCTTCTCCTGATGGAAGTTATCATCTTAAAGGAGGAAAGTAGCTCCTTAATGCTACAAAAACAACACCAATCAGCAATGAATTAAACAGTGCAAAGGGGTTTGGAATTAATGAGGATTTCTGAGACATGTTTGATGAAATTTTAAGATTAGTAGGCTTATATGAGCAGAAGAAAGAAATGCAACCTTGAATTGCATAACATTGTTTGTACAAGCTCTGTGGGAGGAATATTGTCATGAATATTAGCACTTTTTTTTATGAATATATCACATGACGTCAGCTTATTTTTATCTCCAAGCTGATAACAGAAGAGGTATAACAGACGTACAGACCTAATGGAGATGGAGGATGCACCAACCAACGAGCACACCTGCCTGCAAATGCACACGAGCAATCCCTTTCACCAGCAGCACTCCTGCCACCACCAACATATATTATCCACAAAGAAAAAAACAAGGCTGTGCGCCTGTGAAGCCATGCCAGGAATTCACAGCACATATTTTGTGGGGAAAAAAAACCAAACAAAACAAAACAAAAAAAACATGCCCTGATTTTTCTCTAAACAATGCAATGTGCTGTGTTTTCTGAGTTTATTTGCAGCCGAAGGTGTGAGAGGTCAAACTTGCAACAGTTTGCTCACTTGTCACATTTTGATGGATTGTCATAAAGCTGCAATTATTCATGGAAAATTCTTTTAACTTTCTTTGCTACGTGCTAAAGAGTTTGCACTACTTTGAGGGTGTTTTTGCAAATATACAATGTGAGGCTGGTGAGAGGCTCGGTGTGTGTGTAATGATCCAAAGTTGTCAGAGACGGTGTGTGCCGTTGCCTCCCCTCTTGCTCTTTGGGATCGGACTACCTGTTGTGGAAGGGGGAGGGGAGGTCCAAGTCTTCTCCACAGATACCCTGAAATTAGAAGTGAGAATTGGACTCAGCTCAGTTTTTGTCACCGCCTCTGTTCCATTGTCTTTGTCAATAAGTCTCGTAGCGTGGAGCATCTGGCGACTGAACACAAGTGCACTGGAGCAGGGTCGCAACCCCTCGTCTCTCTCCAGTGAGCTGCTTCAATTTGACAGTCTTTCTCTCTCTCTCTCTCCTTCTATCTCTTTCTATCTCTCCCTCTCTCTGTCTCCAGCGCTGGCAGTGCTAATTGTTCTCAGGGCTGGGGAGCATTCGTCTGTCACTCGAGGCCTACACACTCGCATCTGTGGGTCACAGGCTCCAGCAAAGACTGGAGCAGAGTATGACAGCTCCTGTTTTTTTTGTTTTTGTGTGTGTGTCTGTGTGTGTGTGTGTGTGTGTGTGTGTTTCCAAAGCCTATAATGAGTGTGAGTGGAGACGGTGATAGCTGGAGCCTTGGTTCAAGTAAATGGTGGTGTGGTGGTGATTGCAAGAAGGAAAGCAAGAAAAGAAAATGCAAATCAGGTAAGGGTATAAGCAATACAGTACGGTGAAGGTGCACCTTCACCTGAATGAACAGTGACTTCTGCCAACCACCTACATTTTGGAAAATATACTTATTCTCTTACTTGTTGAGAGTTAGATGTCAGTTTTATTCATACACGCCAAATCATAATAGACATTATATCAGGACACTTTTCATATAGAGCAGGTCTAGACTGTACCCAACAAATAAGGGTTTGTATGGTGAATGTGAAGCTTGTTAATTAGCTTAGCATAAAGCCTGGAAACAGGTGGTGGTGGTGGGGGGGGGGGGGGAGCTGAACGGTAACAAAAACCAGCACCTCCAAAGCTCACTAATTAATCCATAATATCTTGCTTATTTAATTCAGAGAAAAAACAAAGTGTAAGAATGACATGTCATCAGTGTGAGGTTGCCAGGCAACCAGCTGGGAGCTACAGAAAATCTGTTAAATATTGACCCCACCTGCGCTGACATGGGTGAAGGCTGCAGCTGCAATTAAAGGTGATGGTGTGTTTCCTAATGTATCGTATTGAAACCAACTTAAACAATATTTGGTGGCCTTCAGATTCAACGTTTTCAGAAAAACTGTTCAAATCTCTACAGTGATTTAACCACAGTTTACAGTGTTCACATTATACTTTATAGATCTCTGCAAGAGTCAACTGACCAGGTAATTAGATCAGATCATAAAAGGTTATAAAACCTAGAAGTAACTGTTGTTTGTGAATATAGCGTTAGATGCTTGCTAGGCTCAATGAACAGTTGTGTTTCATAGCTGCAGCCTGGTAGGTCTCGTATTATTCATGACGTTATGCTCCCGCTTTCTCTGACCCAGTTTAAGGATGGTTTAACTCCAGGTTTGTTTCAGCACTCCGGCCAAACCAAAATTGACATGCGTTTGCCTGAAGTTGGGCACGAGATGGATGAGAGAAAAGCACAGCCAGGAAAAGGGCGGGGGAAAAAAAGAGGAAGTGGGAAGAGGAGGAGAATCTCGGGGTGTTTATGTAGTGAAAAACGGTGACCTTAACAGAGCAACTGTTTCTCTGTAGCCGCTGTTGTGAGCATCTGATTGCTGTCGCCGCTGCTGCAACAGTTACTGTTGATGATGCTTCTGCTGTCAGAAGTTGTGGGACAGAAGTGAAGTCTAATGTGAGAGGCTGCTGGCTGTGGTTTGTCCCTTTGTTTACTGTTGTTTAGTCTCTGGTATTTATAGGTACAGTGCTGCTTGTTTCAGCTAATTATACCGTGAATGCCATAGGGATGATTGCAGTAATGACTGGTTGCCTTTACGAAGCATTCAGAGTTGTTTTGCTCTCTGTTCATTTTGCCGTGGGACACGATCTTGGAAGTTTTGTCTGCGTCTGTATGTTTTCGTGTATATATGTCTGCATGTGTGTTTCTCTAACTGCCTGCAAACATGCATGTTTGTGATCACTTTGCTGTGGCGCCTTGTGGCGCAACGGAGGAACACATTTCATTCTCAGCGATGAAATTGCCCATTTGATAAGGACCCAGGTCTCCTGCAACCTCTGCAGCTCACTTAACATGCAGAAACAGACCCCAGGAATGTTCTTTAATCAACCTTAATTATAGTTTCCCAGATTCGGCTGCTCCCAGGTCAGCTGTTAATCCAGGCTTCTGGTTCAAAAGTTCAGAGTGTCGTTTGTTCAGACAGCGAGGGCCTCTGAACGCCTCCTGACAAATACTAACCAACTTAAACACAGATGCAACTTACATTCATTACAAGGTCCATGTCTGCGCACCCATAACAACACTTCACTTACAGGCTGATGTCAGTTATGAGCAATGTTGAACTTGACCTGAAATGCCCTCTCTGCATTTTTGTGTATGTCTGAGCGCCTGGATAAAATTCCTGGTATTTAGTTTTATGTTTTTGTGGTGTAGCTCGGTTGCAGCTGCATCAGGAGAATGCAGACACTGACAGGTAAGCATGCTGAATTTACAGATCTCTAAGAGCGACTACTGTCCGTGTTGTGCGCGCCTGTCTGCCTCACACTCGCATGTAAACAACAAAGATTTCAGATCCAGTCCCACACAGGGGAATATTGAGAGCTCATTCAGTTAAAGCCTGAGAGATAATTCAGCCCAGATCCAGTCAAACACACACATGTGGAGTGCGGATGTTATAGAAATACTTTGGAAGTACAGCTGACACGTTTTCAAAACACTGCGTGCAGGGTTGAGAGTGTGTTGGATAGGTCAGGGAGGTTTGACAGCAGAAAAACAGTCTGGTGTGAACCAGAGATACACATCTCATCCTGTCTGACTGTCCTCAAACTCAGGACCTCAGGAGGCTTCATGTTTATATATGAACACTAAGGTTTGAAACAATTTAGTAATGGGACAAGAAGGACTGCAGAATTTGTGTGAATACCTAATATTGTAGCTTAAAAAGTTTAGCTAAATTATTGTCGCCACTAATGCTGCATTCACATGGATTCAAGCAGACAGTAGATGGCAAAACTGATATCATTTTTGGTCGTTATGAGCATGATGGTACCATCAACGGTAACAGTAGACCAGATTATCATCCAAAGTTAAAATATTTTAAGTTTTTACGTCCTCCACGACAAAATCTACAACCAGATGTTACAAAACTCCCTCACAAAAGGACAAACATATGGCCGACCTGGACCGCAAAAAGCTAATAATTAATAAATGACATTAAATAATAGACACAAACATTTTATTTTATATATTTTATTCAATTTTTTATGAACAATATGACATCGCCATAAGTAACTTTTAAACATCGTTGGAAGTTAAATTAGTGTAACTATAATGTCAAATACAAGAAACATACAACTGCGGATATTCATTCTTGACCTTGTGATAAAATATTCTAGGTTCACGTACAAGCATTGATCGTATCTCACAGCCTTCTTCAACAAGCAGAACTTGCTGAGGTGTCATCACTTCAAAAACTGAAAAAGTGAATGGCCAAAGAAAGATCAAGAAGGCCGTCCACAAACAGACAAAGTCTTCTTATATACAAGCACTAGTCACATGACCAAAGAGCTACGCTCAGGTTATGTGAACACACACACACAAGGGTGTGGGATGGTATAAAGCTCCATTCTTTGTAAAATACAGCCTTTAAATGGTTATAAAAACGGAGAAGTGCTGTATAATAAACTGCTGAGCTATAACAAACAACATATATAGCCTTTCACCGATGACTAACTCATCTTTTTGTCATCTGAATCATTCTTCTGTGCCTGCGTATGTGTTGGATTTCTATACTGCTATTTCTTTTGTTACTTATTGGCCAACATAAAGCTGACACCAGCGAATCTGTGATAAGTTAAACTGGCAGATAATATCTGCCTGGCCAATTTATCAGTTGGGCTCTAGTGAGCAATTGAATGTGCATAAACTAAGAAAGGCAACTTAGGGACTGTGATTTGATGACAGCTTTGACAAGGAATTAGGAGTAAAGAGACAAATAAGTTGGGCGGGACTTTCAGCGAGTGTGTGCTTGTGTCTTTGTGTGTGTGTGTGTGTGTAGTTGGATGGCATTTGTCTCTAGATATTGATTGCTATTGACCAGAGCAACATCTGAGAGCAGACGCACTGACAGCTGCCTCTGTGGCCGTTTGCCGCTTTCATTTCTTCATTTCATTATGCAGTCTTTGTTGCTTTATCATGTACTACTTCTTATCTCGTTTAGCTCATTATGTCCCGCAGCAATCCTCAAGGCGAGTGTGTGAATGAGTGCATGTCAGCCTGTCTGTATGAGAACGCCTGTGCTTATTATGTTCACCATGCCAACACACAGCATGCAACAAGCAGTTTAAACTTAATATTATATTTCCCACGTCTTCTACTTAAAACCAGCACCAGATCATCAACAAATTCAATCACTTTTACTTATTATTCTGTCCTTCATACACTCAAATAACATTTGGCAAGGCATCAGCTTCTGCTTCAGTGCAAGTTGACAAGCCCTGTGCATCCAACCTGGATACCACTGTCGGTGTTATGACTGATGAGACATGTATGGTATGCTCGCAAAAGATGATGCCAAGTAAGGTTCTCACATTCACCCCCTGGGAACTGCCAATCACTCTGATGCCAGGTTGGTAAATTTAACCACAACCGAGCCTGACTCTGGAGATCCAGCATTAAAGAGATGAGTACACAAGATCCAGATGTGATCTCCGCAGTCAAAAAAAGACGATGTGCAGGCTATGTTAGCCCTCCCTCCACTCCAGGTGTCCTGCAGAGGGAGAGGTTAGCAACAGATTGTTGTTGTTGCGTTGCATTCATCATCACTCATGGTGAAGGGAAGGGTATTATCAAATGCATTTAACCAACTTTGCATGCTGTTGTGGTTTGTTTCTTTTTCTTTCCAGAAGGGATTGACGGATAATTTGCTGAGAGAGGTGAGAAGAGATAATGATGCAGCTGTGAGCTGTGCTGGCGTGTGAGCCCCTGAGAATTCTGGGAAAAGCGCCTTTATGTCCCGTGGCAGAGATCATATGACAGCTCTGTTGTCGTGAGACCAGGTAAAGGGCTTTGTCTGCAGAAATGCGCCTGTATCGATGAGTGACTTCGCCCTCCTTTGTTCATTATCTGACATTGTCTTGATTTTGCTTTCAGCCCATTTGTCAACCTGTTTGTCCTTCACGTGTTAGCAGCATTCTTAGCCGATGTAACACAGCTGTTTGTGTGCGTGTACATGTCTTGAATTCTTTGAAACAAACACCCAGATGGACACTCTATGGCTGTATTAACTTCCCTTGGGAACTAATGGGAACCACTTTCCCTCTATAGTAACTTGTGTCAGCTTCAGCTGGTAATGAGTACTGTGTAGAGTAGTGTTTTGCTCTCTTTTGAATACTTTTAAAGCTAAAGCATACCTTGCAGGTGAATGTCTCACCATTGCAGGTGGTAAAGACGATAGCACACCTGTAAATTATCCCTGCAGAGACTGGTGGAAAGCAACAGAAAATCCACATGTCCTCACAGTGCTGCACAGAAGCTTGTGTAACACGGTGACAGACAGCAGAGAGGTGGTAAATGTCTGTTGTGTAAGCAGTGGGAGCCTTTGAACTACCTCCTCCTGTTACAAAACCAGTGGGGGCACCTGTACTCGCTGCCCCACCATCTCTTTAACCCGCGCCTGGTGACACCTGAGTGTTTGTTGTCAGAAACCAGTCTATTAGTCTGACCCCGTGCCTGTTCTTGCAGAAATGGCAGCCTTTTTCCTTCCTGTCGTCGCACGGCCCCGCAGCTCCCCGCCGCTGGTGTGAAGCAGAAATGCCAGGGAACACTGAGATGGCTCACTCTGTTCCTCTGACCTTCCAAAAAGTTGAAAGAGAGATTCTACCGAGCGCGGAGTCAGAGCGGAGGATGATGGATGGCTCTAAGCAGTCTAATAGTGTTGCCCTCCTCTACGGAAAGAGAACAAATATCTGCCAGGGCTGAATGATGTGTGTGGCCTCTGCTCCCATCATACGGTGCACCAGGTTCTCTCATATGGCTTTCCTTCGGATGTACTGTAGACGCAGAGAAAGAGTGAGTCATGTGGACAAATAGCATGACTGAGAGGGATGGGGAGACTTAGAGGGAGAGGGAGAACAAGATGAGACAAAAAGCAAAAGAAAATACACCAGGGAGAAGGAGGGTTAGTGTGACATTGAGAAACAGAGAAGAGAGATTCACACAGTACAGATAGATAGTCCATGGTTCTTCCCGGGTCTAATGATCACCCTGCAGGCTTGATGTCTTCCTTACGTTGACACGTGACAGCAGGTGATGTCTCCTAAATGTCATATTATCAGGACACCTCTGTCCTTCGTGCAAAGATGCGTTTCCTGCACAAACACTAAACTAAACTACAGTTGAATTATGTTTTTTGTAAACCAGTCCATCTTTTCTATGCTACATTCTCTTAATCTATACCCAGGCCACAATCTTTGATCTATATTTTAGACAGTCAGAGTCCGTGTCCAGAATAGATAAAGGTATCACAAACTTGGCACGCCTGTCTCGTAAAGCCTAGCAACTTCGTTCATAAATTATTGCATGCCGGGGCGAGCCGTGGCCCTGAGGGTTTTGGAGGAGACCTTTAGCTGAGCTGAGACTGCTTTACACCTGTAATATAAATTAAGTGCGGGCAGAGGAGTGGAAGGGATGGACACCTGAACCTCTTCCATGAAGCAATAGCTGCAACCTGACTTTCCCGTCTCATGATTTATTACTGCAGGGTGGAGCACGGCTGAGTTTTGAATCCTGAAGCCCTCCTCCAGTGACCTTATGGATAATTTTAAAATAAGCAAATTATCCATTTTCAAGGCAAAGTAGGACCATGAAATCCCACCAGACTACCTCGGATGCACATCTGAACTTCATTCTGCTGCAGCTAATCTTACATCGCTGTTTGAGATGGACTATTTACAGAGAAGATCAAATATTTAAATAGGGTGATGAGGTTGCTGGAGGTGGATCTTTATGGATTATATTTAAATTTTCATTTCTATTGAACATGTCTCTATCAGCCTATGTTGACAAAAACTGAGAGCAGGCTTAAAGTTCTGCTGGTAATAATAATTGTGGCCCTCCGATGCTAAGCTGTTGTTGATTTTCGTTCCAGATCGACTGAATCTGAATATTTCAACAACATAAGCAGAGCACTTGGAGAACAGCAGGAATTCTCTATTATGGGACACAAACCAGAAGGGCTTGTTGTGAAAGTTTCCTTCTGCTCACAAGCATGCTCGTCCTGGACACACAAACTGTTGTACTGGCTTACTGGCAAGAAGTTTACCCTCCCTGCTTCAAAACACACACGCATGAAGAATATGTAGCATCTGTCACTGTAACACGTTTTATGTGAAATGAATATTTCACGTTAAGTCTGTGAATGTTCTCACTCAGGTCATCGATATCTCCGTCATCTTTCAGAAGAGTTAAATGTGGGTCAACAGGACTTGGTTATAGATCCATGAAAACAAGAAAAACGTCCCCAGATTTCAAAGAACAGTTTACAATGTCAGCAGTATTTAACATCTAGAGCGTACATCTTCTTATTGATGGAGAAATAGAGTGAAGTTAGAAGATTAATGCAACTCTCGTGTTCATATATAACTAACTACAGGGTTGGAGCCAGGCAATCCGTTTAGCTTAGCTTAGCTTAGCTTAGCTTAGCATAAAAACTAGAGGCACTTCAAATCAAAAATTGATTTGAATAAACCCATATTTAATTTGAATAAATTCAGCTGCAACACATAAAATTCACAATATAATATACTTTATTTTCATTTTTGTTGCACAAGCTTAAAAAAATTAGCAAAGAGCCTCAACTTCATTCACCATTTTTCTATCCATGGTGTCAAATCTAAAATTACAGACATACATTTTTACATTGTTTGGTGTCATATATTCAGTACATGTAATGTAATGTATAATTACATGAATATTAAATTATTTCTCACATTCAAACAATAGGTTCAAAATAAAAAAAAATAAATAAAAACCTCAGCTGTACCTTGCTTGTGTAACACTCTAATATTTGTGAGTGAAATATGAAGCGAGATCAGGAAAGTAATTAAAAACTGGAAATAGATCTTCTTCCCAGTTAAGAAATAAGCCTACTGAAACCTACCAGTTAACATAGTATCTTGTTTTGTTTGTACACAAACATGTAAAAATGATAATCTCTAAAATTATATCATCATTTGCCAGATACAGTCAGTGAGCACAGGTTTTAGTAGAGGTCTCTGTACAGGCATGATGGCACCAAACCTGGCACCAACAACAAGACTCCAAGTGCTAGCCTTGCTGTTGTGCCAAGACGTTGTTTCAGCACGCAACTCCCCTTCAAACCATTTATTATCAATTTAATATTTCTGTTTGTGTATGGATGAAATTATTTTAATATGACATGTTAATTAACATTTAGAGGTGCTGGTAGGTCTATTTTTGAACTTTGAAGAGAGCCAGGATTGCTGTTGCTACCTGCTTCAAGTGTTTATGCTAGGCTAGGCCATATTTATAATCAAATTTCCTTAAATGAGCTGTTCCTCTACCTCGAAGTCTGTTTTTTTATATTTTAGTTTGACCTCCACGTGGGTGTTTTCACCACTGGGAGTCCAAAGTCAAGTTCAGGCATGTTAAAGATACCTAAACCATTTCAAATGAGCGTGGAGAAGCTCCTCTACAAAATGTTTGACTCATGTTACATGCAATAACATTAAGACTGACTGGACAGGATATTGGCCTCTTAAAATTTAGTGTGAAGAGTGTGTGTGGGGTAGAAAAGGGAAGAAATTTGTCTGAGTCATGGCCCCCTTTTTTTCCCCTCCCCCCCTGCTGTGGATGTTTGCTCATCGTGGGAGAAACAATCAGCAATTCTGGAAGCTTCCACAGGCCCCATTAAAAAATCATGAATCAATTTGAGCTTGTTCAAAATTTCAAACAGAGCTTTCATTAAAAATTCACTGGGACCTCTCTGTCTGTCGCTTGTAAATACATCATTGGTATTGCTGTGGCTGATGAGGGCTGCCTCAGAATGAGCCTAATGCTTATGTGCTTGATCTTTGACTTTGGTGTCAAGGGCAAAGTCGTAGACTTGGTTCACATAAGGTCTTCCCCAGAGGCGTTCACTATGAGCAAAACAGCGACTTTTCAAACCACTGCATAGCTATATTTATCTGTTTTAACTTGGTGGTTCCAGCCATTCACCTCAAACATCATTTCATCAGTGAAAATCACTCTCTCTACTCAAATTCCTAATGGGAACAACCAGGTGTTAAAAATGAAGTGAGCTCTGTAAGATGCGAGCACTTCCTTACCTGCAAACTCTCTCATCCTCTCTCTTGCACATGCACTCACACACATGCACACACACACACACACACACACACACAATCTCCCTGCTTTCCCCGGTTTCCATGGAAACCTGTGGTGAAGGAACAGCGGATTCAAGGACAGGTATGTTTGCAAATGAGAGTTCCTCGGATCATATGTCCACTGAGCCTCTATCATCAGCCCATCTCATCCTCCAAGACACACTTTTGTTGTCTGGCACTAAGAGGGTGCCGCGTAAGCGCGTGCATCTTATTACGGAGAAATGTGAAGAATATGAGACTAAACATGGTGGTATTTGTGTGTTTGCCTGCTGTGAGTTTGGTACATCTGCAGACCATGCTGTGTTTGTATGTGTGTTGCATGTGTATGTGTGTGTGAGAGAGAGTGTGAGTGTGTGCACCACATGTTTGGCTGCCTCACATACAAGAACAGATACAAACACAGACATACTCCAATATGGTCCCTGATTAGGAGACCAGACTGTCCTGACTTCACTCTCACCACAAGGCAACAACTGTCTATAAATAACAAGAGGCTCATGAACAATGTTTTCAACACATGATGTTCTGGAGGAAAAATGTACATCAACAGCAAAAGAATTCAAAAAGGGCATATCAAGGACACAGTTTCTGCATTTTCAATTTTTCACACATGCGTCTTCATCACTTTATCAGCGGGTAATAGGAACACAATATCTCACTTTAAGCGCCCAGTGACTCGGTGTGCTGTTTTCATCTCACAGAGCGCAGGGAGCATCACATCTCTGTGATCACTTGTCTACTGTCCCTCACAGACGTGTGGGTGTCAGACTTCGGTAAGTTACATTCAAAACCCCATTAAAGGCTGTCAGTTACTGTATCAAGACAGAAGTCAGTACTGTAAGCAGAGGGACTACCCACACTTGCTTCTGGGATTGTTATAAGTTTGAAGATCTGGCTGTATTTCAGCTGCAGTTCAAATGATTTTATGAAAATTTACATCTGGTATGTATTAAATATCTTCAATGTCTTCCACGTTGTCTTCCTTCAAAGCTGCCTAATGAATACTTTCACTTTAACAACAGGTCATATTACAATGCATAATATAAAATGTGCCGCTTGTAGTGATGAACCCGGAGAATTATCCCTCGATTCTGCTGTTCCCCTTAGCTCTACAGAGCTGTACAGCATCTTTCAGGTCATTGCTTTGGTTTTTACAACCCACAACCAAATTCACTGTATGTCACTCATCAGTTTGTGAGCAACTGTTTAGAAATTGTCATTATGGACGTTGCCATCTTGCTTTTGCAGAGCTGGAAGTGACCAAAATTAGACGAAAGCGTGTAGCTGGCGGGTGACGCACCGCGACTTAGACTAAGCTTGGTTTTGTTTTTGTTTACAAGCTGGAAAAAAAGGATGTAAACATACTTATTGTAAATAGCACGCTAAAATATGTTTCTGTAAACATTTGAGGTGAGAAACAGGCAATGCAGTAACAGAATCTTGATTCATTTTTGATGAGCACTGCCTAGTTTGACAGTTTGATGTGAGTTTTGTGGCCATAATAAACAATGCAGGTTTAAGACACTTCTGTGTTGACTTTCTGGAAGCTCTGTCCTTGAATTATACTGTCAATGCCTGCAACTTTATTGTTTTTATCAGTGTCATCACTCTCATTAACTCCAAAAAAACTCTGATGAAGCCATTGTAGCTACCTGTAGCACCAACCATCAAAGATAATAATTAGCTGATTAATGTAGTGGAGCATTAAGCAGCTAACAAGAATGGTATAGAGTGCTATACCCTTCAATAGGTGGTAGGAAGATTAGAGTTAAAAAAAGAGTAAACACTGCACGATCATTTAGCCAGAAACACGACTCAAAATAAATGATGTTATGTTATGAAATGTTATTCTGTGTCTGTATACACATGAGCATTTGTTTGCTAATGTTTCATATTACAAATGTATATGGTAATAATAGTTCTATATTAAGCTTGTGTTTTCACCTCATTCTACTGCTCCTGAGTGATGAAAAAGTCCTTTAATGCAGCTCTAAATATGCAAATGCAAATAATGTTTACAAGTATCAGGATATAGTCAATAAACACAACAGTACATGCTTCTATTTCTGTCTCTATACCATGTATATTTATTTTTTAGTTTATTTGAATATGAGACTATATTTTGCATGTGTGTATCTCTCGTGTATGTTACAGGCTGCAATGAAAGACATGAGTCCAGTAACACACACGTATGAACAGGCTGTTCTGCCCCCTATAGCACTCCATACCATATGTCACCCCTGGAGGAAGCGAGCGCAGGCTGTTGCCATATAAAGTGGGTATGCCCTGCATCACAGATACCCATAAAAACACACTCACTCTCATTATCTACCTGTCTCTTTGTGCGTGTACTGTGTTTGCGTGTGTATGTTTGTGCATGTACAGTAGGTCTGAATTAGTAATTCTGTCATCACTTAAAACTTGTGAAACATATTATTCCTGGGTTCTAATGCTGAATGCATATGGTGTTGTTTTCTTGTTTGGCTCTCTTCCAGCAGGAGGTCTTATCACCCCTCCATTGTCGGTGTAAGTTGTAGTGTTAAAAGGCTCGATGTTGTCTGGGTGATGGGCTGATTATTGGCAGACCAGCGTTCTCACAACCTCCACACACATCTGCATGGCAACCCACTGGCAACCAACTTGTTTGTCTCCTTCCGTCTCTTGTCCTTCCTTCGTTCGTCTTTAACTCAGGGTCATAGCAAGCGATTAAGGCTTTGTTAGAGGGAGAGTGTGTATGTTTGTGTATGTGTATGTTATATAATGTTGCTGTATATCACACTGGAGCATCATATTTAGAGTGCACTGAAATACACATTTTTATAACCAGGCGTTTGAGGAAACAATGCATGTTCTTATTTACTCAAGGACAGGTTAATGTGTGTTTCAACCCAAAATGTGTTAAAGTGTTGTTCACCATCGTTTATAATATTGTTTAACTTGACTGAGTCTAACCAGTCTTATTCAGCTGCTCACTTAATTAGCTCCCTAGAGGTGTGCAGACCGTTTTACTGTCTTTCAGCTGATTGTTTTGGTTTTCAGTATGCAACTCCACTATCAACCAAGTTCAAGCAGCTGCAGGCAAAATAAGTTTTGATGACCCCAATGTACACTATCTGTCCTGCACTAAAAAGAGTCAACATTGGACTAGTTATCAGGTGGCCAGAAACATGACTCTGAAGGCTGATGTTTCTTTGCCATTTACATGGTGATGTTATGAGTATGATACATAGTGTTTTGAGCTTGTTGTGCTGGTGGCAAAAAAAAAAAAAAATCACCACAAATCAAATTTGATCAAAATCAAATAACGTTTTATAAGCGTGAAAGCTCATACATATATTTTGCTCTAGTTTCTGTGTTTGTCACCCATGTGGAAGAGATGGACTCTGCATAGAAACCACATAGAAATTTGTGAACCTCTTTTTAGTCATTAGATAGCCTGATTATGCTGCTGACTTCTTCAAAAAGATGTTCATCCTGATTTTCAAAAGCCTTAAATTAATTTCCATACCATTCTGCTGAATTCAAGCCCAACAAGCAGCTGCAACAAAGTGAGGGTGGAAAAAAATATTTTCAGGAGGGAAAAATGTTGAAAAAAAATAGTTTTTTTGAAAAGATGGGGGAGTGCAGAGACATGCAGCAGCAGCAGCAGCAGCAGCAGCAGCATGGTGCTTCATCATTTTAGTCTTTCCTGTTTATGGCTGCTTCTGTCTGCTTGAGTCAACAGCCAGACAGGGGAAAAGTAGACCTGGTAGGTATGTGTTCTTTTTCCATCATACTCACAGTCTCCCTGTTTGGGTTTTAATTGGCTGTTCCTCTCCCTTCTCTCTCTCTCTCTCTCTCTCTCTTGCTGCACTCCTCTGTGTATGCCTTCACCCTTTGCTTTTTTCTCTCTGTCCATCTTTCTCCCTCTGTTTTTCTTATTGTTTATCCTATATTATTTCACCCAACTATTTCTGTCAGTCTGTCCGTCTTATTTCCTCTCTCCTTCTTTCTGCATAGGCACTGTGTTTGTGTCAGGTCTTGGCATGGGTGGCACGCTTCCATATGGAAGTGTTCAGGAGATGATATAGAACATATGTGACCCCAGCTCACTGGCTGGGGACTCTGTGGAGATCACACCGTGTCATTAGTGGTGGTGAGGATGCCAGCACTGCAGTGCAAGGGAGTAGAAAGAAGGATAAGGACAGATATAATTAGGTTAAGGAAGGGGGAAAGGGTGAAAAGGAGGAAAAGAACAAGAGATGGTGCTCAGTACATTGTGTCCTTTGTGAAGCTCAGTACTTGTGTGTGTGTGTGTTCTGGCCCCTAGCTGGTTAGGTCTGAGCGCTGATGTAAGCCGAATTTGGCAGAAAGGCCAGGTACACTCTCACGCTTCAGTGTGCATTCAATGTTTGCTTTGAACCTGACTCCATCGGGAGAACTTTAACAAAATTATTTTGTCTGAAACTTTGCGTAACAAAATCTGTTAAGATCCATTAACTTTCAATCCTAAAGAAAAAGACTGCTTAGTTTAATATGATACGTTCATAACATTTATTTAAATGATAGCTTTCTAAACAGGGAATCCAGTGCTCCTTTAAAGTCGTGAAGACGCGCGCTGATGTCATGCAGCCTCCACAGACCTCAAAATGAAAACCAAGACTCGATCTCCACATTTTCCACATAATGCTTCACAGTGAATGAATTTGTTTTGATTGTTGCTGTCATGGCCTGGCCTGTGGAATGATTTGGTCAAACCACAGTTATTTTGGTTCAGCTTGTGAAAGTCAGTAGGGCCTAACTTTATTTTGCAAGTTGCACATGGTACGAATTGAAATTGAAATCATATGATGCCATTTCATTGCATTCTTTCTGTGTTTTGGTGTGAACTGTAGCATCACACGGGAAGGTCTGACTGGGAAGGATGTCACATGGTGGCGTTTAAATATCTTTTATGCAACCATAAGGCAGATCTGAACAAGCTGATGTGGCTGTGTAATTTGCTTAAACTTGAATGCACCATTTTCCTGATTCTGTTCTATGTATAACTTTATTTAACCTGGAGAAGTGCCTCACTGATATTAACAATCTCTTCGTCAGGAGCATCCTGGTTGCGACAGCAGCGGCACATAGAACATAAAAGTGTTCTTTAGATGTGTTGCTGGTATGTTTGGCTGCTGTTGGTTCACTGTCTTCTCATTTATTATCAAACTGGGTTCAAAATCTGAATGTAATTTACTGAATGCACCTTTATCTGAAATGTCAGATTATATCTTGCAATGAACTCCTCAGTGCAGCTATACTTTTTAAGCTATCTAGCTTGTGTGTTACCACTCATAAATGTAAATAATTTCTTTAAATTTCTTTACAACAACCTAATTTACTGTCTACTTTTTAATGGTAGTGTGAAGTTACTGCTCCTGTCATCACGAGGCTTCTTCACTGTCCCTGCTGGGTAAGTTTTAGCTCACTTGCCTGAAGTCATTCTGCAATCGCGATGCAGGGCCATCGTATTTTATGAGTGATCAACCAATTTTAGGCATTCAGAGCTCATAAATTTCAGACGACTGTCAAAAATATTAACCCCCCCGGAAGCAAGATAAGCGATCAGTGAAAAAAAATGTGCATGTCAAACCACCAGCTCACTCTAATGGAGGGTGAATGATTTCTCTGAAAGCTGCATAAACTCTGGGCAACTTTGGGAAGAAGAAAGTTCTCCAAAAAGTTGACAATGATCAAGTAGTATACATCTGCCTGCTGCTGGAACCACACAATACACTTCATATTTATCGTATTAAACAGCAATGTAATAACTTGTGTGAACACAATTAGATTTTGTTTTCACTATATTGCTGGCCCAATTCACCTGCTCTGACATAATACACCTACTCAAGTCTTTGTCAGCATGCTTTCCATAAACCCATTCATAAATCCTGTCTCTGCCCTTCCACTAACTGACCCACAAATACTAATTTGAACTGGGCAATTAACAGATATGTTTATGTTGCTCGCTCCAAAAAAATAACCAGATAATCTCGTAATTCCTCCTCCTTTTGCCCCACCCGCTCATATGACTACATCACCCGTCATTGCCTTCTAATCGCATTAACTTCAGATTCCTTCTACTCGCTTTCAAAGCCCTCAGTGAACCTGAACCCCAATCTTTCATTAATATGTACCACCAAGATGCATCCACTCCTCTCCTGCTGGCCTGTTCACCATCCGTCACATCTGCTCACTCTGAAATCCTTTCCCTCATCACTTGTTTATATCTAGTCATACCATACATGAATTTTGAAATATTACTTTTCAAAAGCACATAACTTATTCTTATACTAAGTTAGTCATGATTTTCAATATTACCTCTGGTCGTGTAACATTCATGTTAAACTTTCAGTATTGCCAAACATAAACAGCAATTTGACAACTGCTAAAATAAATAAATAACACGTGTCAGGGTTGTGTCACTGCATGTAGAGTAGATGTTTCAATAGCAGCAAATAGCAGAAAGTTTCCTCAAACTCTGATCACTGAGCACTAGAAACAATATTATAGTCTATTTTCATCAGTCAGTTTATACAGGGAGATGGAAAAGAGAAATGAGATTTTTATGTTGTGAGACACAGTCTTTATTAACGGTACAGGAGCAGAAACGTGGGGAAGAAGTGAGAAAATGAACTGCCTGTGGGGTGAGACAGAAAGCTGAATAATTTAGAGGAAATTAGGAACATTTTAAAGTAAAGTTAATTAGTTGACAGAGTGCTTGTAAAACGGTAAAAAAAAAATGAATTAAAGACTATATGAAAGAATGAGTGTCAGAGAGAGCAAGATAAGACAGTAAAGCAAAAGTAGTTTCCAACAGAGAGAAAGATGGCGGCTTAGAGAGACAGACAGAGCTTGTTTGCTCAGGCATTGATTCAGGGCCCCTCGAGGCTGCGTCTTCCATTTACCAATTTGTGTCTTTCCTTCTCTCATCCTCACCTCCGCCCATCTTTCCTCTCTCTGGCGGATCATTCGTAGGGAACAAACAGTGCCGCTCGGGAACACCGGACCCTCGGTTGCTGGGCAACCACACACTGACTTGATGGAGTGGAGGCAACTTCAGAGGCCTCTGTGAGAACAAAATCAAGGTTGTTATTAGACCTGAATCCCCGATAACCCCCACAACACACACACACACACACACACACAGTGTACACACATGTAGACAAACACAACACATGTGGAAACATGCCAGAAATATGCAACCAGATGTATAATCTGTGCTACTGTTACCATAAAGCAACTGAAAACAGATGCAGGCACCCCCTCATCATCTATTAGTGACAGAAAAAGCAACACACTGTAGTGGCAAAATGTGTCGGCTGACTGCTATTACAGTTCATATGTCCTATATTTTACTTTGCTTCTGTGGACGTCAAACTTCTCTTTCGCCACCCTCTCTGTTTTTTATGAGGTATAATGGGAGGACTTCCTCTCTCCTCCCTGCTAAAGATGAGTGTGGCTTCGATAATAACAGAGACAGTTATTAATTAAAGGGGGGAACGGACTCACTGCTCCCCTCTTTAACTCACCACCACCATGCCGCATGAGGTTGAGATGTGGAAGGGGAAAACTTAGGTGCATGTGTGCGTGTTCGTCTCAGGCGGTGACCAAGTTTTTGCCTTTAGCATGGACGTGTATCTGGGTCCATATGTGTTTATGCATTTATGTGTGCGTTTTGATCAGGATTGGATGACACCAGTTATTCCTTAATGCTAATGTTTGTTCTCAGAGTCCTTTTTAAGTTTTTAACTACTAGCTAGTTTCAAACTAGTGAACTGAGTTCACCATAAAAACTTCCTGTTAAGACCAACAGAAAGTCACTGTGGCATCATGAGCTGTAGCACAAACAAAGAAGCATTATAACTTATCTGCCAATCCTTTGTAGATAAAGGTATTACTGCGTTTTATTGATATGTGTAGTTTGTGTATGTGTGTATTTTTAAGAGATTGTATTCATGGTGTTTAGAATGAGTGGAAGATGTTATGCTAAGCTAACTGACTGATGGTTAACGTTAATCTTTTGTAGTTTGAGGTTTGTGAAATGTGAGTAAACATCATATTAAGAAGCTTTTTATCAAGATGTGTCAACCATAATCTACTCTTCACTCTATACAGCTCTTGTGGGTGTTAGCTTCGCTAACGTTTTCTTTGTCAGTTGGTTCAGTTAGCTACGCAACGGTACGCAACTTGTTTTAATTCAGCAGTGTATAAATCTCCACATAGAACACACTTGTATGTGTGTACACGTTATAACTATGCTTACGTTGAACTTGTTGGTGCAACCAGCTCCAGATGTGGGAAAATCAAAACCCTGAATCCAAAACGCACACACACACAGACAGAACATTGGTAACCTGTCAGAATCCCTGAAAAGCATGTACAGAAGACAGACAAAGAAATGGGCAGACAGGCATCTCTTAACACAGAGTCACCACTGTGCCACTGGGAGTCCCCTTTCTGCTCCTTTTTCTCTTCAACTGAAAACAAATGTGGTTTCTAAATACTCCAAAGCAGGGATTTATGGGCAAGTTGTGCATTTGTTATGAGCCAGAGGATATGCTCCAGGTATACGGAGTAGTACGAGGAATCTTGGCAATATAGTAAAAAAAAATAGTGCATGGCTGGCTGGGACCTTTCAAGTCTGGGAATGGTGATTAAAGGAATATGGGGCTATATCTCACTCATCCGTAAGACAAGAGGTGTGGTGAGATGTGATGTCGGCTATATAGGAGCTTTGAAAATAGAGAGAGCAGTCCACTCTCAGCTCTGATACAGTACCATGAACACAGTCTAATGTTCAAAGAGTTGAACTTTTTTTTAAATTTACTTTTTCAATTACTGGAAACAGTCAGTAAATTCCAAAACTAGAACAGTTTATTTTGCTTTTAAGACAGTTTCAGTTACGCTCATATTCAATCCAAATGAATCCCGAAGGAAAACAATGCTCGGAGAAAAGAAAGTCTGTGCCAGAAGACAAGAAACCAGTTTTTGTTTAATGAAATTTCACCCAAATATGAAAAATGTATAAATAGGAATTTCACCAAATATGCCGCCTAAAACTTCATCTATTCCAAGAGTTTAGCTTATTCAGGCTTCACACAGTGAAACACATAGAAGAACTGGCAGAGGAATATATAACTGCTCGTTCAGAAAGCTGCTTGAATGTGTACCACTGTACCACTATTTATTTACTAATATGGCCAAAAGTGTCTGGACACACAAACTTCACATCTATATGCCATTGTTGAACATCTCTTTTCAGAACTATGGACATTCATATGCTGTTAGGACATCCTCCACACTTCTGGCTGCAGGGATTTGCTTCCATTCAGCCTCACGTTGGTAGGATTGGTCACTGATGTTGGCTAGGCTTCCACAAGAACATCTGTCACAGGTTTTCCTCAAGACTGCTGTCACAAACATTATATTCTGAAATACTGTGTGCTGCAGTAATAAGATTCCCCTTTATTGGAACAAAGGGGCCTAGCCCAAACAATAAAAACCATGAATAAAAAGCAATAAAAGGTCCATATACATACCCATATACATATATCTCACTTCACTCTTCATATATGTTTGGTAACATGCTTTTTCAATCATATTGTCATGCCAGTAAATATTCATTCACTTGAACTGAATTCAAACAAGTGACAGAGTGAGAGTTAAAATTGAATGGATGGCATACACACCTGCAGTCCAGCTGCCATGGTCGAGACACATATAGTGGAAAGAAAGAATAAGAAGTAGAGGTAGTGGTTTACCTTTACAGTAATCCTTGAAAGGTGCTCTCATCGTAAACACAGAGAAAAATGAGCAGAGGGAAGTTGTATCCATTTGTGCTCAGCGTATCTATTTTTAAATTAATTTTATTTGTAGGGAACAACGTACAATATTAAACATAAATCTTAACATTTGATGCATCGTACCACAGTTAGCCTCGGGCTAACTTTCATGTGCAGCATAAATAGATCACACAGAGGCTGCTTGGCTGATACAAGTCCATCCTAATTCACGTGGATAAGGTATTACCTTTTTCCAATATGAGTGGTGTTGTTCCAGTGACCTGATCCACCCAGTTATTTCTCTGCTCCCCTCTAATACCTCCCATCATCCTCTTAGTGGGCCATAGGTCGATTAACCATAGTGAAATGTTTCAAATATAGGCACGCAAGGAGTGTGCATATGTAGGTTTATGTGTTATGGAGAAGAGTTGTATGAGGTGTTGATCTACAGTATGTGATTTTGTGTATTTGTGTCAGAGTTAGCAGATGCTGATTCTTCTAGCTATGAGGGGATATCAGATTCTGTACAGCATGCTGAGCTTTCTCAAACCAACCCTAAAAAAATGTAAAAAATTAAAATTGTCTTTGCACAATAATTATAATAAGAATTATTTTCAGCAAAAGTAAAAATAAAATATAAAACAAATAATAAAAATAAGATAGATACATTGTGGATTAAAATAGATATTCTAAAAAATAAATAAATAAAATAAATGTATAAATAGAAAATACAAAAAATCTGTTGAAAAACAAATCTAAAAAGCCAGAAAAGAAATGACATTTTTCAATGGGACATTTAGGAAGAAAATGTCTTTGCCAACCTGATTTCTGCAAGATTTCTGGCAGTAATGTCAAAACCATCCTAAATCTTGATATAGCAACAGCCAGTAAGACTTTACCTAATAATTTGACATGGCACGTAATCTCATATGAAATGTCTTTTGTCGATAAATACCAGACAAAAGTTACTTTAAAAATAATCAATAAACTCTTCACATGACTCCTCAGCCACATGACGTACTATTGCAAGACTGGACTAACTTATTAGCGGAAAGTAGAACGGAGTATCATCAGCATAACAAAACTAAAAAGGTGTTTAATATATGTTTGTAAAAGATAAGACCTGACTTCATGATCACCCCATAAAGCATCCTGGTAGAAAAGATCTGATCTCAACACTAAAATCTTGGAGATAGGACACAAACCAGTTTAGTCCAACCAGTGCTCATGAGGGTAAAGAAGGATAGAGTGATCAGTAGTATTAATTGCAGCGCAAAGGTCAAGGTGAACTAGAACTGATGAACGACCAACATCAGCGGCTAAAAGCAAGCCATTCATCACGCTAAGTAGCACAGTTGCAGTGTGATGCTGTGATGAGCACTAAGACACAACTGAAACTTCTCAAAGAGAGCATTCTTGTGTCCAGTCTGTTCCATCGTGTCTTAATCTGTAACTGTTTACATTCAATTGTGAAGATTAAATGTATGTTTACTATCAATCACAAAAGAATGTAGGAAGTACAGATGAACTTAAACACATATGAGATGAAATATAGCTGATGGCATCCAAGCATTGTGAGGCTTTGAACCTGCTGACCCTGAATTATCTGTTTTATGTCATCCTCTCCCTCTGTGTGTGCATCCATCCTTCATCTCTCTCCCTCTCTTATTTTTCTCCTGCTCTTCTTACCATAAGCTCAGGGACACATCCACTCATGGACATTCACAGTGTACCGAACCCTACTAACTAAACAAAGGTTCAGGTGAGGTAAAGGCACGATTGTTAGATTGAAGGAGGACGAGTGAGAAAGAGAGAGAAAAAATTGAATAAGAATAACAGACAAAGACACTGAGTCTGAGCAGGACATATCGAACTTGTATCTGAGAAAGGCCTCCCAAAGAGCAATGTCTCCAGATTGCTCCTGACACTCTATTACAGGGTTATGTGGTTGTCAACAGTGGTTTGAAAAAGGGGTCAATGTGTGAATGGAGGTGCTATGACAGGGTGCTAAAAAACTGAGACTATTTCACACAAAACATGAAGGCGAGAGTCTCTCCATTTACCACAAACTCATCTCTCACTTTTGTCTCACCCAAACCTCAAATGAAGCAACACAGTTCTCCAGCTGTTGCTGAAAATGTTCCAGCGTGTGACAAAATGTTCTAAATCCTCACTGTTGTTTTATGGTGACAGACATAAAACTAATCACAGTATGATGTGATGTTTATTGCATTTTTGGCTCCACATAGATCAGATCAACTCTGCCGCTAGCACGCCTGCGGCGGATCAGACGTTTGGCGGGGCCTGTTCTACCAGAGCGACCCTGTTCATTTGCTGCGGAGCCCTAAGGGAGGCAGAGAGGAGCGGGGTCAAGAGGAATTGGAAATCTGATCGCCCTCCAAAAACAGTGAAATGACATTCCAATAACCCTGAGACCCTCGCCTGGACCTGCCTCAGATAATGGCCTGGGGCCACGGTGTGTGGTGCATGTGTGTGTGCCTGTATTTTATTAATACTAAGAGTGTGTTTACTTGCATGTGTGTGTGTGTGCTTCATATACACAAGGTGTACAAGCCACTGATGATTATTCCAGCATTAAGAATGCAGCATCAAAGCTGAGCAACAACTGTTCATCTGTTTTTTTGTGAAACACATTCAAATGCACTGAATACTTTGTGGGTTCCACTTGTAAAAGCAAAGATAGACAAGCGAGACAAAGCAGCATTTTCTTCGTCTGTGACTTCAACATAAAAGACAATTATATGGTAGAAGAAGCACCAGCAAGCAAGTCGTCAGCCTAAAGATCAAGAGTCAGACAATGTTTTGTGGACAAAGGCAATAATGAGCAGTAGAGCACATTTTTTCTGCATCACTGTAACTCTAATAACTCTTAACACAGCTGTTTGGCATCACCCGGACATGCAGTATGTGCTGTTTATGTTGTGTTGGCTGCATATTTCAGCAATGGGCTTCGCCTCAAAAAGTTTGCAAAAACAAAGTCATCAATGTCATTACATTGTATAGTGCTCAAATACTCAACAGTTCCGCTGTTAATGCTATCTGAAGAAAAGTGTGTTTGTGTGTGTGCATGAGAGGGAGAGAGAGGGAGAGACCAAGAGCAGAAGAAATGACATCTGTGATGTATTTTATGTAACAACACACATCTATGACCCAGCACACTGTCTGTTTTTCCATCTTACACGTGTGTGTGTGTGTGTGTGTGTGTGTGTGTGTGTGTGTGTGTGGACTTCAGCATGTCCAGCTGGCAGAGGACTCTGGAGATTCTGGGAAGTTATAGGTTGAGTAGGCGTCCGTTTTATGCTTCAAGGTGGATTTAATTAATATGTGTGTTCGCATGTGTGTGTTTGCCTTAGCCCGGGGGTGGATTCCCCATCATCTCAGAAGCAGCATCTAGCGTGTTACAGGAGAAAAAAAAGAAATCTGTTTATATGTTTACTCCCACAAACATTGTGTTTAGACACTTATTGTCCACTAACACACACACACACACACACACACACACAAAAGAAAATGCTCCAAAAATTAGACAGAATAAGAACGTAAAACATCTTCTGCTTCATAATTTCCTCAGCGCTGACCTAAAATTGCATAATCATAGCATTCCTCTGTTGGGATGTAAGCATCATTTTTCCCAGACTAGGTCAGGTTTCTGGTTGTCAGTCGCGCCTGTGGATCACTCCAATTTCCAGTGCGGTAAAGCCAGCAACACTTTCCCCCTAATGTTTTATGAGCTTCTTGGATGAAAAACATTTTATGGCTCCTTTAAGTGTCAGCTCAATATTTCTAAATGCCTTTCAGATCTGATATAAATAATTAGTAACATCTCAGAGTAAATTACCCCACAATATTGGCTGGATGGAAGACAGTGCTCGTCTGAAGTGGATGACCCACCACAGTTGGCGAAAGCTTAATATTTTTACTGACTGAACCATGTCATCCCAACTGACAACAACCAGGGTCATTTCCAAGGTCAGCCTTATGTAGTGGGACCTCCTGGAACAGTTGCTAGAGGAGATTCTGGCATTTGTAGTGCTAATGAAAGTGATGGTGGCTTTTCTGTATCCATTGTGCAGCAGATGCATCAGGCAAGAGCCAAGCCCAACTGTGTAAATCCACTCCATCGCGGATCATTTACTCTCTAAATCATTAGGGGTGTCTGGAGAGGAGACAGGGTTCCCCAGACAGGGACAGCAAGCCGACAGAACACAAACTTCAGGCAGGATAAGTGGCTTCTGCTGTACGTTTACACTCCTCAATCGATGAGTGTTGCATAACTTTTGGTTGTGCACTTATCTAACTGCTTGTCCCTTTTTCCCTCTCCCCACTGCTGCCTCTTCATCTGCGAGGAAAGCCAACCAATCATACGGCCCAGAGAGCTCTGGCCACGCCACACTGTTCCTTCATTCACGCATGAGCTCCCTCCTAATTGGCAGCTGAGACAACATGTGGTTCACACTGGTATCTAATTAACAGCTGCAATTGAATAATTGATCGGAGAGGGAGAAGAGGGTTGGAGAGTAAAGTTGAAATGTTGATTCTCAGTTATACAATTCAGTATATATACTAGACACACACACATGTATTCTTGATATATAATGCATGTGGTAGAATTTCCTCACCCATACAGGGCCCTTTAATACTTTAATACTACTTAAATTTAAAATACCAGTGTGTAGGATTTAGTGCCATCTAGAGGTGTAGTTGCTGATTACAACCTCTTCCTGTCCTACCATGAAAGATAAGTGGCTTTAGTTTTGCTTTACTCTATGTATATTATGCACATTCATTGTTTATTCTAAAGATTCAAAACGCTATATAAGTTATGTAAAAAAAAATTATGAAAGAATACATAAATGAGAATAAAATGTAATGCAGAGCCACACCTGACAACGCAGCAGTGGAAATGTGCCTTTGCCACTGGCTTCCTATTAGACTTCCTTTAAAGAGAGGTCATTCAAGCCTTCAAAATCCAGCTCCCGGATGTCCAGAGTCCCTCGCACTTGATGGTAATTTAGTAACAAGTAATTTAATGTATGTGTGTGTATGTGTGTCTTTAGTGTGTCAAAAAGTTCTCTATCAATGTTTTTTATCGGGCATCTGTCCGCTGCCAATGCTGAAAGAACTTCAACAAACCACCTTCACTTGTTTTTCTATTGTGTTGTGACTGGAGTCTATCCAGTGATATGCTTATTGATGATATCTTATTTTGTACTCCATTGTACCTTGAGAGTCTCGTCTAGTCATAATGGTGAGCATTTCACTGGGTCCAGCTGATCATCTCCAGGGACATTTTGAGGCGTTTTCACCTTTAAGGAGATGCCAGACACAGTGAGCTTGGTAAATACGGGAGGTGTGCAGCTGAATACATTACTGGACAACCAACACAGACAGGCAGGGATTTTATTTGCTGTCTGTGTGCGTGTGTGTGTGTGTGTGTGTGTGTGTGTGTGTGTGTGTGTGTGTGTGTGTGTGTGTAAAACAAAGAGAAGGGAAGATATAGCGTACATAACATGTACTGTATGTGTGTTTGTGTGCATTTGTGTGAAGAATTCATCCTTGTCGTGTATACACATTTGTATAATGATCAATACAGAACATGTTCTTTGTGTAGTCCTGAGTGTTAGTGGAAATCAGTTCTGTGGTGAAATGTAAGCTGGAGGTTTGAATTGGGTTTATTGATGTCAGACTCTAGAGCCGTCTCACTCTAAATCCCCTCCCAATGTGCATTTGTGTGTGTGTGTGTGTGTGTATGTAAGTGTATGTGTAATTGTCACCTATCCCCTGCCTGAAGAAAGGGCTTTAAGGATTTTAATTGAATGCTGCCTGTAGATGCAAAGTGTATTTCTCCAGAGAGAGTCACAACCCCTTTAATGTTCCCTGTATTCTATTTAAAGGTACTAGTTTTCAAAACACATGACTAGAAACTTCTGTGACCCCTACACTTAGTTTGTAGGTGTTTTATAATTCACAAACTAAGACAAGAGAAACACTAAGTCCATGTTAGTAATCTGTTCTGATGCTGTTAAAGCCTTCTTTACTTAAATAATGTTTGTAGACACAGCACTAGGAGGGCCCACAAAGATAGTAGAATGAATATTCGTAGATGAGGGGAGGTGCCCATAGAGAATGCCTATTTACAGAGTCTAGATTTTTATGCTACTCCCCTGGTTCTCCATAGGCCTCGCTTTCACTTTACAGTCTGCCACCGGGCATGAGATTTCCTGGGAAAATGAAAGCTTGATTTATGAGACTTATATATAGACTAACTCGATAAACAAACTCACACCTTTTCTCTTAATGATTTATTCGCCAACAAAAGCAATAACATGACGCAAACGTTCCGTGTAATGCACATCATTACAATAGCTTTTGCCTTTCCAAAAGCTGGGATGATCAAGGGGTTGTTTCCAAATTAAATCACCCTGAAAATATTTAGCTAGCTGTAAGAGATCATTTGATGCTAGCACCATATTAGCCTGGATTAGCTAATCCAAGCTTGAAAAATGGTGTGAAATGGTTTTGTTTTACAGAAATGTTATCTGAACTTCCTGTGTTGTGTTTGTATCAATCCAAAAAGCACACGAGAATAGCTTAACCTTGAGGACAATCAGAGTTGACCAAGAAGAGCTCCAGGCAGAATAACATAAATTCCTTTTGAAGTGAACATAAGAGTTCATGCAACCATGTGACTATTGCTGCCTATTGAACCTATGTGTTGGTGTACAGCATGTGTTTCAGGCTCTATTCTGTGTATGTTGGCAGCAGTTGGACCATGATGAATGAGCATCAGGATTGATCCAGTGTTTTTACAGCTGGAGAGCATTGCATTTAGGAATGAGGAGTGTGTAAAAAAACACCCAACCCTAGTTTGTCTTCATTATACAAACAGATACTGCTGATTCCTTAAACATAAAGTTAGTGTCAGTTTGCAAATGCACAAAAACTTATGTTGACACACTGGTTGCAACCAAACTATTAAGCAGTGTTGTATTCAAGACCAACTAAATTGGGACCAAGTCATGACCAAGACCACAATGTACCAATCTGAGACAAGATCAAGACCTCGCAGGGTAGAGATCAAGTCATGAGCAAGACCAAGTAATGGCGAGACTGAGTCAAGACCAAGGGTACTATGTGTACTACAAACGCAGTTGCACATATAAGATGTCTTCGCGTTATCCAGCTTCACTAAAACCACGACAGTTATAACCTCGGTTAGTCAGTCTAAAAGAAACACAGCTGCAGCTGCCAAATGCAGGAAGGACAGTTGACAGTTGATGTGAATGTGCAAGTCAATATGTTTATCATATTACTGAACCATTATTAGGACACAAGTATCTGACTAGAATTACACTTGTGTATATTTATCTATTAACTGAACATGTTGCTTAGATGTATTCTTACAGTGTGTATGACAATTTCAGCTGTATTCTTTCAGCTGAAATAGTTGTGTATCATGGGCACTGAATGAGAGTGCCTGGAACCCAAACACTCACACGCTGTTGGGCTACCACATCCAATTAGAAAAAGGTACATCGCCAGTCTCTATAATGGGCTATAAGAAACCTGTTGTCTCCTGAGGCAGCAGGTACAGGGAGGCTAGAAGGGCTGTAGCGGTAGTTGCAGAAGCAAAAATCAAAGGACAGGAGTTCTAGGAGGCCAGGGAGAATGATGGTTGGCCTCCAGGAAGTTCTGGCAAACCATTCGATGACTCAGGAAGGGAAAGCAGGGCTTGGCTCAGGCTGTGATCAGCTGGGGTGGAGAACTGCGGACCCAGACTGGGGATATTGTTGACGGTGGAAAGAGCACTTTAAGGAGCTCCTGAACCAAACCAATATGCCCTCTTCGGAGGAAGCATGGTCTGAAGACTCGGGGGAAGCCTTGGCTGTATCTCTGGCAGAGGTCACCCAAGTCTCAAGCTCTTTGGTGGAGAAGCAATGTGGATTTTTCCGGGCTATGGAATAGTGGACCAGCTCATACCCTTGCAGGGGTGCTGGGGGGTCATGGGAGTTTGATCATCCAGTGGCTGTGTTTTTTTGGACTTGGAAAGGGCCTATGACCATGTCCCCCAGGGATCCTGTGGGAAGTATAGGGTACTTGTTCTTGGCACAAAGTCAAATATGTTTGTAGTGGGTCTTGGACTCTGCCAAGGTTGCCCCTTGTCTTTTTTTTTTTTTTTTTTTGTTCATGGTATTCATGGACAAGATCTCAAGCCGATCCCAGCTGTCACGAACGTGCAGCAAGGTACACCCTGGCCAAGTCGTCAGTTCATCACAGGGCACATAAAGACAAACAATTACAGTCACTGTGGACATTTTGTCAACAATTAACCTATAAACCCGAATATCTTTGGACTGTGCAAGCCGGAGTACCTTGCAACAGGTGAATTGAAATGAACTTGGGAGCAAATAAAAATGAATATTAAAAACATAAAGCAGTAGGTTTATTAGGCTTACTTTCATAACTTTATAACTCCAACATGTACAAGGGTTTAGTGCACTAATCAATCTGTTGTAGGATGATAAGATAAGTCAATGTATTGTTTGAATGTATGTTTAAATAGTTAATACATCCATTGGAACTTAAATGAATGTAAATGTCCATTTGGTGGTGATTTTCCAGGAGAACTGATTGGTCAGTGGGCAGTGCTTTTATAGCATTCATCTCTTATCTTGAACCTGGTATGGAGCAGGTTAGGCGTTCAGCAGAAGTTACCATGGGAATGTACTGCTGTCGGACTGAAAACCTAACTTATCTTACTTACCTCGGTAACCCAACTCCTGCTTCATAGGCCCCTTCATAAGCTACATAGGTAGCTAATATGTATAGCTAATATTTGCTAAATCAATTTTGAGTGAGTGGTGAAGAAAATTCTTCAGGGTATAGATGCAGATGCAGATTGGTACTCTTATGTGTTGTGTGAGAGGGAATGCTCCCCTAGTGCAGGTGAATATATTTTGTGTAGTGTTATGCCTAAATCCTCCCCCAACCAGTTCTCCAACCAGGCCCAGGTTATATGACACACCTGCTGGCCTGTGCTCTGTTTGGCTCCTGTCCTCCCCCTGTTGTGGCTTAATGTCTGGTGTAACAGGTATGTAGGTAAAGTGAGCATTTAACGTGTACACTTTTCCTATACTGCATATTTAGTGGTGGTGGTTTTAGCTTTGATCTTACACATTGAGACTATTACATGCAGGAACCCCATTAATGTCCTGTCCTGCATTGATGTTGTCTTCTGCTGTTTTGCCCTTGTTAAGTCTTATCATTGCTTTGCTTGGAGTTATAGGAGCCATATTGTTGGGAGGCTAGGCATTTAAGACGTGGTCCCCAGTTTTGAGGCATGTGAGTAAAAGCACTATAGGACACAAATGTAGACCCCTTGGCTCTCCTTAGTGTAGTATGTCTCTCCACAAGTGGCCTCAGGCCTATGGTTTCAGATTTTATTTTAAGATATTTTTAGAGTAGTAGTTATTTTTTAAATCCCTTTGCTAACTTAATTAATAATAATAATAATTTTCATGTTCATTTGACGTTTATAATCTGAAAATGTTCCTGTTTATTTGATTGTTTCATATTGTGCAACCATGTCTCTGTCTGGTATCAGTAATGAGTCTGCGTGCCTTCAATTTTCCAAACAATATTCAAGGTTCTTGAGTATGGAATTACTTTTGTGTCAAATCAATCCAAACAAAACTTCTTCAATGTCAACAAACAAAAATAAGAGCTTGAGAAAGAATAAAACTCAATTTAAGAGAGAAAAAAACTCACTGAGGAAAAAAAATGTAATCTCAAAAGCAAAATGTATAACTTGAAAACAAATTATTTGTTTTTATGTAAAATATCTGTATTCCACTTCTTCGATAACATGTGTTTTTGTTTTTTTTTTCAGACAGATGTTGAGAGATTAATGGAATCAATGCAAATTAATGCAGAAATCACATGATGGAAATGTTACTTTCATCGAGTCTAATACAACAATGACTGTTTTATAAAATAAAAAATAAAAACAGATGATCAAAGCAGCAGCAGTTGCCGCGGCAGGTCAGTGGCAGCTGCGCCACACAGCGGCAGCGGTTGAGAGATTAATTAAGAAAACCTCGCAAATTAATGCAGAAATCACGTAATAGAAATGCTACTGCCAGCGAGTCTAATACCACTCTGACGACTGTTTCATAAACGAGAGAGAGGTGGCAGCGAAACCGCAAAGACAACAGCAAGAGCAAAACCCTGTTTACTGAAAAAGAAACAAAGCGAACTGTAAACGAAAACATATTTATCCAAAAATTTAAAGGACTGATATATTTGTAATTTTTTTTCAAGTTATAAATTTTGTGTTTGAGATTACATTTTTTGGTCTCAGTGAGAATTTGTCTCTCTCAAATTGTGTTTTATTCTCTCTTAAATGAAGTTTTGTTTGAATTCTTTCGACACAAATTGAATTGAAGCTGACAGTGAGAGCAAAAGACTGATAACTGAGAAAGAAGCAAAGAGAAGGGTAAACAAAAACACACGTTATCGAAGAAGTGGAATACAGATATTTTACATAAAAACAAATAATTTGTTTTCAAGTTATACATTTTGCTTTTGAGATTACAGTTTTTTGCTTCAGTGAGTTTTTTCTCTCTTAAATTAAGTTTTATTCTTTCTCGAGCTCTTATTTTTGTTTTTTTTGCATTGATTTGACACAAAAGTAATTCCATACTTGAGGAAGTACTGAGGTCTTGAAATAAGTGCCTGAGACTGAGACCTTTTTAAAAAGAGGTCTTGAAACCAAGACAGATCTAGAGCACTCTAACACTGATATTAAGACCAGCTTTCAAACTTTTTTCATGATTCATGTATTTTAAATTTCCCTCTGCTGTCTCTCTGTGCGCTGCAGTAAGCAGCAGAAAGGGCCAGAGGTCATTTGGCAGTAGTGTCAGGTGTGTCTGGCAGACAGCCTGCTCCTCACTGGGACAAACCCCTGTCTCTAATTCAGGCCCAGTCTGTTATTGGCATATGGATATGAGCCAATAATGATAATGTAATACTTACCGCCTCACACAGTGGATATTACGGCAACTGACAACATCAGTTCTGATCTAGTAGCTTTTATTGCCTATTTTTCATGATACTTGGGAATGAGAACACGGTGGTGGTGGAAGGGAGCGGGCTGAGGCGTGATTAAATCTCACAGCATTAGAAGTTCACGGTTTATCTGCCACACTCTGCTGTGCGCCTGGACAAATCAGTTTTAATGTAAGTGTGTAACAATGTGTTTTCTTTGGTCAGCAAATTCCTGAGCAAAATGAGCTCACATAAACTCTTTGTTTATATCTGTTTTCTTTGGCAGCTGTTGAACCAGATAGATGAGATGTGTGATGTTCCCTTAAGTTTTTGAGAAGTGTTTTATTTCTCAAACATTAGGTTCTATGGAAACCCGGAGTACACAGAGAGAGAAAAAATATATTTTGATGCCACGTTTTTACTTACATGGAGTGCTCAGAATGCCATTGTGTGCACACAAGATGCCGTTTGTTCCTACCTTTTTTGATTCATTCGTGCACAGACCAGCTTTTCTCCTCGACGCATGACGTGTACCTGCTCCAAGTATTGTGCAAGGCATGTTTTGAACAAAGATGCAATGAAGTGCACCACCTGAACAATGACAAACTATAAAATCAGTCTTAACATGTCATTGATTTCCTACGTTGAATGCATTAGTAGGTTAACAACACTTGACTATAGGACGTCTTAAAGTACACTATTCGTAAAGGTGCAAACAACTTATTCAACAACACTGTTAGCTCTTTTTTTATTTAAGGAATAACTATACACCAGCTGTTTATGTTATCAAAACTTGTTTTGTGTTAGCTCTCCACTTGTGTAGAATGTAAAGTGTGTGCAAAATAACCAAATTCTGGGAACAAGCTGTATCTTGTGGCTATGAATTGATCAAAACCTGAGACATTTTTTTTTTCCTCTTAGGGAGCCCTGGAGTGGCCACAAAGTTGCACAGTTTCAAGTTAGACTAAATATTTCTTAGCTCATGTTTGCTTAATTGACCATTTTTCAATTTGTTATACTGTAAAGTTACATTTTGTGTTGATTCTGGTGGTCCCTGTGGACAAAAGTGGCATGACTGCGCTCTCACGTGTCCTGGTAAACTTGGAAAATGGAAAACACATGAGAAAATGAGAGAAAAAGAAAAATGTCCTGGGAAATCTTGTGATGATCTGGAAAATTATTTTTACATTTCCTGCTGAGAATAAGCCAGACATGATCATGTACAAGATCATATTAATTAATTTGTCATTACTGGACACAAGTGTTTTGATTAGAAAGGCCTTGATTATGTTGCTGAGAATGTACTCCATAGTAAGTCACGTCACATGGAGGATAATATTACAGCTTAAGTGGCTGAAACTCTGAATAAGTTACATTATCCTTCAGGTTATATTAGTCACTGCTGGACAGTAACTGTTGTAGTTTTTATTAGGTTAGAAATAAATTAAGATTGCTTTCTTCACAGTGTGAATGATAAACGGTTAGCATGTTTGGTTCAGTTGCTAAAGTTGACATGCTTGCTAGCTTATTTTGTTAACGTTTTTGATTCAACTCTGGCTACAAGGAATGGTTTTAAATGTATAAGGTATTGTTGAGAGAGTTATAGGATAAATAATGAGTAGTCGGGTTCAAAACAATTAATGGGAGCCCAACTATGTGTGTTGAACACCGGCTAAATACTGGCTAGTGGTACTCTTCGGGACGTTACATATCAGTGTTCTAGAAGTGTAACTATGAATGCAATAGGCCTTTTTCACAGTTGCCATTTCGGCATGAAATAGTACGGTCAACACAGGTGTTTCCAATGATACTAATTAAGGCGTGTTTAAAAGAGTGTTATTAAAAAATCCTCTGTAACACGTGCTGTCTATTCGCTTTTGTTTCTGAACACCGTTACGTTAAGTTGACTACAGCTGCCTGCCGTATTACATGAAGGAGCAAGCAACAAACTATTTTAAAGGTGGTGAGTTTTATTTTATTTTATTAAGTACAGTAATTCTTTAAGGTGATAAGCAGGTAGGCTAGTGGGCTAGGTAAACAATGAAGTTAGCTTAAACATATAAGTGTCATTTAAATGAATGTGTTTAGTGTGTAGTGTACACCTTATTTTAAGCTCGATTTACAGAATATGGCAAAAATGGAGCACGGTATACATAACTATAATTTCATTAGTGTTTAATCACCTGAAAATAAGAAAGAAATAGTCCAGAATGGACAAACTAAACACTGGCTCTAGATAGGTGTTTCACTACTACTGTAGTGACCAATCATTCCTCATCACAACACAGGATGAAAAGAAGTTGTGGCGAGGTTTTATCACGGTGCTTCTAGCCTGTTCATTTGACACCAATCAAATCAGTATAACATCTGGAAATTAAGTTGATCTTGTACAAGCGTTGCTGTGAGTCTATCAGCATTCTCTCGTTCACCTACATATTGAATTACCTTCGCATACTATGTAAAAGGGTCCAGTTTCTGTAATCACAGCAAAATGAAAAGGCCCGAGCAGAAAATGAAGGTTACAAGTGAAATCAGAGAGGCGTTTAACAGTCAGGGTTGGAGGCGTTTTTGTTTTGAAAATGCGGTAATAAATTGAACATAGGTTTTCTCATTGTCGCAGTAAAGACCTATATCAAATTCAAGGTAAGAATAGTTTAGGTTGAAAAGATTAGTTTGACTAGCTGAAGATGATAATGAAAAAGGGTTTACAGTGTGTTATACAGATCTTACAGATAGCACTTACACCGATGTAATTGTCTCAACCTACAGTAGTATATGAATGTGACGAGGATTAAGTAGCTGAAGGCATGACCTTGGTGAAACGTTTCTCTCTTCAGAAAAGCGTTTAGACGAAAAGCACTGAAGGAAGACTGCAGCTGTCTACAGTATGTGCTTGTCCTGTATGGCAAAACAGATGTTAAAGTATACAGTAAGCCATGTGTGTTGTGTTTGTGGATTTTTCTTGCCGCTGCCAAGTACTTATGTGCTTTAGTGCCACAAGAAACCAGTGATCTTTATCTACAGGCAGCATGTGTGTGTGAGACTGTGTAAGGGTTAGCCTGTGCACTTATATGAACTCTGAATCTGCCCCAGCTTTATATGGATGTGGAAACTAAATGGTAGAAATACTGCAGGAATTACCAGTTCATCCGTTTATATTTCCACAGTTCCTCCCTCCGTCTCATTCGCTTCATTTCATGTGCACTATACATAATCTCTGGAAGTTTGGGGTTACTTAAGGATGCTGGTCTCACCTGTCAAGAGTCTCACTTATTGAGAATGTGTGGAAAGTATGTATTATGCATGATGGTCTGTTTTTAAGTACGGACTACTTCTTGAACTCTGACTGAACTCATATGACGTGTGAAGGTGTCACCTGTGTTTTCCTTTATACCTGCCATGCCCCTTCCTTTTTTTTACAGCCCATCTTTTCTGCTCTGCCCAAACTTGCCATGTAGCAAACATTAATCCAACTCATTAGCCTTTTAATCCAACACTGGTGCTGAAGTCATAGTGAGAGGACATGCTGGTACTTAGAACTTACCCATGGGCTTCACTGGGATTTACTTTGACACGGTCCTGTGACGGGGTTTTTACTTTCGCCCATACCTCAAGATGTTATAATCTCTATAAGATGACAAGTTGATGATAGCCAAGCTCTCTACACAAACTGTACCTCTTAATAAGTGAAACGTGGCCACATCATCTTGCTTTTAGAAGGTTTTGTTGTGGATAACAAAGCCTGGAAGGGGTTTGTACTTGTTGTGCATTGGCCCCTGGTTTTACACATCCACATGACAAGTCTTTGACTGTTCATAAGTATTGATTTTTCAGTGACAGTTATTTTGAGGTGACAAGTGCTGATTTCAGAGTTGCTTTTATGGCTCACAAAGCTGAAATGTGTAGTGGCTGTTGTTCAAAACTATGAGATGTGTTAAATTAACTGACCGGAGGGGATTGACTGTATATAAACATTGACAGAGCAGACATTATAACACCGAGGAGCAGATTAATACTGACAAAGAGAATGCAGCAGATGACGTGTGATTCTGCGGCTGACAAGGACATCCCCTTAAGCACCGCTTGTCTATTATTTGGAACCTCTATCAGTTGAATTTATAACAAGAAACACAGCTATATTTCATGATACAAAACTGCAACACAAGACTACTTCTGTGTATTTATTACATAAATCTTGAACCGCCTTTTGCTGTTTTTTTAATCATAAAGATCATTATGACATTGTGATCTATGACATCCTGGAATGAACTTTGGCTCGGCATCAACAAGAGGGCGAAAAGGATTTTCTTGGAATGACTTGCTGACGTGTACGTTTGAAAGGTTCCTCTGAATGTCCTGTTGCCTTGGTGTATAAGCACACACACACACACACACACACACACAAATACAAAGCACATCCTATAACTGTGCAAAATAGACAACGACACACTCGCAGCTCACAAACACGCTTGAATTGCAGCCTTGGCAACTGTTTTTCTTTCTTTTTTTAATTAGAGCAAAAGATCAGAGAAATACCAAGTGTCAATACCGCCGAGAATGAGAATATGGCAACGGCGACCTTTTAGAGCTCCCTGATGTTTTTTAATGTCAGGGATGGAGCATCTTGTTCTTTTCTGCCATAAGTTTGTGCCCCCTTGCCACACCCCCACATGGAAATATAGAGAACTGCAGACTAATAAGGGCCTTCGTTATTTTTCACTGGCTATATTTAGTTTCCCTCATTGGCAGAAATAGCCAGTTGGCATCAGACGTGTGGCTGATCTCAACAGGTCTTGAACCCTCTCGTTAGACTATGTCAACAGACTTTTTAGTGGCTGTCAACAGTGTGTAGATACAACAGCAGGAAGATCAGATAATAAATAAATATTTCATGTTTGCCATGAAGTGCAGTAGTAAATACCACCGATTTTATGCCACCATGCATGCTAATTTCTCAACATAAGCCAGAATAAAGCTGGTATGGTTTGAAATTTGGGCTGTGTGGAAAAAAGACGTATTCCCTTGTTATTCGCTACTTTAATTGGATCCAGTTAAAGAACAACAGCGGTGCTATGAGGCACTTTTGCCACACTTAGCCCCAGTAGCCACAAGCTCCTTTCCCACATTCCCAAAGCAGCAGGAGGAGAAGAGGATGAGATAAATCACCCAGCCTGGAGGCCCACTGGCTGGGATCATCTCTATCTGTTCAGCCCTCCCCTCTCCTTCCTATGTATGGAGGTGTTAGCGGTTAGCACGAGTTTTAGCCTCAGGCTGTGGGACAAGGGAGGATTTCTGTGTGGCACTGGTGCCGTGGTCAAGTAGATAGCAGCCTTATCTCCTAATCCTGTTAAATAAATGGGCTGCATTTATGTTGTCAGTAGGCTGGAATAAAAAGGACAGAGTAAGAATGTAATAGCCTGTAAGATAAATGTGCTCTTTGCCCTT
Organism: Sciaenops ocellatus; assembly: GCA_033000465.1. NCBI lineage: Eukaryota > Metazoa > Chordata > Actinopteri > Sciaenidae > Sciaenops > Sciaenops ocellatus. The sequence goes on from CP136866.1 coordinate 17,955,450, forward strand.
CTCTGTGGATAGTGCTGGAGGTGGTGAAATGATAGCCAGGGAACTCTTTGACCCCCCCACCAGTGTGTTTGTTCTTCTTGTGAACCATTTATGACTTAAAGCAATACGTTAAAAAGACTTTATCTCCATAGGCTGGAGAGATAGTGTAGATTTTCTTGCTAACATGATATGTGCAGCAGCTGGTGGAAAAAGCCAGTGGAACAGATAAAGATAACAACAGCAAGAAGGGCAAATTTATCAAAGGCCGCATCAGAAAGATTGAGAGTGAAGGAGAAATATTGCTCGAGTAAACAGTAGACACGGAAACAGTAGCAGTTGTGTGTGTGTGTGAGTGTGTAACTGTTAGATTCGTGCATGTGCTGCTCCATGTGTAAAGCTCATACAGTATGTGTACATGCTAACGTGCATACATGTGTGTGTGATCTCCTGTCCATGCATGGCTGCCAGTAGAGTGGGTTGGCCTGGCTGTTGGCCTACGTTTGTTTAGCTGTGAATTCTTCCTCCTGATCCAGTGACTCACAGCCTGTGGCTTAGGCGTTTGTGTTTGCGTGCCCAGAAAACACTAATCTGGAGCACATAGACCCAAGACCAGCATCACTACTTCATTACTTCAATACTTTCCAATGGGCATTCAGTTACTGGAAATACAAACAGGTTAGTGAAAGTGTGAGCTTCATCCTGCGAAAGGTTGAACCTGCTTAGAAATGTGTTATTTTGTTCTAAACTGGAATGCATGAAGCATTGAGTATGTTTGTTCATGCAAAGTAGTTCAGTCATGCATAAGCCGATCATATCACATCATATCCAAAATCATCAGTGAGCTACTCTTTAAAACTTTTTTGAAAACCCCCTCCTGTCCTGGCTGTGTCGGCTTAATCCTTTATTCTAAATCCTTCCATATTATTATAGAAACATATATGTCCACTTGTCTGGATGTTATAGAGCCAAAGCAGAGCAGACATGTTCCATCAAATAGAGCTGTAATAAAATAAAAAAATAAAAAACTGTTAAAATAGCATGTCATGATGTTTGACCTCCATTCCTTTTGGTAATAACTACTTACAAAGTTAAGTGTTGAAATATGAAAACACAGCAACAAAAAGAAGTCTGACAGAGCACGAAACACAGAAAGTCAGATGACTGTACAAGTTTAATCCGTAAGTCAGCAAATTTACTGAGACAAGAGAAGAGGAAAAACACTGTAACTATTATGCAAAATGTCCGTTCTAAACATCTGTCACAGTTTATAGGCAGTCTTTCTGGTTCCGATTTGAGCTTACTTTCCATATTTGAGCACGTACATCGTGCAATGAGGGGTTATTATTATTCTATATGAAGTCACTTAGATTACCTGGATAAACTGGTGGCTTGTTTACAGCTTGTCTGATCATCTGACTGTTCATGTTTCCTTGAGATGATGCTGTGTTCCCAGATCTCTGCAATTACTGCAATTGGTAAGTGCAACACTATCACTATCACTACAGATTTTACTTTAATTCCTCTTCATACTCCGCTGTATGATGTCAGGGCGAGCTGCCAGCTTCACCTCTCCCACTGGTTTTGATGTGTCTCTCTGTCTTGCTCTAAAACAACTTGACTCTTGTCTGTCTGACAGTTTCTACCTGTAGCTGAAAGCTGAATGTCTCTCCTCTGGGCCATCCTCCTGACTTTAACAACCAACCAATACAATCAACAGGCACTCAGTTTGGGGAACAAACATCCAGTTATGTCAACCACGGGAATTATACCACTTTTTGACAAGCGCATCTTTCCTCTCTCGCACTTTATCTATAATAGCAGCACTGCTTTGAGCTCCCACACAGCAGTTGAGCTTAGACATCTCAGCTTCCCTTGCTGAAGTCATAAGTCTTCCCGGTAATTTCCTAAACCTTAACTGCAACAGCAGTGAAACAAAGCCAGTCTGAGCAGCAGTCATGATGCTAGTCTTGGTGTCAAGGCTGTGTAGCCAACACTCTTAGCCCTCCTTGGAGCTGTGCTGTACATGTGACTTATAATTTCTGCCTGGAGCACTAAATGAATATCATATATTAGGAATGTTTCATTATTTGGGAAACTGCATAACAGTCATGGGTGGAGCTAATGAGAGAGAAGAAAAAATGAATTTATAAATAGTGTGGTCGTGTGAGAAACAGACTTTGCAAGGCCAAAGGGACATGAAGGGGGTGTGAGGACCAGTACTGGCAGTACACTCCATTATTGTGTGTGTTTGTGTGTTTGTGTGGGACCCAGATGGACTGTACTGAGGTTACTTGGAGAGAAGAAAAGAGTCATATTGCTTGGGAAATGGACTCGCCTTAAAAAACCTGTTGACTTTGCTACATCCTTCTAGAAAAACACTTTTGCACAAGATGTTGTCGTACTGCATCGCAAACTGCCAAACTTTGCAAGTTTGGTTTAGTTTGGCTGGGAGAGAAAGTTGGAGGAAAAGAACCAAAGGGGGAAATGAGAGCTTAAAAAAAGAGACAGGAGAAGACAGAGGAGTGATGCAGTGAAAATCTGTATATGCTTTGCTTTTACCTGTCTGGGATCTCATTGAGGAAAAAGTCCTTACCCAACGAATGTTAAGATAAAAAAGTAAAACCTTAATCCAGATCTACTTGCACACATTGCATGGATGCTTTGACCGCACACACCCGTAAGGATTGCTCGGTGTTATACAAGTGGCCAGCTGGGTGGAAATCAATCAGGTAAACTAGGTCAGGGGAGGAGAGGGAGATGCGGGAGGTCTCAAAGGAGCAGGCCTTTGTTCCACATAGTAGGTGGATACAGAGAGATGCATCAACAAAATGCCTCTGGCCTTTCCCTAAGGTGCAGAAAACACATCAGGCACCCAGTACGCGTCTGCGTATGATGCATGAACACATGTAGACACATCATTTTCTCCCATGTGTTTGGCGGTTCCCGTGGTGCAACACATGTGCGTCCGCGGGTTACACAACATCTGATCCAGGCTCCGTTGATCTCCCTCCGTCTCCGAGGCGATGCCTTCAGACCCTGAGCCCAGTATTACTGAGGCATTACTGTCCTGACCACTCCTTTTCCATGGAAACTCCAATAAGAATCCACCGTGCTAAGCCCCATCCAGATAGACTGATGACCATGTTATGTCCTCAGTAACCTAATAAAAGCACCACGTAACGCTCAGCAGCTACGAACAGACAGGAGCGGCATTGGATGAAATCTATTCAGGACCAATTTCAGTATATCATACCAAATAACTGGTGTTATTGCATCCACAGCGTTTGCCCGTATACATGGAGACATAATGAAGCACAGAATCAAATCAATGAAATACGCCCACTTTCATGTAATAGAAAAGACACAGTATAAGTTTACATGGTTATTCAGGCTGTTCTTTCAATTATGCAATGCCGTGTTCTCAATATTTATCAATATTTATTTTTAGGCATTGAATTTTAAATCCTAAGTTATGTAATAATTTGATTATACGTCGACACAAATTATTTTGCATCCTCAGTCTTTTGTGTGTGTATGTGTGAAACTATCCGCTTCTCCGCATGAGCTGCAGGGCAGTTCCATAAAGTTTAATTATATGTTGCATTCCCAGTGGAAAGGCTGAGATTAAACTAAATTAAATTGTGTTGGGGTGCATAAAATGTTTCTGTGCTGTGGAGGACATACACGCGCTTGCACATAAGCGCACACACACACAAAGGAAGCATACCGTGCTACAAAAGGGGTAGAAACCAGGGTGCCGTTGTTTAGCAGTAACTCTCATGACGTGAAAGTGGTTCTGGTAGCGATTCCCGTCTATATATCAGTTTGTACGGCTGCTTTGTTTGCTGTGTAGTTATTTATTAGATGCCTCTGTTTCTAAAGAGTGAAAACATTACACCTTAAAGAAAGAAAGACTCGCCATGACTTTGTACATTTCTGGTAACACTGGACTGCATTCAGTGATGGTTTGGAAAGATGATTCTCCACATTTTTAAGGTGCTTATTTAGCTATCTGACATGTTATGACCTTAAAAATTGTTGTTGTAAACATGCTTGTCTATTTTCACATTTAGCAGACACAGAAGCAACATTAGCATTCATTTGGAGTCATATTTCTGACCCCTGGTGAATGTTAATCCAATATTCACTCTCCTTTTAGGTATGTTTTTGTCTCCAACAACTATAGAGAGAAAAATATCTGGCTCTATAAATGCTAAATGTGAACTATGTTCACCAGCTAGTTGCTAACATAGTGTGCAGTTTGGTGCTAGACTGGTATGTAAAGTGGGTTTATCTGAGCTTTGTGTTGCAGGGTTGATGGGAGTGATGAGAGAATAAAAACAGAGAAGGCTGTAAAAAAGAAAACAAAGAGCCGAAACACTCCTTAGATCTGAGGAGAACTACATAATTCTCAGTGGGTCCGTCACCATGAGCAACTGCATGAAACATGCACCCTCATGTGCATATAAACGCAGTCATTAACACCTAATAAACTCTTTGGACTTAATTCCAATATGTCCAGAAGCTCACTTAAGAACTTTTCAGCCGTCTTCTCCTCCCTGTACAGTCTTATCAGCTCCAGATTGAACAGGATCAGTGTTTGGTAAACACCAGGATCATAATGTTTGGTCGCCCTTGTGAAATGCTTTTTTGCTTGCCGGGCTTGTTCCCTTTTTGGTTTACTTTCATAAGTTCTGGTATTCAAAATATGGCTCAGTGTGCAATGTGAGTGTCCCACTATTTTGAAATGGTATCAAAACACGCCGTAAGCTTAATTAGGATTAGGGCAGTGATTATGTTTTATTATCATAGCAATAATAGTATGACACATTTTACATTTAGCTATGTTAATCCGAGGATAAGTATTCATAATACAGAGACAAATATGGATTGGAACATTGTGTGTTTTTCACCACACTCTGATAGCTTGCTGTCCTCGTTGTTTTTATTTGCGGCTGGACTCGTGATGACTCTTATTTCTTCCTCTTTGAAGGTCCCTTTCCATATTTTTGCATACTTAGAATAGCACAAAAGAACAGTTAATCACATCAGTTATAGTGTTCACATTGTGTTTGTTAGAATGACAGCATGTCTATAATTACAGAGATCAAATCAGTCCTGATGTGTTCCATGTGGGGATTGTCTGTCCATGGTGGAAGTTACTCACAAACTATAAATATCTTCTTGGGAGGAAGAGTGGTCATTCCCCTTTTATGAGTCAACTGTATGACGTGACTCCCAAAGTCACGTCATGCAGGTTTACTTATGTGGTTTGACTGATGTGTTACCTTTAAAGTCGGGTTATAATCCTCCAGCAAGCCTATTTCTTTGCATGGTTTGCTCTGGACTACTGCACTCTTGCACGAAACAAGCTAATGCTGTTTACATGTGAAAATGATGTGTGTCTACACTGTAGACAGTATAAATATGGACACTATCTGTGACATCACCCCTAGGTTTCCGAAGCTAGCTGGCAAGCTGAATGATGTCTGGGTGCTCAAACAAGCCACCTGTAATGGCACACACATGTCAATCAGAGCGGCCACACTGTTAATTATGTATAACTTTGAGCCTTAATATAATTTGAACGGGTGAGTTAAAAAAAAAAAAAAAAACAGACTCAGTAAGGCATTTTAATATGTATAGAGATTGACTTGTTTTGTAGCCAGTCTCAAGTGGTTGTTCAAGGAACTTCAGTCTGCACTAGTGATATAGCCTCTTGGGGCAACAGCAAACGTTTTGGGGATTCTGGTGTAGCCAGTGGGTATCTGGTTAACACATAACAGGCCAAGACCTCCTCGTCCAATTAGCAACTTCAGACAGAAGGATGAGGAGAAGGTGCATTTTGGCTAATCTCTACAAACAGATGTCTGCATATGAATGCAGAAACATTTTTACAAAAAGCTAAATCGTCATCAGATAATATCTCATGAGTTTTGAGATTGCATTTCAGCCTGCATTCCAACTTTTTTGCTCAAGCGTGATTGGTCAATACTACTTGGACCACAAATGGAAACCAGAGCTTCTGATTCATTGCTTACAAATTGTGCATTCATATGCAGATATCTGTTTATAAAGATTAGTCTGTTAGATTCTGGTCTCTGTGATCACCTCTACTGTGGTTTGATACAGCTGAACTCACAATCCAGTAGTTAAAATGACTTATGTTTTTCTTTTTCTTCACTGTGACATAACTCTCCCAACTTGTCTAAATAGGCACATGTCACAGTTTCCCACAAAAATGCTTGTGGTGTTTTAAAACGTATCCATTTTTAAAAGGATCTAATTTGGGGTAAGACAGATACAGACTTAGTTTGAACAGAAGGCCAAAACAGGGAAAAGTTAAGTTTTGAAATTTAGTCAGCTTAGCGTGGATGCACTTTTTGTTTGCACTGATAATTCAGTAATGATTGCCGGCTTTAAATCAGACGCTTCAACAGGCTGCTGCCTTTCCTCTTCCATTTCTTGTACTGCTGTCTCTCTCTTCCCTCCACCTCTCTTGCTGTCTCGCCTCTCCTCCGGCTGGTCCTCCATTCATCATTCTCTTCCCTCACCGATTCTCTTATTTGTCAGCCATCCACGGCCTGTGTCCGCCCTGACACCCTCGCTCCTTTACCCTTTGGCCTGTGACCTCTGACCCTGCTGAAAGTACGACACAGGGTAGAGACGACAGGAATCATCCACTACTCCTGCTTGTTTTACAGACAACCAATGCTCTCACACACGAGAGTAATCCATATGTGAGAGCCAAAATCCAAATATACTACAACCCATGACAGCATGGATTACAGTATATTTCAGTATGGCTACTTGTATAGATTTAAATATTGTTGTTATGCCCTCACAACGTAGTTTTGCAGTGACAGATATAGTGAGATGTGGGAATATATCCTTGGATTTCCTAAATGATGCACATTGAGGTTCATTTTGTTTATTCCAAATATTTCAAAGACAAGGGATTAGCAGGAAAATAGCCATTAATGATTGGGCTGTGCCTTGTCTTATATTTTTTGAAGCACTATACAAAATAATTAAAATCATAACTTTAAGAAGACTCAACAGACTGTCATTAACGGCTCACAATGCACATGGCATTACAATCATATAACTTCCACTGCGCCTCATTAGGTGATATCTTCACACACTCCGGCTTCTATATAATGATTAACACTGGCTGACATCCTGTATGTTGACATCAACTCTGCATTCGATTAATAGTCAAAGAATTAATAGAGTCCACTACACCAGGGATAACATGCACACCAGCCTAATGCCAAAACATTAGTGCTGCATCAGTAAAAGCCCCTTCCATCTTTGTGTCACTGTAACACCAATGTCACACCAATCCCTTCAGAATTGAATGGTTCACGTGTGACTGCACCAGCCTCGACCCTGAACCCACACCATGCAGGAGAGGAGAAGAACGGTTTCCATTCAATTACCAGGCCTTCTCGCCCCCTCGCTCTCTGCAGAACTGATAATGTACCTACAGTACACGCGTATGCGTGTGCATGTGCATGCGTGTGGCTGTGCTATCATATTTCTCATTCTTCTAAAAGCTAAACATGCCTCTGAGGGATTATCCCACCTCGTGAGCAACACTGTGACTAAAAGTCCCTTTCTCCACTTTATAGAAATTGCGAGCTCTGCTGACGCACAGATTTCAAATGACGGCATGTTACATAAATGACATTTGGAAATTGCAGATATTTGTGAGGTGCAGGTACAATGTTTCTATCGATTATTAAAACATGTCAAAATGAACCAGAGAAGAAATTATCTTGTTTCAAACCATAACTTGCATCTATTAAATTTGATCCAACTGGCCCCTGTTGCACAATGATATATTACATTTCATCATTAGACTGTCAACTGAAACATATTGCTGTGTATGTGCATATGGCATTAAGTTGTATTGTCTTCTGGCCATCCAGGAAAGCCTGTCGATTTTTTTTTCCATTGAAGAAACTTATTGCTAAGTATGCAAGAACAGCACTAAGGTCCTGTTGGAAGTGACTTCATATGAATATAGGCAGGAGCTTGCTTACTAAATTAAAACAAAGTACATTTAAGGTCATACTAAACTGACCAACAACAAACTTAACCACAAGACTTCTGCATGGCAATACTTCACCACAGAATAAGTAAATGAGACAGTGGAAGTTAAAATTATAGCTTCCTTCGTCGTGGGACCTACTTTTATACTCTTATAACTCTGTTAAGTTGGTTTGCTTTTTAGTGACAATGTGAATTCATACAAAGTACACAAAAGTTTAACTAGAGGTGAATCCTGCAGCACTTTCACTGTAATAAATGCTGTGTGAATGAGCCCTAATGATGTCATCCCATCATGCAGAAATTCTTGTTCAAACACATGAATTTTTTTTCCGATGGGAGAACAAATTGTGTTTTGACTACACACGTACCCTACCACAGTTTTCTGGAAGAGATCTCGTGGATCCCACGAGTGGATTCTTGGTCTGCATCCAATTCCAAAGAAAACATTACTGAATTATTAGTAAAAATACACTCTTAAAGTTGTTATAGTAGAGGGAAAGACTCTCTCTGTGCCGATGTGCCACCTCTGTGCACTCTCTAATCATGTGACAGGAGCTTCTTTGCATTACTTCCTCGAATAGACATGGACTCTTTCCTTCTTTGTTTCTTTCTCTCTATGTCTCCGACACACACACACATACTTTCCCACCGATAATTACAGTACGACAATAGTACTCATTCCTGGGCAGGACCTTGAGCTTCCTGTGGTCAGGTTAAATGCAGTGTCCACTGTGCCACAGAGTTCAGGGAGCAGAATCTGTCTTCACTGGCATAGCTGCCTTCCTGTGGGATGAGGCATTGTTGGAATTACAGGCCAGACTGCCCTCGATCATCCAGACCTGTTTTGACTTGAGGCAGCCTGGGAAAATCCACTTGTCCTGGTCAGTGGCACAGGACAGGTCTAAACAAAAATTAAAATCCTCCAGAAAAATACAAAATTGAATCCTAATCTTCTTAGTGGAGAGGAAGATTTAGAAATATTAATTTTGTGCTGAACAAAAGAGGAATTTAGAAGAGAAAACAAGATTGCTTATTTCTCCAACAGCTGTTTAAAAGGTTTATTTATTTATTTATTTTTAATTTTTTTGTAATGAAATAAAAACACACTTGATTACTCGTTTTTTAGGAGAGCTGTGTTAGATAATGGTAATGCAGAAACAAGCACGCCTCCATGCTCCAGATCCACGGTGATCACTTATGAGAAAGGGCATCCGGGCCAATCAGATCAGTTAAGGGTGTAAAGGGAAATAGGCCAAAGGCACCCACTGAGAGCTTAGATAACATATGGTGCATAAACAGTCAATAGCCTAGGCGGTGTGTGTAAGTGTGTCAGGATGTGTGTGTGACCGACTAAGTAAACACACACCTGAAGGTGGTCCTGCAGTGGACGGCGGTGTATTGGCATTGCCGGTGAATAAGTAAAACCGCTATTGACCTGAGGGTCGAGCTCCATGGGCTTTCACAGTACTGCAGCCAATGAAAAGTGAAACGTATTGACAAAATCAGTCAGTTCACTTACTGTGAAAGCATAAAAATCATGGCGGATACAAAACAGAAATCAGTGTATGGAGTGGACTGCTTTATCCATTTGTCAGTACTTTGTATGTCGCTCCATCTGCAATAGAATTATAAATGTTGTTACATAGATGTACAAAATGCCAGCATATCTTCCCCCACAATAGTCTATGAAATTCATTGTTTGTGTCACAGTCTCACAAATCAATACCGCAGTCTTTGATGCTCGTCCTGTTGCTTTTAACTGTGGCTCACGGTGATCGATGTGCTTGTTGAAGTTGCAGATGTGCGTTACGATTGTTGGTCTGGACATCACCAGTGATCAGAGCAAGACTGTCCTTTTCAGTCTTGGCCAGTTTGTGTCTGGAAACAAAATTGTCTTGTGGCGTTAAAGAGTTCAAGTATTCATTTTCTTGTGGGACTTTCAGCTTAACAGCTCTGATCAGAGTGGACCTGTCCATTGACTATTCAAATATATTCACGTAACTCCACATGGACAGCATTGCACAGATGTAGGTGTGTGCATGCCTTATTGTGGTGTTCAAAAATGCAGGTACGCACGCCACACACACATACGCACAATTCCCTGTTCTTTGCCATCCATGTGGAGTTTTGTGGATTGACTTTCAGCAGCCACCTGTGTCGGGGTTCATGACTGTGGCCTGATGTGCTGTCATGGGGCTTTGATGCCTCATCATGTACCCTTTCTGAGACATTGGAAACACCTGTCCTTGCACTTACAAGGCATGCAAATACATGCGTACACACGGTGGCCTGCTGCTTGACCTTGCTAGGACAGCAGGAGTCATTGGAGAGACAGGCCATGGCAGCCCTGCAGGACACAATATGGCATATGCTCACTCCGTATAGGCTTTAACACATGCAGCATAATCAAGTTGCGAGTGAGAAAAGGTGCATAATGCTCAGGCGGACTACACCAACAGCTCTTACAGCACTTAGTCAGACCGATGAAACGCAAATTTGAGCACACAAGTATCATCTTATCTTTTAATTTCAAAACATTTTATGAAGAACATCCCTTAGAAACAAGATGACATTCCTTTGCTGTTGGCAACTGTGGAGGATAAAGTGGATAAACTGAGCTAACATGATAACTTGGAATTAGAATCCATATTATCGACATACATCGCAACACATTGAAAACACAACAGATTTTCTCTACTTGTCTCATCTGACCATGTAGCTCTATTTCTCCACTCACAATCTGTTTGCACATGCTCAGGCAACGGACATCTGAACACCCACCACCCAGAGAAACACACAAACACGTGCCTGCACACAAACACACACACACACACACACACACAAGCCCCCACCCTGCCAAACCTAGCTAAAATAACCTCCACAAACATAAGAGTTTGTGTGTGTGTATGTGCCTGTTTGTCTGGGGAAGAGGGATATTATTGTCTGTCTCTCCCCTGCTCCTTCCAAGTGCACTTTTCAAGGTGCAGGGCTTGGTATCTCCATGGCAACAGCAAAGCGACCAGGAGCGGTGTTGGGGTGGGGGCGGTGGTGAAGGAGGTGAGGGGTGGAAGAGACGGGCGACAGGGATGGTAATCGGTATGATGTTGATGTTTGGAGAGGGGGTCCTCTGGTCACAGATAGGCATGCTGGGTACACAGACTCGGGAACACCGTGACATTTTCATGTGTCGTGACAGACTGAAGGCAAACAGGGTGTGGCTTTCTTCTAGAGGTGTTTGTGTGTGTGAGTGTGTGTGCATCTGTAGTGATGTCTGTCTGTGTGTGTGTGTTTTTAAACAGCCCTGTGGAGATCTATGCACTGAGAGCCCAGGTGTGATCTCGATGCTTGGTGAAAGATGACCTCTCACTGTACAACACATGCACACACACAAAAACTCTTTCTGTCGGTGGAGGATCAGTGTCTGTGTTTGTATAGCAAAGACCTCCAGGTATTATTGGATTGTGTTTACATGTGCATGTGTCCATGCTGGCCCAGATATGTCCACCCCTGTACACTTTTCTCATCTTTCTCTCCCCCCCTCTCTTTCTTTTGACCTTTACTCTCCTCTGGTTACTTTTGCCTGTCTCTCCATCTTTGTTTAACATCTCTTTTTTTAAAAATCCTTTTCAGTCTGATTTTTTTTTGTCGCTTTTCATCTTTCTCCTCCTCTCCCTCTGCCCTTTCCTCTATCTGAAACCTATCTAGGGCCTCTGCAGATGTATGCAGCATCTCTGCAGCCACATTGAACCTGGCTGCAGAGATGCTGCAATTAAAGAAAATAAAAATCAAACTTCCACACAACTTTAACAGCAGAGGAAAGGTTGGACATAGTGTTCACAGGAGATTTGTCTGTTTACAATATTTTGTCTCTGCAGGTCTGAAAAGGTGGTCTTGGCCTCATAGGTCGATGTGGAGGACACTAAATTTGCTCAATGATTTATGTTCATCACATCGCAGTGAAAAATAAAGGTGTGGAGGTCAGGGTAGAGTACACGTTTGCCTTCAAAACCGGGTTCATGTCGTGTCTCATACTAGTCTTGAGCATTTAAATTTTGTTATGACCTCGATCTTTTTCTAACCGTAATAAAGTGGTTTTCTTTGCCTAATTCCAACCATTCTTTAGTTGTCATGCACTTATTTCACAAGCTTAATCAAGTAAAAGCCACTGGCTCTGAACAGTTTGCAGATATGTGGTTACTATGACTATTAATTAAGATTAACAGGCTGTTTGGTATGTTGAAAAGAATGTTGAAAAACACAAACTAAATGTGTTTTGGTGATGCTAAATAGTTGCAAATGAATGCCATTTGCAGGAGATGCAGTTGGTTGAGTTTGCATTCCAAAACTGTAGAAATCATAACTAAAAGATTCAACTGATCCCAGTTGAAAGAATTGAAAGAAACAAGATGAATGCTTTCAGAATGGCTGCACTCCTACTACGTTGCTGGCATACAAGTCCTGAATAGTGCATAGTAAGATACTGGATGATTCAGGAGATGGAGGTGGAAATTTATTCAGTCTGCTCTCCAGAGCTTCCTGTAAAAGTTCAGTGATGATGTGGCGACTGAGGAATCCCTGGAGTTCTTCACTATCCTGTTGTTCATGAAACCACTGCTAATTAGGAGGCATGGCCATCACAGAATCTACGGAAATCAGTCAGTGTTGACACCACAAGGTGAACTGATAGAGTGTACATGGACGTATACCGTCTCAAAGGATGGTTTGAATCTTTATTTTGGATTTACTGTTCTGGAACTAGCACTTAAGAAAAGTGGAAAAAGTTTTGTCTCCTCATACAAAATATTTTGAAGTTCATGAATATCATTAGAGACCTTCAAGATCAACTTTGTGTTTAGCATTTTGTTAAATGTCAGAAGTGGATTAGAAGTTAATTTCAAGTCAACATCAACACCAAAGGCTCAAGGGCATCTCTGTTGTCCAAACTCATACATCATTATCTGTTAAGACAGAATAACCACAGGGAAATTCATGCTATATATACTGTATAGTACACAAAACATCTAATGATAGTTAAAAATCACAATCATTTATTTCAGTTTTTCTCACAGATGTTCAGACACTGGTGGGTGTATTATGCAAATTAAGAATATAGCATAATATTAATAGAAAATTAACAAGCTCAATTATTGACACGCCAATCACACATAGAAGGTGATGAGCAGGGAAGAACAATATTTCGTATTTATTCCAACAAATTCACTAAAGAACAGAGTTTTAACCAGGAAATAATGATACAATTAGAGACACAACAGATTCAATGACATTCAGCTGATGAAAAGGCCACCGAGACAACTGACACTTATTTAGTCCCATATTCACAATATTGAGTTACCTGTGGCTGCACATTAATTATTAGATGGCATCAACTACAGTCTGCCTTTGGGTTGCAAGTCATCTACCCTACACTAGCTAACTAAACTGCGCACAAACATTGCAGTGGACAGTCTTTTAATTTACATTAAACAGAACTTTTCTCTTACTGACTCTATGTGCAGTGATACTTTAAATAATAAAAATGAAATAGATTTTTGCTGAAGGAATTTATTTAATTAACTGATTTAGGTGAGTAAAAAAATATCGGTTTTATAATTTATTTATATTACAGTTTTATGAATAATTATGACATTTATATAATAGTCGAATATCTACTGGCCTCTAAAACATGGAGATTTGCTGCTCTTCTCTCTTTATATTTGATTTTCAATTAATTTTGTTTTTTGTTCTAAAAATAAGCAAATTGACATCGAAACATCAAAACCTGTAATGGATTTCCATTACTTTTATTCATATTTTATAATTATTACCTATAAACTAAATGAAGAATCAAATAAAATTAACAGATTAATCGATAATAATGTTGCAGCCCTATTGTGGACTAATATGAATAGGAGTTGCGGCAGCAATGACTTTGGTAAAACACATAAACTTACCCCGTCTTCAGGAGCAGTTGACAATTTTATAATTCTTGGTCTCTTCAAGGCGGACCTTTTTTTTTTTTTTAATTTGAATGTTTAAAAATATTTGCCTGCACCAGACGAAGACGCCGAGTTCATGTTATATTTTCTGTGGCAGATGATAACTTGCATTGGCAAATTAGTCTGCCAATGACTCTAGATGGGTAAATAGAACAGGACAACCAAGTTATAAAAGTGTAAGAGTGATGGACGGTCCTATTTTTATATTGTGTTAAGTTTTTGCTGCTCTGCTATATCTTTTGCAGTTTATGTAGCCAGTGTGCACGCAAGGAGACAATGTTTTATTTGTTTGGAGCTCTTACATTGGTTTGTGCTGCCTTGAAAATCAATAGAGTATAAAATAAATGATTCTTTTAAGTTAACATTCGCTTAATTGGCACTCAACAGACTCACCTTAATACCTGATTTTGGTATGACTTCAGATATTTATCATTAATTATTGTTAATTTATGTTGTTTCTTGTGTTAATATTATTTTACTTAAAGTAAAAGAACGTAATAGCGTTTTTCTTCACATCAGTTGAATGCTCGCCTTATGCTCCTCATCAGTGTTTACAACAATATAAGATTAGTGGTCAAGAGGGATAAATGATGTGCTAAATGAGGCCAATGCAGGTTAGGACTAGTAAGACCTCTCTTTTTTTTTTTCTTCTGTGTGTAAATTGGACCCTTGGGCCCTGCAAAACTGGGTGCGTTTACGCAGGTCGGCCACACGGGGTGCTGCTGCTCATCCAACCCGGGACGCTTGACGGGATATTCAAAGTTTATGCAAGGCTTGCAGCACATCAGACACCGGCGGACCGGAGTGTTGAACGGTAGTTTTGATACCAGAAAGAGCGTCCAAGTGGCAAAAATCACTTTTGGGCGTGTGATGCAGGAGGAGTGAATAAAGAAAAGCAGCTTGCTCGTGAATTTCACCGCATTTCTTGTCGATACGAGCTGTCAGCAGGCCTGTCAGTCAGTCAGTCAGACAGTCAGTCAGTCCGCAGCACGGTCAGCGCTCTCTGAGATATCCTCTCATCTCACACAGCGGAGACACACTGGGAGCGCGTGGGCACCCGGTGCCCGGTTTGTGTGTGCGCGTGTTTGTGTGTGTGTGTGTGTGTGTGTGCGTGCGTAGAGTTGTCAGAGCACTAAGTCAAAGAGTGGGGGGTGAGCACGCACAATGAGAGAGAGGAGTTGAGCGAAAGAGAGACATAGAGGAGGAAAGAGGAGGAGAGTTAAGTGTGTGAGTGTGTGTGTGTGTGTGTGATAGAGAGAGAGAGAGAGAGAGAGAGAGAGAGAGAGAGTGAGAGAGAGAGAGACCTCGGCTGAGAGGAGGAGAGAGAGAGGGGAGGAGAGCTCCGTCTCTCCCGGTGCACTTGGCAGTCTAGTTGCGGGCTGCTGTGCTGTTGCTGTCGTGGCGTGGCTGGTCGCGCCAGGCGGGGAACTTCACCACACTGGAGCCCGGAGTCCCACTCTCTCACCTGCGCAGTTCGGAGCTGCCATGGGTCTCTCGCCTGGATTTACTGTCCTAATTATTCTACCGGCCTTTCTGCTGCACACCAGCGGCCTTTACATCGCCAGTAGCGTTGGTACGTACAGTAACAGTTAAACGTGGTCAGTGTTTATGTTGTTCTACGTATCTTGCTGATCTCTCATCAGCAGGGCTGCACGGGGCTTTTTCTTCATGCGCTCACTGGGAAGTCTGAAGCTCAACGTAGCAGCAAAAACACTGTCCTGTTTCCCCTCTTTGCTTGTGTTTTTTCTTTTTCTTTAAATTTTGGCATGCTTTTGCAGTTTTTGCAAACAACATTGCAGGACGCATTTGCAACTTCTGTGTGTCCTGCTGTGGTGTTTGCAGGGGTCTTTCCGAAAGGTCCCTGAGCGGTGCAAGCACTGTTGTGATTTTCTTTCTCCCATCCAGGGGATAATGTTATCTGGGGGGTGTAAAGGGGCATCAGATGCACCGGTTTATTGTCGGATTTTGCAGGGAAGTAGCCTAACATTATCTGATTCTGCCGCTGTCGCATCTATCGATCTGTCACAGGACGCTGGAGTCGGATGTCAGCCTATTGATCACACTATTATCAAATCATTCCTCTAACATGGGAGCTCAAGAAATATTAACAGTGTGTGTTAGGTTTTGTCAGTCAACAAACTTTATAAATTAAATATGACAGATGACTAACCAAATAATAAAAATGATGATGATACCAAGTGCACCTGAGGACCATTTATAAGGTGATAACACAAGTGTCTCTGACTCTGTGATGGCACTGACACCTTAAAGTGGCCTTGGCTCACTGTGTATGCGTGTGTGTGTGTAGGCGCGGGGAGCATCTCTCAGGTCGCCTCCAAATTGCACCTGTGTTGTCACTGTCACATGCGAGCAGTAGAAAATGTACAATGTCAGACGCCTGAAGTGTTTTTTGACGACAATTTAAAACACATATCTTTGCCTAATGGTGTAGTAATTAGACACAATAATGTAAATTAATGATGGTTATTTGATAAATTATTGCAAAATGCATTCCAGTGTGCATCATATCTCTTAAAAGCGCTTTATAAGGTAAGAATGTCAGTTTCAATCGCCGGATCTTTTTTTTTTTTTTTCAGTTGTTGTCGAGGTTATAGAGATTTTTTCTCGGATCGAGCAGCCTGACAGTGAGAAAACAGCACGTGAAAAACCGCAATTAGCACCTTGATCTTATACTGGCTTTCCTGTTGACGGTGGAAGGGCACAGAAGGTGTCAGGAGCGCAGCGCGCACTGCTGAGGCTGCCGTTTCCAAACGCGCACTGCCGAGCACCGGGGTCGCCTCTGGGTTCATGGGTGGGGCTGGGATAGCGTGTGTGTGTGTGTGTGTGTGTGTGAAAGGTTACTGATTTTATTTCTTTTATATATCATTGTGTTCCTTGTGACGCAGAATAAGGAATAAACATTTCAATGGCATGCTTGAAATTTTTCTAATTCCCTATCCCCCCCTCCTCTTGTTCATCTATCTTTCTCTTCACCCTCTACCCATGACTCCACTGTTTATTCCCCATGCTTCTCCCATGACGTCTCCTCTTCTCCCACATCTAATCTTCTCCCCCACCCCCACTTTTTCCACATTCTCACATTTTACTCACCAAATAACATTCTTTCCTTCTCTCTCACCTGCTCCTGGCTTATCCCCCCCCCTGTCTACCCCCATCAATAACCTCCTCCCCATCTCCTAAACTGTCCTGTTTCCCAGACTCCCTGCAGCATGTCCTGGGGGAGTATGGACTGGTGAGGCCGATCAGTGTGGACGCAGAGGGCCGCTTCCTGTCACACGCCGTCTCGGCTGGCTGCATGGCAGGAGGGCAGCCCCGTAGGCGCCGGAGGAGGGAGGTAGGAGAAGGCAATGATGAGTGGGAAGAACCAAAGGTAGAGCCCGTGGCCAATCGGGAAAGGCTTTACTACAACGTCACCATCTTCGGCCGGGAGTTTCACCTGCGCCTGCACCACAATGCCAGGCTGGTGGCCCCCGGAGCCAAGATGGAGTGGCGTGATGACAGCGACAGCACCCGGCACTCTGAGCCACTGCATGATGAATGCTTGTACGTAGGTGATGTCACAGACACACCAGGAGCCACCGTGGCCATCAGCAACTGTGACGGCCTGGTGAGTAGACAACTTGTGCTACCTGCACTCTGCTCTTACCTTTCTGACTGGTGTAGGGTTCATCGACCTCGCTGTAGAGGTATGTTGACAGAGTGACATAAAGGGACACAAGGGATCAGATGCATTATAAGTATACAAGCAAATAGCAAAAGCAGAAGATTTGTGCTCTTTGACCCTGTTGCTGTCCCTGGTGATTCTTTCGGGTTGACCCCATAGCTCAGAGGTTGTCATGGGGTGCATTGATGTCCTTTAAACCAGTTCTAACACTAAGCCTGCCATGAGAAATACCTGAGTCATGTTTTTATCCCACTGTCCTCTGCCTCTTTTAGTTTACTCATGTAAATGGAGGGGAGGGTTTATTAAAGGAATAGGTTGATGTTATACAGATAACTTTAGTATGTGTGACTACATTGCAGCGCAATGCTTTGAGAAAACATTTAGCTGCTTTGTACTGCTCACTACACATCACTAAAGAAGCACTGGACAAATAGCTGACACCATTATTGCATTTGAATTGAAACTGCTGCCATAAAATATTTTGGTTGCACAACAGTTGCTTTAAGAGCCTGAATTGTAGATGCTTTTAATAGAGCAGATGATGAATAGAGGAAAAGGAAAGAGATGGCAAACAGTTGGTGAATGGCTGTCGGCAAAAGAGAGAAGTGCGATATAGACAGTGTGAAGAATGTGCACAGGAACTGCTGAGATGAGAGGATGCAGAAAGATGGAGACCAGTGCCTGAATAAGAGGTGGAAGGGACAAGTGCAAGAGATGGATAGATGGATTGAGGGTAAAAACGCAAGTAAATAAGAGTAAAAATGGGCAAAGGATGTGTACTGGGAATGATGAAATTGGGGGGGAGGAGTTCCCCTCATTAGCAAAAGTGTTCATTAGTCAGGCAAATCAGCCTACCACTGGAGCTGAGGAGCAGCGACTGGATCCGTTTAGGGTTGAGGACACAAGGGACTGAGCAAGCAGCTGAGAGAGCAGGCAGGGAGCCAGGACAGCACAGGCCTGACATGCCCACTTAGCCTGACACCAGCCAGCAGCAACTCACTGCTGCTTCCTCCAGCCTGTCATTCCAGGGCCTATTTGCAATTTCTCGGAAAGGTTATTGTGTAGTTGGTTACAGTCAACAGATTACTAGTCACCATTGGCCGCTGGTTTGTTGAGTGGCTGAATGCAGCGCTAGATTTCAAAAGGATAGATTTGCATGTTTCCAAGTCTGTCTTACATTAAATAATACAATACACCGAAACAGTTTCTGTTCATTATAATCATTCCTTCCCAGTGTGATTCCAATTTAAGTCCACTGCCCTCTCTACATGCAAAAATTCTTAAAGGTACCCTGTACAGTTTCTGACCACTAGTAGTGCTATAGAGCAATATTTTAATAAGTAGGTCCCCATTTTATTTGTATAATGGGCAATTAATATGCATTCTTGTTATACATTATTCCACTGATCGACAGTCGGTGGTGCTAACACAATGCACCAAAAGAAATATGGCAAATATGCAATCAAAATAAGCAGCTTTGCAAATGTTTTGTGATGTAGGAAATGCATCCAGGCTTTTGTGAAAAAACACTGAATGTAAACATTGTTTTCTTTGCAAGAAAACTACACAAGTGCATTTAAAGCTAATATTTGACTTCAGCAATCAGAGCAAGACAAATCAAGTGGGTATCTTCCAGTGTTCTGGTCTTTTTTAGCACAAAATTCTCTTTATTATACTGTCTCTCCACTGGAACTCAGCAAGAAAACATAAACAGGGAATTTCATCCTAAATTGGATGTAGTTTAAAAAATATTCACTTTGTTTAACTTAGGCTGCTGAAGTGTTTTTGCACAGAAAAAAGACTGTGGATTTTGTCCCCCATCACTTACTTCAGAGTTGCATTAGAAAGAGATCTCTTCAGGGACGGTATGGGCAGGAGGAGTGATCACAGCAACCAAAACCTATTCCACTGTGAGTGAAGGCATGTGTGTTTAAAACGATGGGAACCCATCCTTTTAAACCACGTCTGCTGAGGCTATTACCTAAATCTAATCTCAGTCTCTCTCAATAAAATGCTTCTTCTTTTGTAATTGCTGTCACAGATATGTGCATAATACCTCAAGTTATGTTGTTTCACTAATTTAATGCCACAAATAGGACAAACATATTGTTTATGAGTGCTGTAATAGTCACACTGAATTATGAAAGCAGAGAAAAATCCCTTTTAATAATCACATTAGTGCTGTCCACTTATATTTAATTTGTTTCTCCCCGCCCCTGAACAACTCATGTCATTACTAATCAGTTCTTACAGCCTCCTCGAGCATGCCAAGGAATACAGCCAAGCTCTGTCAGCCTCTGCCTTTTTAAACTCAGCAGAGCCACATAGCCCAGCTCTGCCCTGCTGTGCCCACTTCCTCAGTGACCCAGACACCTGGTTAGAGCTTTTTTTTTGCCCTGTGTTGCCATTCACCAGCCAAGGACGTCTTGCTGGCTGTGATGCAGAGTGTGTGATGGGAAGGGAGACAGAGAGCCAAGACAGGGGCAGATAGGGTTCAAACCAAAATCCCCCCTCTCCTACAGAAAAAAAATAATAATAAAGAGGCAGAGGAGGGAAAAGGGCAAAGGGTATAGATTTCAAGAAGTAGCAAATGACCAGAATAAATAAGAGAGGATGAGAGAGCACAGGAAAAAAGGAAAATCTCTGAATGGACAAATGACCTTTGGAGGGAATTGGATTTCTGTGAACAGAAGCTGTGATCAGCTGGTTAGTTCTCTGGATGGTTGAGAGGAGGCAGCACACTGTACAGTATAAGGACTGGGGAGTGTGTTGTTTGTGTGTGTGCGTGCGCACATGTGGTTTTAGTCCTAGATCAGTGCAGTGCAAAATGAAATGAAACTGCAGCTGAGACTGTGTTTCTGTGTGTGTTTGTGTACGCAGAAAGCAAAATGTGGGACTGCATGAATCAAATATTTGTATGTGTGAACACTGATTGTCTGTTTGAATCAAAGATGAACACATCCTCGTGGGTTTGGAATCTTCATTTAATAAGAATGACAAGACATGTCACAGTAGGAAAATAAAAGGTGCAAAAAAATAAATAAATAAATAAAATTCACACTGGCTGAATTCCATTTTCTGCTTTGGTTTCAGGGTCTTGGTTTTGTGTTTGCTGGCTCACTTGACAGAGCCACTTTTAATATTAATAATTGCACCTATGATTTTCCTACTATAACAGGTGAAAAAATACCTATTTAGAAACTGCAAAAATCATCAGAAAATGTTTATGTGTATTCAGATGCTCTGTAGTCATTCTTTAATTCCTGTTAGGGAAGCATCAGACAACAATTTCAAATGGTTAATGATGTCGGGGAAGAAAAATCTGTTGCATATAGCCATTTCAGAAAGGCTTTTATTCAGGTTGAGGTTGGAGGTACAGAAGAACTGCACGCTCTGCTGGTACAAATGAATGGAGGCTGGCAAGTTGCATAAAGACACTTGTTGAACTGCATATATATTTCATCTGTACTTACATGTTGTATTTGTGTTTAATTATGTTTTTTTATTGACCTTAATTCTAACAAAGTGCTGTCTGAAAGTTAAAACATAAGCAGCCATTTTAGCATTGAAGCTAATAGAAAGAAACACCTGCAGGATTAAAAGACAAATTTTATTTATGACAATCATGGTACTGTTGAAATTTGAGTCCTGCAGATTTATTTCTTGGCAAAAGAAAGTCGACTCTGACAAGAAATAGCATGAAATACCAAGATTTCAATACCTGAACTTAAATTCCACGTGAATTAATATTTGTGCACTTGTCTGTGAGTGTGTGTTGTGTCCAGGCCTCCGGTTCGACTTGTGGTCTTCCCCTCAGCCTCACCTACAGTATTTGTTCAGAGATGTGGAGGCTGTTAGCTGTGTTGGCCTGATTTTGTGCACATGTGGGTGTGAGGTCAGGTGTATTCATGTGTGTGTGTTTGCATTTGTCTTTTTGGGATCTTATGTGGAATTTTGAGCGTTAGCCTCTGCTTTTTTTTTCCTTCTTTGTAGAAGAGAGACGTAGTGATGAGGGTTAAAGGTTTGCAAAATTATTGCTATTTAATTTTTTCCATGATGAATAATTCTGTCATTGTGGCATACTCAAGTAGTTAAGTACGGACTGTCACATTGTACACAGTGTGCTTACACTGTCTGGGGGCTGTCAAACTCTCAGCCAGAGATGCATTCATTTTCACTTTGGCATGCGTTTTCATCATGTAAATCAGTGCCACTTGTATATTTAAGCTTTTTTCTGGCTTTGATGAAATTCGGTACCTCTGCTCCTTATGAGCTCTTTGTATCAGAGCATAGACATGTTCTCCTCGCACACTTTTAAGAGGTGAAAGTGATGCGGTCTTATCGTTTAAGTAGCCAAAAGCACAGACAGAAACAGAGATTCGCATCATATGCGACCAGTTCTAAACTTTGAATGCTCAGCATGCACCAATGTGACCCAGCAAAAGTTGAAAAAGGGAAACTTGTAAAGAAAAAGAAGAAAAGACTAGACCATCATTACATCAAAATGTAAAGAAATGAAAAGACAGACAGAAGTTAATAAAATAAAATAAAGTCACAAAAAGTCTTAAATATCTTCATCTTCCACCACGATATACTTCACTTATAAACTAGGGCAGGTAGAGTCACAAATGCACATAGAGCCAGAATGTTAGAGCTGTGTTGTGATGTTTAAATAATCCGTGCAACTAATCTTGATTAATAAGTATAATTAAAATAATTACTATACTTGTGGCATGTTGAGAGACAAACACATACACACACACACACACACACACACACACACACACACACACACACACAAACACATGAAACTCTTGGCGCAGCGCTGCACATCCATATATATATATATATATATATATATATATATATATATATATATATATATATATATATATATATATATATATATATATAGTATTCCAGGTCCAGTCTTCCAGATGGGCCACAGCACCTGAGATAATCAGCGACTTCTGACAAATGGTAGGGCAGCTTCAGGTTACCGTGGGAACAGAGGGTCACACAGGTGTATGGTAGCCGATAGGGGTGCACACAGGGCAGAAGTGAGATCCAGCTGGCCAAGAAGTGCTGTCAGACTTTGTAATAGAGGTTGTGTGTCTGTTTCCTGTCATCTTGGGCTTTGCTCCTAAAATTCAGGTGGGTGCGCGCACACACACACACCTGGAAATGACATGACAAGACACGTGTTGCATCACAGCTGTGATGTACGTTGCACGCCTTCATACATACATGTGATAAACACACTGCAGACCTTTGTTGAAGTGGGAATCATGTGGTCCAACACACGTGAACACACCTACAATATGGTCAGATGTTCAGACACAGCAGGGACAGACAGCAGCGAGAAAAAAAAAGCAAAGTTCCCCTGAACCATCTTCACCTCGCTGCATGGCAAAAAAAAACAAAAAAACAAAAAAACCTGTGCACACATTTCTCTTATTGTCTCCACCCATCGCCTCTCTTGCTCTTTTCTCTTGCTCTCTCTCCCTCTGTCTCGTGTTTCTTGGCCAGCAGCGGTAGCATCAAGCAGGAGAGCTCTCCTAATGATGGTATTAAAAGAATCAGGAAAATAACAGAGAAAGAAAAAGATTGTGGCAGACAGCTTTTTGCTCCCCAACACCCACAGATTCAGAGCTCCAGCAAAAAAAAAAAAAAAAAAAAAAAAGCGACAGCAAAAGACAGTGTTCCTTTAGTGAGCAGTCTTTGTCTGTTTTTAGCAGCAGCTCTGCTCCCAAGCGTTGATCAGACAAGTGGTGTTGAGGGTTAAGGGTATTGCCCACTGTCTGTGCAAAAAAAAAAAAAGTTTAAAGCCATGAAGATAGATCCAGATCTTACTAACTAGAAAACATTTCCTCCCTACAATAGAAGCATCATCATTTGTTGGCAGATAATTAGTCCTGATCCGGTGCAGGTGTTGCCCTTTGTATATTCTGATACGCCATATTTATGTATGGCTGTGTGCTTCAGTCTGTTCATGTGTGTTATTAGTGCACAGCAGGAATGCTGGAAGGCGGCTGTGTTATTTTGGTGCTTTCATTGAAAAGACTCAAACATCAACAGCAGGGAGAAATGCCAAAGCATTGACAGGTACTTTATTTATTTCTTTTCTGTGGGCGGGTGCTTGGAGGTGGCACATTCTTTGCAAATACGACAAAAATCATCTTCAGGGTCGCAATGCTAATTTAATGTAATGATGTTATGATTGTAATGTCTTTCTATAATTAGAAAGATTGTACAGTTGCTTAATATTACAAAGCCACTAAAAACACACACACACAGTCTGCATGCATACCTTTAAAGTCTGTGCCATCAGAGGGCTGTGAGAGTGTTTTGACTGAGGGGCAGGCCAATCACAAGAATAGCCCCAGAACTACGGTAAATGCCGGCGACACAGACACTTGCGCCAGCCATGCCCCTGGAATACGCTCAGTCATTACCTCCGCATTAGGAGTCAATAGAGAAGGCAGCCCTGGGCTGAGCCAACTCATCCATCCATCCAGTCAGCCCGGCAGTTAAGCTTGGTCAGGCGTGGCAGCTCGCTGGGCCCTACAGTGTGTTATTCCATCCCGGGTCACACGATAAGCAGCTCTCAACTGTAATCAGCTCAAATTGAAATGATGACATCAATTACAGCACGGCGCTCAGCTGTTATTGACCCCAGCCCTCGCCGGCTGCGTGGAGTAGCGTAGTACGTAGGGGTGATGGTTGAGGAGCGCCTACAGGAACCGCATGGCTGGAGGGAGGGCCGGGTGCAGGAGAGGCCAGACTGCTGAGGCATGGTATGAATGGAGAGACAGACAGCGAGCGAGAGAAACGCGTTCTCGGTATCTGATTGCAGGTTCCACCCTGCAGTGTAGCTCCACTCAAACACACAATTACTCAATCTAGAGCTATTATCAGACAGAGAGAGAAAAAGAGGGAGAGAGGCAGACAGAGAGCAGGCCCATTTTGAGGAACACTATACAGAGCAAAGGAGTGCTTTTACCAGAGCTGTGATTACTGCCGCTCACTCAGTGCACTTAACCAGCCCCCTTGACTCTCTTTCTTCTCGCTTCTCTGTCATTCACACAGTGCTTGCTCAGAGCACATGGTTTGTTTGAGTGGTTGAAATAACAGGATTCATCTGAGAAAAACAGAGCAGTGGAATCCCGATGATTACAGGGAAACACCTCCGTGATGTCATGATTACAGCAGGATATTTTGATACTAAAATCAGCTCTGACAGTCTGGAATGTTGGCGCACGCGTGATGTCGGCTTTCTGGAATCCGTGATGTCATCGTGATATTCCAGACTCCAGACTGGGGGCGTATATTAGTGATGAATTATCGTCATTACTTACATTGTACAACTTAGCTGGACATTATGAAAATCACTCTACCTCCTTCCCTAAAGGTGAGTCCCAATCCCCCAAGAAGGAAACTTGTATTGAACATGATGTTAAAGGCAGATTTTTAAATGTTGAAGTTGAATGTTGAGTTTATTGTTTACATAGCGTGGTTGCAATGTTTTTTATCCAAACACTCCATATTTTAATCCAAACATGTTGTGGCTCGCCTCCCATCATTGCCATAGAATGAAAATATCTTGCATGTTTCAAAGAATCAGATGAGGAGAGCCACTGTGATGTCTCAGTAAACAAAATGTCCACATGGGTCCAGAGTAAAGTAGTGCACAAAATGGATAACAGCATTATTCTGTGGGGTCAATGGAAATAAAAACAGTAATAAACTAGAAAATATACCAGGCTTTGTTGGAAATATTTTTTCCTGCCTGCCAGACAGCTACCACCAGCTCGCCTGTCAGTCAGTCAGTCAGTCAATCAGTCAGCCAGCCAGTCCCACAGGCCGCAGGGCCGTGCAGGAAACTGATCGATGCTAGCCACATCAGCAGTTCTCTAGCTAACAGGCCCCAGCAGCCTCTGTAGAGGATCTTGGAAACAGGACGAGACATCCTCCTCATGTTCCAGTGTTTTAACAACACCCTCTGCCTGCCTATCCCCTCCCTGGTCGACCCGTCCCATGTCTCCTGTGGGGCACGCTGTTTTACCTCCCAGCCGCCACGCAGGTTCCTTTGCACTCTTAAAGTTTTCCCCACGTAATCCTCTCAAACAAAACACAACATGAGAAAGAAAGAGAGAGAGAGAGAGAGAGAGGGAGAGAGCGAGAAAGGAAGAGAGAGAAAGGAGGGAGTGTGGGAGGGTAGGTGGAGGAAAACGACAGTAACACAAAGGGGGAGGGAGGAAGAGTGCGGTGGAATCTTAATGTGCCTAAACCTGAACAAGAACAACAGCAGCATCATAACCGTCACCACCTGCTCACTGCTCAGTCAGAAGGGATGGAGTACAGAGAAGAGAGGAGGAGGGGGGGTTCTTCTTCATTAGCATGAAGAATTTTGTTTTTTTTTATTGTCTCTTCCTCTCAGCTAAGGTCACTTGCCTGCTTCCAGAAGCAAGTACACTTCTCTGACTGATCATGGATATTTTATGTTTGCCAGTTGCTTTCCCTGCATGAGAGCATACTTGAACCCCCTATACTCTACTACTATAAAATATGTGTGCATTTTGTCCTAGCCTGATCTTATTCGTTGCATTTGTTCTTCCTCTTGGTTGAATTGTTCAGCTGTCTCGTTTGTATTTTCTGTTTGCATGTTCCTTAATGGAACAGACCATGTCTGTCTGTCTATTTGTCTGCATACAGTGTCTATGTTTGAAAATCTTTTTGCTTGGCGCTTGTTGCAGCAGGCAGCTAAGCGGCAAGAATCGCACCTCATAACAGAAACTCACACCCTTCTCATCTTACTAAGGCTGCCTGTTTTTGTTTTCTGCTATAGAGAAATAATCACTTTTTCTCTCACAGTCTATTATGTTTGGGGATTTTTGCCAGTGCATGAGGACCTCGGGAATTGTTAGTGTACCAGCATATGTAATATATTATATAATAATATATTGTATTCTAATAACTGACTCTGTGGGGGCTGGAGTGAAGCAGCAGAAACAAAGAAACACATCTAGCACTTTGATCACTGTGACTGATCGTCTGCCAGTGTGTACAAGGGAAGCTTTGGATACTGCCTTACAATTATATAATCTGTTTGCCAAGATGTAATGGAGACTTTGAGATGACCTTGTCCATGTATAGCTCTGTGTGAGATTGACTTACTCTATAGCTGGGCCTCCAAGGTGTCCTGGATGTATCCTGTGAATCGGGGACAGGGCCAAGCACCTTATCAACACTTGCAGCAGCAGGGTGACACAAGTAGGGCTGGGCGATACCGCAATCGCAATACTATTTTGATATAAGTCGATATCGCAATATAAATGAAGGCACTATTCTCTGTAGTTTAAGATTACTTTTGAATTTCATAGCAAGAAGAAAATTGTATTCTATTTAAATAATAATCTTCTAATCTTCTTCTCGAAATCCTCGTGAACCCCAGTGTGAAATGGTTGCAGCTTATAGCTTGGGTCAGTTACATTCATCAGTTAAAATCCTTTTTGACGATACCAGTTGGCATCATAATCACCATCATTCATTACAATGGATGTGGCGATTGATGGTAATGCTTTAGGCAATTAACTTATTCTTGTGGTATTTTCTATCTTTGCTGGCACCTACCCACTTTGTGTTGGTACATTCCAGCACAAAGTGGATTGTTTACATTGTACACAATGTAAAGCAGTGCTACACAATAGATTGAACACTTATATCACGTCTACTAAGGTCTTACTAGCTCTGGCCTCGCTAGAAAGAGGAAGGAAAACCTGGACAGAGATCAATAAAGAAGCATGTTAATAATAAGTGCTATTGAGGCCTCCTATGTTCGGAGTGTGTGGTGTCATTTGTGTGGCTTAGTGTGGCACACAGTGCATTAAGCGCCAAGCTATTACAATAGGTATAAAGGAGCAAAAGATAAATGATATAATAGCTCTGCTGTCAGACCTAGTCTATTATCGGTTATGTTTATGGCCATAGCCAGAATTGTTCATCCTTATAACTGCTCTCCTCGCATGCACACACACACACAGACACACACAAAGCTCCTCTTACAGTGCGATGATTGACAGCATCACTTGGAACACAAAGGGAAATGATTTTTTTTCTCACAAGCTAATCCTTTGCTTCTCTCTTTCATACACACTGACACTCAGACACAGACGCACTGGGGAGAAGGGACTCATTGTCAGGTTATGCTCTATCTCCACAGTTCATTTCTAATCCTCTTTCTTCCTTTCTGTACCACCTCCTTACTTCCACCCACTCCTACACACACACCACCACCACCACCACCACCACCACTACCACTCGGACTGTAGTCTGTAGCTCTGTCCCAAGGCTGGGATCCACCACACAAGTCCTCATTGTGGCCAAATCAGGGAGACTGGCAACATGGTGAGAATAGAGGGAGACCGCTGTATCTGAGGGAGGCTAGATGAGGAATGAGATACAATTGAAATGAGACACACTGGAGAGGAGAGACTAATGGAGGAATAGAACAGAAGGGGATGTTCTTTTTTTTTCCTTGCTTAATGCTCTAGTTGTCCTCTCCTCTCCTCGCCTCTCCTCTCCTCTCCTCTCCTCTCCCAGCAGCAGGGTGTATGCTCGCAGGGCGGGTGTGGCTGCAGCTGACTCTGATGCGATGTGACAGGACCCTCCTCTCTGTCCTTTTTGCTGGTGTGTGACAGCATGAAGCTGTCATCCACCTCCGTCTCTTTTCCCATCCCATTTTTTTCATTTCTCTCACCGGTTGGGGGGAGAAACCAAACATTTCTGGGACTAGCTGTATGCCCTTCCTCTCAGGCTGTCTCGTAGTCTGGTTGCATGGTGTGTGTGGGCCTATATGGAGGTGTGTGTACCTTTCTCTTCGTCATCTCTGGCCCTTTTCTTTCTTTAATTTAACTTGCATGAAATACAAGCATCTGACAAGACACAAAACATGCCAGTGCAATAAATAAGGACAGCTGTTTAATTATGACTCTCTTAAAGAAAATGTAATCAATAAACATTCCAAATAAACATTGGTAATGATTAGATATTAATGGAAAGCATTTCCATCTGATCTCAGTAGATTGATTGTAGTTGCATAGTCGAGGGAACATATTTCAGATCACATTTAATCTAAGAATTTGAGAGGTTTGTTTTCCTAATACTGTGTGTGCAGGGCACACTTTTATTTTGAGAGCAGGGTGACCTCCCAGTTAGCACTTCTGTAGCTGTGTTGGCCTGTTTCCACAGCCGCTCTGTGCAGACTGAGGCTCTATCCGGTCAAGGAATTTCTCAGTTCAGGGTCAGTCACAATGGCCAGGCTGTGTATAGCCTGTTTAAAGCCAAGTACAGTCTCCTTTTTTTCTATTTTTTCCCAATACTGCTGATATTTTTTCATGTGTTTCTGGTGGTTGTGTTGTGTTTCGGTTAAAGGAAGGAGCTGAGGGCTTTCCTGAGGCGGTGAGCCACAGGGCCTGTTGACAGATGTAATAGGACCATTCACAATGTTCATGCACTCATACTCCAAGGTCCAAGTTGTGGTAGGTGTCAGGGATTACTGGTTTTTATTGCCCATCTGTGAAGATTAAATAATAGTGTGTATAGGCCTCAGTCAGCATAGCATGCATTGTTAGAGGCTGCTTTTAAACTCAAAATACCAATTTTGAAAATTGGTGTAAGTAATTGCCTAAATTACATGTGAAGCAGAGCTAGTCTGCCCCCTAATTTAAATGTGTATTGCTGAAATGTATATTTTGAAATGTAATTTATTCAAATCCCATGTCTGCCTACATCTTTTAAGGATATTCTCAGTTGGTGTCCTAAAATAGAAGTAATGGGTTGACCCAAATGACCAGTAATCAATTTTATTGAGTAACGGTTACCATAGAGACAGTTTATAAAGATTTGGTCCCAGATTATGACAGTTACATGAGACAGGAAATACAGTACTATTAAAAATTACCTTCCACTTGTTTTGTTCAGCTGCCAAATAACAATACTCTATTTTTGGGATGGGAAATCAAAACTGTTTCATAGTGTCATAGTATGACTCAACACAATCAGCTCTGAAATTGTTATTGCCTCCAAATGTTTCGTGGGATTCTGTCTTACTCACATCGTCTTCGTTGTAGTAGTGTTACTGTAGGTTTGTCACTTCCATGGGTTTTCCGCCAAATTGCTCTAGTTGGAAAGCCAAGTAGTCCATTAATTCCTGCACATGAAGGTGACCAAATAATTACAGCTGATCATGAGTTACAGGATTTGTTTTGCTGAGGCGTTTATGACTTTCAGACGGAGACAGAAAGCAGGGGGACAAACTAATGAGGAGATTTAGTTTTTATGTTCTTGGTTGTTTGGAGCCTTTCCAGTGCCTTTAAGTTATTCTTTTTTCTTTCTTGTTATGACATTTATTAGTTGCTGTGCATGTATCTCTGGCTTTAATCACCATTAGAAGTGTTAAATCAGCCTGTAACCACATGCTTGTAGTCAATAAGATGAGAGGTGCAGAGCCTGATGGAGGCAGAGAAAGGTGCTCAGATTAGGTTGATGATTCTGACAGAAGCACTGTCTGATGAGCTTGTTTCTTGCGTTTTCCCCTTCCTCTACTGTCCATCCGTCTTTATCTCTCTTTTGCCCTCTCCTCGTCTCTCTCTCCCTGCCTCCCACTACAGTGCGCAGAGGTCATAGCCCCAGCTGAGCCACAAGCTGTTGTTGCCTTACACTGACTACTCTACCTGCTAATATGACCAGCGAGCCCAGTTTATCACGTTACTCTCAAACTCTGCATGGCGAAGATCACACAGGCAGACTTTGGTAATTTATTAGAAGAACACTTCACCTCACTAGCAATGATAATAACCACACCTGGACTGGAATTAATCATTTTTGAGTTAATGTGAAAACCAGACATCCTCAATTGTTTTAGGAAATTCAGGAAATCTTTGACGTTAAGTGATCAGTGTTATGATGTTTTCGCATTCCACCCCCACAGATAAAATGGTAATGAGTGTTTGTGCTGCAAAATAGAGGTACAGAAGTACATTTTGTTTGGAAAAGTACATCTTTTTTTCTCTCTTTTTTTTCCTTTTTCATCCAGGAACATAACGTCTCACAGTATGATCCATTTTAGCTTTTGAGCCACTGTGAGTTCATTTAAGGTCCGTGAATAAGTATGTGTTCTGAGTTTGTCAGACCAAAGAAGAAAGTCTTATTTACCACCCAGTTAAATTTGAATGATAAAAAATATCGACAAGTTTATGAATTAGGTGTCAAAATCAGGTAAAAATGAGCAGGACTCTCAGCTCCAGGACTTTGGGGGCGTGTCCGCTGAATGTGCTGAAGCCACGCCCGCTTCTGGGAGCAGGCATGCAGCAATTTTGAAGCGACTGAAACGTGTCAGATGAGTTCAGAAAATGACGTGACTAACTTTGAAACACTCTGAGCGAGATGAATTCATCAATATTTGCTAGGGGTGCAGGGGTATGCACAGGGTGGCCTCAGCGTGTCATCGAGCCACCCTTTAGGACCGCCCACAAAATCCTGGACTGAAAACTGGTGAAAAACTGTTTTAACCTCCAACTCCACATTTCAGTAATATATAATTCAAAGTATTTTCACATGTTTTCAGCAACTATTTTCCAACATATTTAATGTATTTTGAAAGAAATCTCAGAATTGCCTTTACACGGACTTTAAAGAGTGAGTAAAGTATCATAAGTCACCACCTGAGACGCCTGAATGGTGCAGGGGTCAAAACACAGCATGGCCCTATCAAAGACACAATATTAAATCATTTTCCCAATATTGCCGAATAATTGCACCATTCATCATGCTACAGGTAAATTTTGGTTACCTGGAATGAAAATGGAGAGGGTAGAAAAATTACTTACCAGAGGTGTAACTCTAGTTTAACAAGCGTTACTATTATGCTCTATCTTTTTCCTCTGAGAATGCAGGTTGTTTGTTTGTTTGTTTGTTTGTTTGTTAATGAAGACAGTTTTTTTTCTTCTGTGGCAGCTCTTTGCTCACATTCTTCTACTTATTTCAAACAAACTTCTCCTTGCTGCTTTCCTGCGAGCCAGAGGATTTTCACTGAACGTAAAAGCTTTCATGAACTGGCTATAAATGTTATAGGGCTGGTGATAAACAGTCATAAAATGGACAAGTATTTAATGAAAATGTCAGAGATTTTCATTTTCATTGAACAAACTCACCCATCCTCCTTTCTCTTCTTTGATTCTTTCTTTCGATTTTCAGCAGAAATCTGACAGCCAGGATCTTTGTTTGTTCACTCTGTTTGTTTACTCTCATTTCTTCTCAAATGCTGCTGGACATTGCTGCTGTCTTTTTGAGGCAGCTGTTTCTGAAGCTCATCTCTCAGTGTCTACAGGAGGAGGGGGTGGGTGAGGCGGGGATTGGGGGTGGGGGGGTAATTTGGTTAGGGGAGGTAACTATGAGATATGGCGGAGAGGAAGGCAGGCTTTTTGACACAGCCACTCGCTGGGGCTGTGCTGTGATGTATAATGGCAATACGAGCGAGCTCGCGGAGAGCAGAATGGCCTGCACGAACCACACACACACACACACACAGCAAATTGCACACAAATTGAACCTATGGGCTTTTCTTCTACCGTATGAGCTACCAAGCACAAGCCCTTGTGCACTCTCTGGATTAAGATATCCGTTTGATCTCAGCGAACGTATTACATGAAAAAGAATAATGTGGAGGACGCCTCTCTGCAAAATTGTATGGAATCCTTTTCCACAAAGAGCTCAAGTCATTTTTGCGCTCAGAATATGATAGTTTAAGTGGCTTTTGCTGAAGACCTGGCTGGCAGAGCACAGCTCAAAGCAGAAGCGGAAAGGGGGGCTGATTTCCTCCCAGACGATGTGATTGTATAAAACTGTGGCTGTTGACTCCGCTTCCAGGCCCCAGTAATTGGGGGCAATAGAGGAGCCTGGTGTTTCCCCTCTAGATGAAATCTCTGGTTAAGCTCAGACGGGGTGTGAATTACAGTGTCTACCGTATTCCTCCACTCAGGAAGACAATGATGCACATGTGTGTCACTGTGTGTGTGTGTGTGTGTGTGTGTGTGTAGTAGTAGTACAAAATGTCTGAGGGTGTTTATGGGTACACAAGCACATCTTTATTTGTTTGAAAGTGGTGGGATTCCCCAGTGAGAGTGACTCTTATTTTTCTGTTGGTGACTTTTCTCTGAGGAGACTCTGTAAAAATGTCTTTTTTCTCTCTCTCTCTCTGTATGTGTGACTGCATGTGTGCATGAACGAATGTTGCTGTTGATAGGAGGACAGGCTTTGGACTTACTTGCAGATCTGGGATTAGAGATTTCTGTTTTCAACCTGATATGTTGTATTATCAAAAGCCTGTGGATCAGATGCTGGATGGGGGACACTGCATAGATGTGTCAGTGTTTTAATTGGCACCCACAAATATATGCAGTACAACATAGACTCATGTATACATTTACACACTCACACAGCCTCAGGCTACATCTTTAACCCTTATTCCTTGTCCCTTGTGTTTTCTCGCAGTATATTTCAATGGCAGGGTGTAACACTTACCATTAAACTGGTAATATTTGGCATATATATTATGAAGACACTGGTACTACGGCACACACATACACAATCACTGATCACATAACCAGGCCTTATTCAGTTGTAATCTGCACTTCATTTGTCTTGTTGTTGTTGCAGTGTACCAGCAAATGCCAACAGCGATACCAATCAGCCAACACAAGTGTGACATCGGTGCTCTGCCTGAAAAAAGGCTGCATTAATAGAAGTTCATTGTCATCATTTTATGATGTATTTGAAGTGAAATATTCAAATGACTCCACGAAAACACTCCTAGAGCTCATCTACCAACAGGTCCAAGAACCAATCCACACTGAGCATTAAAGCTGTTTCTGCTTGAAAGGGTTCATTCTGTGCTCGACCATCAACTCTCCAAGCATAGATTCAGAAATTAGCTGCTTTCGCCGTTCTTTATCTTTCTGCACAAACCCAGTTCTTTTAACAAATGTCTCCAGGGACCTCTGAACACTTCTGTCACAATATGACTGTAGTGGATAGACTTACTGCTTGCTGCTAGAATATTTGACCTTCCTCAGTAAGTCAGAGTCACACTTCTTTCTTGACACCCTCTCCGCGTGTTAGTAGAACAGGAGATATAGTAAGGGTAGTACAATTTCGTCTTATACATTATATCCCCCATTTTCACTGCGTGATTATGAGCTTTGGACCAACAAAATATTGCAAAAATTGTCACAAGTGATGTCCATCCATGTGGAGAATGGGGAATGCAGTCTGTCATATTTCAGCAAGGTATAAAAGAAAACCTGCTACAAAACTATAAAATGGACCCAGGAATATTTATATATATATATATAAAAAAAACATCATTAGTTACAATTCATAAACAGACTGAAATTGCTTCGGGGCGGATTTCACCTTTAATTCCTCATGGAGTAGGAATGGGATGTGGAATTGTGGGGGAAGGGGTGACGCATCACCTCGGAGTTGTGTTCACAATTAGAATACTTGGAAATAGGCATACATGCATACATCGTCATCTCTGCTGGTCTCACTACATCCAATAACACACACACACACACACACACTCGGACAGCTCTAAGACCATATGAATGTAATTTTTACTTCCAGGAATGCATAACATGCTAGAATTACGATGTGAAGATGGATAGCATATGTGCATGCATGTGTAAATTTTAGTATAAACACACGTTAACACTGCGTCTGTGTATGATTGATAGTTTACAAAGGTGCAAAGATAAAAAAAAAATAAAAAAAACTCTCTCTCTTTCAATTTCCCTTGCTTTTTTCTGTTCCTCAGCTTGATGGATTCACATATTCCGAGTGATTTTGATACCCAAAGAGGAAAGCAATCTCTCTCTTTCTCACACACACACACACACACACACACACACACACACACACACACACACAAGCAAACACAAACACACACACACACACACACCTCTCCAGGCAGAGAGAGTGAAGCTTGGAGCATGCCTGGGAATATTCTTTCTCAATTTGTGTGTCAGTGCTGTGGGTACACGGGTGCTGGCGGAGGCCCTCCTTTGTCATGGAAACACCAATTTTTAATCTTGGGTCCTTAAGCCAATGAATTCAAGCCTCTCTCATCAGCTAACTAACTCACTGACTAATGCACCCTGGTATAGTTGATGCATCTGAAATATCTGTTAGATCACTCACGTTTTATTGAAACCAGAGGTGTGCATAAGACGCAGAATAAGACGAGCTGAGGTGCTAAGGATCAAACAACGCCTGGATTGTTAAAACCATGCGGCTGGATCAATATTGGGGCGAAGCATGCAGATAACTGAAAGAAAAGTGCTAAGTTAGACTTGGAAAGGAATAATACTCCTTTCACAGCATATGAAAAGAACAAATCTGTGATAGACTGTGGACGGATAACACCCAGCTTTGCACATTTGACAGTTCTTTATTTATTTATTATGATTAATTTATGCCTTCTTTCTTCCTAAAGATTTAGTGAGTAAAACATCAGTTGGTTCAGTGAAAACTGAAAAAGCACTTACACTGTTTATAATATATAAAGATGTTTTGACGCATATTTGTGTCACTAATTGTGGAAATTTTGATGTTGCCATCGACCAACTAGACTTTGGCCAGACCCTTTATGTACATTTTCACAGGTGGCTCCGACGGTATCCCTGGCTACCGCTGGTAACCTTGGTGATACCGGTGGAGATATGCTGCAGTCAGTGGGCGTTGCCAGGGCGTGATATGAAAGCATAGCTGGAGCAGTGTGTGCGTGCATGCGTGTTTATTTACGCGTGTGTGTGTGTGTGTCTGAGATCTAACCTCTGCCAGAGCCTTCATTTTGACGTATCCTTTGATGACGGCATTGGCATTCAAACAGCCACACACACACACACACACACACACACACACACACACATAGCAGAGGGGAAGGGGGAAGAGATCGAGGGAAAGCTGTGAAATATGAAACAGGAGCATCTAAGTTCAGGTACACTCTTGCATAAACATCTATTAATTAATTGTGGAAGTCAGCAGCTCATAGGAGAAGTGTTTTTTTTTATTTTTTTTATAGTTTATATACTTCTACCGCTTAAACTGTAGTGTGTTCATGTCTCTCCCAGTGGGCCCGGGGCCAGAGAACCAGGACTTGTCGGTGATTTATGGCCGAATAATTGTGCCTCATCAACAGTATTGCATGCTGTATCTCCACAGCAACACTGTTACACCTCCTCAGCATTGCCAATACTTATGTATTTGTTTGGCTATTAGGATTTGATAAGCTAATCAATAGGGAAATTAGCATTTCTAAGTACACAGTGTGAACATAATGCAACTGCAGACACAACTTTGAATTGCTGAGCTGCTTTGGGCGTAATAAATTAAATAAGTTCTTTTAAGCTAATTTAGTAAAATCTTCCAAGTCTTTCATGCAACAGCATTTGTTTTTCCATTAAACTTAATATTAGTTGATAAAGCCACTCTATTGAAGTCAAAGATGATAAGATAACACCTGAAAGTTAAAAAAAAAAACAAAAAAACAGTGTGAACACCAATGAGAAGAATGAACTGACATTTTCTTTTCATTTGCTACTTTGTGCTAATCCTACACACTCCTTCCTTTTAATGTGCATAATCCCTCCCCGTGTTGTCTCAGGCTAATGTACAAGGAATAGCACAGCGGAGTGGAGGAGATGCACTCGCAGGCTGAAGCTAGCAGCTTCCCAGAGAGGGTTGAGCCGGAGGCCAGCAATGTTCACTCGTCTGTCGAACACGCACACTGTCTGTCTTCCACCAGAGAGAGAGAGAGAGACTCCCTTGGCCTGGTCTGCCTTCATCAACATATTAGCAATATGCTGCGGCCAGCGTTTTAGACTTACTACAACAGCACACAGACGCTGTCCAGAGGCAGAGGGAGAAATGGGGAGGAGGTGTGAAGAACATAGTCACTGATTACAGACAATATGGAGATGACTTTTATTGCCATTCTGTCTGTTTTGCCTTGTTTCCTTGTCCTCAACCTTGCGTTTACTCCTTTCCATATTCTTTCTCCGCTACCTTCTCTCCTCTCGTCTGCTCCTTTCCCTCCCACCCTCCCCCCCAAAAAGAGAGAGGTCATTACTAGATTCCCCTCCAGGTTCTTCATAATCAAATATTTGACCTAATGAAGGGATTTAATTACTGGTTGCCCAGCACTGGAGGTGTCAGATTACTGTTCCCCCCTTTTCATTTTCCCTGCAATTTATCACTATCCTGACAGCAAGGGTGTGTACACATATGCAACTCTGGGTTTGTGTGTGGTGCATGAGTGTGTGAAAATATTCTTTGAAGCTGCATGTTGAAGCAGTGAGTGTGGACCTGTGTACAAATTTGTAGTTAGTTGGCCACTTGAGACTGTGATAGCAGAATGGCTCGTTGGAAATGGCATCTAAACTATGCTAACGCTCATCATTTTTCAACATGAGCACGGCCATACTTTACATTCTTTCTGTGAAGTGTCCAAAAAAATTTGATGATCATAGCTGTGCACTGTTTGCTATTCAGTAGAGAAAGCCAAAAAAAAAAAAACTGACTTCTTCATGTTAATACACAGAGAAGATGCTATGTATACAAATGAGAGAGGGAAAAAAAAAAGTGTGTCGACAAGTGCAAGTGTGAGTATGCACATATATGTGCCTTATATATGTG
This sequence comes from Sciaenops ocellatus, assembly GCA_033000465.1. NCBI lineage: Eukaryota > Metazoa > Chordata > Actinopteri > Sciaenidae > Sciaenops > Sciaenops ocellatus. The sequence goes on from CP136866.1 coordinate 17,992,923, forward strand.
TTTGTTGGACATCAGTGGGTGTGGGGCACACAGTGGTGGTCCTCCCAAGCGTAAAATGAACAGCAGTGGAAGGGTTATGTGAGTGTCCAGACCGTTTAGATTTAACTATGAATTAATAACCAGACAGGATCACAGTGCTGGAAGAAGGGCAGGCAGCTGAGGGGGCGAGACGAAGGAGAACAACAACACAGAGAGGATTGAAGGGTGGAAAGTACTCCTAAAACCTTTCTCTCAGCACGGGGAGGACATCTTTATTCTCATATACACATACGGGTTATGAAGAGTTGGGAAAATATCACACAAAGGCACCTAACCTGCAGATGCATGCTAAGAAAATACTTCTAGATCACGGATTGATTTAAATTAACAAACAATTTTGTGATTTTGACATGAGTGCAATTAAAAAGACTTGGCAGGCATTGCTTAACATGAGGAGTTTGTCATCTAGGACAGCTGCTACCAACCGTCTTTAACTGCTGTTTACTATTGAAAATGACTAATTCTTCATATTTACTGGGTTCCACTCCAGACAAACATTCTTGAGTCATAAAGTCTAAGATATTGACAGACTTACAAGAACACAAATGTTCTAGCCAGACGAGTTAAGTCTGGAACATACAGTATATCTCTGGGCTGAATATAGGTGAGTGAGCATGCATGGGGTACGTACAGTGACCTTCTTTTTAAATATTGTTTAGACAGTTTGTTTTATACTTGAATGGATTTAAGTCGAACATTTCACTGGGCAGGAGTTGAATAGATCTCCACCACGTGGGGTACACCTGCAGAAACTCATTTGTATGAGTGAATCATCTAAAATATCAAGATGGAGCATCCTGGTGTTAGATTAAATGTACCAATCATGCATGTTTCTCTTACCGAACACCGTGCCCCTCTATTTTAGGTCAACACTTTCTTTGTAGCATCACTCCACCAGTGTACTGTATGTTCTGGATGTGTGAATACAAATAGTACAAATAGTGCAAATTCAGCCTCTGGGACAGCACCTCCAAGGAAAGTGCAGCTGTTGGATGAGACACTTCGAGCACAGCTTTTCCAGGAATTAATCAAAAGATATTTGAATCGAGTCTTCAAGTGATCAGATTTTTTTTTTACAGGTAGAACTGGTGTCAGGAAATTTCCATGATATAATGATGTGTAGTAAAAATGAATACCATATACCAAATCTCTAGTTTCAATATGATACAGAGAGCATTGTGATGGGAGTCCTCTGAGTCATGCAGCATGCTGTGGATAAGGAACATTATATGCAGACAGAGAAGAGACGATTTAAGTGGAAGGATGGTCAGGAGATTCAGCTATGCTAGACTTCATTATAACACGCAATCATTTTTCCACTGTTGCTCCAATCCTGGCCCTTCTCATCTCCAGCATCCAGATCAAGCCCTCAAGGCCTGATCCTGTTCTGTCATTCCCGTCTCTGCCTCCTGACCCACTAAGGGTTAAATAAGTGTGAGGGAATTTCAGGGAATGTGGCAGTTTTCCCAGTCTTGTTCCCTTTTCCAGGCCTGTCCTGCAATTATTAGGCTAAATCAAGATAATGAGGGAAGTCTTGTTTGATGTTGGATAGATGCTGACGTGGAGTCAGTGTGCGAGTGCGTGCGCAGCACAAATGGCTGGCATCACTAAAACTGTAAAACCACATGTATGCCTGACCTACTGACCCCGGTGTTACTATAGCAACCGGGAATGGTTAAACACTGAGTGTACTGATGTTGCACCAGTTCCTTTAAACTTATAGTGTGTAATACTCTGAAACGTCGCCGTTTTTCATCCACGCTTTCATCTGTAGCCCCATGTGACCCATTCAAAATCAACTGTGTAACTGTGAAATTGAAAACAGCTTTGTTTCTTTCTGTTCTCAGCGTCTAAATAGTCGTGTCTTTTCAAAGAGGCCGGTTTCATTTGAAAGCGGTCCTCTGTAACCTTACAACTCACAGGAATATCAATAGCATTACCGCTGTGTTTTCCTTGACACATCTTGAAGCATCTCCTCCACACAGATCGCACAGGATTCTAGCTGATAGATGTGATGCTTTTCAAAAGGCTGGCTGCTCTGACAGATATCTTTGCTGTGCACGCTGTGCCCTTCTCTCTAGTGTCTTGCCTGCTGTGCAGAGCTGTTAGGGCTGCTATTCACTGGGTGGCCTTCTACAAGGTTCTTGGCATAAAGACGATTTGACCTCCAGCGTGTTTGAGCGCGTGTGTGTTTGTGCTTGATCACTGAAAGACGTGTCAAAGGGTTAAGCATAAATGCAGTAAAGCAACGTTTGTGTTTGCCCCTACCAACTGTGTCCTCAGAAGTTCCCATGCCGCCAAGTTACACAGTATTTTTTCTGTTCATTGAGCACAAAGTTGATGCCCTGACCTTAAAAAAACAACAATATGTTATTTGAAAACTGATTTTGTATGATTTATAAAATGCCTTTTGCATCCAGAGTCATTCATATGCAGGTTGCATGGTTCACAGTGTCCGCCATCTCTCTTTCTGATTGGCCGCTTGACCACAAACAAACTGTGACAGCCAGTGAGAGCAGAAGCAGCGAGGTCAAGGTTGTACTGTTGACTGGGTTTCTTATCTCTGGAAAAGCTAGCTGCAGAATGTCCTGCTAAACATGAGCTACTCATCGCAGAGCATCAAGTAAAAATGTTGCAATTGCTCTCAGTCAGTGTGATGAGCTTTAGGGGAACAGTTCAGCCGAGTAAGAATTACCTCATGATTTACGTCCAAGGAAGTAAGTCAGAAAGTGAAGATACTTCATCACATTGATATTGTGTCATGTTATATAGCATTGTATCAACCCAGGATGATGCTGTGGTGTTGTCTTTCATACCTCATCAAACACGTCTATATGCATAAATCAGTATCACACAGCATAGTTTGCTGTATAATCACCATTAGATAATAAATGTATTTTCCCATCAGGAAGCAGCAAGTAGACAAAAGTGTTTTAGCCACATTTCAGTATTTTATCCTCTCATCTCGCTCAATCTTTCATTCTTTCTGTCGCCCTCATTTTCCCTCATGTTCTCGATTATCAGAAGCACTCTCTTTTAATCAGTGCCAACGTCAGTCATCGCACTGTATCTAGTTCAGTCCTTGAATACGGCATCTTGTGATTTTGAGCTGTTAGAGTCGTAGCCTGATGTAAGAGGGAGAGGATACTACATGATGATCCATAGTCACGGTTATTTTTGAAAACATTTTGCACGTTTGAACAAAATATGTGTGAAATAAAACATGTAAATCACTTAGTTAACTTTTATTATCACTTAATGTTTTGGTTTATAGTCCATTGATTTGGTTAGTGTAGTGTTCAGTATTGTGTAGTCGTTAATCCTTTCGTAGTATTTTCCCCTCACAGCCTTAAAGTGGAGATTTCTTACACTAAAAAGTGGTTCAGCTGCCCCTAAATGCCGTTTATCCCTGCACAGTATACAGCTAGAATGTGTTGAAAAGATGACTGATAGATCTGGTTTTAAATCTTTTAGGCCTTTAGAGGATCGTATCTAACTTCCTCACTGTAAACACAGTCTGTTGACTGTGTCAGAGGGCTTAACAGTCCCATTTTCAAATACTCCCTGTGGAACTTGATATCTGATTTTATCACTTACTCTGCTCTGGATTTTATTTTTCTTGTTGAAAGTTAGGTAGCTTGTTATATGTAGCATGTTCTCAGGGATATCTGTTTCTAGATATATAAACTATATATATATTTCTATTATGACAGTGGACAGTTGGATTGTTTTAGTCATTTAATAAGCGAAACATCTGGCTTTAGCTTCTCTAATATATCATAATCTGAGTAGTTTCAGGATTTTTTAATTGGTTGGAAAAAACAAGCGATTTCAAAGTGTCATGTTTGACTCTGGGAAATAGTGATGGACACGTTATAGACAAAACTATTTATCAATTAATTGTTGATAAAAAGTTGATAAATATTTGCAGCCTCATTTCCAAACCAGGGAAAATTATGTTGTTGTATTTTTTGTCTTTTGTTTTTGGGTCTGATTCAGTGCTCCCCCCCAAAAAGTGGAAATTCTTCCCTCACCTCACCAACTTTCCATTATAACAAATCCTGACACAGTCTTGTAATTAGGACTTTAACCATGACCCTAAGCTTGCTTCTTGAGTTGATAAACAAGAGAAAATGTAACAACTACCTTTAAAGCCCACAGGAGGTGAATTTCTGATACTTTCTTAGACGAACCGCAATGTAAAACCCTCCTCATGTTGCCATTCTCATGCCAATAAAGACAAGAGGAGCGAAGGCTCTTAAATTGCTGCCAAACACACACGTACACACACACACACACACACACGCACGCACACAGAGGACCCTATTGGCAGGTAACTTTCTGTCTCAGTATCCTGTCGCCTATGCTACAGCGCCAAGGGTGCCAGAGGCCTCTCAGTTTGCGTTTGAAGTGCAACAAGCCGCTTCTGTCCTCGTGCGTGTCGCAGATGGGGAACCTGAGCTTGGCATCAGGAGAGAGAAGGGGCATCCCAGGGAGATCAGTCACAGGAAACAGAAAGGAGTACAAAAACATGGACACGCTGAAAGGGAAAGTACATGGCGCACACACACAGTTGGCTACAATTTTAAAAATGGTATTCAGTCTTTTTTATAAGCAAAAATTAACTGGTTCCAACCTCTAAAATGAGAACATCTGCTGGTTTTCCTTGTCTTCTTTGAAAGAAAACTGATTTTTCTTTTGGTTTTTTGGATCATTGGTCTAGCAAAACAAGTTATTTTAATATGTCAGTCTGGGTTCTTGGAAATTGTGATGGGTATTTCCTGAAATATTTATAAATTTGATAAACAAAATAATCAGCTGATTTATTGATAACGAAAATTGTTAGTTACTTGAACCAGTTTATCTTTACACATGCAAAATCCATGGGGTTTGTTTTATTGATCATATTTGTTCTTCATTTAATCCCAATAGTCTGGCGTTTAAATCAACCTTTCTTTTGTAAATATGACCAAAAAATTGCTCAAAAATCTGCGTAGACATGCTTGTACGAGCGCTGGTTAAAAGACATCATATTCACAGGCTGAAAGTACAGACAAGTTGTGTCTGGATACACACATAATAGGCACAGTTAGCGAAACACACACACACACACACACACACACACACACACACACACATAGTGCATACTCACAGACAGAGAAAAGATCACAGATCAGATGTACACAGACGGTTCAGTGCAGACGGTGCTGCTCACATCTCTATTGGCGTCTGGGCCAAAAGAGGAGACATCAGGTAATTAAAAAGAAAAGTGAGAGAAAGAACAAGAGAGAGGGGGGGGTGTGGAGAAAGAGGCCAGTAGGGAGAAAGATAATGGACAACCTTATGCAGCTTCGCCTGAAAACACAACTTGTCATTAGCAGCGCCAGAAGCAACCGCCATGTTAAAGCCCGTGGGTTCTGCCACAAAGCCCGTCAAGTAGCTAAGATACAGAAAGTTGTCCTGAAGGGATAGCTGACACTTTCTGTTATCAGCGTGACGGTCACTTTCCATTTTGCATTTGATCTACTAGATTTCTGAGCATCTCCATGTGTACAGAACAGTACTGCTGTGCGCGTGTGTGTGTGTGTCAGTCCAGTGGTTAAATATTAAGCTGGATCTGTCAGGTTTGCTCAGGAGGAACTTTGCTTCAAGGCACGTCCATCTCAGGCTCCCAGCAAGCAAGAGAGGAAAAATGAGAGGGAGAAGGTGCTGGGGTTCAATCATTTGCGATTGAAGGTGAAAACAAAAACACTACTACAGACAGAGAGAGAGAGAGAGTGAAAATTTCACAGGGAAGGAAGAACACAAGTGACAGATTTCTGTCTCTCTTCCCACATCCTTCGCACCAGTCATCTGTCCAGTCTGAGAGAGAGAACGATAGAGAGGGGAGGGGAGAGAGACACTGAGCTGTCATTATGAAAATACAGTATGTTTTCATTTTCTGTTTGTTTTCTGTTGTCATGGCAGCGGTAAGTGAAGTTAGCTTGTGTCAGGTGCCTGTTGGTTTGACCCCCGTCTTTGAAGCTGACAAGCGCTCGGAAGACACACTGAGGAGTTTGGATGGTTCACTTTCACACACCCACACAGGCTCACGCACAGGGAAACTGAGCGCGCACACACACACACGCACACAGACAGGCACGTGGTAAACCAGATCTCAAATTCTAAGTACGGCAGGGGCGAGCTTGCAAGAAAGTGTTGAAATTGAAGTTTATCAGGGCCAGTTAGTCATGAGAGTATCCTCTGTATTTGACCCTGTCATATATGAGAAGCCATTTCATCGTCTAGATAGTTATGGAAGCAATGACTGAAGAAGAACAAGATGTAAAAGCAACTTTATTAGGCTTCCGGTCCAAAAGCATACCCAACATTAAAAGAATTAGCTCAAAACTTTAACTTGTGTGCAGAAATGAGGCGAGAGAAAATAAAAAATGGTCTGATGAGATGACACAAAAGCAAACAGGGAGAACTAAGTTTGTCTCTGCACTTCATCATCTTTAAACCTCTGCCTGTAAACAAACTGAAACAAAGGTCCAACATGCCGGGACAAAAATGAATAAGTAAAACAAAAAGTCACACATGCACATTATTCATGTGGCACTGTCCATTTGACTGCATGTGCTGTTACCTCACTGCAGTGAAGAGGTAGAAAAGTGGCCTGGCTCTCTCTTTCTCTCTCTCTCCCTCTCTCTGCTTCAGCTGATTTGAAGTGAACGAGTCTCTCGTTCTGTACGCCGCGTAAATATTTCAGCAGTTCAGGCGCTTGCGCTAAGCCTAGCCACAGTGCTAACATGTCATTGACCATTAGTGCTAACCTGCTGCTCCTGCTTCTCAGCTTTATCCTCTCGCTTTTTTGTTTCTCACAACTTTACTTTCCTCCTTCTGTGTGTTATGCATGTTAAAACTGAAGGCGTTAACCATGGAGAAATGATCAGATGAGGTACATGTGCAACCCTGTTTGAGTTTTGTAATCGATCTTTTTATTGGTGACCACCAGAGAAGACGGACACGGTTCACTGAAATGCAGCGTGACATGCTGTCAGTCACAAGATTTAGATTTCCCTCATGTGGGTTCATGTAGCTCTAATGTAGAATTAGGGACCTGTCAGATTTAATGTTTACTCCACTTGTGTGGACCCAATTAAACGAACTGCAAGTCTCCAGAATCAATACGCTTTAGGACTATGTTTGATAGCCAGGTATTTTGTGTTTGATACTGATTGCATTGTGCTCCTGGGTCAGAGTATCACATGTTTCAAAAGATGGCAATGAGTGCTTTCAGGGCTCATACTTTCATGTACTTATTCTTTTATCAGACAGTTTCTTCTTGAGAATTTAAGGCTGTCTTACTTGAGCAGATTTCTTTTATAGCTGCTTTTAATATTTAAGAAGATTTGCTGCTTTTTTAAAAGAAAAAAATGGTTTTGTAAAGAAACATGTCTGTATTCCTCAAAGCAAGGTGTTGAGGAAGGTGTTGCTGTTTTTATCAGTACTAAAATTTAGGTAGGTGTACTATTATAAAACATTTTAAATGATAGCCAGCCATACCTTTTTTTTAGATGTAAAGTGGTAGAAATTAAGCTGGCCCCCTGACCATGCCGATTTTGACAGGAGATGATGGTTGAGCATGTTGCAGTATGTGTTCAGAGGTACACAAACCAAACATTTTTTATATGCATGCACACATACACACACACACACAGACATACACATAACACAGAGGATGGATCAATTGAGAGAACAACGGGTCCGGCCTGTCAACTGAGGCACAGTCTGAGTCCAATCGATCCAGAGGCAGATCTTATTGGTGTACACTCTATTTGGGCTGCAACACATACACACACACACACACACACACACGCACACACACACACACACACACACACACACACACACACACACAGTACAGACACATACACTTCACAGACAGACGTGACTCATAAGCTCTAGGTAGGAGTCTTTTCTAGTGGCTTTGGTCCTAGATGCTAATCCGCCTCTACCACATAGATGCTGTTGTGGGGATGTCTGTGTATGAGTTGTGTGTGTGTGTGTGTCTGTGTGTGTAGGAGCGAGTGTCTGCGGAAAAAATATCGAGGGAGTTGATGGATAAAACATGCTCCTTTAAAAGTCCCAGTTCTGCGCTTAACCTGCCAACGATTTACACTGAAATAAAAAGATTCAGAGAACATGGAGACGACGGAGAGGTGGTGGTGACTGAAAGAGAGATATTAAGCTGTCAGCGCCGCCCTCCCTCCTTTTCTCTTTGCCGGGTGTGAATGACCGTCAGAATCTTTCATGTCAAGGCGTCGGAACAACTTGAAAGAAATTTGGTTTGAGACACATTTTCTTGACGTTCTTTGTTCACGTCCAGCGGTTTGTTTCCTTAAAAGTCCTGCTGCTAAACAATTGTCATAAAGAGCCACACCGCCAGAGATGTAGTTAGAAGTGCCGTTGAAATCCACCTGATTGCAGTCACACTGCGCTAATGAGGAAACCATTGTGATGTCTATGTACACACATCTATCAATGTGTTGAGAAACAGGCTTAAATACAGCGACCTTGAGATCATAAAGCCACTCTTTAAACTGGAAACACACATGTGATTAAATTTATCAAGGTTCACTTACTCGCTTTAACTTGGAGCTTTTGATTGTGTCACATGGCCTTCTGGTGACTTCCAAAATTAAGTATGTAAGTTTAGTCATGTGATAGCAAGTGGCATGACCCCATCTAACCCTAACCCCAACCAACAACCAAGCTGAGGAAGGACAAAGCTAGTAAGAGAACTTTGTGTATAAATAAAGGTACAGTGTAATGAAGTTGCGATTAAAGGTAAGAAGTTTTTTGCCCAAGGTGGCCAAGCATTACCTCAATTTAAAATAAAGTTAAAACAACAAAATTTCTCCAAACTAATTTGAACGCAAACTTGCAGCCTAAACTTCATTACATCGTAAAACGGATCAATTCATTCGTGGCTCCTCGGCTGCCTCACTAACACGTGACTTCAAATTGTTTTTTTGCGGTAACGTTAGCTTAAGACGACATGTTTGAAAGGCAGAAAACAGCTTTAACTTAATTCAAAATTTTTTATACGATTATTACTTCAACACGGCTTGATGGTTACCTCCATTTTGTGTTAATGTATGAAAGTTGATGTAGCAGTAAGCAGGTTCTGGGGCGTCATGAGAGCAACAGTCCGTCATAGCACACATCCTGCAGTCCAGGTATGTTGTCCTGTCCACAGGATAACTTTCAGAAAATGTTGCTAACTTTGTTTCACCATCTACTTTATTAGTTTTAATGTGTGTCATGTGTGCCACACCCTTTTTAGGCCACCCAAAAGTACATTTGTCCCACTGTGTGTGTTTGGCTCTGTTTGATGATCGCCTTGTCTATGTTAAAGTGATGCCCAAGTCTGTCTGGTGTGTCTTAGCTAATTAAAGCTGAATTATTGATACTCTAGTGAATTATTCAGAGGGGATAATTAGATATAGAAACAATGGTAAACACAGGTACAGCTGCATAACAGGAGACGAGCAAGAGAGAGAGAGATAGGACATGAAATGCAGAGGGAGAAGGGGACGGTATGGCCTTTATTCCTCTGGCTCTTTGCCAGCCCTCTCACTCTCTGAGCCTCCCCCCTCCTGTTTCATTCCCTTTCCTCCATGTTTATATCATTCACATCACTCCTAGTCTGATGTCTCTGTCCTTGACTCTGCAGTCTTCATCTCTCTCTGTTTCATGCCTTCTTTTGTCCTTCCCTCCTTCCCGTCATTCCATCCCTCCTCACTGTGATTCCTCTTTCCACTCCTCTTTCTCGCCTGTACCTGCTCCTCACTCCTCTCCTCTGTGCCGCACCCATTAGACTTTTCTTCTCCCTGTTGCTATGACATTAGCTAGCTGTAGCAGTGTCAGGACGGTCTTGAGGGATGAGGCTAAAGAGCTAAGTCCTGCTCTTTTCATTTAATTACTCCTCCTTCTATTTCTCCTCCCAGCCTTGTTCCCCTGTATATCACACCCTGCCTTACTCTCTCTCTCCCCCCTTCCTTTTTCTCTCATCCTTATGCTTCTTTGTCTCTTCCTCGTTTCCTACCTGACTCTACCTGTCTTCATGCATGCATCCTCTCCCTCGTGTTCTTTCTGTCTCTCTGTCAGAAAGAGGAGGAGGAGGAGGAGACAGGAGGGACATAACATCACACCCACATCTTTCCAATGAAATTGTTTGGATCATGTGGGATCCCACAAAAACTCCACCCATTTGCTTCTTGTGTTTGTCTTGGTCTATATCCAGATAAAGTGAGGCGACTGAAAATGGCTTGTAAATGCTAAATCCAGCTGTGCACACACACACACACACACACACACACACACACACACATTCACATGCACAGTGTGTTTCTACGTGTGTGTGTGCGTTGGCCTAGGCTTGACCTTGATTACCACGGTGACGGTGAAGCTCCTCATTAGTGCTGGACTGGAGGAAACAGTTGCATAATGAGGGAGCGGTATTGTCCTAAGGCACACAAACACACACTCATACATACACACACACACACACACACACAGATGCCAATGCACCACTTTGTATTAGTGCTTGCATGCACCTGCTGACACCTGCGCTTATGCAAGATCTCATACATAAGCCTCATGCACACACACACACAAATGCTCACACACACACACACTCCTTCTGAGTACATCTCAGTCTCATGGCCCCCCACTCAGTTGTCTCGCCTCACCTTCTGTTTAGTGTTTTTTTCTCTCCCACACACATTCTGCCTCTACCCCCCGTCTCTGTCTTCCTCTCTCTGTTCTGCCCACCAGACAGACCTCGCAGACCTCGCTGCCCACTGAGTTCCTACGGGCCTCAAACATCACAGTGTCGCCCTCTGGTGGTAGCGTTCACATGTCAGAGGAAAATGCCTTGAAATCTCTTTACGCAGGTTTCCTAAATAAATATGTAAACATGTATATCTCAGGCGGGGCACTGAAAAACCACAGTAGTGATGCGACTTTTAAGTTTGTTCTCTGAATTCACTGAAAATTGGACTGAAGTGGGTCCACACTTTCCTTTCAGACCTGATTGGCCTCAGTTCATTTGCCTTTACTCGTGTTTTTGTTCCGATCATAAATCTGTTTTTGATTAGCCACATGCCTGTTATCCCCTCCTGAAAAAATAGGCACTCATGAGTATGATTTTGTTAGAATCAAGTTAAAACATTTGAGAAACAGAATATGCCCCTGTAGATTTACTGCTCTCTGGCGCTACATAATGCGGCGTTGTGGCCTTAGCCTTTTCCTTGTATTGAATTCTCAAGGAAAACTCGACACCATAGCTATGTTCTATACAACTCGGAACTTGAAAATTTCTGACGTCCTACTAGGAAAAGTACAGTGGGATACCACTCAAAGTCCCTACTTGTAAACTCGGGATTAATCTAATCCCGAGTTTATGAGGAAGCAGTTATCTGACGTCATTCACACTTCTCTTGTACATTTCAATCAGTAGGGCAGGAGGTAGGGTGTATTTGTAGACTACAATATGTGTATTAAGCTAGTGAATGGAATGTTTATATAATTTTCCAAGTATAAAAGTGCAGTGTCTGATACCTCATGCGTCATTTTTCCTACCCTGTTTTTTATATAAGCGAAGCTGCACTAATGAAAGTTCAATTGTGTGTAAACTTGCCAAGGAGACATCAGTTTGTCACGGTCAGCCATGGTCTTTGTCAGATGGAACGCTTGGAAATTTCAACTGGGAAATCCCGACCTCGACTTTGACTGGAATGTAGCAAAGGAACTGACCTCTCACTACACTCCTCCCCTAAACAGCGATTATCCAATCACAGCTTAGCAGCTGTAACAGGACACAGCAGGCTTGTCCAGCCTTGGATTTCCGCACACATGGAAGTGGTGTGTGATGCTGCATTAAAAGAGATAGTTTGCCTTTCAAGAATTAAGATATTCACGTATATGTTTCTAGTTTTTCCTTAACCAGATATGTGCGAGCAAAAGTGCATTGGTAACATGTCTGGCTAGCCAGCTTGCTACCTCCAGTAGTAATCGATCATTACTTTAAAGGTCAAGGAGTGCATCTGTGTGCACTGTTCACACCACACCAGTACTGGATGCCATTGGAGTTGAGGGCAACGTTAGCAGGTCTGTCCTGTTCAGTTGACAGTGACTGGCTGGTTATAGCCTAAAAGTTGAGTTGTAAATCTGCCACAGTTGTAAACGGCATATGTGCCATGTGAGAATGGAAAACTTGCCAGCAATAGCAAAGAGTGGAAGGGGTGAATGGTCAATTCCTCTTTGGTTGTGTGCCAGATGTGTGCATGTAAATATAAATGAATTGTAGCATTATGTTGAGGTTGTTTGGACTACAGCACAGTGTCCTACCTTCTGCTTGGCCTTGTTTTTTCCACAACTGACCAGGTCCTCCCTTTTACACACACATAATACTGGCTGACACAACACCTACAGTCCAGGATCACACTTGATTGTAGTTTGTGTCTGTGAGCTCTCACACATGTCATTATGCCTGCAATAAGAATGAAAGTGAGAGTAAAAAGGGATAGAAAATAAGTTGGGTGCAGAACAAAGAGGCTCTGTGGTCGTCGTGGCCTCAGTTCACTGGCGCTCCTGTTGTTTGCCTCTTAAGGCTCCAATAGGCTTCACGCACCATCCGTCTGCAGCAGCTCGAGTATACATAGTTGGCGTGCTCTTGTCCTTTCACTTTCATGAAGAGCTGCCATAGTTTAGCAAAAGAAGTGCTGACATGCTGGTGTGAAGATCCTCTTTTTGCCTTTTTGTAATGAAGTCAAGTAAATACGGTGATACATGATTGAAACAGGACATTACTACTAAAGGTCCATTTTGAGGTGCAGCCAGATTAGTTTAATAAGAGGGCACATGAACTGTATGCATTTACACACTGTGGGATTACTGGCTCTAGCTCTTGCAATAATTAATGATAAAACTGATGAATTTGAACTTCAGTATTATTAAAACTTCTTAAAAAAGTATGTCAGAACTTTAGCAAATGTTTCATGTGAGAGTCATAACTTTTAAAAACGTTTGCTGATACAAACAAAATTTTCTGCAGAGCTGACCACTGTCCACGGGCCGCCCGCTGTCTGCTGTCCACAGACTGAAATGTTTTAATTTTCATGTCTCGGGTGCACTCTAACCAAAGCGACAGTTGGCCTTAATACTACCTCCTCATCCCATCAGCACTCTTCACACACACAGATGTTCATAAGTACACATGCACACACACAGTGGGTCACAGAGGTACACTGGATTTCATACCTGGAATTCTTGGAATTCTAGTCTGAGGCCTTGGTTGTCCTTTAATGTTGGAAACATGGATCTGTTTTTGTAAATAAATAACAGAGCTCAGCCTCCATCACACATCTATCATTGTGGGATTAAGAATTTCAAAGTTTGCAGCTCTGATAACTCTTTAATACTGATGAATTTCCTTTGCTAGTTAGTGGATTGTATTTACATATGTGCAGATGAAATCAGGGCTCACGTTTGTAGTAACAGATGTGTAAATTGGTGTGGACTGAGATGACTCCTGTCTCTTTTCCCCCTCTCCATCTATCCAACAAGAGTCTGATTAATTCTCGCAATTTCCCCGCTTTGATCGCTCCCTCAGAAGCAGTACAACCAGGGCCGCCGATGGAGCGAGAGAGGGAGTTCTTAGAATTCAAAGGTAGATGAGGGACTCTCTCCCTCACACGCTGCCTTCCCCATTTCCACCTCCACAGCGTTTTGACAGATTCCAGTGGAAAAGGAGAGGAATGTGAAAATAAAAGAAGCAGGTAGGCAAGGAGACAAGTTAGAGAGAATGATAGAGGGTCGATGAAAGAAGGGAAAATCTACCTTGCCAGATGAGTAAAAATGCATGAAATACATATATCAAGTTTATAAAGGTGTAAAGTGTTGAGCCTCAGTGACTGTCTTTCATGGCTGATCTCTGTCAGCAAAGGTGCGGCCACCTTTTGCTTTAAACAGAGAGAAGTGCCCTGTGTTCAAATAAATGTGACATATAGTTCAGAGCTTTAAAAGTCAATCAATCCTGCTTTTAGGTCATAGCGTATAAGGAAACATATATATGACCTCTGTTTGGTGCGTTCTAACGTCTTGACTGCAGCTAGAGGTGTACTCTGGTCTCAGGACTTGTGACTGTCTTACCCAAGATCGACTGAAGCCTAGATAGGTTCTAGTTTAGAGAGTGGTTATAGCACTTAACATGTGCTTATGCAGTATGTGATGTACCTGCGTGTAACTTCATCCAGGGTTAGGTATGCAGGAGAGGAACCTGATAATAATTTCTGATTTGTTTTTTTGAGAGTTTGTGGTTGTTAAGAACACAGTTTAGGTCTCCTGGTTTTAGCTGCAGGTGTAATGTGTCTGGGTATCATTTGTGTTATGTTATTATATGACTATTACAGGGGGAGGAGGATGTCAGAGCTCCAGAGCATGGAAAGGAAATAAAGAAGCGATGAGATGAGAAAGTGGGGCTTTGAACACAACAGGTCTTGATGTTACGTAGGCACATAGCAACACGAGTGCCTATAGACACACACATGTTAATTTTGTACCACAATATATGACAGGAAGCCACCAGTCACACACTTTTACCATCACAGGTTTCATTTATCATCGTCTGCTAATGAAGGAATGGTTGTTGTGAAATCAAATGAGCAAACAAGTCGGCCCAATCCTGTGATCTCTGCTGGTTGGCCTCAAGAGACTTGTGCTTGTGTGTGTGTGTGTGTGTATTTGGGTCTGTAGGAGCTTGTGAGTGCACAAGCATGCCTTATATGTGCATGCGCATGATCGTTTCTTTGCCCGCATTTGGGGTCAAAAGGGTGGAGAGCAGAGGGCAACTCCCAGTAATAGCAAATGTTTGATTGGCTCTCGTTGCTGCCCCAACACGATTTGATTGGCTGTCAGGTCGAGCAGTCACAGCAGTGAGCAGGTAGGGGAGGGTCTTTGCTCTGCTCTGTTGCTAGGTTACAGGTATACCCAATAGATGTAGAGATATGGCGATAGAGTAGAGATAAGGACGGGGATGGGTGTGGATCTGAGCATGGATCCGTGTGTGCAAGTGTGTGGATGTGAGTGTGTTTGTGTGATTGTCAGCATCAGGGAGGGGTCGATTGGACTGAGGGTCAGCAGGGTGGGAGAAAGAGTGAGACAGAAGGCGAGCGACAACAAGTGAGAGATACAGAAGGATTTCTTGAAAGTGAGAAGAGAGGGAAAAAAAAGCAGGTTTATGGTGTTTTAGCACGAAGTCTTGTTCATACAGACAAACCTCATTTATCCACATTCCAGCAATCCAAACTGACAGCTTATTCAAACAATTGAAATGGACTGAATATGGAGAAATCTGCAAACACCAGAATTGTTCTTGCTGTTCCATTTTCTTGTTTTTAAACACAAATGACACCAGATTCATCATTTTGTGATTGTTTGTACAAGACGCAGATAACCTCAAAATGTCACGTTTATTTTTATATCCTCAAACTGTGCAGGTGAAGCTAAGAAGACGTAATTATGACCGGCCAACAGATCCCAGGCCTATGCTTGGTTTGTAATTCATTAAAAGCGCTTTTGTATTAATCACAGACTGCTCTAGACAACACTGCTCTGAGAACAGCTGTTCTGCTGCACTTAGATTGCAATCATAGAGCGGTCAGTCGCCACTAATCGGGGTCATTTATCAATCCGGAAGACCACACACACAAATGTGAACACATTGAAATACGCACGTACATACACACACACACACACAAACGCACACACATACTGATCGATGGCTGGGCTAGGCTGGTAAGAGGGATTGATGGGCGTTTGGCTGGTGCTCTTTATGTGTGTGTGTAAAAGTGTGTGTTGGCATGAGCAGAGCGAAGCACACAAAGGCTAAAAGTCTGTGAAGATCAACCTCCAGCTGATTAAAATGTGTGTCAGTCTTGTCACTTACAAACAAGTTTGGCTGCACAAGAAATTGTACACCTTTTTATTTTACATGCTTCTTAATTAGCACGCTGAAAACTGTACATAAATTATGCTCTCATTGGCTTGTTTTCAATCACATCTCATGCAGATCACTCAGACTAATCCATCTCTATCAACTCTATCCATCAATCCATCTATCTGTCAAATCTCCATGGAAACTGGGCAAACTCCATCCCCTTCGGAAAACAGTGAGACGTAGTTAAAATTTCAAGAAAAAAACTACTAGATGAATTTATGAATATTTATCATGGCATCTTATTAGTATAAAGTACAAAAACATACGGCGAGTATGGACGGGAGTAGCAGAAACATGAAGTACATGATGTGTTGAATGAAGGCTGTTACGTTGAGATGGCTTTTATTTTTAGACATGTGCATGACTTTATAACATTTAGCTTCACTTTTCTCTCTGTTTTGAAGGACAATCAGGTTACTTGATGCAGAGGTCCACACAATGCCTTTGCAGACACATATACATAATGTTATAAGTTATTTTGATACTATTGCACAATCAGGAATCAAGATGTCACACCCGAGTAAATTCTGTGAATGTGTCTGTTCATATCTTCATATCTGTCATGCGAAAAACAACTTATACCCCTAAACCTGTAAAGTGAATTCAGGATCTCTAGAATTTGTTTCAGTGGTTTCATATCTGCTTATATTCATATTTACAGGAGGTAAAATTATGATTTCCAAGGCTTAAACAAACATTTCCTTGGAGATTGCCTTTGGGGCACTGCCCCAGGGTTTGTTTGGAGGTCTGAGCTTTCCTTAATGGCACTTTGGCATTGTTGGGGATGCTGTAAATGTAACACAACACCAGCCACTCTGAACCTTCCTTTGGGGTTGGAGTAAGTTTGATCCAACACTATATCATCTTTATGCCATACAGCCTCTGGCCATCTGCAGCAAACTGCCACCCTCTTTAGAAAGTACAGGCCCTCTGCTAATACCTGAGCCTCACTGTGAAAAGACAACAGTAGAGACCAAGTGTGGATTCTTCTGATGATTAGATCTTGTAAACATTCCCTACACTTGTCCTGACTCCTCCATGTTGGTCAGGCCAAGAACATTTGGCTGTCTGGGAAAGCTGTCAGACTGCTGAGAGAAAAAGAACGAAAGGGTGAGACAGAGAGATGAACAACGGGGGAGGAGGAGGAGGACCTTTGCTTTATTTCAGTGCTGAGCTGATTATGGGTGTAAATGGGACTCTCTAATTTCTAAATTCTTTCCTTTATTTTTCTGTTAACCCTCTCTTGTTAATTCTCATCTATCACTTTCAAATTGTCTCATTTTTACCCACCGCTTCCTTTCCCCATCACCTCTTCCTGGCTGGTTATCACGCATTTCATCTGCTTTAACTCCTCTGCTCATTCTGTCTCTATTTCCTCTCCTTTTCCCCTCCTCATACTGCTGATTCATAATCTCTGTTTGGGTAGAAAACAGAGGGATAGAGCTTCTGTCCTGATGAATAACAACAGGAATTGGGAGAGAGAGAGAGAGAGAGAAAGTGAGAGCGGGATATTGAGGCAGCCTCCTTTGCAAACTGTCTGTCTGGCTGGCACTCAGTCTCTCGGTCTATCTGCCAGACTGTCAGCGACTGTGTGTTTCTGTCTGTGTCAACGCTCTCGCCCTGAACCAAAATTTCCACAGATCATGCGGTCAGACTAACCAGGTTTGGCTTACTACAGCTATTCTTAGGCTCGTGCCATCCAGAGTCTGTTTAAATAATATGGCGTGGTGCTCTGTTGTCTTTTGTCTCTTTTCTTTTTCCAACACCTGGCTCCGTCTTCGCTCTCACACATTTAGAGTGCCTCTACCACTTAGCATTATGAGAAACGGAAAGAGATGAAGTAAGGGAGGATGGGGTACTAATGGAATTGTGAGGAAAAAATGAGGGAGAAACAAAAAGCGTGATGGAAAAGGAAAAGAGGAAAGCAGAGAGCAATGGAGAAGTGGATTATGTGGCAGCAAGGAGGGTAAGGAGATAAAGGAAGAGTGCAAATCTGGTCGAAAAACTGGTCAACCAAAGTGCACGGGTGGGGGTCTGACTCAAAAGTAGAACGATGTTCCTGGAGATAACAGATTCGAACTTCAGAGTGGTGTTGTGAGGAACTCACAGAGGGCCTTTCCTGTCTATTCCCTCCTCTTCCTTTTACTGCTGCACTTTTTTTATACCATGTTTTTCTTTTAGCGGTTGCTGACAGTTGATGTGTTCGGGTCGTACTGCAGATTTAAAACCTGAAATGACCCAGACGCTCCATGTGTGTGTGTGTGTGTGTGTGTGAGGCAGAGTGTGTTTGTAGTTTGGCTGACATACTGTGATCAAAAAATGTAGGTCAAAGACGAACAATTTACATATGAGGTGGAGAAAGCAGGGAAAGAGAAATAGAGGGTGAGTGGGACACGGTTACCATGCATGTGTATGTATGTGAGGGTGTGTAGGTGTTTTTTTTTCCTGAGTGACCATTTTTAGAGACCACTCTATGTAATGAGCTGAGCAGGGTGACAGGGATGTGGCTGCATCGCTAAGTCCTGCAAGGCTTAAATCACATTGGCATCTGGCTTCCACACACACACACACACACACACACACCACAACCCGACAGTGTCTGTCAGCATGCATATGTGTGTGTGTGTGAGTGTGTTTGACAGGGGACATCGGTATAAGACGGTTTAAGGATGACGAGGCCTCCCTCCTTTCATGTGTTTGCGTTTGATAAATTTTGTTTGCTGCATACATTCCCCTCATCCTCCTTACATATCTCTGATTAACATAATTGGGCATTCGCCTCGCTCTTCAGGACATTAAGCAAATAATTTAATTCACTTAATGAATCTGTCTTAATATTTAACCTTAATTGCAGTACTCTTCTTCTTCCCGCTCCTCCTGCTCTGCACCTTCTCTCCTGTGAGAGTAAAGCAGCGGAGAGGAAAGGTTTGCCAAGGGTCATAAATGTCTTATATATTTAGCTTCTCTGGATGTTTTGAATAGCTCTGCTTCAAGCCGCCTTCATAAATTTCAAATAATTCTACATTTTGTGCCAGAGCCATATTCATAATCCAAAAACAAAACTTGGCTTTCTCACAGTTTGGCGGGGGAGCATAAAGGTGCAATTTGCCTCTGATGCGATTAAATAAAACGCCATTAATATTCGCTGTGACGTGTCCTCTTAATCTCTCTCTCTAAAGTGTGTCTAATTTTTCAAATCAGCTTTACTATTGTACGAGACTGATTCTCTTATGACTCAAAGGGTGAATGAATTGGTGGGTTACACAGTACGAGTGAGTCACTATCAAAGCTATATTTGTGCGTGGATGTGTGTGTTTGTATTTGTGCTTGTGTGTGACTGTGTCTGCCCTGCCTGCCTGTGGATGCATGTGTGCAACTGTGTGTGAAGTTAGCCAGCAGTAGCAGGGTTATGAATCAGATCAAACACACATAGTGACACCAGATCAAACACACACACACACACCTACACACACACACACATACACTGCTAGTGGTGGACTGAGCTGAAGGGCCCCGAGCGGGTGTGACTTTGATCCTCACCACAACATCCGCTCTTCCACTCCAACACTGCTTTTCTGCTACTTGTCTGTCTCACGTGCCCCTCAGGACACTTACCCCGGACTCGAGTTACTCCTTTCAGATCCTCAAATAGAGCTCAGTGTGCCTTCAAACAGAGAGGATCCTCCTGTTGTAACTGGACACTCAGTGTGTAGGATCCAGATTTGGAGCCTGCAGATGGGCTGCAGGTCTCGGAGGGAGGGTTGCGGTTAGTGTCACCGTCACAGTGGCCATGAGAGTAATAATAACTCAGTCATAACTGCTGAGTTGTGAGCATGTTAAGGTGTTTACTTTTATGGTGAGCCAGATGTGAATATGTGCTGCCCGTTGTAGAACGCGCTAGTGTTTTCTCTTCTTTGATCTCTGTGATAAATTACATGCAATTTGCATCATTTTACCTTCAGAAGGAGATTTACTCAAAGAAGTGTTTAAATTGATTGAAATATGACCTGAAACAGATCTGACAGCTCACCAGTAAGTCATCTTTTTAGCCTAGTCTTTGTCAGAGTCATCGCATTTTGACAACATTAATAACAATGTATGTGTTTCAGCTCAGCTGTCTTTAGAGTCGGAAAAGTTGCTAAACAAAACTTAATGTCGAGCTTCCACTTAAATTTTTACGGTAACCTATGATGCAGATTTGAAACATGACAAAGCATCTACTGTAATAAACTCAAGTTAGAGGTCTTAGCCGTCTGTAATTTCTTGAACTCTTTCTAATAGCATTGTGTTAGCATCATTGGCATTTAATGCAGAAACCAACGGCATATATATTGCTGCTAAGAAGCAATTGAGCAGGTGGTATTTTTTTCCATCACCATGTTGTTTACAGTGTATAGAGTATTGCCTTGACTTTATGCAAATGATCAGATGTTGCGGATGCAAAGAGACATAAAGCCAGACACATGGAAATATATGATAGAAATCCATATGAACCAGATGCTCAGCTGTGACCTTTTCAGCCAGATGTACAGTGATATTTCCTGTATGTGATGTGAAAATCCTTTCTAATCAGTGAAGATGATGATAAGATCCAGAGAACAACTGTGTCACATTTAAGTGTCTCATGAGGGGAGTGGAGCTAATAAGCTAAATTTTAACACATCAAACCTAATAAAACATCTTCAGGCTCATCACCCAAAGGAGCACAATGAATTTACCGTAATAAGAGAACAATAACTCACAAGGAAGGCAGCTGATAACACAGCAGCCCCTGAAGTTAGAGAGTCATAATACTAAATATATAGCAGTTACTGAACAGCACATGAACAAGCGCTTGGCACAAAACATCAGAGTCTATCTGATCTCCTTTGAGTTAAGACACACCCAACCTCATTTGGTTTCATTCCACTGCACACAGCTAATAGATGTGATGTAAATGTTGTTTAAATGTAATTAGTTATTATTTGAAACAATGGTGTCAAATAAAGTCGCTCATGGGAGAATGTGATAGCTCACTGCATTGAATGGCTTGTTGGGTAAAGAGCCAATCATGTTATTTTTGTAGTACGATTGTTTTACCATCAGTTTGTGATGTAACTAATACATCAGTTGATATGATCATAGAATGATTAATGTGCTTTCATCAGCATTTGAATCTTTGTAGTAGTTTTTTTTTTCCATCACCTGATTGACATAATTTGCATCACACCACAACTTCTTCCTTGTAACTCATTATACCTCATCATACACTCATTGTTAAAATCAACAGAACCATTGATGATACATCACCATAGAAAATTATGTGAAAAGGTACTTTATAAGGTGTTTCATGAATTATCAGATTTTCACTCTTAAAAGTAATTCAGGTGACTTTTGTCTGAGCAGTGAGAACAGGAACTGCTAATTGCCAATGCAGCAGATTACAAACAAACCAATAGACTATAAGCTAACGAAAAATAAGAAAGAAACACAGAAACAAAGAGAACGCAGAGGTTCAGATTGTTTAAAGTTTGATATTCAGTCATCCTGCAGGGTTCATCCTCAATAACATTTCATCAGTTTCGTCAGTTTTCACCATACAGGATTTGTTTGGCATTGCAGGGTAAAGCTTGACTGATGTTGCCCAGGTGTTGTTACCTCAACGCCTGGAGCTATAAAAAAATCTTGCATGACTTGACAGTAGACGGGAAAATAACGAGCTGAAGTTAGGGACTGTCTTAAAAGTGCATGTAAAATGTCCAAGAGAACTTTTGCACCACTTCTACAGTTGTTAGACTCTCTTTAGACTTTTCTGTTTTCTTCTGAGAGACAGTTCTTTCTTTAACATTTGATTCATTTCTATAAGTTAATTTTGTAAATTCCATCTACATCTTAACT
Organism: Sciaenops ocellatus; assembly: GCA_033000465.1. Taxonomy (NCBI): domain Eukaryota; kingdom Metazoa; phylum Chordata; class Actinopteri; family Sciaenidae; genus Sciaenops; species Sciaenops ocellatus. The sequence goes on from CP136866.1 coordinate 18,014,887, forward strand.
TTGCATCGTAACTTTGCATTACACTCCTACCAACAATGTGTCATCATCGTTGATCTTTACATTTAGCTTATCTCTATGTGGCCCTTAAACCTCGTCTTTGAATAACCCAACCAGCGTTGGCACATCAAGGCTGGTGGTGCACGTCCGGTGAATCTGAATTTCTCTCAGTTGTTCTGGACACAGTGTTTGGACAAGCCTCCCTGTAATCCCCTCGACTGTGACTTGGCTGCTCCTGCTTTAAAGGAGATGAAGACAATGCCTCTCACTATGAAAATGTGTGCAGACTCTTTGATGCTTTATTCACTTCGGCTTTTCAAAGGACGTGTCCACTTCTTTAGCTCCCTCACACCTTCCGCTCTCTCTAACCCTCCGCCCCCACTATGCCGGCTCTGATCGATCCAACCATGTCTCCCAGTCCCACATGTCATCTTTTTTCTTTGACACAGCTCTCCTCTCCCCACTGCTTGGTATTCTGGAGTGGGAATGCATGCACCATCGCAGATCCATCAGCTCCGATCGGAATGCCGCACCACGGCTCGGGGAAATGGAGGGATGAGAAGAGAGAGAGGTGGAGGAAGAAAAGGGGGAGGGAGGGAGAGAGGGCAGGTCAGTGGCTTGTCGACATCCTTCCGAGACCAAAGCCTCAAACTGACAGGGAGAAAGAGAGAGGAATGAGAGAGGACAAGAGTAAAGGCAAGAAAAGACCTCATTTTTATTTCTGAGGGGCGACTTTTGTTAATATCCATTTCCTTTCAAATCAGCCTCTCTGAGGAATTCAACGAGCATACAAGCCTCGCTTCCTTTAGAGCTCAAAGGATTCAGTAAGTAGTATGTATACTTGTATCCACAAAAGAACAGATTTTTAGAGTCTAGGTGCTTTCATAAATGGACACTGATGCCATATTTTCTATATTCAGGCACTGTACTGTAGTGTACAGTAGATGATGGGGACACCATGCATACAGATGTGGCAGTAAAATGTACTTCTCTCATGACCTCACTTCACAGCAGGCCTCTGAGAGAGTCAATAAAATAATGCACAGTGCAGTATATATATTGTATATCTGTTTCCTGATATTCATGTGACATCAAATCAATTTTATGTATATAGTACGGTGGCTGAGACTCACTGCAGTTTAAGACACAACACAAGGAAACAGAGCAACACAGGAAGGATTCATGATAAGACAGAGGGAGTATCTACATGGTAAACGGAGGTAGTCAGTAATATGATTACAAAATGGAGAAACTGTAAACAAAGTACATAAAATGTATATTTAGTGTAATATGTTAAAGTGTTTGGAAGTGTTTATTCTCTCAAACCTCCAAACTATTATTACTTATTTATTTATTTAATTATTTATTTATTTGACATTGAACGTTGCACTTTGGGCATATATTTTTAGACTTTGAACTGATGCCTGTACTCATGTCATAATGTACAGTACTTGAAGGCCTATATCTGTCACCATAAAATTCATATCAGCTCAGACTAGTTTAAATGAAATACAGTATACTCCCACAGATGTAATAGGCTAATAGAGTCAGCCATTTGTAGCTGGTCATTGTGCCCCAGGGTGGGATTTCTGACTCGAGTGTCTTTCAGCGAAACTCTGCGCGGTACAGTCCACATACAGCTTCATTCCTCTGAAATGTATTGATGTTGTCTCTCTTCTTCATTTATCTCTCTCCTTCTTTTTGCGATCTTCCTCTCCAAAGCCTATCCATCCTCTCTGTGTGTTCTCCCCCATGGCTTTCCTCTACAGCAGTGTGTTGCCTTGGTAATTACCAGTTGTCTTAAATAGACAGATGGAATAAGAGAGAGTGACGGGCAATTTTCCCAGCGCCTGTTTTCCCCGTGTATGTGCATGCAACTCCCTCTTTTGCGTGTGTGTGTGTGTGTTCTGTACGCATGCTTCCTTACTTCTTGATATCTCTAACAAAGCTCCCCCACCCACCCCAACACACACACACACAAACACACACACATTCTCTCTGTGAGTTTGCGTTTGCGCACGGCTGATGTGTGTGTGTGTGTGTGTAAAGTGGGCGTGGGGAATTACCTGACAGAACGTGTTAGTCCAGGACGGCGAGTGGGACAGTCTCATCTTCTGCTGTTGTGTTGGCCATTTTAGATGTCAGGTGTCACTCTGGACCTCTGTGGGAGCCCCAGGAGAGATAACTGCTGTCCCCTCCTCTTCTCTTTTTCTCCCTGCATGCCCCTAACACAGCACTGGAGTAAAGAAAAACAACTCTTTAAGCTGTTAGGGCAAGAAAGGACGTGCAGGGTGGACGGAGAAGAGAGCGAGAGGAAAAACAAGGGAGGAGCAGAAGCTGGGGTGTTATGTGGTTGTATGAGCGACTGACACGCATTAAAATGATGTCAGAGTTCACCTACGCACATTCATGTCGTCCAATTAATTTTGTCTTTCAGGCTGGCATGATCAGGATGGAGCAAGAGGAGTTTTTTATCGAGCCGGTGGAGAGGGGCGATGGAGTGATAGAAGAGGAGGAGGAGGAGGGAGGAGGAGGAAGGACACACATCGTCTATCGCTCCTCAGCCGTAAAGAAAGCTCCCATCAGCAGCGCGGCGGCAGACTACCACTCCAGAGGTCAGTCTGTGGCTCCCACTGTGCCATCCTCCACTTTTAAACACCCTTCACTGGCTGCTTCTCATGCACACTTCAGCTCTGTGCTCTGTTTAAACTCCATCTTCTTCTGGAAATTATTCAAAATGTTATTTTAAATATTTTTCTTCATCATTCATCTTCTCTACAGTGCATCCCGAAACACAACACAGCCTACAGTCTCCTGAAACACACTAGCATCTTAAACCATTCTTCCTTCATACACACCTGGTTATATAATCACATCAAACTATTGTATGCAAAGACAGTGAGTCACAGCGTGAACATACCCTGCTGTCAAAAAGATTACACCTACACACACTCAAACACATCCTCCTGTCACTGCACTAATTTTCCAGTGGTAAAGGAGTGACATATGGAGACACACATGTTTGACTGGTAAGTTAGCACCCTCTGTATCTTTTATAGAATTGTACGCTTCCTCGACTGCCTTAACAATTAACAGCTGGCACTTAAAGCTTTGGTTTCTCGTCGTGTCTGCCTCCATTTTGCACTGTACAGATGAAATAAATAAACTGAAACGACGAGAAAGGCTATTATTTTAGAGGGAGCATAATACTTAGAGTTTGGCGTAGCATGTCGGCTCTAGGATTAGAGGGAGGGAAGACAAATATGTATTCAAACAGGCTTTAATACTCAAGGTCTGAACATACAAGCAAAATTATGTTTTTATGATAATAATTCATCTATTCAACTGTTTATCTTGTTTTACTCCGCTAAAATCTGGCCTTTAATGCAGTAAAATGATGCTGTTGAAATCGCTTCAAGGAATTGTCCTTGAATAAGTTTAATCAAATGAATTCATTTTACTGTTTTTTTTTTTTTTTTTTACTTTATCTTTTAGCTGAAGACAAAATAAATGGTTCTGAGATGCAAATGATCAAAAGTGTCTTTAACTGTACAATTCTTACTCAAATGTTTCACCCTAAAAGCACTCTATTTGAGTGACTCTCTGCAGTAAGTTGAACACGTAAAAAGCCATAGGAACACACGTGTTTCAATCTTTTATTAATCTTTAGCATGTAGCATTTAATGTGCACGGACAATATAAGGATGTGAAAGAGGGGACGAGTCACAATATGGAGTGCAACACATATGATCCACTACAGCACTCACACAACTAAAAGAGCAGATTATGTGCCTTTATTTAATAGTAACACTTGAATTTAGTGGGATTCTTTATTACTCTTACACTAATGTCCAAAGTGAAATTAATATAGCGGCCATAGAAATCCATTTCAGAGAATACTACATAGACATTTTCCATATATTGGCTCATACCAGGAAACCTGATACAGTGTATTCAATTTCTGCTGTCAGACTTGCACATCATTGGTGCTTTCATTTTTTTTGATGAATTAGAGTTTTATTTCAATTGTTTAATGGATTTATTGTGAGAAAGAATGCAGCTTATTATTCACTACACCTAAAATCTATACAGTGCAGTTTGGAAAAGTTATTTTTTCCAATTGTACTGAATTTAAACAAATTGCAAAATCATGATTTCTTTTATAAATTTTTGTTTATTTTGAAAAGGTGAAACAAAGCAAAGAAAGAGAAGAAAGTTCCCACAAAAAAGGGTTTTCAGTATCGTCAGCTGGACTGTCAGGGGTTTAAAAAAAATATTACTGCAATGCATGCCTCAGGCTTGTGTCAGTAGAAGTGGCTGTCCAATCACCATGATTGATCTGATGCCTGCAAGTCAATCAATTGTGACCCCGACCAGTCTGCATCTTAACTAATCACCAAAGCAAAAATATTCTCTCAGAATCAGATCTCCAATGTTGCACTGGAGCGAGTCGAAACGCTTTATAACGAGTGTATCGCAATAGATGTGTCTGTGTCTTCCTATTCTGAGCAGTTGACTCAAGAATGTCTAATAATATACAGAGAGAGAGAGAGTTTCCATAGGAACACCCAGCGAGGACAGACTGCATTAGAGTAACACAGATCTGCTCCCACATTTACTGATACCTGGCAGTACATCCACATACTTACACACACACACACACATATGAGCATGCACGCGCTGAAAAAAACCTATACGGAAAGTCGTACACACATACAGGATGTAACCACACGCGGCTTACACAACTCCCTTGATCATACATTTACACTTCTGAACACACATACGTGCACAGAGACATGCAGACACACACGCACACACAAACACACACACACACACACACAACACGTCTCACTGCTCCTTGTTGCCTTTGAATCTTTCTTTCTAATGAAGAGTCGGGTGCAGATCAATAGCGTAGGATAGAACAGGCCACAGTGTGTGTGTATGTGTGTGTATGTGTGTGTCTGTGTGTGTGCGTGTATGGCGTGGGCATGAGTTCTGTGGTCGTCTGGCTTTGAGTGCTGGGATTTTCAAGGCTAAGCAGACAGACAGACTGACAGACAGACAGACAAGCAGGCATGTGCTGCTCCCAGTAGCATTTGATGTGGATCTCTCTCTCTCTCTCTCTCTCTCTTGGTTTCTCTTGTCTTTTTTGCTTTTATCTTTGTCTTGGCTATTCTAGACCACAACATTATGTAAACACAGGTTTACCTTCCAGTTGTTACATCACATCACTGTAATATCACAGCCACCTGGACACATAGGAAGCATGTTATAGATCCTGTTGCCTTTTACGCTACTTTTTGCCTCCCTCCGTCCTCCTGTTAAAACCAAATCAAATCCTCCCCTGTCCTCTTTTATTCTCTTTCTCAGACAATCGCTCCCCCTTGTAGATCAATCAGGGACATTAGCGAATTAATTAATAATCAATCAATCATTTCTAGAGATCTCCTTTGCCAAGCCGGCTTAATTCACAGCCAGTTATTGAATGTTGGACTAATTTCCTGGCTAAAGACAGAGGGAAGGAAGTTATATTTAGCAAGGTAATAGAGAAGCTCAAGAAGGAGAGAAAGCGAGATGAAAAAGGGGCGAGATTGATCGGTTTCTTACACCATAAGCTGAGGAGGTGTGAATCAATGTCCTAAGTGGAGAGAGCAAGCTTTATTATTAATGTGGCACATTCGTCAATTAATCGCTGCAGCGATAGAAAGCGAAGGATTGCCATTCATTTTTTGTTGGGCGCACGGAGCTCCATCATTCAATCTGTCTTTTCTTCCACCTCTCACAATTTCATCTTATCTCCTTCTTTTATATGCGGTTTGATCAGTGTCTTTCTCTTCTGCTAATTTTATTTCCCTTTCCTCTCCTCTCTGTTTTTCTCCAGGTTTAGCTTCTCTTGCAACTTTTTTTTTTTGCCCCAAACAAACTCACATCTTGCATTCTGGTGTCTGCTTTTCTTTCTGAGGCCGGACGGGGAGGGCGGGGTTTAGTATTTTGTCTTAAGACTGGGCTGACTGTGTGGGTGTGTTGCTTCAACTGTGTGTATACAAGCGTGTGTATGTGTGCCAGTGTAGTGTTGTGTCCAGGGTACTGAGACATGCCCAAACAGACAGACTACCAGTGTTGGGTGTTTCCCATAATCCTCCTCACCTAATCTCCTATCTGGACTAAATTCCTACATAAATATTATGCATCTTTTTTTTAAATCTAGTTTTGCTTGTTAGCATGACCAAACTAGCATGTGTGTTTGGTAGCATGGTTAAGCTATGCTCTGACCTCGTGTACACAGTAGCTTATAGAATTGTTTTACAAAAATATAGAAAATATAGTCCTTTGCAGCTGACTTGTTTTCATTGACATTTCAGGGATGTGTATTGTTCTGAGGGCAGAAAGGCTCTCTGCAGTGACACTGGGCAGAGGACTGAGGCAGCTACACAGGAACCCATGTATCTGCACAAAGCTAGCGTTGGTTTTACATTGGTTAGGTCATTGTTTTTGGTGTGCACCATGCCCCACAGCGCGATACGATGACGTCTCAGCTTCGGCCTGAGCTGAGAAGGAAGCTGGAGACGGTCAGACAGAGGCCAGTGGTGCTAGTCACTGTAGCTTAATGTCTGAAAATGAAGGGGACTCCCTCGAGAACCCATTCTCTCTCTGTCTCTCTCACTTTACTCCCTCCTCCCTGCCCTGTCTCTGTCTCTGTCGATGTGACATGATAGTCATGTGGTGCAAGGGTTATTAAGAGGAGACTCGTGACTAAGCACTGAGATTTGAGCTCACACAACACATAAATGTCCTCATCTTCAGTATATAACAAGGGGTCCCAGTAGACACTTTGCGGTACAGTGCCTTTTGTTGAAGTTCCAGATCCAGCCACCAGTAAACTCCAGAAAGGTGACATTCCTCTGACGTCATTATGAGGCTTATTTTAGAGATTGTGCTCGGAACATCCTCTGAACCCTCTAAACCTCATTCCAACGGCTAAAAGAACGTCTGATGGGACAAGAAACAAAAGCAGCAAGACGGGTTTTAAAGAAATCACGAGGTTTGCCAAACTTTTTTGGAAGGGTACAAAACAAAGTTGAAGAGTAAGATCATTACAAAAAATGTCAGTTGCAAAGATCCGTCACAGTTTAAAGACCAATGTCAACGTTGATGGATGATTACTGACTTTTTTATAGGTGTGCTCACTCTTGTTTTACCTCAAATGAAGTGGCTTTAATATTGTAATCAAACTGTCAACTTGTTTCCAACCTGTCTCACTGTCTAACCGCTGCATTGTGGTAGACAGGAAAATTCCTTTAATCGCATATACAACCCTGATTCCAGAAAAATTTTGGAACGCTGTGAAAAACATCCATGACTTCCAAAAACAGTTTGAAATGTGGACTCATCAGACATCAGCACACTTTTCAAATTTCCATCAGTCCATCTCAGATGAGTTAGGCCAAGAGAAGTCGGGGGTGTTTCTGGATGTTGTTGATTTCACTTTGCACAGAGTCGTAACTTGCTTTTGTAGATGCAGCGGCGGACTGTGTTTACCGACAACGGTTTTCCAAAGAGTCACTCAGCCCATGTGGTTATAAACTTTATAGAATCATGTCAGTTTTGATGCAGTGCTGCCTTGGAGACTGAAGGTCATGGGCATTCAGTGTTGGTTTTTGGCCTTGCACCTTATGTGCGCAGACTTCTCTGAGTTATTTAAATGATACTATGAATTGTAGATGGTGAAATTCTTTTCAATTGTGCATTTTTAAACTGTTGGACTATATGCCAATGCAGTTTTTCACAAAGTGATGAACCTCGCTCCATCCTTGCTTGTAAACAACTGAGCCTTTTCGATGATGGCCCTCATCCCCAATCATCATACTATCACCTGTTACCAGTTAACTTGTTTACTGGTGGAAAAGGAGTCTGTTGTTGCCCTGTCCCAACTATTTTGGAACATGTTGCAGGCATTAGATTAAACTAATGCAAGTTCAACAACGTTTTAATAAAGTTTTGATCATTAAATATCTTCTCTTTGTTCTGTATTCAATTGAATACAGGTCAAAAATTAATTACAAATCATTGCAATCTGTTGCACGCAGCATCCTAACTTCTTTGGAGTCTGGGTTGGACATTTTATTTACATAATCAAGTTCCTCAAACTTCGGTGACAAAACACCACTCATTTAATTTCTATCTCCATTTCCATTACCTGGCCCACTTCCTTGAAGCAACATATTCCCATTCTAGCATCGTCTTCCCATTCACCCCAAAGCAAAATGGCTGTCTAAGCTCTAGTCTGAATAAAATCAGGAGCCGTCTGTCCTAAGCGTCTTCGGGCTGCTGTTTTAAGCTCTTAACCCAGTGGTTTTAGTGCTGAATTCTTTCACCATATTTATAGTCTATGTAAACAATGTCATTTTCCAAGGCTTGTCTGAGGTTGAGCATTTTTAGCACGAAAAACCCACCGCTTGGCGGCAAATTCCAGAATTTGGAAACATAAACTTCAGTCTACTATTATAGTGTGGATAAATATGGGCTATAAAGCCGAAGATAGCAGAAAAAAATTTAAGTATAGCTTCTCAGGAAAAGAAGGTGTAAATTGAACAGCATTCAATTCAGGATCCAGAGTGTGAAAATACATTTCTGTGCCTTTTATCAGAAACTTTACACACTGGTTTGATTTGTGTCCATCAAATAAAACTGACTATAACAAGTTACTGGCTCCAGATCAGCTGGTTGTTCATAACGACAGAGCAGCAGCAGCACCACAATCTGTTTCACAGTTTGCATTAGGTACGGAACGTGTGTTTTATGTATGTAATAATGTGCAATGCAATATGATAATATGGGTGTTATATTGGGCAGCAGGGACCTACTTTGTATCAGCAGTGCGCGTTAGAGCATGCCTGTATAAACACACGCACATGCAGCCAAGCACACACACACACATAGATACAGTGTATATGTGTGAATGAGTGCTGGCCCAGGTGTGCCTCTGGGAGGAAATTACAGTGTTAGGAGGGGAAGTATTCCAGCAGCCAGCTGCTTCCTCTCTCCCTCTCTGTGGCCACTGGCTCTATCCCTGGAGAGCACGGCTGGCTTCTTACCACACTCAGCATGTGTGTGTGTGTGTGTGTGTGCACCGTCAAGCATTCCTGCATGTATGTGTGCTTCCATGTACATTTGCAGGTTTTATTTCTTGCCTGTTTCACCTGTGACTGACAGCTTTTGTACGTCCACCAGGGTGCGAGAGTGTTTTTGTCCGTGTGCATGCGCTGCATCCCCTCCCTCTGTGTGTGTTCTCCCTCCCTCTGGCTCGTCTGACTCCTCACCTGCTAGTAAGCTCCCAGCAGGCCCTCCATTGAGCCATCACTCAGTGTGCCACAGCGCTGCCTTTAAACAGAGCAGGACTCCGGGGATAATAGCAGGGTGCGGCCGACCTCTGCTCCAGTCTGCAGCCACCGCTGCTGCACTGACCCACACACAATCTGAGTGCGCCTGTGTGTGGGTTTGTGTCTGTCTGTGAGACAAAGAGAGAGTGAGTAAGGAGAGGATGAGGTGGAGAAGAAGGGAAGCCTTGGAGGGATGAATAGGTATAGTGTTATTATAGCCTTACTGATTGAGAGAGCGTCACTATAATCATGGTGATCATAGTGTTTTGAGAAGATTAGCACCTTTCTGAGCCTTGGTGCTGCCTCTAATGTTGTGTTCAGTACCAGACTCTTGCTGTTGAAATCCTGCTACATAGCTAAGAGTGCGTCCTTGAATTTTTCTGTTTATGAGGGACAATGATGATTCTGCATGACTTCAGGGCAAAGGTTGTAATTTTGATGAGCAAAGTGGTGTTTTTGAATTTGGGGTCGGGAACCTTCAAGAGGTTGTGAGATGATTACCTGAGTAGAAAAATGAATTCTTCTACAAAGAATTGAGGGATGGTCGAAGTGGTGGGTTTGTTTGTAACCTGTAACCTTAACCGATTGATTTAGTTGCCCAAAGTAACATTTTTAATATTCTTAATTTTAAGTGGTTAAGATTAGGGAAAGATTGATACATCGAAGGAACAATGGTATAATGGTTATACATGTATATATACATTTCTTTTTAATACATAATAGTTTGTATGTGTTCAGGCTTAAATGCATGGCTCGCTCACAGCAGCAGGTCCAACTGTGTGACTACAATTACGTGCAACAGACCTCCCAGGAGGTGGCCAGTGTTCTGTGTTAGCATCAGTTATGTAACCAGCCAACCTGAGGGACAGAAGCTCATGGAAGATGAGATGGTGTGTGACTTCCTTCCTCCCACTACTGTCACAGTGCCGCAAACACACTCTATACACATGCACGCACACACACATGCTGTGTTAAATCTGGCACTCCTCGGAGAAGTGTGGGAGCCACTTCCATCACTGAATAAGCTTCCTTGATATGCACGCTTGAGCAGGAAAATTTGACATTGTGTTTTTTTTGTTTTTTTTTTAATGTTAAAGCTTCTATACTGCCATGGTTGGAAGATGTTTTCAGTTATTTTGGCTGATTATGGCTCCTCTCAAGACTATGTGGGTGATCTCCCGTTAGTTTAGTGGCATCTGTTGGGGCAGGATGACTTGCTTGCACCATTATCTTTATAAGTACACAGTTTAGTGACTCCCAGCACAGCTCCACCCAACATCCCCCTGAAATGAAGTCCAATCAGCCAGAAAAACTGAAGACACCTGTGTGGGCGTACAGGGCCTTTAATCTGTGATGTAATGGTCCCTAGTAAGAGCAACCGCTCACTAAAACACCATGTAGGTTAATATAATAATGTGTGTGTAAGGAGGATGTAATACTATGGCAGCTGATTCAGAGGTTAATGGAGCCTCTCGTGTGAATGAGGCTCTCTTTGCTCCAGAGCTATTACAGCAGTTTCCTCACTCTGTGTGTCTGTTTGTCGTGTGTGTGCAGTAGTTATCTACTTCAGTGAGGAGTAAACATGTTCCTCGAGTGCACGATCATTAGAGTCATGGTGATGTGGTGTGTGGTTTTGCGTATGTGTCTGTAATAAAAGATTACCATGATGAATGTGTGTTTTGTTAATATTTCTCTTCCCAAAGCCAGAAACAACAAAAATGTGACAGAACAACCCTAATTCAGGGTCCACTTCCTGGCTTCTTCTGGAGCTTTCAACCATTTAATGTGCTCTTCTTCAGCTGATGGCTGAGTTGTCAGAGAGATAGATCTGTTGACATGCGAGCTTCTGACGGTCTTGGCATTGTCAAGTTAATAATGAAAGGTTATTCTTGACCTCAGGTGTAGTATTTTGACAAAACAATCCCAGCTCAAGGTACACTTACTGTCTTTTTCCAGAGCTTTTAACTGTATTATAAGGGCAAACACAAAAGAATCCCTAACAGCTGCTGACCTCTCATATGAACAAATGTCATGTGGTTGAAAGCACCAGAAAAACTTTTGAGTTGGGATTGTCTTGTTTTGGCTTGGAAACTACTATTTCTATATTGAATAATGAATGTTTCACATTCTAAAATTGTTTACATTAACTTTAACTTCAATCCAATCTTCACGTTTTCAACTGTAGAGAAGAATAGTTGTTTATAGTCTTCTTAATCTGTATAACTAAAGGCAGGTATAGTATCATACAGTATAGTTCCTGTTGAACTTATAAACAATTGAAACTCTCCTGTCCTTAGCTGGAAAATAAAGGTTTATTTCTTTAATCTTCACAAACAAAGACAGAATTTGTGTACGCAATGGCAATAATCCACAGACGTCCATGAGGTGGGAATGAAATTGTCAAAGTGGAGTATGCGCCTCATGGCTGCTGTCTGATTAGCAGAGTGATGTGTGGTGGTGGGAGTTTGTTAGGCTGCAGTTCATTTGCTGCTGCACACCCTAGGGAAGTTTAATTGAATAAAAACACAGCTCTGTGCTTTTTCATTCAACAATGGCTATAATACTAGCCATAAGCAGTGAGGACAGACGTGCTAATCTATGGCCCATGCAGTCAATAGGTTAAAAATGGGTAGGGCATGTTATGGATGAATGTTTATTTTATTTTAAATGTGATGAAGATCAGTTGAATATTTAAGAAAGAGGGGGCAGGGAAAGAGAAATTCAAATCACCTCCATCTTCCCACGTTGTCAGTTCTCTGCTCTCTCTGAGCTGGCTGATGTGTCTCGTAGCATTAGTCTGATGTGTTCAGATTTAGCTCAAATAAAAGTAGAGGATGGCTGTAGAGAGGAGAGGAAGGAAGGGAACACAAGGCCCGCTTCGAGCTTAGCAAGAGCTGAAAATACACATTTGTCATATTGTTTACTGCACCCAATGAACTGGAGTGACTGTCATATCCAGATGGGTCATGTTGTGGTTGTCTGTACACTGTTGATCCCTGACCTTTAATGGTGTGTGCTTGTGTGGAGCAATTACACAGTAACACGGTGGTGGTGTGTTGCAAACTGCAGTCTGGGGTGATTAGTCTTCATTTTTCAAAGCTACAATTACATAATGATACTTTTTAATTGTGTTTTCCTCGTCTCACAGGCTCTGTTCACACTCTGTGTATTGTGGCGGCAGCAACATGATTTGGTCACTCTTGGGTGTTTGAAAGGCCATGTAGGGCAATACATGGTCTTTCAAACATAATTGGATACCATAATTAATTGCAATTTAATAGAATACATCACAATTTAATATTTCCAGTCCATTAATGCAAAATTAAATATTAAATTACAGATTTGAGTGTGAAGAGATACGATTACATACCCAAATGTTTGTGTGTGGAGCAGTGTGTTTGTTTTTGTATTTTAAGTGTGTATGATTCTATACAGTTACATGAATAATTCTGCATCCAGGAAATCTAAAAATATATATAAATTTGCTTATATTTTGGGAATCATTCTGTTGACTATGCAAAGTTATCACATGCAGAAACAGAAAAGCACGCATTGGCTCTGAAGGACCAAAAAAGAACGGGTGATAATGATCATGTGCCACAGTTCTAATAACCACCTCCATGTGAAGCTGCAAGCACTGATAGATTTGTAAGTTTGACATCATGCAGGGGTGCATGGGCTTCTGTTTATACACGGATCCCAGTTTCTATCTCAGTTCCTAATTTGCTTTGCTAAATATGCTGTGGAGTAAACGTAATTTCTGTTTTGGGTTACGTTAAATTCTTCGGATCCAAGACGTGTGACACTGTGTGACAAGTGTGTTGCACAGAGTTCTTAATAAAGACTGAGATTCAGGTCCAAAGCACTTGATTATAATTAGGGAAAGCATAATTTACTGAAAAATATCAATGTATTCTGTATGTTTCCCTTTTTTTTTTTAACCAAGACCACAATCTTTCCGTGACATTAAACAAGTGTTTTGAGTTTTTTAAACATAACCATGAAAACATTAATCATAAAAAGTACACAAAGGCCAAGTGCTCAATCAGCTTCACACGCAGAAGAAAAGGTGAACTAAAAACCTTTATGTAGGTTGCAGGCATCTTAATTGTGCTTTGGTTGGCAAGATAAAATACACTGCTATGCAGATACATCCAGAATAAACGTTTTCTGTTCTGCAGTGAATGTTCGCAGATATGTTGAATACAAAAGCCGGTCATTACATTCCACAAAACGTTTATGATAATACAAGTTTCTGTGTGCTCATAATCTCATAATAAACAAATCAAAAGCTACATAAATCTGATCAGCGTCGGTTTGTAGTGTTTTACTTTTGTAAAGTTTGTTCCACTGTGGGATGATCTGTAGCTAAGGAGCGTGTAATAGATATAATTCAGCCACTGCTTCACTTGAAGCACTTGAAACTAAATGTGTGGAATCCCTTTGCTTTTATGTAATGTGTCCTCTGCAGCTGTGGTCACAATCACGCTGAGACAATTACCAAGCACGGTGGCATGTCTTCGCTGTGTTGTCACAGAACAGCTTATGTGCAAACTTTACCTCTCCTGCCATATGTGTCGTCCTGTTGCGAAAAGAGTTAGATAGATCGTCTTCCACAGCAGATGTGCTGACGCCAAAGAAAACTTAGTTCACTTCCTTGGCATATTACCCACGTTCCCCCTGTGATCCTTTTCTTTCTCCAGATTTCCTGCCATCCCTCAGAACTCTGGGAGATTTCTGAAAAGATTCCCAATCAAGCTGACAGACCCCAGTGTTCTGGCTTGTGATCATATGTGTCTGTGTGTGTGTGGCGCTTACTCTTACCCTGCTCAAAACCTCTCCCTTTCACACTTTCTTTTTTTTTGACCTCTATCTTTTTCTTCCTGTCCTGCCTCGCTTCATCGAACCATCTGTCCATTCATGTTTTTTTCTTCTACTTCCTTTCTGTATCTCTCTCTCCAACTTTCACACACCTTAAAGAGCAACCTAACGCCAGGATCAAAAGCAGAAAGTGTTTTACTGGCACCCCTGGTTAAACATTTTTTCCAGTCTGTTTCATCTCTGTCCAGCATCTCAGCTGGGTGTGGTTAGGTGTGGTTAGATGTGTGCTCTTGCCCCTGTAACTACATCAAACTGTGATGTGACACACCCTGGAGTACACTTTTACACCACTGCAGCAAAGTGAGAGGTCAAACCACTGGAAGTGAGCAAAAACAAGATTTCTAGAGGTTGTTTAAAGAACAACCTAAAGGAATAATTTGGTAGTTTGAGAAACTATCATTCAGTTTTTGGTGAGAGTTAGACGAGCACACTGATATCAGACTAATGCCTTTACAGTAATCATGGAGCTATCGCCAGCAGCCAGCTAACTAAGTTTAGCACAAAGACTGGAAACAGAGGGAAACTGCTAGCCTGACTCTGTCCTAATATTCCAAAATTAACACGTTACCTCTCGTTTGTTTCATCCGTACAAAAGCTCACATGTAAAAACAACAATTTGTAGTTTAACAGGGTTATATGCCGAACTATTTCTTACAGTAGCACAGAGCAGTTGCCAGGCAACTAGCGTAGATTCCAGGAAGTCACTGATCCCAGACAAAAATAGTCTGGTACATAACCCTCCGCCATCATTTTTACTCTTCGGATTTTGTACGGATTAAACAAACCCAGATATAAACGTGTTGACGTGTGTTGATTGGGTAAAACAATTACTTGATTTCTTCTTTTCTTTGGAAAAAGGTAAACAACTACTGTTGCCATAAACACATACACTAGAACCAGGATCAAAAGTTGGTATAAAAAATCAACTGCTAGCTAAAAAAAATGGATTACATGCACTTTTTCCTCCCTGGTGCATGAGAATATTATTTGAATCCAGTTCAGGAATGGCGGACACCGCCACTAACTATTATTTTCTCCCTGCTCTAGCAGTCCTTAACGCTGTATGTTGTATTATGAAGCGTGTCAGATATTTATCAGCAGAGGGTCATTAGCAGCCAGTGTCGATCTACACAGTGCAACACATACCCAGTTCCAGTGTCGACAGGAAGTTAATAGACAAAATAATCAAAAACTTGGAGCACTTTCTTGTTGCATCAAGATCAAAAAAAGTAATTACAGAATATAAATACGCACATTTGTTTTTATTTTCTCTGATTTCAAAGGTTTCCCTTATTAGGGAGATAAATAAGATAGGACAACAGGAAAGGGAGAAGCGAATGAGAGGAGGACAGATAAGAGAAGTGAAAACATAGGAGATGAGAGGCGACGTGCCAAAACTCCTTATCACTCCAGTCAGTTCAAACCTCATTGGCTAAAGTTTATGGCTATCTGTAATTTAGCTGATATGATGTTAAATCCATAAAAAGAGAAAACAGAGGGTGAAAAAAGAAGCACTGTAAACAATTAAAATCATCTTAAAATAACTCCTGGGAACACTGTTAAATGTTTCACCAACAAAGCTGTCATCAAGGCCTCTAAGAAAAAAAAAAAAGAAAAAGAGATTCTGCCATGAGGAGATGTTTTCAGATTTCAGTGAACAAAACAGGAATACAGCTTTGGTGAAAGCAGCCACACTGTCACAACCTCCCTATGTGGGTTATTTTTACTCTGAAAGTAGATAAACACGGCAATTAGTAATGTTTAGCTGAGCTGCTAAAACACCAAGCCTGCTAAATCCTGCTAATTAAGTCCAGAGAGGTAAGAAAAGAAGGAATAATTCTGTTGAGATATAAGGAGACATTATTTCTTTGAGCCGAGAAGTTCTAATCTGTTTTAATCACGGCTTTCATGCCTCTACTCTATTGACACACCCACACAATCTAGAAATGAGGAGACCCCTCAGTACATCTTGTGTTTATTTGTAATATTCTTTGAAACTGCTATTTCATGATGTCAGCGGGCATATTTATTTCCTGTAGCCAAATTTACACAGAGCACTTGAAAAACACACACACACACACACACACACACACACACACAGGCAGACACGATGGTGGTGTCTTCCTGTGGCAAGCGTGTTGCTCTGTCTGTCTGGGTAGTCAGTGCTGAGATTGCCAATAAATAGTGGCCGGTGGCCTTCAGCATCACTAGCGGGGAGAGATTTGTGTCTTTGTGTCTGATTGGTCCAGGCTTGAGGAAGAGAACAAACCATCCCGTTAATCAGGGAACACTGTGGGGGCACAGTGTGTGTGTTTCTATGCCACTCGAACTCAATGCTTGTGGCACGTTGTCAAAATATTGTGTTATTATTGTGTGTGTGTGTGTGTGTGTGTGTGTGAGAGAGAGAGAGAGAGAATGAAGGAGAGACACAGAGAAAGTGAGTATTGTGTGTGTGCGCAATATTATGTCAGGAGATTGAGACGGCAGCAGTGCAGTGCTGAGCTGATGGATGACAGATGACTGGGTGTTAAAGGCCGCAGGAGCAGCCATGACTCACACACACAGTTAGGAGTTTGTGCGCACACACACACACACACACACACACACACACACACACACACACACACAAACTCCTAACTGCTGAAGCTGTCACATTACAATCCTACCTGTGCTTATATTCCTTCTAGCACCAATTTTCACCTTTAGGGCTGCCAAATAAAGTGCGATGTGCGATGGAGTGCGATGTCAAGTTTGAGTATCTTCACTGTGTTGTCTATTAGAGACCTTAAATAATGTGCTAAATTCTCAGATTTTTCCAAATCCTGCACTTATCAGCAATAAAGAAACAGCAGACTGTATTTACAGATTTATAACTCTAAGTTTTTTCAAACTGTTTAAGTACTGTTCTCCTAAGGGTTGAAACTAATATCAACTGTTTGCTTTCCCTGTCCTGTGTGTCTAGCGGTGTTAAACTGCCAGGTTTAGGGTCTCACAACCAAGCTGTAAATGTTTGCCTTAGGGTGCTGCAAAGCAAATGTCGGTTCCGATTTTAATCAAAAGCAAAGAAACAGCAAAATAAGAACGCCGCGATTGTAATCAGCGTGTGAGATATAGTGTTGTGCGAACATATGGAGAACAGTATTGATCTACAATGCGTGTGAGTGAGATGATGAATAAACACTGGATCATGGGATTTACATTTCAGTTGTGTCTCCCCGTTCTAATCTCATATTAGCTCACACAAGGATACGCTTACACAGAGAGATGTATGGTGCGTTTAAATGCTTATGAAAGAAAAGAGCTCGCTGTAATTCCTTAAAATAGCATCCAAAAGTGGACATTCCCACAGCACATCTATCATCATAACATCATACTTCCTGAAGTATTTGTAATCAAGAGCTGAGTATGACAACTTGTTTCTCATACCTCATTACTCTTTGTCAAAACCACTGCCATGACAGCAGGCATCTGTCGGACTACTCTGTGACAGTAAACAAGATCTTCTTGTACAATAATGTCAAATGTCCGGTGTGTAGGGTTTAGTGGCATCTGGTGGTATAGTTGCTGATTGCAGCTCCGTCACCTCACCCTCTAGTACAGTGGCTTTAGAGCCAGTGTTTAGTTTGTCTGTTCTGGGCTACTGTATAAACATGGTGGTTCAACATGGTGGACAACGTGGAAGAAGACTTGTAGTGTCTATAGATATTAATTATTATTATCATTATTATCGATTCTCATTTTCAGGCGATAATACACTAATAAAAATATGATTTTTATATTCCACGTCTGCAATATTCTATAAGTAGAGCCCTCTAAATTTTATACACTGGACCTTTAAAGAGTTGATTTAGCTGTGCACTCTTATAACACTGTCAGACTCACAATGGACAAAATAGATGCAGCAGAACCAAAGTTTTTTTGTTACTCCACACTTTCTTCTTCCTTGTCAAAACCTGGCTTCTGTATTACCCACAATCCAACTCAACAGTCGACAGTTCGGTTGGAAATTCAGGTGTGTTATGCTGATGGCAGCTAATGTTGCCTCGAGCCGCTAGTCTGCAGCATATATGAGGAGCAGGCTGCAGAGGGCTGGTAAGGTCACTTGTTTCTAACTCCACACCATCTAATGTATTAATGAACCTGTAGTCTTCAGTCCGGACCAACGCTGACTCAAGTGACGTCACTTGAGGAAGTGAAACAGACAGACCTCTGAAGACATGTCAAAATAAAGCATCACCAGCTTTTACTAAGCAAACTTCACCTTGTAGTCACCTTGGGAAGATGTAGTTAGTAATGCAGCTTGTAAACTTTTACAATAAAAAGTATATCATATTTAACCTTCAGCAACCTTTGTTCATAAAAGTAAAAGACCTGCTTCACTATAATCAAAGTTATAGTACTTGATCACTGCAGAAGACGTCTGAGTTATGAACAGAAAGATTCATGACTCTGTGTTACATGATAAGAGTCTATTGCTGCTGTTATCACACTACATAAACTACAATCCTTAAAACCAACACAGCATACAATAATAGTTCATCATAATGATCTTATGATGCATTTTACGGTAGAACAACTTACTAAATTAGCTACCAAATGAATTAAATCAATTTGTTGCATCTCTCCTCTTCTCTTTCTCCCATCTTTTTATATCACGCTTCCCAACTTATTCCTCTCCTTGCGTTTTCCTTTCCTTCCTCCAGCTCCATCACCCACTCTGTCCTGGAGCTAGCCTCAGGGCTGCCAGGTGTGTGTGTGTGTGTGTGTGTCTGTGTATGTGTGCATTTCTGAGTAAGAGACGTGCTCACCTGCAATTTTTACAGCTAGTGCACAGTGAGTCCACATCTTACTTCAAAGTTTGTTGGGTTTGTTGTGTCCAAATGTGTCCATATCTGAGTTGGATTGTTCTCTCTCTGTCTCTGTTGGAGATTTTTTATTTTCTTCCTTCCTCTCTCAAACTACAGCGGGCTCCCATCCTTGTTGTGTAGACCCCATATTGGGTTAATGCTGACTGGATAGTATGAGATCTCTAAAACTGATATGTTGAAAAGTAGTTTCGAAACAGTCAACACTGGCATTCGCTTAATGCAGAATGAAGAAGTAGAAACCAAAAGTATGTCAGACTCAAACTCATATGACATAATAATTAATTATTACTGAGGTCATGAGAATTTTGTGACCTAAACATTACAGACCATTAAATGTTAAGAAACCATGCTCCAAAGATCAATAACAGATAGCATATATATTAATGTATTCATTTATATAAACACGTCGGCCACCTTCCTGTAATCTATAAATTCCCCTTCAAAATCAGCTCCTTAATTAACTGATTTCACTCAAACTGTTGACGAAACAAACTTTAACCATCCTATGACACAAAAAAAGAATCTCAAGTAATATTGTGGCGGGTTGCTGTGAAAATAATTTCCCCCCATCTGTATTCCCCATCTGACATACCGAGCCGCCAGCCACAGGGTCAGAGTCAGCGCAGGGAAAGGTGATGTGCTGTATTTAAATGAATTAAATATTAATAGTCAGCCAATTAAAATAGGGGCAGTCGGAGTGTCCCAGGAATCCAGAGCAGACGTTAGCACAGCGCTAATAAGATGATTTCCATTAGCCATGCCCAGACAATGCAGGTAACGACAGCCAGGTCCAGAGAGACCCGAGGGTGGGAGCTCATCGGGAACTGAAGTCTGAGACTCGTGCCTCTGCTTGAGGGGTGAAGGATGTGGACGACGGACAAAAGCAGGAAGATGCATGGACTGTATGTGTGAGTGAGGGGAGGACTGCTTCTTTTCGACTCCTAAACAGTGCGTTCAGTTCCCCTGAAAGTGCATTACAACCTAAACACTGATTACCTTTTCTCTTTCTCTCTCGTTCTTTCTTTTCCTCCCTCTCCCTGCTTGTCTCTATTCAGTTCAATGTAATTCATCAGGGAAATGGCAAATAGGAATTTTGTAGGTTTGCTGGCCACATAAACAGACACACAGCAGGGCACTCACACTAACGTACAGTGTACACAAACACAGAACAGATATACTCGGAAGAGCAGCTGGTGTGCTGTTTAGTCATATGAAGGAATGATTATCAAGCAGTCTTAACCAAATACTTACTGTAACAAGCAAATAACTTCATAAAATACCAGCGGAAATTGGTTCGAAATTTTTTGATTCCTTCCCATTTACCACGTGTGCAACTGTAATTCGCTGACTCATCATTACCAAAGGACACACAGCTCATCCTATAACACTCCTCTTTCTATCCGTCGCCTCCTTTTCTCTCCTCTTTCATGGCTAGCTACAGTATTGCTATTCTTAGCAGGGGGACGCAAAGTTCTCCATTTCAACCCATTGGATACTGATGTCTACTCCTGATTTTTGTTGGCCCCAGTGTGTGTGTGTGTGTGTGTGTGTGTGTGTGTGTTGTTTTGTGTCTAGTACTAAGCTAGCTTAAGCCAGCTGCATCTCACACGCCTCATGCATGGCTTAACTGAGCGAATGCCCGTCTGTGTGGGTGTTTCTGTATATTTGTAAGTCCATGCATTTGAGTGTGTGTGTGTGTTCCTTCTCCATGTTTAATTCTTTTTCATGTGCATAGAGCATGTCTGCTCCTATTAGCCATACAACCTCCATACCCACTTCTCTTCCGGTGTCTCCAGTGCAGAAACACACACACACATTGACATTAACTGACAATGGGTTTATAACCATATATTAACCTTTAACAATTTCACTGTTACGTAATTCAATATTATTTAATTTACCTCCGTAATGCAATGTCAGTAATCCTTTTGGAGTGATTCACAGTGTAATATGCCAGTGACAGGCAGAACAAATACTTGGCTCACACATTGTGAGTAGGCACACTTCCATATGTGTGCGGACACGTCAACACACACACACACACACAGTGGTATTCACAGAGTAATCAGTGCTGCAGCTATTATTAATGAGAGAGAACCAGGTCATTAATATTTAAGCAGTGTCACTGGGGCCACCTCCATGGGAGTGTGTGTGTGTGTGTGTGGTCTGTTTGTGTGTGTGTGTGTGTGTGTGTGTGTGTCCACATATAGGAGAGGGGCAGAGGGACTATAAGGCAATTTCCTCAGGCAGCGTAGTGAGACCTACTCCATTACAATAGGATAGACAGAGATGGAGACATATTACTCCCTTAAACAGAGAGGGGGAGGAAGACAGAAAAAGAGGAATCTGATTTTGCTCCTTGTCCTCCAGTTCGCGTCCTCTTTTTCTTCCCTTTCCTCTCCTCTCTTCTCCATCAGTTGTTTTTGTTCTGTGGAGATTGAAGAGGCTCAAATGGGAAACAGCAGATATCTCATTACATCACACTGGATAGGATGGGCCTGGGAGCTTCCTGTGTGTGTGTGTGTGTGTGTGTGTGTGTGTGTGGTTGTGGTTGTGTGTGTGTGTGGTTGTGTGTGTCCGCACTGCCAGTGTGAACCCTCCTAAATGAACACTGTTGGGGATTGCGACTCTTTGGTCTGTGTCTAGTCCTCCACACTGTGCATGCTCTGGTGACAACACACACACACACACACATGAACACCCACACCCACAGACCTACATGATGGGGTCTAACGGTTGAAGAAAGGACTTAACAGGTCTCTCTTGAGAATGAGACTCGCCTAAATTAAAGTATAAAAAAACAACAACAAAACATAAAAACTGTAAATAATGACATTAGCTCTTGCCCTCTCTCTCTCTCTTCCTCACTCTCATCCCCACAGCCTCTTTCTGTGTCTAGGATTAGTGGGTATTATTCGC
Organism: Sciaenops ocellatus; assembly: GCA_033000465.1. Classification (NCBI taxonomy): domain Eukaryota; kingdom Metazoa; phylum Chordata; class Actinopteri; family Sciaenidae; genus Sciaenops; species Sciaenops ocellatus. The sequence goes on from CP136866.1 coordinate 18,036,932, forward strand.
TCTGCAGAGCGAGGAGAATGAGACAGGTCTTATGGCCAGTTCTTAGATTGGGAGAGAAAAATATTCCTTTACAATAACCTCTCTTTATTAAATCTAGCCAGAGGACATACAGCAGCCTGTTTCGCCCCCCTGAGCCTGTCGCCTGTATAGCTGCCAACAGTCATCCTTAGATTATGCCAAGTTTTTCTGATTGAGTCATTCTTAACATATTGATTGAAAGGTAATTAGTTAATAGTGAATCCTATGCTGTGGAAGGGATTATTGTTATGAATGGGATTAGTGTAAATACAAGTTTCATCCTGACATAAAGCAGATAATAGTTTACTTTACTTCTTTTATCCCCCACAATCCCTCATGGATCATCATGCACGTTTTATTTTGACAAAACTTTTAATTTTGACATCAGCTGACATCAATGGCATCATTCCAGTTGTTGAGGTTGTACTGACTGGTGTGAAGGGAATGGTGTTCAAACTGCCATATTATAATTATATGTATTGAGTAGAGAAGTCAAAGGAGCCACCAATTCAAGAAATATGCATGCCCTTCTGATAGCTTAGTTTAAAAACGTTACTTTTCCGTTGATTGCAATATGCAGCCTCCCCACTAGATTCCACTACACGGACATTTAACTCTCATAATTTTGATGACACAGTTTTTCTTTGACTTTGTCTCCAGATCTAGATTTTTTTTTTTCAGTGCACCTGCTAACCTTTTGGAGTATTAATCCAACAGGGAGATTTTCTGAGATGCCTTGAGATGTCACTTAATGGTGTCTGTACCAGTGGTTCCCCAACCACCTGTTGTGCCTCTCTTTGAGAAAGTAAACTTGAAACTTGGTAAACTATTTTGGATTGAACTTGATCGCCATTGTTTTTTGTTTTCTCCCTTTCCAAAGTCTGTCTATCTTGTATTAGCCTGAATCCTGATAGCATTACTAGCATGAAAGCACACGTTTCTTTATTGAATCAGATTCATTCTCAGGTTTTCACGGCAGACTTTTTGAGTGGTTATAGCAGGAATGCACAGGTGGAACTAATTACACTGATGATAGACCTGTTCCAGCAATTATTGTTATGCAATGTAGTAATTAGTGATGTCATTAGTTGCACCAGTGTCTGGCAAAACATTTTTTTTCCTGTAATAAAGGTTTATTAAATCAGCATATTTCCTCTGGCCATATGGGTGGTGCAATGGCACAGCTTTAAGGTGCCTTTCGTAGTTTATGCAGAGAATGAACATAACTGTTAGAAACTAAGTGAAATGATTCCTCTCACTTCACAACTTGAATCTAGTCCAGCAAATAAAAATGCATCTTCAACTGTATTTGTACGGAGTGGGGTTTTCTCAGCTGTGTCTGTGGTGAAAGTGCTGTAAAAGGCATACATAAATAAATGACACATGGAGCATTTTAAACCCATGTAGCCACATACACAATTAGTTTTGATTAATGGTAAATAGATGCAGAGAGAGGAGAAATGACTCACTGGTAAGTTTTAAAACTTTGTTGTGATCCCATCAAAGAGCCCCGGTGGTTATTCCCTTATTGGCCATCTGCCTGTGTGTACAGTGATTTGATTACCTGGGAGCTTCATTAGGATAGAGAGACAGGGAGGCCACGCTGGTAGCTCCCCTATCCTCCCTTCTCAAGTATAAAGTTACCTTTGCACGGAAGAGGCTGCATTGATTAGCCATATGCCTGGGAGGTGGGGGGGTTGTAGCCTCACCCTGTGTCATCACTATCGCCTCTGGGGGACTGAGAGTTGGGGAAGTTGGATGTGCAGAGATATGTTGTGTGTGGGATACTGCTTCCTTTCCCCTAGTGCATCTTTGCATTAAGATCCTATCTCTCTTGGTTACCAACAAAGCAGTGATAATATGGACATTAATATGGGAAGTCTTGGCGAGGGTTTTCCAGGAAAGATGCGATGCAGGAAACTGTATGTCAATCAACAGCATCCACACAGATAGACCAGCACATGGCTTTCGAAGTCATGCAGACACATGCTGTACTGACGATCGCCAAGGGCCTAAGGGTGGACTTGTTTGTGTGATTTCTCGAGCATGTTTTGAAGCTTCATCGCAGCTTGACTTTAAACATGTTCCTGTCCTGTTTTTCCTCCCGTTGTCACTTTTGCTGCACAGATTTTGCTTCATTGGCCATGTGTTTGTTTGATGGACGTGCACAGTTTTATGTCCAGTGGAGCTAGTTCGAGGTGTGATCTTTACATAAACATACCTCAGCTCTGTCAACATTAGTCTCTGTTAAAGAACGCCAGCTGATTATGGTTTTGATTACATTTTATCAGCTTCTCTGTCAGCGCTGCTCCCTGTACGGAGCCAGCTTTGTAAGAATGATGAATGGCTCTTTTAATTGTTTCTAATTGATAACTAACTGAAAGACTTTGTTATGAAACACCGCCAATTTAGTAACACCGATACACTGTAGTGCCTTATTAATTCTCTCCCGTCTGGCTCGAGCACTGTGCAATTGAAAAGAACTCCGTCTGTGTGTTTGTGGGCCGACTAGGCAGTAATAACTCTCGGTGTAAGAGCATGCCAGTTTTTAAATGCCAAAACACTTTTATTTTTATTCACCTCCCAGTGTCCAAGTCTTTGGTTTATTCAAGTACTCCATGCCTTAATTGTCTAAAACATTACAATATCTCTGTTGATTTACTACCCTGTTTATGTTGCAGGGTTAGAGATGGTGCGTAACTATGTTGCAGCCTGGCTTATGTGTTTATTATTATCATTTATGATGAGGTGTTATTGGATGATAAATCCTCATCCTGCCACCCTATGGCAGGCTCTGCTCGGGCTCGGCTCTACTGGTGAGCTGCTTGAAGAGAACATTTGCATACATATTGTCTCACACCTTTAGATAGACTTTCTCCTTCCCTCACCCACTCTTACTCCATATCTACCCTTTCAAAAGCACTTTCGAAGGTACGTTTAATGAATAAAAGAGGAAATGAAGGACGCAGGAAAGGAGAGGAAGGCAAAGAGAGAAGGAAAACTTGCAGGTGGTCTCGGTATAGACAGAACTTTAACCTGTCTGGTCATCAAGTATTTATTTCAGCCATTCCCACAGGTGAGTTGTTGTAGTAGCTTTTGTTATTTGGCTGTTCCCACCTGCTTTGCCTGTGGGACACGTATTTACTGGCCCGCCTGCAGTTGTCTTGTCAAAACATCCAGGTGTTAACACGACACAGAAACACACGGGGATGTATATATATAAATAAACTCTGACTAAAGAACCTAGACTGACACCTTTGAAGCATTAACACCACGGCATTGCCATTTGCACCTTGCCCAAATATATTTTAGCATGAGTCCCGTTTAGAGTGTGTTACTTGTCTGTTTGCGTGTCAGTAAACCTTTACAAACCAGCTGACTTCACAAGCTGCCAAATGGTGCTAATTGAAGAAATAAAGACACTGTCCTCTAATGTTGAGCTGCAGAAAAGGGAATCATGCGGTTTCTCTTGATAGTCACAGGATGGTATGAACCCAATGCCCCATTCAACCTTCTCATTATTATCTCACGCCTTCCTCAACTCCATTCCTTTTTTTTTTTAAAGAATCTTGTCTTCATCATGTTTCTCCTTCTCAACTTTTTTTTTCCCTCTTCTACAGCTCTCCCCCTTCCCTCTCCACCTACATCACCTCCTCCACTCCCTCCATCCCTACAGTGCTCAGGTTGACAGATGTTTGGCTGACTGGCCTGTCATAATAACTGTGGTGCCGGGTGTCTCATGTGGCTGGCGTTGGCTGTTCTTTGAGTACTTCACAGCCAGGACAGGACAGGACAGGACATTTCCTGAGGCTATGGGTGAAGGAAGGAGAAATGAGGATACGAGCAGGAACAAAAAAGAGGAGCCGAAACACGAGTTTTAATATTTGTTTTTTCCTTTTTTCTCCTGTCTCTTTTTTTTTTTTTTTTTTTTTTTTTGCAAAAAGATCTCTATAGGTATAGTTGTTATATCTGAATAAAAGTATAGTGAACATGCAGTCAGACCATCACACCCTGATTAACCAGTTTAAATTCAATTTTGAGTTTGCTAGAGAGCAGAGGTCACCAGCAAACAGAGGACAGAGCAGAAGCAAGAGATACAAGCATGTATACAACACTGCTTCAACAGTTGTGACACTGTAATCCATGTGTGGATTATTTTGATTATTTTGATTCATTATTTTGACCTTCCTTTACAGAGGAGAAGTTGTAAGGAAGAGGTCAGGTTGGGCGTACACATGCACAGGACATTGCTGTAATCAATATGTCTGTATTAACAATGGATCAGATGACCATGTGTAATTTGACGTATCTTGTAGTGCTGAACTCGTAGAGAATTAGCAACCAACTCTACAGCTCCTCTCAGGTCTACGGGAGTTTTTTTTCATTAATGAGCACATAGTTTGGGTTTTCTGGTTTACAATCTTGATTCAACCTCATCACTCTCAGCGTTATTTTTTTTACCCACAGCAGGCAGCTGTTAAAAAACCCACTGTGCACCACCTGTGAGACAGACAAAGTTTGGGACTAGCTGATGAACATTTAGCAGCTAAAAACAGCGACACTGAGCTAAAAGGAAAGTGAATATTAGGCTTACATTCTTCAAAATTGCATTATTCTTTCCATAAAAGGGTTCTAGAATACACAAACTACCGCTCACATACAAATTAATGTCAAAAGCCTGTAGATAAAGCCAGTGATTGGGTTCAAAGGCTTTACCAAGACCACAGTCTAGAAAAAGAGTTGCCCAGAGGACATGAACATCCTCTTTATGTTGATGGAAACATAATCCAGGCAGCCAAACGTATATTCTGATGAAAATGAGTTGTATATGAACATAATTTTTAGGTTGACAGGGTTGATATATACTGTGAGATTAGAGGATGAGGTTACAGAAGGAGAGAGGTGACAGGCTGAGAGGGGTTGCAGGGTTGGGGGAGAGAGGTGGCAAGGGGGCCACAAACCCTTCAAGCCAGCAAGGGGCTGTCTCTGTTGAGATTTATGAGTACTCTGGAAGCCGGACCTTGCACTTTGCTGTCAGCCCCTCTCTCTTTATCTCCCTCTTGATGCACACACCGTTTCCCAGTAAGATTGATTTATAGCTGTACAAGTTTTCTTAAAGTAGACAGGCACTGGAGCTTGATAAGACAGTAATAAGAGATGTAGATGAAGAATGTGCCTTGTCTTCATAGGCGGTACTCTGCATACTGGTGCTGTTATGTGTTTATCTTCACTGACCTGTCATCGCTGGAAATGTTTTCGTACTTTTTGATTTCATAAGAGACCTTTATAAATGTCTGGCTTTCTGAGGCAGATGTAGACAGACATGGGAAAGGACAGGCAGACAGGCACTCAGACAGGTCAGTTTCAGACTGGATGAGACCTGCAGTAAGCCCTATATCAGCCTGGCTTTGCTGTCTTATTGGACACTAAGGCTCTCCAGTTTACATCGAGCTCTGTAGATCCAACCACAGAGCGAAGAGAGAGAGAGAGTTTGGGGACATAATTGATCTTTGCCAACAATATTGCCTCTGTGGATGGCAGTGATTGGATTACTGTGTTTTGAGATGTGTTTGCGATGTTTACATGGGCTGTCCTTCTTTGCTGTAATTATCGACGTGACAAGAGGCAGTCACTGGGCTCCGTGCGGCTTGTCAGAAATACCGCCACTCAGTTTAAGCTCATTTGTGACAACATGTGCAATCATGAGTGGGACTTCTGTCAGTTTCACAGCAGAGCTTATTTCATTTGGTGGCCTTGCATTATGAATGTGTAGGTAACTCTGCATGCGTAGACTTCATGAAGAAATGGTTCAGCTCGGCTAATGAAACCATGGTACAGCAAGACACAGGGGGAATTGGTGTGCACCACAGCACCTCCCCAGCAGCCGCCAGCCCTGTGTGTTTCTGACGGACAGGCAGTTATGTAAGAGGGAATAGCTAAAGGTTGCCTTGTCTCCCGAACCACCAGAAATCCACATAGACACACCGAGCAGTGGCGAGGATAGGTGGCCCTCTCGCCTGCTGATTATAAAGGCTGCTTCATGCAATATTAAAAATGGTCCTCTGCTCCACTTCAGGGAGCACAGATGGATATAACGCATCAGTCTAAATATTATGGATCCTTGGACATGAAACACAGCCAAAGCTCGACCACTCAAAACGTCTCATCAGCGCTGTAGAAATCACGGTTAAAAATAAACAGCCCTAACCTAAAGCGGTTATTAATAAATGGACAAAGTTCATTGCTTGATGCATGAATAATTATTATGGTCTTAAGGGAGCTGTCCATGTAAAATTAGATTGCTGATTGCCAATCTAAATAATTAACGGCAGTGTGATTATGGGAAGGGTAGTTCACTATGTGTTCCACACTCTGTTGCCTTTACAGCTGTCATATGGCAGCTTAGAAATAATGAGCAGTCAGTACGGGGACATTGTGTGGGACAGCGTGGCATGTTGCTACTTGCCCAGATGCTAGCAGCAGTGTTAACAATCCGCTGTCCGAGCCACTCATCACCATGACAGCCCATAAAACTGTCACCAGGGAAACAAAATGTCCATGCCCTGAGCTATGTGACCAAGACGTGTCTGTAAGTAAATTAGTTCACGTGTGTGGTTAACTCTGTGCCTCCCTGTGGACTGACAGCCTTGAACTCAGGTGAGCACTAATGAGTTCACCATCTCCACACCAACCCCGCTCCACCTGCCACCACTCATGAGTAAGGACTGTGCCAGAAACATATCCAAAATACACTAAACCAAAGATTTTAATCACTCCTGAGGGAAGACTGTGTGTAGGCAGACACCCTCAAAGTCACTTGAGTATGCAACTAATTTTCATCTGATTAATATAATTCTCGTAATACTATTTCATAATGGGAAACATTTTAATTTTAAGAACTGAAACCATACAACAAATTTATCAAATAAGGCTCCGTCACCCCAGTGCTCGTTCCTAAGAGGTGGAAACAGGAGGTGTGCGTCAGAGGAGGAGTGGAGGCAGTGGGATTGGAGCGTGGTGGTGGTGGAGCTGGTCACTGAGGTAACAGCGGACCTGGTTTTGTAGGGGTTTGTGGGTTAGGAGGATTTTGAATTGAATCTGTTGTGGGGGTGTCTGGAGGACAGAGGTGATGTGGTCACAGGAGCGAGATTGGGTGATGCAGATGGGCAGCAGAGTTCTGGATATATCCATCTTACTCCTTCGACCCCACCCACCTCGTTTGACCATTTTCAATAATCATCCTCCACCTGCCTGTGATGACTTTAGTTGAATCTGTACCTTGTTTATTTTATGTCTGGATGTTTCTAAAAAGGAGCATGTATTGCCGACCAGCCAACCCCCAGGAAACTCAGCAAACTCATCCAAATCCGCTGCCCCCACCTTGATGGGCAGAGTAACCATCGTAAGGTCAAAGCCAGTCTTTATACAGTAGAGCTCCTGAATGCAGACGAGAGCGATGTGCCACACCTGACTGCCAAACAGTCATCTTAAACCAAAGACCACTGCTCAGTAGTAAGATGTTGCTTGACCTGAATTATCATCCTCGTTCTCGCTCTCTTGTTGTGGCTTATAGTCTCGCCTTCCCCTCCTCCCCTCCACCTTGTATTCAGTGGACAACCAGACATTCTTGACATTTTGCAAAGGTTGAAAGACAAAGAACCTTTGTCTCCTAATAAGGCCGTGCTCTATACCCCACCTGAATGTGAAAACTGTGAGAGAGTGGGCTGTGTGTGTGAGGAGGTGGAGGTAGGGGGTGGGGTAGAAAGGGATACAGACAGGAGCGTGAAAATGTAAATGAGGATTGAGAATGGGCAGGAAATGGGAAGAAAAGTTTTGGGTAGGAGGGAACATGAAGGGTTGTGTGTGTGCAGGTACGCTATAAAGTGTGGGAGGAAGAAGGAAGAGGAGACAAATGGAGATTGTTATGATCAATCCCCTCTCTGTAGGTTGAGTGATAACAGTTAGGAGGCTAATATAAGTTATTGCTGCGAGAAATGCGACAACGCGTCCTGATGCTTCGTCCGCTGTCACACAGACAGACTCGGATGCATCTACAAGACAGTGATATTCTCGATCACTGCAATAGCTTGAAGCGGAACTCACAACACCCAAGGTCCTTCTGGTCTCTTCTCATCTCTCTCTCTCATCCATCACACCCCTCAGCTCTACCTCTCACCTCCCTCACCGCCTCCCTCAATCTCTCTTGCACCTTATTCCTCCACAGTGTTGTCTGAAAAAAAACTTGCTCCCAAACAGCTGAAGCAAGAGAAAAATAGTGTTCTAGCAGAGTGTAAGCAAGGACAGAGGTGCGATGAAACTGAGAAGTTAAAGTAGTTAGAGCACGCCGCCCGAGTCGAGTCCCGATCAACCTTTTTTGGTTCAGTCGCGTCTTGTTTCCCACTCCTACCAGTGTCACTTTGAGTTATGTCTACTTTTTTTCCTTCCACTTACCGTACAGCTGTGGCCCCGTGTTATGCAATGTCCCTGCATTGTCTCATTTGCAGTCTTCAAGGCAATGCAATTTTGTGAAGGCACAGAGTTAAAAGCGAGAACACAATAGTGTTTTTCTCTCTGTTTTGTATCAACATTACATAAGCAAAAGGTAAAAATATCCGGACCTGTCTTTAAAAGCAGATGGTGTGGTTATGACATCAGGCTCGTTAAAGGCAGCTATAACTAGGAAGAGCCAAGGGTTGTTATGAAGTACACCGCTTTAAATCTAGCTTCCTCTTACTAACAAGGAGAAGAAATGTTCACTGTGTGTGTATGTGTGTGTGTGTGTGTGTGTGAGAGACGAGCTATGAAACAGAACAAAAGTACGTGCTGCAAAAATCTTTAAATTCTCCTCTCATCGTCTCTTTTCTTTCTCTATATTATCCTCCATCTTTGCCCCGACTGTTTCGCTCTCTCTTTCTGTGTGGGTATTACTCTGTCACTCACTGGAATGTGGGCAGATATGGGATCATATTCAGACTTCCAGATTCATTCTGCTAGCGACTCAGGAGCCAATATTAGCCACGCGGTCGTTGTTTTACCCATGAGCCCGTTGCCTTGGAAACGTTGCATAAGAGGGAGTGGGAAAGCGGGATGCCCCTTGCTGATTGGGAGACAAGGTGGCAGATCTCTCTTTTTCTCTCCCCCTGTCTTCCTTGTATCTTCCTCTTGCATCTTGTTCTTTACCCTCTGCTCAACACTTCTTCAAACCGTATGTGTCAAAACACAGGCGCTCTGACTGTCCTCTCATGCCACGTGTTGAATTAACTCACCACCCAGCACCTCTAAATAAAGCTGCACAGTCAAAAGCAGCCTTACAGTTAGTCTGCCCCACACCCAAGCTTCAACTAAATTAAAGCTCCTGCTGGAACAGTGATTTATAGCCCAATTGGAAATGTTTGTTCACACAGCGCTCACACACAAGCACCTGCATACACACTCGCACACACGCCGCTCCATGAGCCGTGTTGTGTGTCATCCTTGGCTGTGGGAGGCCTTGGCTGGTGTCAAGGAGGATAGCTCTGTGTTGATTCCAGTGAGACCACATGTTCAAGATTGCATGACTTGGTCCTCAACGGCTTCCATACAAGTAAGGCAGCGCTTTGTCTACATACCATGACGATGAAAGAGAGAGGGGGAGGGGTGGAGTATGAGGGAGGACAGCGAGTGAAGATGGCCTTGGCTCTGGAGACAGCACAATTTATCTTCTGTATCCTCACTGACTCCAACTATTTGCTGAGAAAAGAAGAAACGGAATAAGACCAGACGTTTAAACTTAATACAGTCATTCAGGAGTCAGTCTGCAGTTTTTTTCAAAAATGTCTGAAGAATATAACAACATGCTGCCTAACATACCAATGCAGGCAAAACCAGAGAAGTGATTACTGATTTAAACAAGTCCAGCCTACTGTAGGTTGCACACTTTCCAGCAGAATAACCTTAAATTGAGTTTTTTTTTTGCACAATTTACTTTTTTACACCATTTATCAAGCCAAGAAAAGAGCAGGGTGGGCAGCCCCTGTGTGAGGGAGCTGTCTTAATCCATGTGTTTAGCAAGCACCATCTGCTGCTTTTATTCAGATGGGAGTAGAAATATTTGGTTGATTAGGAGAGGATCTGTGTAGGATAGCCGCACCGTTACCACCAGTTACAAGGGACACACATGCTCGATTCCCGTCGACTGGTGTTTCGAAAAGGAAACGGAAGACGGTCACACAACATGCTCAACATGCAAGTGCTCAAATAAGCACACGTGCATTTGGATGAGAATGTGTGACGCACGCTAAGCACACACACCACAAAAGTGTTCAAAACACCGTAACACCATAGAGAGAGGCAGATATGTGGAGACACACAAGCTGAGCCGATTTTGAAGAATGCAAACACTTGTAGATGGATTAACAAGACATTTCTGCTCAGTGAGCTAATGCTAAAGAAACACAGGCAATGCATAACAATCTGAGCTATATCAGGACATGCTTAATTGCGCTTCATAAATGTTAGTTTGTGAGCTGTTTCTTTACAATAACTGTGTGGATACACATTGTGCCACCATGGTACAGGTCTAGAGAGATTGTCGCCGTAGTCTGAGTTTTGCTCAGCTGGTAAAACATTTTGTGGCAGGTTTAATCCACCGAATAAAGTTGGACAAACTGGTGCTTGTTCAAGCTTCAGGCTGGGTGCAGTTTATCACAGATTACATGCGTATGTTGTTAAAATAACCCATCCTTGTAGAGAATTACATAGAATTAGCTGAATGCTGTTTAATAAGATTTGTACACCATCATCCATGTCAGTTTATGTATTGTTTGTTATACCTTAAATACCCCTGTCTCATTTAAAAACTTTTCTATGTTTTTCTGTCTCCAGGTGCTGATCTTGGTGGTCTGATGGACCTGGAGTCTCTGTACCGTGGTGTGGAGCAGAGCATCAACCACACCCGAGCAGGGCGAATGCGCAGACAGAGCCTGGACAGGGCCTACAACATCGAGGTGCTGCTGGGCGTCGACGACTCTGTGGTCCAGTTTCACGGCAAGGAGCACGTCCAAAAGTACCTGCTCACGCTCATGAACATTGTAAGTTCACACACACTGAGGCACCTGTCACATAAATAGCTGACATTTGAAGTTATTTTTGATCTCAGATATATCATCACACACACAGTGTGCTATCACACAGCATATAAATGGATTGTCGTGTTCACCCATCACCCCAAATGCCCCAAAATGACATCTGTTGTCTTTCTTTAAAGAAATCATTAAACGGGAAAACTGATCCATTTGAGTTAAATGGGAAGTAAGTCACAGAGAGGTCAAAGAAAGAGAGTAAAACACACACACACGCACACACACACACACACACACACACACACACACACACACACACAACTGAATGAGGATTCAATTCCCTTTCTACATGTTCTCATCCAGCAATCAGCCGCAGGTAATCCTTTCTTCTCTATCTGAATATGATGAGATTTCATTTGTTGAGTGTGTGTGTGTGTGTTAGGTGAGCCCTGCACTCTGAAGGGGCTCCTAGATATCATTTCATCAGGCTTTGTGTCATGTCATCATTCATTGTGAGTGTGTGTGTGTGTGTGTGTGTGTGAGAGAGTGAGAGAGAGAGAGAGAGAGAGAGGGGGAGAGAGAGAGAGAGAGAGAGAGAGAGAGAGAGAGAGATGCAGAAACAGCAGGCAGTATGCTCTAGGCCACAACACTTAGCCAAGCACTCAAACTCCCAGTTGTTTTTACGTGTGTGTGTATGTGTGTGTGTGTGTGTTGGTGTGAACACACTGCAGACTTTAATCTTTGCAAATTAAACCCATGGTGAGAGTTCTGCTTTTGTACGCGTGCATGTGCAACATTTGTGTGCGCGTCTGTTTGTGTGCATGCCGCTGTTTGCTTTCGCTTGTATTGAGACCCACTGTGCACGGAACCAATCTCCGACTGTTAAGCAGGTGCAAGTATACAGCAAGAAATCCTGCCACACCTCTTTGTCTCAGCTCAGCGCTTGAGAAAGAACAAGAGCTGCCGCGCTCTGCCTCCCCTTTTAGATATTTGTTAGACAATATAGGAGAAGGGGATTCGCAGCCCTGTCGCAGCCCCCCTCTAATCTGTGGGGAAGTGATGGAGAGACAGAGGGAGAAGGAGTATTTTAAACAGCGCATTCGGAATAAATTACTGACAGCCAGATAAACAGAAATAAATAAATAAGGGCTGCCTCCCACGCATGGCATCTGGGCGACTTTCTTCTTGAAAGTTTGCTTTGCTCACTTCAGGATGGGTGTGCGCTCTCTCTCTTTCTCTCTCTCTCTCTCTCTCTCTGTTTTATTTCTTTCCCTCTCTGTCTTTCTCTCACTCTCCCAGTCTCTCAGCAGCACCGAGTCGCTCTACACTGAGCTCTTTTGCATCATTACTCCTCCCTGACTTGGGTGGTTTATGGCAACAAATCCTCAACGATGTTAAAAAAACTTTCCAAGTATAATGTGAGTGATAGCACAGGTTTATGAGAAGGCATACAGATTTGAAAGTATATTTGCCACAGGTGCCCTCTAAAGGCATATAATAACAGTAATAATAATAGTAAAACATTTTATTTAGCGCTTTATGGAGGTTTTTTGAGTTGTTGCAATAGTGTGGCCTTTTAACCACACAGAAAGATAGGAATACCTTTCTTCTTTTTAATGCCCTTTCCTTGAAAGGAGACATTAGGGACTGTAAAGGTGCAGTTTTAACACAGTTATGTCATGATGTCGTCTTTCCTCTCCCATCCCAGTATATTTCCTGCTTCCACCTGTTCGTCTCTCCTTAAATTCCTCTTTTGAGTTGCTCTGATTACTTCCAGGCTGAAGTGAGTATATCTGACAGAAAGGCTTCTGGATGTGTGTGTGAAGTGATCCTCCGTCTTTTGTTGCAGTAGCTCTTACGCTGTTGTACAGCCACCTTCAAAGGAAAGGAAAGCGCGTGCATTTCAGTACAAAAGGTTATCCTGTAAAAGTACAATATACGCTGTGTTTGTCAAAGTTTATTTTAACCCTCCTCATCAACCTCTTGTTTCCATCTCTTGTCTTTTTGCCTGTCTGTTTGAACGACTGCTGAAGTCACTTAAGGGTCAAGCTGGACAATTTTGTCTTGCATGTATGTGTGTGCGTGTTGGAGGATTGGGGGTGGTACTGCTGTCTGCCGGACATCAAAGTGCTCCCACAGAAAACCGCCAAATCCTGCAAAAGCAAAGTTCAACCGGAGTGTGTGCGCGCGTGTGTGTGTGTGTGCTTGTTGAATTAGATGTGTGTATTGGTAATTCTGCTTCCCACTCATTTCCCATGTGTTTACCTCCCATCGCCCATGTTGCATTTTTGTTCAATTGCATCAGTGTAGAAGAATGGGTCACACCACGAGGTATTATTTATGAATCATTTCAAATTACATCAGTGGATGAGAATGTGCATGAGAACAAATAAACATGAACATCGTAAAACCAAAAAGACAATAGGTTAAATATATGACAATGTGTGACTGAATAGGTTAAACAATGGATAAATGTCAGATGATCAAGGAATAAACGGACGAGAACTTTTCTACTTTCTTCTCCTTTCTCTCTCTCACTCAACAAAAAAATCATATCAGTTATTATGAAGATATCTAAAGAGATCTGATGTGATGGACTAAGGGCAAAGCTGGACAACTGGTTTTCCTGAATGACCTGAACGAAAGATCACATCACTGTTTGTATCCCGTTTCCTAACAACAGTCAATGTTGGTTTCTTTTAACCATGACCACAATTTTTCTATCATCATAAACAAAATATTTTAGACGTCTAAACTTAACCAAACCTGATCTATTGTGGTGGCAGATCGGAAAACATTCATATGAGTCATCTTGGACGGCAGAGACAAACAAGTTTGAAGGACCTGATTTCGGCCCTGTCACCATAGAATCTGTGTACATTTTTACACGGAAAAGAATATTGAAATCGTATGTAAATTTACAGTTCAATGTCCAAAATAATGTACATGTATTCTTAGATACAGTGCAGATAATTTACACAAAAAAGAAGTCCACAAAAAATAATAAATGAAAGCGGAGATATCTGTTGTTGCAAATGAAATATTTCAGTGATGTGGGATCTTTTCAAATTGAAAGACAACAGACCGAACATTGGCATTAAAGCTGAATTAGTGTGTGACGTACTTTATATTGAGTGTAAGTACACAAACAAGAAGAAATAAATCAGAAATGCAAAACCACTGTTGAATAGGTGCAGGATATGATTGAAATGAGACCTAAAAAAATTAGATGTATTTGTTTTGGGGGTGTAGAGGGAGCAACACAAAAGGGGAAAACAAACAAATAGAAAAATAGGAAAGGAGAAATGGTGGGCCGTGCAGGTAGCTCTGCGCTTGGACCCCAGCTGACGAAGTGGGCTGATATGGGCTCTTGAAAACAAGAGTGTAGTAGCAACAATGTTGTGGTAAATCCTGTAAAATATGCTGTGTGCCAAATGCCAAGTGGAGGCTATTGTGCAGTAATCTTCCTGTGGCGAACATCATGGTGATAGATTTAGTGGCCAAAAGTGATCTGTCTGTCTACCTGCCCGTCTCACATATTAATGGAGACCTTTAGAGCGGTGGCGCAAAGTGCTAATCACACTCTCCATGGATATGAATTGCTACTGCTGATGAGGGAGGTGTGTGTGTGTGTGTGTGTGTGTGTGTGTGTGTGCATGTTCAATTTTAATGATGCATATTGGTATACTCAGGTGTATTTTGTCTGCACCTTTATGCCTCCAGCATGTGATACGCATCATTTTTGTAAGAGCTGTCTGGAATTGGTGCAGATTGTTCAGTCTTGTCTTTACCAAAGCTTCTGCAGGCAGTGAAAAGTCATATTAATAAGTGGTAGGAAGAGCTGGGAAAGAAGAGGTAGTCCAGGTAATAATAGACACCTTGTTAGCTGGAAGTGTCACAGAAATGTAAGGAGCACTGTCACATGGAGAACTCAAATTCTGGGTCTCGGTTTTTAAATATTCCCGTGTGTGGTGACAAGGAGATGTAGAAAAGCTGTCCAAAGTCTTATCTAATTTATGTGGCACTCTAGCCAGATTTTATTTGATGACTCAGTTCTGTCTCATCAGCAGCTGAGAGTGTTTTTAATGCATATTTTCAAATTGTTTCCTAACAAATTTTAATTGCCTATTAAATGGAGCCCTCTCTCCATGAGGAGTTGATTAAAACACATGAGCTCAGTGTATGAAAATATTCACATTATTACACAGTCAGCTTGAATGTATTTTAAGCCTTTATGAGCTCATTACTACTCCCCTTAATCTTAGTAAGGGCAGATAAATGGACAGAAATAGACAGATCCATACCTTACATGTTATTTGAATATATATTTGACTATATAAAGTAAGATATTGTAATACTGCTGTACGTGTGAACCTGTGGATGAGGCTCGCTGCCCTGTGACTGAACTGCTTGTGTCGCCTTGCGTTTCACTCTGAACTATGCCTCCCTCATTTAGAGCACTCAGCCCCGTTTGCTTTGTATTTCCCAGCGTCGTCCTCCCTTTTCATGCTTCTGATTTTAATTTAATCTCCAACACAACTCAAAAAACAACCTGATTGACAGGCTGTAAACGCACCGAGAAATTAACGTTCTCCGATGCCGCTAAAGGTTTATTAACATGAGTTTTGTTGTTGTGTAAACATGAGTAAAACAAGCCTATAATTCGAATTACGATGCACATAAACAATGAAAACACCCTTTAATCAAATTATACATCTATGTGGTTAAACAATTACTGATTGCTGTGTCTTTGATATCACTCCTTGCTCCTCCTCTGCCAATTTTCTCCTCCCTTCTCTCTTCATTTCGTCCTCCTGCTTGCAGAGTTAAGTGACAGGCCCTGGCTGCATTATCTATCTGATAGTAATGATTTTGTGCCTTGCTGACCTCTAGGCCTGCATTAGTTACTGCACAGATAGACAGACAAATCTAGGCGACCTGTAGTGCGGGTAGGAAGTGATGACACCTGGCATCGCCCTTAAGAACGCCAGAGCACAGCCAAAAGCATTAATGAAAGACATGCCTGTATGGTTGTTAACAAGGAGCTGTGTGTGTGTGTGTGTGTGTGTGTGTGTGTGTGTATTCTGAGTGTGGATGTTTATGTGTGCATGCATAGATAAGCACATTGTCAGTCATTATTGTTTTACGGTTATGAAAGCTGCCATATCTGTCCTCTGGTGCACATCATCTGTCTGTGGCGTGTCCAACAACTATGCACACATCAAGCTAAAGCTGTGACCAAAAGGACAATAACCTGCCTCTGTGCATGTGTGTGTTTGTGTGTGTGTGTGTGTGTGTGTGTGTTGCATAAGAATGGAAGTTGGGGTGTCGAGGTCACCTGCAAGTCAACCGCCCCTAATTGGCCTAACAGTTGCCAAGGAAACAGGCTGGATCAGGCCAAGTGTGAACTGACCCACCCAAGTGTCCATGTCATCTCAGGAAACAAACACAGCTACACACACACACAGACAGACACACACACACACACACACACACAGAGAGTTACTGTGTGTCAGTTCCTCACTTATACTTCAGCTTGCCAAGATAACGAGGGAGTGAGACAAATGTAACCAAATGAGAGACAGAAATACTCGTAGGTAGCCAGACAGACAGGCAAGATGAAAACTGCAGACACACACACACACACACACACACACACACACACACACACACGCACACACACAGACACACACTCTCAGACAGGGTTAAACTGAGAAGACAACAGAACTCTCTGTATTTGTTTGGTGGTTGCTTAGCAACTCTGTATCTTTTTTAATGGGTAAAAGGAGAATCCAAAACACAGAGCTGAAGGTTGCTAAAAGAAAACTTTTTTTCTGTGTCCTCTTGTGTCCCTCACTCTGAAACTCTCAGACCGAACAACTTTGTATATTGTAAATATTATATTCAGTTGTGCAAATATAATTTTAAATCACTTTACTCACTTCACCATATACTTTTTACCATACACTTCAACTTGATGACATTTCAGAGGGAACTACGACATCATTTTTCTGCATAATAAGCACTTTACTTTTGATACTTTAAGTATATTTGCTGTAAATCCATCTGTACTTTTACTTAAAGTCTGTGTAAAGTAAGCATAAATATGCATTCCCAGTTTGTCAGACCAAAGAAGAAAGTGTTTTAACCACCCAGCCAATTTGAATGAATTTGAATTCTGGGCTGAAAACTGGTGAAAAACAGTTTTAACCTCTAACTCCACATTTCAGTAATATATCGTTCAAAGTCTTTTCACGTTTTCAGCAACTATTTTCCAACATATTCAATGTATTTTGAAAGAAATCTCAGAATTATGAATGCAGGAATTTCACTTGTCATTTAGTATTTTTACACTAACAATCTCAATATTTCTCCCGTCTGTATCACAATGATTACATTGACTATTTTTTCCCCTAAAGGCCAAATAATATTATTTCTGCTACACAGAGAAAAGTTACAAAAGGTCCAACAGGAATGTGTTTCAGTAATCAAAGAACTGTCCTGCTGGACTTCTTGGGCTTTTTGGACAAATTGAGCCAAAAGGTTGACGTTGTCAGGGAGGGTTTGTCAAAAGATACATCATAAGTGTATTAAGTGTTTTTGACCCATACAAGAGAAGTCCCAGTCTCTTCTGCATCTTTTGACCATTTGCTGAGTGCTCTTTTAATGTAGTTGTATTGCCTTAAAATACCTTATGATCACACAAGTAATACTCTTTCCTTTCCCTCACGTAATGCTCTGTTCCATATACAGTTGAAGGTCAAAAAGTCCCAGTTACTTTTACAGACTAATTGCAGCCTCCATTAGTTTTAGTGTTCCAGCTTGGAAAACCAACAAATGGATGCCCTGAAGCTTTGACTTCCCTGACGTGAAATGTCTTCCACTTAAACTGCTTATGTCATGTGAGTGATATTTGGCTACACTAGCTACTTAGCTTCCAATACTGGCAACTATAAACTTTACATTTCAGAAGGTTAAGTAGTGTGTTTTCTCATTCACCACACATGTGCTTCTAATAATACAAGTGCCAAAGCTGAAAATCAAACATGACTTTATTTTGAGGTTTCTGAAGTTGATGTAAAGCTTTAAGTCTCAGCCATGTTTATATGTTGAAGTAATCCAAAATATTTATTCCAGATGGTTTGTGGTTAACAAATTAGGATTCTGACTCGAAGGATTGCTCCACTGGATTTTTCCTAATAGGATGCTGGAATTTCCGACTTTACACCACGTATGGAACAGAGCATTAGGTTACTCCAAATGCCTCCTCTCTTCTTTAAAAACCCTTTGCCGCAGCTCTATGCTACATTTGTTTTCTAAGAAAGCATCTTTTCCACTCCCTTTCAAGCTCTGCTCTTCTCTCACTTTGCCTCATTGCTCCTTCTCCCTTCTCTCCTCAGCTTCTTGTCTCTGTCCCTCTGCCTCTATGTCTCTATAGCATTCCTCAACTCTTCCTTCCCCTTGCTGGGTGTGTCTGCAATTTTGTTCTTCATCTCTGTACCTGTGTGTGTGTGTGTGTGTGTGTGTGTGTGTGTGTGTGTCGGTGTGTGTGTGTGTGTGTGTGTCGGTGTGTGTAGGTGTGTGTGTCTCTTTCTCCACAGCGTGTCCATCAGCCATCTCATTACTGCTGTCTGTTTTTACATCCCTTTGCCTCATTAGGCACCGCACACAGCCACTGAGGACAGCAGGCCTCAACTCCTGCGCCAATTTACCCTTCTCTCTCTATTCTCTTTCTCTCTTACTCTTGCTTGCTCTCTCTCTTTCTCTCTCTCTCTCTCTCTCTGTTTTTTCAAAAGTATAATGCTCTCTGCATCTCCCTTGTCACACATTACCTTGTTTCCTTGCATTAGGCTCTTTCCTTCCTTTGCATCTTTCTTCCTTCATCTCCTCTCTATTTGTGCTCATGGGAAACTGAGTTTGGGTTCCTTCTCTTCTAGTCTCTCATATCTCATAGCACATTTGCAACGAATGGTTTTATTCGCTGTTAATAAGTTACAGACGAAGGGTTTATAATTACTGTATATTATAAGACATTTATTAAAAGAACTTTTGGGCTTATAGGTTGTAGAAAAATCTCTAATTACCTTCTGGAAATCTCAGCAAAAACCCAATTTTTAAAGTTTGCATTGTGGGAAATACACTTATTTTCTTCCAGATAGTTAAAAGAAAATGTTGACAGTCATATCTGTCCGTTAGATATGAAGCTACATCATAGTAACTCCAGATAGCCACCCAAGAAATAGTCAATGATACCAAGATGAGTCCCTAGAAACATTTCGTTAGCAAAACCATTGTTTCCCTATGGTACGGAGCACCTAGCACGCACTACTCTTGCAACATGCAAGGAGTCACACCACTTGCCAGTGTCACACTTGGCCAAAGCAGTCAATCAAATCAAGCAAAAAGCGGGCTTCACTACTTTACCACTTCCTTTCTGTTTTGATGGCAGTAGATGTGATAGGATTGGTGGAACAGATGCAGAAGTGGGATTAACATTAACGGGCCAACTAACAAAACAAACATGGAAGATAACAGTTTCCCTTTTTTGTTGTATGTCATAAACCCCAAATCTCAGCTTTTATAGGGTTTTTTTCCCCCTTCCCATCCAGTAGCATTACAACATCTAATCATATTTGATCACCTGGTTGCACATGCAGCCCTGATCCACAGGCGCACCAGCTGTTTTGCCCGACACGCTTTGCCAAGGTGTGTTTTAAGCGGCTGCTCCTTACTCATAACTCCCTGTAAAACCACAGCTTGTTGTTTTTAGTTTTCGTTTTTTGTATGAATTAGGCAAACCAGATATAACGAGTTAGTTAGCAACCTTCAGGGGCTTTTGTGATGTTTGGACAGAGCCAGGCTAACTGTCCACCATACACACATGAGAGTGGTGTTGAGCTTCTTATCTAACTCTCAAAGAAGAAAGCAAATAAGGACATTTCCCCAAATGTCAAACTATTCCTTTAACTTTTTATTAATATTCATAACTTTTATTTATACAAACTTGATGGATTATTAAAGAAAATCCTTCACTTATGACTCACGCTTGACATTTATAACTGCAGATCTGATGGCTTATTAGAGTGAGAAAGCACTTATGAGCATTAATTAATGGATTACTAACATCACAACTTAGCGTTGTTCTCATTATTGGTTTGTAAGTCATCTACAAAGGATAATTTTAATATTTATTAACCATTAATAAAGCTATTATTATTATTTCAACCTGCAATCCTTTTAGATATTATTTTGTTGTGTTTCTTTAACAGTTGTTCTGTCTTGTGTTTCTCTGTGTGACTCCAGGTGAATGAGATCTACCATGACCAGTCTTTGGGAGCAAAGATCAATGTGGTGCTGGTGCGGATTATCATGCTTGGCTACGGCAAGGTAAGACAGGACAAGACACAAGTTCTTTTGAAAAGTCGACCGAGACAACCGCCTTAAGTACCTACAGTAAGAACAGCAAAGTCGTACACACACACACACTCATAAACAGACACACAGACACATATACGCACACATCAGCACACACTGATGCCCGGAGCCTGTTATTCCAGTGGACCGAGCAAAAGAGGAACTAAAAGCATGCAGCATCCCAGGGGAGTGTTTCCAAGTCGCACGCCTTCACAGTTCAGCACCAAAGCACACAAAAACTCTGCCCGTTATGCAATCAGCCTTCCTCCCAGTAGGCTGCAGCACAGAATCATGGGAAGTCCAGGCAAAGATAAACAATCAATGATAGCCCTCCCTCATTCATAAACAGAGAGACCGGACGATGGGGGTAGCATCCTTTTCTGCTTGCCTGTAACTTTATCTGCTTGTCTGTGCTGAAGGGATGAAGACAGAAAGAGAGATAAAGCGAGAGAGGGCAGGGATTACCCAACAAATGGTTTTATTGCTGGATAGGTGCTCTGTGATACATTTATGCTGCTGTAGTCTTATCTCTTCCCCTCCTTTCTACATGTCTACAGTCGCAGTGGGGCCTTGGAAACACACACTCCCACACACACACACACACTCCTACATTGGTCATTCTGGACCAGCCCCTATGCAGCTTCGGCCAAAGCTCCGGCTGTCCATCATCCCCAATTACCGTGGCAACAGAGCTGCACCCAGACAGCCTGCAGATTGGCTATGTGACCCTGAATGCAGGCGCACCCACACACACACACACACACACACACACGCACACACACACACACACAGACACACAGTCCAACACAACATGTACACATGGCACACAATTACAAATGCATCTTTAAAGATCATAAGAACACACTGAAACACACACGAGCACCTGATGAACATGATAAAGCACACACACACGCGCGCACACGTGTACAGCGCACTCTGTCTGAGGAGTGTTTGTGCAGAGGCAGGCCATATGTCTTCTCTGCAGCACACTTACACGAGACACACTCTTCGCAGTTTGATTCAGCTGTGCATTGTGCATGTGTGAAAACAGCGAGGAAATGTAGACACCAAGGCGATAAAGGAGCAGAGATCCTAATTAGGAAGGAAATGAGAGTTGAAAGTGAATGACAGGAATTGCTGGCATCACGGTGTTTGTGCGGCTGTCAGTATCATGTATTTAATTTAAAGTAAATATTCTGTAATTGGGCATGTTTTTGATTATTAGTGCATTGCTCATTAACAGGCAGCCCTGTATTCAGTTTCATGTTCATCATTGAACGCATTAAGTTTATGGGATTCTAAGCATTATTATGTGATTACTGTGGATCCTTTGGAATATGTGTGTGTGCGTGTGTGTGTGAGAGAGAGAGTGTGTGTGCTGTACACCTCAGCAATTTGCGAGATGTGCTGATAATTTATAACATTGTGACACTGCCCCCTACAGGGTTGAATAAAATGTTGCCGTACCAGAGGCAGGTTTAGTTCCCTGTTTTTGTATAATCTTTATACTCTCTTCTCTTTCCGTGTGTCTGTGTGTGTGTGTGTGCGTCTTTCCAGTCCATGAGTCTGATTGAACTCGGGAACCCATCTCAGAGTCTGGAGAATGTGTGTCGCTGGGCCTTCCTGCAGCAGAAGCAGGACACAGGGGATGCTGAGTATCACGACCACGCCATCTTCCTCACACGACAGGAATTTGGTCCCACGGGCATGCAGGGTAACGAATGACACGAACATGTACTGAACCCTTTCTGTTTAACATATAGTGCAGGCATCCAAACTACGCGCCCACTATCTTGACGACCTAAAACTCATAAGTGGACGCAGAAAACTCCCCTCTTCCTTCCTTCGCCTCATACAGCTGCATAGTGCACTGTGGGTTTGGTGGTTGGTGGTTTTCTGTGCAGCAGAGTGCAGGCTAACAGGCAGGCCCAGGGGAGAGGCCTCTAAAGGCAGTGGCCTAGCTATCCAGAAGCCCTTCAGCTGCCCTTGGGCTCAGCCTTCAGCAGCAGAAAATCAATAGGCAGAGCAGGGCCAGCCACAGTCCCACAATTAAAGGCAGTCCGGGACAGACAAGCACACAGGGAGTTGGAGATTGGCATATATACGGGTGGAAGGCGATGGTTTAGGGTTAGGATTAGACACACAAACATGCACACGTTTGTGTATGTGTGTGTGAAAGAGCACTGTGTGTGTCCATCTGTAAGTAGTATACATTATGCATATCTTGGGATAGATAAGTCTCACAGATCCCTTGACTGATGACTGCACATAATTTAAGCAGACGTGTATTTCAGTGTATGGAGACTGACTTCAAATATTGTTCAAATGTTATTCAATCTAGGAATATGTACACAAATCAAATCATTTGATTGGTTTAATTAATTAATTTATACTTGACCTTTGACTGTCTGAGAAAGTTGTTGTGTCTACTAAATGTTTTAGCATTCATTTCTCTTTAAAGATCACCGGCCTTCAAATCCTGACAATTGCCTCCTTTCCTGGTTGCCTAGGTTACGCCCCAGTGACGGGCATGTGCCACCCTGTAAGGAGCTGCACTTTGAACCACGAGGACGGTTTCTCCTCTGCATTTGTGGTGGCACACGAGACCGGACATGTGTAAGTGTAATTGCCATAATTATGTCTTCAAGCCTGCTCTCGTGGGACAACAAAAGACAACAACAGCAGTCACTTATTATTGATTTATTACAGTTTTGGCCCTTTGGTCACCTCAGCCGATATCTGATTAGAGAATTGCTGTTACCTCCCTCCTTTTGTTCTTCTCCTCCTCCCACATGTTCCTCATCTGTCTCCACTGGTTCATCTCCTTTCCCGTCACCTCCCTCCCTCTCTCTCTCTCTCTCTCTGCAGGCTGGGGATGGAGCACGACGGTCAGGGGAACCGTTGTGGAGATGAGGTGCACATGGGCAGCATCATGGCGCCACTGGTGCAAGCTGCCTTCCACCGCTTTCACTGGTCCAGATGTAGCATGCAAGAGCTGGGACGCTACCTTCAGTAAGACATAGACAAAGGCACACAGATGTCGATGCTTTCATCAATAATTTTTGTTGATGTTTTGTGAAATTAGTTATTAAAGTTATTAGTCTTACTGACAAAATACTATTGTTTTCAAGCTGAGGAACCCACATTTTGACTCAAACCTCTCATTAAAACTTCTTTAATTACTTTTCTTTGGGTCAGTTAGCTTCTGAAAGTGAAAAATAAAAATGATCCACTTGAATAAATTACAGCTTTTAAGTGTATTAGAGCAAAACAAATAGTTGATTAATTGATTAGTTCAGTTAACGAGCAACTATTTTGACTAATTAAGTGAGTTTTTAAGTGAAAGTGGCAAAAATTTATGGGTTACAACTTTTCAAATGTGAATGTTTGCTAGTTTTCTTAGTACAAAAATGAATATCCGAAATATTAAAGTATGTTTGGGATATTGTGCATTTTTCACTATTTTATGACATTTTATAGACTAGATTATCACTTAAAAAAATATCATCAGATTAATCAAAACTGAAAATAATCATTAGTTGCAGCACTTTTAATTCTGCATAATGACACTAATAAATGAATGAAATAAATTAAGTATGTAACTCTTCTCGCAGTTCCTATGACTGTCTCCGTGACGACCCATTTGACCACAACTGGCCCTCGCTGCCTCAGCTTCCTGGTTTGCATTACTCCATGAATGAACAGTGTCGCTTTGACTTCGGTGTGGGCTACACGATGTGCACCGCGGTAAGACATCCCCATAGTCTGACATACTTTACTAAGATAGCTAGAGTTTGCCAACGCTAACTAACTGCACTAACATACTGAAAGCAAGTCACCACCAATCAAGCTTAGCATCACTTTATCTTCTGAGATGATACAATTTTTCAGAGTTGAGGGTAAGCTCACTTTGAATTCAGTCTGTTCAATTAATTCAGAATTTGCTGACTTTCACTGTGGAACATTTGTATGGGAGCTCCTGACCTCTGAAGGTTTTCATAGTGTATTGAACGCAGCACTGACATCTCTTTCTGATCTACATGGTAATGAAAGAATCACACATACACAATTATTCACATTCTTCTGATGTCCTCTGCTTTCCTCTCCCGGCCTCTGGTGGGATTGGCATCTTGCTTTAAAAGCAGGTAATTGTTTTTTATAGCTATTCCTTTTTTCTGTTATTAATGTTAATTATAATAAAGCGTATTTATAATAACACAACACATACCTTGATACTGCAGTGCCTTTATATGAACCTGTCACAAATAGTATTTCTGTAAACACAAAACATCACACAGTAGACGAGCTTCACCCAGCTTCAGCATCTTACCTTGCCCCTGTCACCCTCACCCACTCTATGACTGTGAAGCCACTGTGGCACGCTGTTGGGAAGCTGTTGCTTGATTGACAAAGGGCTTGTTCAGGGGCTTTGCACACATTGCTAGATTACCCTCTATTCTCTTGTCAAACCCATTCCCCTCAGCTACAAAAGGCGGGCCAGTCAGGAATGCAGGTAAGGTAACCTCACCTCTCGGAAGACATGTGGCCCGTCATTTGTTTTTCTCAGATTTTCTTTTTCTATTCGTCCTCTGAAGTTGTAATTATTTGTAATGTTGCTCCTTACTTTTGTTTTTACTGTACTTTGTTTCTCTGTTCTACCCATCGTCATCTTTTGGACTTTAGTCTGCAGGATTCTAAAATGCTCATTTCAAGAGAAAGTGGCTGTAAAAATCCCTGAAAACACTGTGACTCTACTGGTTCAGTGGCTATGGCATGGTTCAACAGCTGAACCGTACCATACCCCGACTCTTTTCCTGCAAATCTGTGTTAAATCACAGCAGCTCTGGCAGGGAGAGCCTCATTTTATTGGCAAACTCACGACTATAAACGAGTGGAAAAGGTCGGAAAGATGTCTTTCCCATCCAAGGAGAAATGGCTGAGCCAGAACAGAGGCTGTTTTTCCATGTTTCACTTCAGCTTTTAGGATCCTCCAGTCTGATGTCATTGGTGATTACCTACCACAGTCTAGCCATTGATTGTGATTCGCCCTCTGACCTGTAAAGGTCCCCTGGGGTCATGGTGGGTAGGGAAGTCTGTGGAAAGGAGGGAGGAGGGCACCGCCCCTCAGACACCGGACTGCAGGTCGGTTTGGTGGTATCCTCATCAATGGTTCATATCAGAGAATTTGGTCATTGATCTGTGTCTAGGGGCATTTTAGAGGTCAATGAGACCTCACCTTTTGGCCTTTTAACCTTTCACCCTCTGCTCTCTGACCTCCCTTGTGCCCCAATTAAACCACGGGCTGTCTCATTTTGAGAGTCTTGTCTCTCTCTCTCATCCTTTGGTTTAGTTTGCATGAATGGCTGTGTGTTTTTCAGTGGAGCGTAGTGTACAGTGCAGTGACACAGTACAGGGCCGGTGTTGTTATTGTTGGGTATTATACTGTTGTGGTTATTGTTGTAGTGATCTTCCTCTTCTCATCTCTATTTTTATTTCTTATTTTCAGTGTTTAGTCTCAGTCCAGCTGTCTCATGATGGTTGACTTGTTTTATTAGAGCTCAGTCTGTTACCCAGTGTGTGCACTGTAGGGCTTTTAATTGTAAGGAGTCTCTCTCTGTGCCTTGCAGTATCGCACATTTGACCCATGTAAGCAGCTGTGGTGTAGCCACCCAGACAATCCCTTCTTCTGCAAGACCAAGAAAGGACCACCCATCGATGGCACCATGTGTGGGAATGGGAAGGTATTTATACACTAATTGTACTTTAACATACATTCTGTCGAAGAAAAATAATTGGGCCGTGCACTGCATCCAAATACCAACCACGTCTTGTATTCTTGGCCTGTTTCAGCATTGCTTTAAAGGTCACTGCATCTGGTTGACCCCAGACATCATAAAGCAAGATGGAAACTGGGGTACATGGAGTGAGTTTGGCCAGTGCTCCCGCACCTGTGGTGGAGGAGTACAGTTTCGCACACGCGACTGTGACAATCCTAGGTATGAAACTGTGTTCTGAGTCTGTTAGCAAGCATACCTCGATATGAGTTCTTGATAGATAACCTCTAATATTTATTGCACTGACTTGTGATAGTGATAATTACAGAGAGGCAATTTGTACGAGTGTTAAATGTGTCATTTCCAGCGCAGGTTTTTCAAATATCTAATATTTAAATAATCTAATGAATTTTAGAGGTGAAACACAACACCCGTTTTCAATGATGTATGCGCCCTCTGCCCTTCAACCCTATCAGACCAGCCAATGGAGGCCGTACCTGCGTGGGGGCGACTTATCAGTTCCAGATGTGCAATACTAACGAGTGCGAGGATATCTATAGTGACACGCGAGAGGAGCAATGCCACGCTTGGGACCCTCGCTATGAAGTCCACAGCAACAAGCACCACTGGCTGCCTTATGAACACCCAGACCGTAAGTAGTAAGGGATGAAGTAGTTTGGTGAAAAGCTGGGCACAGAAAGAGGCTGTCAGAGCAAAGATAGCAGCCTCTAAGTGATGATACACTGTGGAAGTTGTAAATATGAATGAAAGCCAAAAAGAGGAAGCAAACACATAATTCTTGAATGCGGTGTGGGTTTATATATATAGGTTGTGTTCTGTTATGGTCATTGACATCTGGCCGTCCTGCTGAGTACAGCTTTGAGCTACGACTACACCCTCCAATAAAAGCACTCTTTGAAAATCTCTTTAAAAACAATCTTCTTTGAACTTGGTGTCTTCTCTTTCTCCATCCCATCGCTGATGTCATTTGGACCTCACTAACCTCCACCTCCATTGCTCTCTCCGTACATGTATCAGTTGGCATATATGGACAAAAATCAGATTCTTAAGTTCTCGATTTAATATCCAAACGGTCTTTACATTACTGAGAAGTTTAAAATGTGTTTATGTGTGTGGTGGTTGTCACACACACCCAGTGCCTAAATGGAGGTGTCACTGCCGTCCTGAAAGGTATTAAATTATCATCCAGCTAAGGGGCAGCTCCAGACTAAAGTGCTGAGCTGTCTCCATATCTAATTGGAGGTCACGCTATGCACGCTCTGCTAAGAGGGGCCCTGCTAAATTGTTTTTCTCCGTTCTTATCATTTCTAAATGCCATATTTTTCAGCTAGTCTTTCTCATAAGTCTCAGATTACTTTTCCATGCGTGTGTGTGACAGTGCGAGCACAGATGTGCGTGTTTGTGTGTGTGTGTGAGAGAAAAAAGTGAATAAGGAGGTGAAATTGAATTCCATTCATGGTCTGTCATCTCCTGAGTTCCAGATAGTGTGAGAAGAGAAAAAGAGTGTTTCTGCTCCGAGTGTGAAATTGTAGTATTTGTTTAGAGACGTTTGACACACTGTTGCTTTTTCGTCTCTATTTGGGTCTTCTCCCGAGTCAACAGATATACTGTAAATTACTCTTGAGCAAAGAAATGTGACACATTAGGCTGTCCTGTGTGGCAGCAGCTATTTAGAGGGATTAATGATCAGAAGCCTCAGATTGTCTCCTGTTTTTTAGTGTTTTTCATGTCTCCTCAGATTCACCAGTGTGCAAAATATAGATATAGATATATAATATCTTAGGGGGTCTGTGAACCTTCAGTTAACACCTTGGACCTCCTAAAAACCTCAAAATCTAAATTTTTATTTATCTGCTTTGTACATATTGAAGGTTGAAGAGCAGTGTGGAAAATGTAGTGGCAGCTAATGAACCGTGTATCTTGCTGCTGCTGCGTGGAAAGTATAAATACAGGCTATCTAGTATATTTAATCTCTGCGGTTTTGCGGTTTTATTCCACTGCATATTTGAAAAGTCCCTTGAAGTCCAGTAAAAACACGGTAAACCATTCAATATGCAAAACAGAAGTGTACTAAATCTCTAAAAAAAAAAAAAGTTTTTAGTGATAAGAAAGAGATTTGTGTGTGAAATTTGTGTTTTTAGTAAAAACACAAATTTCCAAAGATAAATTCAAAGAAACAGTGTGGTTGGACTTATTTCTCAGTAGTATTATTCTTTATGGAATAGAGGGTGTTGAGTGGCTAATATACTTTATACATAAATCTAAAAATATATTCTAAAAATATAAAATTATACTGTGACTCTCCAGTATAATTACATGGGCTCCCCCAATGACTATAACATATTTTACAAACCGTAGAGGAGATCTCTGAGAAGGGAATTCATATATTGTTTCAAGGTGTTCTCGGTTCAACCCAAGAAAAGTGTGTTTTATCCACATATTGTAATTCTACAGTAGCACGTCTGCCACCTGCTTATTAGTGTCAAGGCACTGTGAGACAAGGTCTCTGGATTATGTCCATCTGTAATAAACGTGATGAAGTAGGAGTGTTCATTTTCACTAGGATGAACTGCCAGGTTTTGTCTCTGGAGGCTCATGTAGTTGTAGTATGACTCACACAGACAGACACAATGAGACAGAGCGTCACGCTGACTCATGGAGAGAGCTTATTCAGAAAATGAAAAAAAAAAAGAAAAAAAGAAATCACATGTTGGTTGTAATGATGAAATCATCAAAATGGATCGCAAACGTGCCATTCTGATGCAATCGTTTGAAGAATTGTGTCATATTTGTGTGTCTGTGTTTGTCTTCCAGCTAACAAACGCTGCCACCTGCATTGCCAGTCCAAGGAGACACGAGATGTTGTCTTCATGCAGAGAATGGTCCTGGACGGCACACGTTGCTCATACAAGGACCCTCACAGTGTGTGTGTGCGTGGAGAGTGTGAGGTGAGGAGACTTTATGTGTGTGTGAGAAGGAGAGCAAGACAGCTGCATGTGTTTCACATATATGTTCAGATGTGTTAAACTTTCCGTGTCCTCATGAACAGAAAGTGGGCTGTGACGGTGTGGTCGGCTCCTCAAAGCAGGAGGACAGGTGTGGAGTTTGTGGAGGAGACAACTCCAGCTGCAAAACCTTCAAAGACACCATCACACGTACAGCCAAGAAACAAGGTGAACACACACAGTCGGTCTCATCTAGGACAGATTTGACTTGGTTCCATCAGCAGTTGTCTATCATCCTTGTAAGTTCAGGATAAATAGTTGGCCAGTGTCCTTCACATATAGTCTGTTCACGTTCCCCACCATAGCTATGTTCAGCTAAACATCGCCCTCTAGAGGATGATTTGTAATAATGTCCAAACCTCGGTGAGCTCTGAGTTTACATGTTTCCACGAGAGTCAAGAAGTTACATCAAACCTCACACAAGCTTATATATATATCAGATAACTCTTGACGTCGGGACAGACCTACATCACAGCACCAAAATTCCCAGAAACAGATGTTTACTCTGGATAGAAATAGTCACAACTGCAAGGCTTTTAACCAGTGAGCAGAGGTACATGGTTGAAATGAGTAAGAGCTCTTTACTGGATTAGCTGAGGCTCTCAGTCAGGAAACTGTGCAATGAGCTTTTGATGATGTTGGAGTCACAAACCAGATGTTTGCTTTCCTTTCAGGTTTCCTCAAAGTTCTTGAAATCCCCAGAGGAGCGAGACACTTACTGATCCAGGAGCTGAAAGCAACCTCGCACAATTTAGGTATTTTCTTTTTCAGTGTTTATTTATTGTATTTTATTGTATACATCTCTGTGGTAGAAGTGTAATGAGTGTGTATTTCTCACACATCTGCAGCTGTAAAGAACGTGGCATCAGGACTGTTCTTCTTGAACGGAGAAAATGAATACCCAAAATCCCACTCGGTCATAGAGAAGGGTGTGGAGTGGGAATATGAGAATGACAACAACAAGGAGACACTGCAGACCACTGGTCCCCTCAGACATGGAATTCTGATCATGGTACACATTGAAATCAATGAAAATAGTCTTAAATTTGGTTTTACACAAGCATTGTCTGCGGACCGAATTATCTAAATATAAAAAATGTCCACTTTTTTCATGGTGATCCTTCTGTCTGCAGATGAAATTACATGGAGATGAGGATGTGAATTTGTCGTATAAGTATATGATGAACATGGACAGTGACACTGCCATCCAGAACAACATGCTGGTAGAGGACAGTGCCTATGAGTGGGCTCCAAAGAGATGGTCCTACTGCTCCAAGCCCTGCGGTGGAGGTACAGTAGCAAAAGGAAAATACTTGTTGTCAAACTGTCTGGTCACTGAGATCATTTCCTGTTTGCATGCCTGTTTTTCTGTTTCTGCGCTAACATTTGTTCATTTTTCCATCCCCTCTCGCTGTAGGGAAACAGTACCTGCGATATGGCTGCAGAAGAAAAGTTGACAGTAAGATGGTCCACAAGAGCTTCTGTAACAAATCCAACATGAAACCTAGAGGAGACACCAGAGACTGCAACCAGAAGCCCTGCCCTCCACCTATGTATGCATTGTATTTATGGCACAGACTGTAAAGATATTACTTATTCAATCTAACAAAACTTTTTCTACATTCATCTGGCCCTTTTTTCTCCTCCTCTTTCATTGTTTACTTCAGCATTTTGACATCTTGAATGCCCTCGCAACTCCTGTTTCTCTCTTTCTTCCTGTGATGTTCTCCAGTTGGGTGACAGGGGAGTGGCAGAACTGCAGCAAACCATGTGGAAAGACGGGAATGCAAATCCGCTCGGTCAGCTGTGTCCAACCGTCAGATGACAACACCACACGCCTCATCCACAATAAACACTGCAACGACGACCGGCCCGAGACTCGCAGACCTTGCAACCGACACCCTTGCCCCACCCAGTGGAAAGTTGGACCGTGGTCACAGGTATGAAGGCTGACTGGGAATCAAAACTCAAACAGCAAAATGGAAAACAATGTTTGGCCGACTTGGGTTTTTTGCAGGGAAATTCTTCAGCTGATATCTTTGTATCAAAGCCCAACAGCTGGTATTTTTGTGAGACATTCGATATTTTAAATATCACAAGACTTTCTCAGAACTGTACTCTTGGCAGGATTAATCTAAAAGATATAAAACAGATCATGTGATATTGACTCTTACTACGGATGGATCGAGGGATGAATTAAACAGACATGACATTCATGTACTTGCATTTGTGCTGCTTTACATTTTGTGTAGACTCTGTGGAAACATTTCATGTGTGTTATATGTCACAATGTGTTTGTCCTGTATCACCAGTGCTCAGTGACATGTGGTAATGGGACCCAGCAAAGACAGGCTCTGTGCCACACCAGAGACAACACCATCGGCCTGTGTCTGGACAGTAAGCCCGACACCATCAGAGTCTGTCGCCTGGATCCTTGTCCGAGTGAGTGTTGAGAAATCTCCAAATTCTTTCAGCAGAATCACCATGTTGCCAGATCTCAGCAGTTACTGGAATTATCCACTAATATCAGTATATTAAAGGGGAGTAATGTGATCACAATAACCATTAAAAGAGGTCACTTTTTTTACTACTATGTCTTGTCTCTCTCCTCTTTTTTCTGCAGAGGGCTCATCAGACCTCAACAAGAACGGCAACATCCTGATCCAGTGGCTATCTCGCCCCAACCCCAACTTCCCGAAGATCTCCTCACGTAAAACCTCCCTCTATAGTTCCCAGCCTGGTCTCCACAGCGGCAGCCGCAGCTGCATGTCTGTCCTCTGCTGGGCCCTGCCCATCTCTGTCCTCCTGTCTCTGCAGGGCCGGCCCCGGCTGGCCCCCTGACCCGCCCCTCTCCCACGCCCCGTGCCTGTGCCCACGCCCGTGAGCGAGCGGCAAAGCTTTCGCTTCTCTTTTGGGGGGGGGATGTTGCCTCTCTCTCTCTGTGTCTGAGACGGCTCTGACTGGGGGGGGAGGTCTCTGGCTCCTGTGTGTGCTAGTTGGTTCTCTCTTGCTCTGTCTCTCTCTCTATCTCTCTCTCTCTCCTTTGTGGAGCATTGTGTTGTAACCGCTGGCCAGTCGAAAACTCAAAAGATCAACAAAAAATTTGATGTGAAAAGGATTTCGAAGTGGCAAGGCGGACAGGTTTTCATTGGCACCTCCTGAGACGTGTCGAAGAGCCGTTCATGTGTGAGGGACCCCCCTTTGCATTTGGCGGCAATGTTTTGCGCGAGCTAGCTGCGTGTTGTCATGGGTTACCACTCCTGAGATGCAGCTGCGCTTTTTTCTTTTTGTAGCGCACTGTCATTGTGGGGAGAAACAGGTGTGAAAATAAACAGAAAGGGTATATAAATATCTATATAGAAAAAAAAAAGTTATAAAAAAAAATATGAAAGCTTTATTGTGAATGTGATCTTGTCACAATGAGGACATCTTTGCTAAAGTGCTCATCTGACATCCTGGTTCCATTCGGGGATGAGAATGGCGTCTCATTCTACGTTCCATTCTCAGATTGACAGGAACTCAGCACAGGGACAGGAAGTGACATCAGTAAACCCTTTGATTTTGGGGGGAGGGAACTGTGGGGTGAAGACGAATCTTGAAGTAAAGGCTAATTTAAAAAAGAAAGAAAGAAAAAAAAAACAGGGTAGTCTGACCGCTTGAGGTTGCTTCCCATTTCACCTCATCATCAGCCATCCTCTCTTTGACTGTTATACTGAAGTTCAATAAATGCAGCTTATTTGTGCTTGCAGACTTTAAACAAATACATCTATAAATATATTTGTATTTATATATACCTATAAATCTAAATCTATATGAGTAACAATAATATTAATAATGTTTTACCATGAATAAGCTGTAGCTTATTTGCCTAAAACCTTTGGACTGCTATTGATCGCTTAGATCCTTGACTGTTATGTGTATTTTTTTATTGATTTTACATGAATACAGATGAATATTTAATAAAGGTAAAGTGTTTCGGGGGGAAGGGGTTAGACCTATATTATGCAGGACTTGGTCAGTTAGTTGCCTCTCCATTCTCTCAGATGGATCAATGGTTTACTGTCGTTTTCTTTAAGGATAGGATCACGTTTTGTCATGCACATTTGCATCCATCACCTGCGTGCGTGTGTATATATGTGTGTGAGTGTGTGTATCTGTGTGTGTATTTGCATGGATGCATGTTTGTCTTGTCTGTGTAAGCTTAGATGGGTGAGTATATGAATGATATGAAGGGATTGAATGATATATACTAGTCTTGTCGATGAAAGTGTGTGTGCGATTGTGTTTGTGTGTGTATATATGTGTGCGTGTATGTATATATGTGTGTGTGTATGTATATATGTGTGTGTGTGTGTTTGGATGTGGATATGTGTATGGAAGCGTCATCATTCGGGCTTTTACTCATCGCGATCAGATACAGAAATACCTCATAAACTTGATTTAAGAGCGTCCGATGATCTCATTTTATTTTGATGAACATTAACCATGTGAACAATGCCTTATCTTGGATTGAATGTAATGGCATTTATCTGTGAAAGAGATGGCTTTACTCATTCAAAGTTTCACTTGGAATAGAGGCAGCTTCAAACCAACTTAACAAACTCACACCCGCCAACCATCAAACCTACCAAGGTGATGTTGGACCAATGTCCGACTACTGGGAAGGGTTTACAAAGGGCCTAGGGTATCGACACATATGGCATCTAGAAAAAAAAAAAAAAACACTTCAGACTTGTCATTGTATTGTGATCACATATTTCTGTTGTGACTATGTAGCGAGCTATCCAAGGTTTCCTTCTGCTGGAGTTGGACTGTATGAGACCAAGCCAGACCTAGCAGTGCGACTGTATATAACATTGGTGTTGACTGTATTTAATAATGTTCATGACTGTTATCTTCTTCTATAATATTCTATACTATGGGTAACTGTTTTGTGGCTTCACTGGCCTGCTGCGTGGGGCTGGCTAACGTTTGGCTAACGTTGAAGAAACATTCAGATGGACTACGTGCACTGCGTCTATATGCACTTTGATTTATCAGGGAAATTTTATTAATGTTTTGTAAATGTTTCATATGACACTTAATGTGCCATTCCAGTTTTTACATCATCATGGAAATTATGTATTTTATTTAAACAGCCCATATAATTTATGTACTTCATGTTTTTTTTCAATCGATTAACAGATTGACTGGTTGATTTCCAAGTAATGAAGTGTTTTACCAAAGTGACTGTGAACTTGTAACTTTCGATACAGTTGAATTATTTTTCTTAAGAAAAGAATATATCTATATATTGAGCAGGGGGGGCGTACATCTCATTGTTTCAGTTACTGTCATTCTCAACAGCAAAGTTGTATCAATAAAAATGTTTTAAAAAGTGTAATCTTTCTCTCACCAGGAATGTTCACTGGCTTAGATTCTTTGTCAGAGGAAATGTCAAACATTGAGAGGAGAACACAGTTTGTTTGGTTTTTTTTTTTTTGTTTTTTTATTATTAATATTATTGTACAAAATACATACAAGTCAAGTGAGTAGAGGATTAAAATTTAGCAGCTGAAAAATGATTCACACCTGAAGTAAAGGCAACACAAAGCTGCATGAGGAGGAAGAGGAAGTCAAAATTAGATGTAGATGAAACACAGTTATATTTACAACAGAAGACTGGCGACCCTTCTTTTTCCATTTCAGTTGCTCTGGACTAATCTATGACTTCTCTTGATGTTTGGGTTTTTCTTCTCTTCCTTCCTGCATCCTGCTAATGGTCTGGCTTTACTACTATACTCTGCACGGTGTGGAACCAACACACACTCTCTCACACATGTACTTTATGTATAAACAAACATGCACACACACAAGATTTATGTAACATTTGCACAATCTTTCACATACAAACACATATATCCTACATATATCAGACACACACCTCTTCATACATACGCTCTACCCCTGGCTGTGCCCAGTCTCAGCTCTCTGTTCTTTCCTTCACAGGCTATCGTTGTCATGGAGACCGCTCAATGCTCTGTCGTATGGATGCGCTGAAGCGCCACTGCTCTCTACCGGACTATCAGCGCATGTGCTGCAAGACCTGCAGCAATGTCACCATCACAGAGCTTCTAACCAACACCACCACCAGATCCACGCCCATCACCTCTATCCAGCCCAGAACTACAGCTCCACCCACCAACACTGTCAACTCTGGCTTCACCACCATCCAACCCACCGAAGCTGTCATCACCACCATTTCATCTTCTACCATCAGTCCCTGGACCGACACTCATCCTCCTACCTTCACCACTGCTGTTCCTTATTCCACTCCTTCCCCATTAACTGCTACACAAATGATCACCACTCCAGCTGCCACCAGCTCTCCTGTTCTCCCCACTACCTTTTCCATGGCAACCACCTTCGTTATTACAACCTCCCCCAGTGTTACTCCTCATCCCCTGCCTCAACCTGCCCCAGACATAGACGAGAGCACAGATCCACAGTTACAGAGCACTACAAATAACAGTCCAACAGCATCTGCTATGATAACTACCACACATCTTCCAGCAACGAGCAGTCCAACTATGATGAATCCAACAGAAAGCAGTACAAAAACAGACACCCCACCAAAACCCAAGCCCAAAAAATATATTCCACCAAAGAAAAAGCCCAAAAAGGTGCTTCCACCAAAGATCAATCAAAAAAAGAATACTGCCCAAAGAAATACAACAAGAAAAAATGATCCACCGAAGGTCAATCCCAAAAAGAACACCACTCCAAAGAAGAATACTCCAGGAAACAGCAACCAACCAAAAAATACGCCAGAAAAAACAACTCCCAAAAAGACTACTCCAGGAAACACTACTCCCAAAAAGTCTACTCCAGGAAATACTACTCCCAAAAAGTCTACTCCAGGAAATACTACTCCCAAAAAGACTACTCCAGGAAACACTACTCCCAAAAAGTCTACTCCAGGAAACACTACTCCCAAAAAGTCTACTCCAGGAAACACTACTCCCAAAAAGTCTACTCCAGGAAACACTACTCCCAAAAAGTCTACTACAGGAAACACTACTCCCAAAAAAACGACTCCAAAAAAGACTGCTCCAGGCAATACTACTCCCAAAAAGACTTCTCCAATGAAGACTACTCCCAAAAAGACCCCTCCAGTGAAGACTAATGCAGACAAAAAACCCAAAGTCACACCCAAAAAAGAGGTTCCACCAAAGGCTAATCCCAAGAAGAATATTCAGCAAAAGACAAAAGTAACAAAGCAAACTCAAACAAAGACAAATGCCCAAAAGAACCCAAAACCAGGGCCCAAAAATGCTGCAAACTCTCAGGCTAAGTTTAATCAGAACAAGGCAATGGAGAAAAAGACAAAAGCAAAAAAGAAAACACTTAAAACGACGTCTTCATATTATTCCACAGCTCCCACTCCACATGCAAGTCCAGAACAACTGAGAGAGTACTTTTCATCCACGATCTCATCAAGCACCAGTGTATACACAACAACTGCAGACATGGGTTTCCCTGAGTCCAGAGTCAATGTCACGTACATCAGTAACAGCACAGCACCTACTGATGAAACTCCACTGTGGCATCATGATGCTTTAGCCACAACACCCAGCACTTTTGAAGATGTCATAACACCAACAGGAACCGTTTATTTTGAAGATGTCAACATGCCAAGTGGAACCATTCCCTACAGTGATGTCACAATGACCAACAGCGGTGATGTCACAGTAACCAGTGGGACCATTCTCAGTGGTGATGACATCACAGTGTCCTACGGCAATGTGGGAGTGATCAGTGACACCATGGTGCTAGATGACGGCCTCACCATGGTGATCCCGACCATCAGCAGTGAGGATATGACAGACTTTTCGTCCTCACCTTGGCTAGACATGTCTGAGTACATCCCCGTCAGCATCCCTGTTTCCACAACAACAGACCCATCAGACCCTGCTACAGCCTCACCTTTCACCACCATCACTCCAACAACGGGAAAACCAGTCATCGCAGCTGTCACAACCTCTACTGTAAAACCTGAGCAAAGACAAGAGGAGAACTCCATCGACGTCATATATAACAGGATCATTGGCGTGGACAACGACATCACCCAGAACAATTTGATCCCAAAGCGCCGGGTCAACCTCCGAGAGAGAACCAGGAACAAACGCATTCAGGAGCTTCTGGAGGAGAAGCGAAACTTTCTCCTCAGGATGAAGAGAGGCCATGCAGCATGATGGACCAAACCTTCTCATTTCTCTTATAGAGATGAACAATTTTTTTACAGACTTTTGTAAGCCCTGTTTAAACCCCTCTGAACTGCCATGATGCTTTCTATCAGACCTTTCCACAGCAAAAAAAAAACTCTCTGTCATATCACTATCATGACAATCAGGACTGACAAAAAAAGAGAATATCATGGCCAAATGTTTGAACAGTTGCTTTGAATAAAGAAAAGCCCTTTGGAGTACAGACTGGTGCTGATTTGAAGCAAAGCGCCCCGCCTGTGTAAACACAAAAATGAGAAACAGAAGTGCTGAAAAGTGTGCAGCCAGTTTGACCAGCACTTTACAAAGCCAAGCCTTTATCCCCCCACAGTCTTGTTTGAGGATTCAGTGATGATGTAGATAAGGTATAATGCAGTTTGCAAAATGGTCTTATCCCTACAGGCACTTATGGAGCAACTAAATCTACCACCCAGAATCCAAATCTCCATCTCCATATTATATTACAGCCCATGACTGCAGCTCATTTCCCCACAAACAGATATTAATACTTCTCAGCTCCTAATAACAGCTAGGACAAGATGAGAATGTCCCCTTGTTAAGTGGCCAGCACTCTGAATACCCTATACACACTGCAAATTGTAGCTTGGGGAGGCATGAAAGCAATATGCTAATGCTATATAATCAAAGTTTCCTTTTGGTTTAATTGAATTGTGAAAGTTTACACTGCTTGGATTGTGTTGCCTTTTCGTAAGCAAACGTCTGTCTAACTGCATGAGGTCTCTCATCTCTCAGGAAGTTAAGGTACAGTATGTAAGACTGATGAGGGACATTGCTAAGCACTTGGTGCTTCCTGAATTGTGACAATATATTTTTGATATCTCATTAAGCTAGGTGGAAAAACAAGTAAGACATTTCATTACAATTCTTTGTTTTTCTTTTTTAACGGTCAGTCAAGTATGGTGCTTTTTTCGTCAGTGTTGCTATAAGCAATGTCCCTCATGCATTCATTTATATACAAAGAAAAGTACAGAAAAATAATAGTAAAATAAACAAGGCTGTTTGTATTAATTGTATCAAAAAAAAAAAAAAAAAAAAGCTTTGAGGGCCAGTTTATTTTATTTTCTAAAAGTTTTATTATTGGTACAGCAGCTGCAAAAGTACCTATGGATCTTTCTGTACAATAACTGTACATATGAAAAAGAACTTAATGTTTAATATTTATTAAAGTTTAAGTGCCTGTGGTATTTTGCAAACTGTCAGTGTTGTGTGATTTTTGTGCCAGTGACAATTATCATGCTACCCTTGTGTATTTTCTTGGCTGCAGCCAGACACAGTTATGTCACTCAGTCAAACCTCACTGCTGCATCAACTTTAGGATAACCCAGTGATCTAAGGCTTGAGGCATGACCCTGTTTTAGTCATTTCATAATCTAATTATTAATAGCATGCTTACAAACTTAACTTCAATCTATATTAAGCTCCAAATTACACAGTAATGCAATATTTGACACATAGGGGGAGACATAGCACATGTTTGTGCTCCCTTTTTTATTGCCTTTCTTCATCTTGACAGATTTAGAATATGAAACTGTCATAGGACTGATGTCATTTCTAGAATATTAAGTCACTGATTCCTAAAATGGAGCCCATATAGTAAAGATTTGCTTAGCCTCTCATTGTTGATTTAGCAGCTCCTGCACGAGTCAGCATGACTTTACAAAATATCTGATTTTACTGGAGTTGTTTTCACCCATGGGATTCAAAACTTAGCCCAGGAAATGACTTCCCTAAATAAGTAAATAAAAATACCATTGCACTCACTCTCCTGCTCCAAGATTAGGCTCAGCATATAACAAGTATTTGGTTATACTCAGGTCGATGTTGTGAAAAAATGTTGAGTCACTGCATTCAAGCTCTGGCTCACAGACAGTAAAACATCAAGAGAAAAACAAACATGAGGAAGAACATTTTTGTAAACTCCCTCGAGACATGCAAGATTTGAGGTTGACCCATAATTGTTTACACCTTTCATAAGCCAATCGGTTGTTTTTTGGTTTGGTGGTATCTCTTTTTTTCCATTTCGGTTGCTTTCCAAAGCTGTCAACAACTGGTCTCTGTAAAGTGTCCACACCACTCTTATTACAGTCATTAAAGGTTGCGCTGTGTATATCAATATCTCGAAACAGCATGACTGGCATCAGAATATTAGATTACTCATAAATTCTTGTCAGGAATGCTGTTCAGCGAATTAGGCCTGCATGGTCAATCATGCTGACTGTCAGTTACCATTTTCTCCCCCCTGGGAGAGAAACAAAAAATGTAGTGTACTCCCAAATAATACTGGAAAATAAATAACTAAGGTTGTATCCTCTAAAGTTCAGTTGGTACATTTCTGTAGTTTGTGGGAAACTGAGTCCAAAATAGCTAGGAATATTTGTATACAGTAGCGGATAATGGTCAATATTTGTTGACCTTTGAGTCAAGTGTTCAGCTTGTTCATTTATTCAGACTAAGTCTTTGTTGGATTGAAATGATCCAGAAAATTCTGAAAGGGGTGCATGGTTCAGAGCAAGGCCCATAAAACCACACACACAAATATGCATGGGATCTATTTTCAGTGTGATATCAATCCAAACAATCATTTTTCTGGTCTCATGAGATAAATTAGATCCTCCTCTTATGAAATCAGATTTGTCACTGCTTTATTAGATAAAGCAGTGATGTAACTGATGTCTTCTTTGAGAGAAAAAGTCCATGAGTTTCTCCTGATTACAGATGAATTTAAAATTCACAGTCAGGGCACATGTGTCGAAAAATAACATAATCATTGTCACCAAGGTGAAGATAATGATTATGATCATGGCCATTTTTGTTGAGACTG
This sequence comes from Sciaenops ocellatus, assembly GCA_033000465.1. Taxonomy (NCBI): domain Eukaryota; kingdom Metazoa; phylum Chordata; class Actinopteri; family Sciaenidae; genus Sciaenops; species Sciaenops ocellatus. Next base: position 18,077,330 of record CP136866.1, read on the forward strand.
CTTCAGTTTCAATCTGATCCAACTAGTCTATACTTCATAAATGTTTTGCGATGTGATTGTATTTGCTGTAACTGCAAGTGCTCTTGTTATTGTCTTGTCTTGTTGAGGAAACACTCCTCTTTGCCCTTAAGAGGACGGCCATTTCACCATTTCTCAGAAACCCTCTTGCAGATGGAAGCTCAGTGCTGAAAATCAATAACCAGGCTTAACAATCAGAGCCTTTCCATTTATCCATTCTTCAACTCAAAGTGTTCACCTCTCTTTATACCTTCACACTGAAGCTTTTATCAACCATAAGCATCCTCCTGTCTTGAATTAATTAAAAACATTAAATGATCCTTCCTCATGTATTTCCCCCTGAAATTTACAGTAATGCTCATCCCTAGACAAGTCACCAGCTCATCACAGGGCACATAGAGACAAACAACCATTCAAATTTGGTACAGTAAGCCATCCAATAATCTACTTCCCCTTGTCCTAGATCGGGTTCCAATGGCAGTGGGTTAAGTAGGACGTTCCAGACATCCCAGCAACGTTTTCTAGCTACTTCTGGGGGAGCTGCCTGGAAAACTTCCAAAGGAAGGAGGCATCCCAATCAGTTCAACCCTTTTCACCTCAGCTGGCTCCTTTTGACACTCTCTCTGGATGTCTAAGCAGCGCACTCTATCTCTAAGACTGTACAGAGGAAATTCATTTTGGCCACCTATATCACTTTTTCAGTCACTACCCAAAGCTCATGGCCATCATAGGTCATCATCATAGGTCATCATAGGAATGTAGCCGGTCTTGGCTAGTAAATCCGATACTACATCACTGCTAATTTAAATCTGCTTCTCTATCTCATGCTCCAATTTACTGTCATTCAAGAACAAGATCCCGAGGTAGTCCCTGAAATTTACAGTATTGGTTACTGCTGACGCTCAAAATATCACTACATTTTATGAGGACAAAAGATCAAATTTGATATTTGGAAGAGTATTAAATCCTGCTGACTCACTGTTACAGTCATGCCTAATTCAGACACTTGAACAGAATAGAGCCATTAATGTCATTAGCATCCCAAGGTACTTAAACTCTGCTTGGGGCAGCTTCTCATGCCCAACCTGGAGAGAGCAATCCACCATTTTCTGATCCATGGTGTCAGACATGGAGGCGCTGACTCTCATTCCGATGGCTTTACATTCAGTGTGTGCTGAAGGTCATGGTCTGATGAAGTCAACAGAATCAACTGCAAAAAAACATCTGAAATTCTGAGGATCCCAAACTGGACACTCTCATTAACCAGCTGTGCCTTGAGATTTCTGTCCCTGAAAATCATGAACATGATTGGAGACAAGAGGCTCTCATTTACAGATGTGACAGACACCAATGTGATAATACAACCACAAGGTCAATCATTAATCTTACTAATCCAAGTTTGCATAAAAATCTTAACACTCTTCTAGTTCAGATCAGGCAGGCTGTTCATTACACTCAAGGTTTCTCCAGCATCGCCCATGTGAGCGTTGAAGTCTCTAAGTAGACTTTAGCTAGAGACGGCACCTCTCACCCTGGGCAACTCTGGACTGGAATCCAGGCCCTCTCCAGAAACCAGTGTCCGATTACAGGAATCAGTTCACCTCCCTGTCTTTACATCCACAAAAGTTGAAGAATCTTATGGCTTCATGATTTTTACGTAGAAGTTAATCGTTGGAATTTGCAAATCCTTCTCAATTTGAATTAATTTGTCCAAGAATATGACTTCTTAGTGGCTAATACAAGTCATAAATACATCACTCTCAGTAGATTCTGGGCTGGTGTTAGCTGGTGTTAAAAAGCAACTCAACCCATTCTTTAATATGCCTGCTGATACATAACATACATAACATAGCTATTTCCATGTAAACACACACATTCCAGAATTTAATCTTGTCTTACATCCTGCCCTTTTATTTAGAACAGAAGCCTGGAGGTCTCATGTTTTGCTTAGCTGTATGTCATTAGCAGATTGCACATTGATGAATGATGTTACTGTGGTGGTTGAGAGCCCATAGAGAGTATAACTGAATGACGCCACGTGCCACTGTGTGCATGTGTGTGTGTCTTTGAGGCAAATTTAGTTCCTTGTGACTAGTCCATTAGTCCATAAAAAGCAAGGAATCCTTTTTTAGGTTGGATGCAAAGATGTGACTCATCTGACTCATCAGAGGTCATGCTGCCCCCGATACACTCACACACACACAAACACTCCATAAGACTGAAAGCCTTTTTCCCCCGACACAGAAGCAGCTTGTTGACTGAAGGCTCTGAAGCAGGATGTTCCTGTGGATAAATCCTCTGGTGAGCAGTCCTGTGATCCACATGAATATATTCACTATGTAAAATATACATAAGTTGTCTAATAGTAGGAAAAAATCATAACCAAAAATATTTATATACAGAACAATGTGTTTTATCAAGTAGTTCTCTCCAATAAACTGTTTCATAATTAACTTTTATGGAATTTTACTACTTCACAGACATCATAACAATTGCTGTTTGCTAAATCTGCAATTATTTCTGTTTGTTCTGCAGAGATCATACTTTTGAAATTAACCCCTGTGAAATGAATTATTCCAAATATTATGCTTTTGTTTACAACCTCATGACTGAATTACCACAAGCATGAATCTCACAGAGTGTCGCATACAACATGAATGAATGAAGGAGAAACAAGCTTCTTGGGGGAAATGTAATAAACTCAATTATAAATCTGAGCAGGGCAAATAACAAAATGAAAAAGCTCCTCCAACCAACCACTGCTTCCCCATTTTTATTATTAAATATTTCTTAAACAAGATGTTAAAATATCTGCTTTATTATTTATGGTTTCATATATATTATATATGTTTTATATATAAACACATTCTCACACAGAAATTCAGTTAGTGTGGTCTTTGGTGGTGGTCACACCCACCTGAAAAGTCTTAATATGCATGAATTGCAGTCTACTAGGGTCCACTACAATGTCTTAATAACAGAAAACATGTAAGCCACTTCAGCCACATTATGAAGAGCAGTTCAAAGTTCAAAGACTTTAAAGGTATCATAAATGATAGAGAGATTTGTCCAACAGAGGGAGATTGTTGATGCTTCCTGCATCAGTAGTCCTGTGATAAGCATGTGCAAAGCTCTCATGTGCGTGGCGGATTTAATGCACATTACATGCTTCACACAGTTATGGTTAAACATGTTTACAACAGCTCTACAATATGTTAATGTATTGTCATAAAGCAACCTATATTTTGGTAGATTTCCCAAAATTATAGGGGGTGACTGTGTTCACTTACAGTCAGTCATTTTTAGAAACTGCATGTCTTGAGCTAAAAATAAACCTCACTCTCTTTTCCTGCCTCTGTTTTTATGTTTGTTTTTCCCTTTGTCTCCTTTCTCTCACTCTAACCGCCCCTCTTTCTCTATCCATTTCTTAGTCCCCTCTCTTCCTCTGCCTCTGTTTTTCTCTCTCCATCAATACAGTCGGCCAATGACAGTGCCAGGGTTGAGGAAATGGATGGTGTGTCTATTTTTAGAACCAGGGAAGGAGGGCAAACCAAAACTAAGCTAGGGAGGGAGAGAGAGGGAGGGAAGAGGAGGGATGTGAGGAGAAGATAAATCTGCATTCTACCGCTGCCTCTGGTCAGAGACAGTTGGAGCCACCGAGCACGCTCAAGGAGAAGCAGCATCCCTGGCTGGAGACACAGCATCATAAACTAAAATCACATTTAGCTGCATAAAGGCTGCAGACTGATATTTGAGATTGCAGGATCAGAGAAAAGAGGGAAAGACCAACTGGATTTGACAAAAACAAAGGTAAGTGGGAAAGCAAATTATGCAGAAAAACCTTACATAATTACTGAAAATGCATGAGGAGAAAATACACAGGGTGCCTATTCTGTGCTTCAGCCCAGAACTGCTGCCGTAGAACCATTTTTAGCCACTGTATACCGAAGGTGTGGTCTAAATTTAGCAATGGTTACACCTTGGAAGAAACTGGGAGAGGCTGGCATTTTGGTTTGGCTTGCACTATTTTTGGCATAGAGGTCGAGACGAAAATACATTGTGGGCTACACTCAGGGTTATAACAATATGGGGTTACATAAGAAAATATAAGCTGACACATTCTGTGGCTCTACATGACTGAGGTGGCATTTAAAATAGTCATCTATTTCTGTTGCCTCTTGCTGCTCCTTGCTGGGATTGTTTGTATTTTGGGCTGTTTGCACGGCTCTAAAGTAAGCAGGGCATGGTGTCTGAGGAGAAGAGGACAGACAAGGGGGAGGAGAGGATGGCTTATATGTGAATCAAATTTGATTGACACAGTCAGGGACAAAAATAGAGCGTTGTGTTTTGAACTGCTGAGAGTTATTTATCATGTGAATAATGTCCAGGTATAAGAGCAGAAAAAAAACACATTTGTCAGATGAGGTTTTTGGATAAAGGACTGAAAAGAAATTATTCAAAATGTGTTTGTCTGCTATTCACAATAGAGTGCATGAATATGTTGTTACATAAGGCTGTTGAATGAAATAATGTTTTCTTGAGCCTGACAGCCAAAACCTTTATTACATCTGGTCAAATGACATTCATTCAGTGACATCATCATTTCAATTTGAGCCCAAATACTATCAACCAATCATGGTCCACTGCAATTACCATATCTAGTCAGTGGATTTACTGTAAAACTGAAGACAAATCAGTTGAAAATGGGCTCGTCTGCATATTTTCATACATTTAACAGATCTTTGGCTCTAAACACGACCTCCTTCCTCCTTGTCTTTCTCTCAGCCATGCGGCCGCGGTCCAGACTGCTGTCCAAGAGAGGACTCCAGCTGCCCACAATCAGAGAGGGCACAGAGGAGACGGTGAGGGATTTGAATGAGGCCAACACACTCCACATTGCTGGCCACGGCCAGGCTGTCTCTTCCGAGGACTACTTCCTCTCCATCTGCCACCTGGCCCACCCCACCTTCCCCAACAGGGATGTTTCTCCGTACAACATCCACACACGGGAGCCGGATGCTGTCCACCAGAGGCTGCGGCTGTCACGGCTCAGGGGGACTGCATCAGAGTTCAACCATACAGAGGAGGCACGCACCATTGATATACAGCAGGGAGAGGAGGAAGAACTAGATGGCAAACTCATTTTTGGAAACTCTGACCCCCTGGAGTATCTTTATGGACATCACAACAACCTCTCAGGAGATATGACGAAGACACTGGTCGAAGGCAAGTTTATAAGGCAACATGGGAGCATATGGAATCGCCAGGTTGGCTCCAGATCTCACAGCATCCCCCATGCTTCAAGTCCTGCCTTCCCATGCCAACGCAAGAGCAGCTGCCCTGAGTTACACACCAGCACTAACACTTCTATTCCAAACATCTCCCCAAAACACAGCTTGGCCAGGTTGGAGGCCAGGAAGGGGAACCCAGCGGACAGTGGAGTGGAGGGGGAGAGACAGCATCCAGCAGTCAAACAGTCCCTCATCTCCCAGTGGATCTCTGACTGTAGGTCGGCGTGGAGGGAGGCGCGCATGCGAGCCTGCATGCTGCCTGCCATTGCTGAGATATAGGGTGCAAAAAGACAGACGTGACAGAGGACATCCCACAATAAATTATCCTAATCTTTTTCTGTCAGTGTATGAGACATTGACATTAGGAGATATGTAGTATGTGTATTATGCAGATATAGTATATAAGGGATATGATTAAATGCACATTTACAGAGGCAAGTAAATATTGCCATGATTGTCTTTCTGTACCGACGTTATATCAATGTCATTATTTACTACCTATGCTTGATGTATGCTGGTGATCATACAAAATCATAAAAATAGACAAATCTGCAAAACCTTTTTTTACCTTCCAGTGTTTTGTGAACTAAGTATGTATCAATTAAACCTTCTTTTGATACTCTCAACCAAACTGCCTGATTTGTTTATTTTGTTTCTTGGTACCATGATCCGTGTTTTCTTGCATGTATAAATTCTCGGAAAATGAACTCCACTCTCAGCTCTGCTGGTGCCAGGTGATGGAGTTTCTATGGTAACTGTCGCGGGATCCTGTTCTGGTAAACACAAGTGTGGAGAAACACAGGCTGAGCCAAGATGACATCGTTGAACCTAAACATGTGAGGCTACAGGTCATGTGTTGCTGTGGTGTGACTGCGTTGCCTGCATGTCACAAATAAAAGCAGGGCATTTTCATAATAATGAGTTGACTGGTGAAGTTACTGATCCACATGAATACATTTCTATGTTACAAAGACACTAATTCTGAATTTAGATGTAGAAAGAGAAATATAAGCTATGAATAATTGTTTCCATCCAAGTAGTTTTAGCCAGAAAACACACTTCTATCAACAACACAAAGCAACCTCTGGATGTAGTTTTGAATCTTAAACACTAGAGGGGAGGCTTATGTCATTAACTACTTGAGAAAGTACTTTACGTAAGCAATCAGTCACACATTTTATAACATCAAATCTCCTCCCATTTTATTTAAAACTAGCATTACTTATTAACAATTAACAATTAATTTTGGTTTTATTTGACTAGATTTTGATATATCTGCTATCTATGAGAGGTACTTTCTTTTGACAGTGTTCTGAGGATTATCCAGAGCGTGATGCTGCTACTGTTACTATTTCAATTATATATATATATTTTTATTCTAGTCTATGAGAGATGCCAATCACCTCCACTGTCTTACAGACAGATATCACAAAACACGCAAGGACACAGAAAAAAACAGACTAACATAACATAACATAATCCAATACCAGTACAGTATGTTTTCTTCCAAAGGTGAAATTATCTTGCACGTAATCAAATGCTGAACATAAACAACACATGACAACAACATTAAGACATACTGTAAGTTCTTACATTACAACAAGGTGGGTGAGGGTGATGAAAAAGTCCATGCTGAACCATGCTGCTTGTGACTGCATGTGAAACCATTTTGAATCATTCGGTTTTACACTTCCTGGTTTAAATTTGGCCTTTGGTGTACCCAAACACATTTCCTGTCCAATGACGGATTATTACCAACATTTTATTACAGACTAAATAAATTAATTAATGTAGGTGAATTGTCTGATTGTCTGACATGTGTGTTTGTCTGATTTGTGTGACCTTGTTGGGGTAATGTCATCATGTTTTTTTCTTTTCTTTTTTGGCGTGTACATTTTCAAGATCTGAACCCTGAGGTGTGAAATAGGGGGGGAATGGGGAAACATAAACCACAGTAATGGTGAGGGGGCTGGAAATTTGCAAGACTCTCAGCTCTCTATGTCTTTCTTTTCACACTTACCTATACCCAAGTGAGGCGTGGGCTGTTTTTACTAACCAGACAGACAGGCGGTGCAATGACAGTATATAAAATATATTATATTCAGTATGTTAAGACATTTTCACACATTTAGTTTAATTCATTCATTTAGGTTAAATTCAAATGAAGAAACTGTCTTAATCTTAATGACCCTAAGGCAGTCATTATTATCATTGCTCTGCCTTTAAGAGTTAAAAACACCCAATTTAATTACACATATTTAAAACATCATCCCTGTCTTCAGATATAATACTATAGTACATATAATAATATAGTACTTGAATACAATTCAAAAAGTGAAAAATAAAAATAAGGAACTCGCCTTGACAGTGTTGTGGAGGTAATCAACCACAGTTGAAAACTTCATATGAAACTAATGTGTCACTTTTAACCTTCAACATCTGCTCTCTGTACAACACAGCCTGAGGAAATAGGTCACTTAAAATGCAGAGTTGTTTACGCATGAAAAGAAGAGAAGAGTCTATTTAACTTATATGTATAAAATAATACACAGCCTGTTCCCACTTTGTGTATTGACCAGTCAGGAGCAGTATGACCATTTGTGACAAGAGATGGATGTTGTGCAGTGATTGCCATGCTATGCTACTTCATACAGCTATGACAGTAAATTTCAAATGGAAATTTATTGGACACCTATAATTACCTGTTACTTTTCAAATATAGGTTTTACATTAAAAAAAAAACACACACATGATATACTCAAAACCCAAAACAATCTTTCTGTCCTATGACCCTTACCAAAAAGCTGTGTCTAGTTTGGGCCCCAGTTTTTAAATTTTAGATTTCCAATGAGTTGTCAGCAGTTGAATCAAAGAGTGATTTCAACTTTAAACTTCTCAGATACACAAAAAAGTAAAATTATCCAAACTATAACAAAAAGAAAAGATAAGACCAAAAATATAAATGTGTGTATTGCATATGTGTATAGAAGTTGTTTTTTTTTTTTTTTTTCTTCTTTCCAGTTCTCATAAAACATTTCAGTTCCAGTTAATATTGTGACCAACTTTAGGTGCATCACCCACTGGACTAAACTACCAAACTGCATTTAAAGTAAATTACTATCTCAAGCAGGTACAGCAGCAATATGCTACTTCCAAATAGATTAATCAGTATTAACAACATAATTATGTAATAACGTATCACTGACATGATGTGTGCTTCTACTGTTAATGTACATTTTGCTGTTAATACTTCACTTCACTTACTTGGAATGGAATACTGTAATATTGTTGTATTAGTACTTTTACTTAAGTAAAGGATCTGACTACTATGCTAACACTACAGATTTAGATTTTTTGTCAGTATAGCATTTTTTCATTTTCTCACACTGTTCAGTTTAAATTGCATCATAGCTTTTCTGCTACTTTTGTGGAAAACACTTAAAATGAATAGAGAAGTGTAACTAGACTAGACAGTATAGCAAACGATTGCAGAGGAAGAGACTCAGCTGACGTTATTACATCCTGTCAGTTCATTCCTACACAGCGTCACACTTTGTGGTGCTGTCTTTAGCTGAAGAGGGCTTTTTCATAAAAAGGAAGCATGAAATATAGTCATGGTTGGTAAACCCCTCCGGAAACCCACCAATATTCACCCCTACACCGCCATTAGGGCAACTCTTGAAATAAATACACATTTTTCCATGATGTGTGATCATATGTGTGTTGGCACTGAAAGCTGGCCTGCAGCGTCACCTCTTTGTGTTCCTGTGCGTGTCAGAGTGTATGAAGGAACAGGCTGTACTTTACTGAGAGCTGGTACACTCCACTCTCCCCAATAAGTAAAACCCATGAAATATTAACTACAGGAAATATAAAATATTCACGCTTGCTAAGTGCAGTCTGTCTGTCAGAATAAAAATGGAATTCAGCAGAGATGACAACAGCAACATACTCAACCAATGCATACCACAACGATTACTAAATCCCCCGATAACTCAACAAGAGCTTGTGATATGACTGAAAATTTGTTTGGGTTTGGTACAGATTTCATTTTTGTTTTCTTTTGTAACATTACTTTTACAGCCAAAGTCACTCTTGCTGACCGCCTGACTTCTGTTGTCTGGTCTGTGCCACATGCAGAAATAGATGAAATTCCCTTTCACTGCTCTTTACTGTCAGGGAAGACCCGTGTCTAAAATTAGCCCAGCACTGGCTTGTACAAGCTTAAGCAACTCCTTCTATATTTCAAGGATTGATGTGTTTGATGGAATATTGAGAAAAATATTTTTTACAAAAAACTAAAATCCAGTCATGAAGAATGAAGTATCTTTTCTCAACACTTTTTTTTATTATGATTTTTAAGATCCGTTATAGGATTGTGTTTCTGCGTGCTTACTAAAAAAAAATGTCAGTACCACCCAGCTCAACGGGTCAGTTTACCCAGATTAGAAAACATTTTCGGCCTCAACTCTCTGGTGGTTTCCAACAGTGCAGTTAGTTTCAATATTACGCCAATCTCGTCTGCCATCTTCTCAACAGAGTTTCAAAACATTAAAACCAAAACTCTCTGCATAACTAGAACCATTGCAAGTGAGTGAGATTCAGTTATTTCTGTAGTTTGGGTGCACCAATCCAATAAAATAAGCTTATTAAGTTTCTGATACCGGACAATATAGGAGTCATCTTCCTTTGTTTTTCGGGTCATTTATCATTTTTTGATCTTCATGTGTTCTCATTTTAATCTTAATAGGTAAATTGGTGGCTCTAAATAGCCCGTAGGTGTGAATCTGAGTGTGAATGGTTGTTTGTCTCTATGTGTCAGACCTGTACCCCACCTCTCAGGGTGCCCACTGCCAACTGGGATTGGCTCCAGCTATCTGCTAAACAGTTACAGAAAATGATAATGTTCTCATTTTTTAAATTGTCATGTGCTCCCTTATTTGTTATTACAAATGGTATAGCATATTATAGGAAAGTAGGATTTACAGTGCAATAGCAGTTTTATCTTTGTGGCAGATATAGAGAAGAAAAGAGAAGGATATCAAAAATAGAGAAGGAAAACAAAGTTGAAACATGACCCTGTAAAAAAAAAGGAAAGCGGGAATAAAACTGAAACTGACATTTGGAACATACTTTATGCAGAAAAAGAGCATTTCCTTACAATCCCATGGCCTTATGAAGGCATATCATATCAAATTTATCACGGTTTAAAGGTTTATTTTATTGTTATTTTCAAACCCCTTCATGCTACCCATACATAGAACATATATACAAATATTTAACTTAGATATAATCAAATTTAAATAAAACAATATATATACACATTTTAGATTACAAATGTCACAACAGTGTAACTACCACGCAACTGCAGTGGAATGAAAGGAAATCCTTTTCTGAGAACTCACACATTTGATTTAGAGCTGTAGATGCTAAAGGTGTTAACCACTGGTGCACACATAATAGATACAGACCCTGATGTGACGAAGTTCATCAGCCCACACTTTGTGTTACAATTCTATGAAGCCCACGCATATCTAAACTAACTTGATTTAAAACTTTTTTTAACAAAGGCTATCAAATTGTGGCAGAGGAAATATAAAAATATGCCAAAATAATGATTTTATGTGCCTTTCTTTCATTTCTTTTTTTCTTTTTTTTAATTTGGCATTCCAAACACCGGTATTGCGACACCACAGGTCGTCAAATAGCAACACTTTCTAATGCCCCTGAGACACATATTGACACACAAACACATGTGACTCAAAAGCCACCATTAAAGGTGGGGTAGGTGATTCTAGAGAAATCTAATACCATGGTAAATACCGTAATATACTGTAGCTACAATAACAACAAAACAAGTAACATCACTAATGTTCACTATGTTGTGGGTTTGCAAACTGTCGCTGTGCAGCAAACATATTGAGAGCCAGCACACCAGCTCGAGACAGTAATGCTCACAACTCTCCTGCTACTATTGCTGACATCACGGCAGCAGCATATGTTGTCAAACTAGAAAGACAACTGGATGGCAAACTAGAAAGGAAACTGAATGTACATGGTCAATGAATGTTACCTGACACAAATCCTGGCTGGAATAGCTGGAATAACCAGTGTTATTATGCTCGATCAGATCCACTTTCTTTGTTTCTGATAAAGCCAGGGCTGTGTAGAACAGTGAGGAGATATTTGCTGAATTTTTAAAAAAAAAAGTTTTTTTGGCTTGGTCACATTAGCTAAAGTACAAGTTTGATGTAAAAGTTTAATTGTACACGCAGGCTTGCAGTTCCGACCAGTGAAAATACTGAAATGCTTTGTATTCTTGTTCTCATACGTAATACTTAAATTTACTATTATCTATTACTTAAATCTAAAATCAAATCAGATCAAATTATTAATATGGTTAATTAATATTTATAATTGGTGGGGGGAGAGTGGAATCAATGAGTCGTGTGGTTTTTGTTTTGAAGTTTCACTTTCCAGTCTCGGAAATTTCCCACAGGGGAAATTTCTCTTAAGACAGTATTTAAGGCGACCCTCATCCTCTGTCCATCACAGTTCTTCTGCCAACATACTTTGCTTTATAGCTAAGCTCTCTAGCTGCACTTACTACAGCTTCTAATATCAGCTTCTGTCATCTTCACCACAAGGAACCAACAATGTCCGGCATCATGAAAGTGTTTCTGCTTCTGGCTGTCATCGTCTGCGTCTCTAAAGCCCTCCGTAAGTTTCTATATTAGTTATCATTTAAAACTCTCACCTAGACAATATGAGGTTTGTTTTGTTGAAAGAAAAAGAAAGAATCTATCACACATTTTGGTGTAAGCAGATTTGAATGAAATTAAAATATTTTGCTTTTTGTCTCTCTCTCTCTCTCTAGCCTATGAAACAGGACAGCAGTGTCTGTGTCGAAGTGTCAGGCATAGTCTTGTGAAGTCTGAAACAAAGGACATCCAGATCTACCCAGCAACCATCTTCTGTGACAAAGTGGAGATTGTGTAAGATACACTAAAATCTTTAATTAAGACTGTGGTAATGTGGGGTGTAATTGCGATAATGTGTCATAATCACAAAATTAGATCTGAATCAATGTTTTAAGATTTTGATTCCTGACCTCAGCTGTAATGAAAACTGTAATGAACTCTTGCTGAAGCAACAATAACCTGCATGCTTAGGGCTTATTACAAATCTCCAAAAGTCACTTATAGTTACCAGCCTACGTCTCTGAATCAATGATGCATCTGTTTATCTACTGAAGAGAGGGTGCTTTTTTCACCTGGGCTCACCTTTACTGTCCATTTCAACAGTGTCACCACCAACAAGGGCCTTCGCTATTGCCTGAACCCCAACTTGAAAGCAGTGAAAAAGCTCCTGGCTAACGTCATGTGAGTACCTTTACAGACATTAATCCGAGCCTCATCTTCAGAATACACTGACCACTCTATTACTAACATGAATCTTTCAGTGAATCACCATATTTGATAGAAATAAGAGTAATAAGACATTATGCTTTATCTAATGTGTGTCCTTCTTGTTTTATTGTCATTTATAGTAACAAACAAAGCCAGATCAAAGCCTCTACTCCCAGACCAACTGAGATCACTTCTACTCCAGGCAGCACCAACACAGCTCGCAACTGAATCTCTTTAACTCCTTGGATCAATACGAAGCTCAGATGACCTCTGACCTAAAAGCACCTTGAATGAATGTAGATGTGCAATGAGTGAAGCTGTTTGTCTGTCTTGTTTGTAATGTATTTATCTTGTATTTATACTGATGTACACAATACATCTCCGTTTCAACATGTTGTAAAAGCTTTTCTGAATTTTGTTGATGTCAGTTGTTGTTTTTTATAAAGAATAAAACAAAAATCAAAGAAGCATTGAGTAATTGTTTTCTGTTTCCAGTCTGACACTGATTCTGTGCTGTGTCTACAGTGCCCCCTTGTGGTTCAAGGTTGCCACTGCAAGAAATTTAGTATATGTACTCTAATGCAGTATTAGGTTGCCAAGAAGAAACAGTCCGAGTCAAGAGAGACTCCTGAAAACATATCAGCTAGTCAGTCCTAACCTTTAGTTTCTGATGTAAGTGGACTTCACAAAGGACAACACTAAAACGAGTTGAAATGTCTGGGCTCAGTCACTGCTGTAGATTATGTACTTACTTTGTTGGTAGACCTAAGTCATGTACCGACTGACATGGTGATGGGGCGCAGTTGTGTGTCATGACAGTCAGGGAATGGACGTCACAGCTACAACATGTGAACAGAACAGATGGACATAATTTCGTCTGTTGGTCTTTTTAATCTCTCTTGGTTGTGTTTTCCGTTTTAAATTCAAATTTGTTGTATGGGCAGGAGCCTTGCCGAAGCTGGTTGACAATGTAATTATAACTCAGAATTAAGAAAAAAGAATCACAACTAATGGTTTCCATGATGCTACATAGCAGCTCTGGTGTAATGAATAATAATAGCTGCAAACAAATCACTGAAAAATCAAAAATACAAGTCTAACTAAAATGAAAATATACTGAACAAATATGAGAAAAAAAGATTTTTAGAAACTTTTAAGTCAAACTCTTCACCAAGTTATAGTTTAAGACCACACTTGTTGTGATTATTTTGGTCAGTACCAATGGTGAATGAATTGTATTCTTGACGTGCAAACCTTAAGCTTATTAAGTTTCTGATACCGGACAATATAGGAGTCATCTTCCTTTGCTTTTCGGGTCATTTATTATTTTTTAATCTTCATGTGTTCTCATTTTATTCTTAATAGGTAAATTGGTGGCTCTAAATAGCCCGTAGGTGTGAATCTGAGTGTGAACGGTTGTTTGTCTCTATGTGTCAGACCTGTACCTCACCTCTCAGGGTGCCCACTGCCAGCTGGGATTGGCTCCAGCTATCTGCTAAACAGTTACAGAAAATGATAATGTTCTCATTTTTTAAATTGTCATGTGTTCCCTTATTTGTTATTACAAATGGTATAGCATATTACAGGAAAGTAGGATTTACAGTGCAATAGCGGTTTTATCTTTGTGGCAGATATAAAGAAGAAAAGAGAAGGATATCAAAAATAGAGAAGGAAAACAAAGTTGAAACATGACCCTGTAAAAAAAGGGAAAGAGGGTATAAAACTGAAACTGACATTTGGAACATACTTTGCAGAAAAAGAGCATTTCCTTACAATCCCATGGCCTTATGAAGGCATATCATATCAAATTTATCACGGTTTAAAGGTTTATTTTATTGTTATTTTCAAACCCCTTCATGCTACCCATACAAAGAACATATATACAAATATTTAACCTAGATATAATCAAATTTCTTTTTTTGTTTCTGATAAAGCCAGGGCTGTGTAGAACAGTGAGGAGATATTTGCTGAATTTTTTTAAAAAAAAGTTTTTTTGGCTTGGTCACATTAGCTAAAGTACAAGTTTGATGTAAAAGTTTAATTGTACACGCAGGCTTGCAGTTCCGACCAGTGAAAATACTGAAATACTTTGTATTCTTGTTCTCATACGTAATACTTAAATTTACTATTATCTATTACTTAAATCTAAAATCAAATTCGAATCAGATCAAATTATTAGTATAACTGGTGGGGGGAGAGTGGAATCAATGAGTCGTGTGGTTTTTGTTTTGAAGTTTCACTTTCCAGTCTCAGAAATTTCCCACAGGGGAACTTTCCCTTAAGACAGTATTTAAGGCGAACCTCATCCTCTATCCATCACAGTTCTTCTGCCAACATACTTTGCTTTATAGCTAAGCTCTCTAGCTGCACTTATTACAGCTTCTAATATCAGCTTCTGTCATCTTCACCACAAGGAACCAACAATGTCCGGCATCATGAAAGTGTTTCTGCTTCTGGCTGTCATCGTCTGCGTCTCTAAAGCCCACCGTAAGTTTCTATATTAGTTATCATTTAAAACTCTCACCTAGACAATATGAGGTTTGTTTTGTTGAAAGAAAAAGAAAGAATCTATCACACATTTTGGTGTAAGCAGATTTGAATGAAATTTAAATATTTTGCTTTTTGTCTCTCTCTCTCTCTCTAGCCTATGAAACAGGACAGCAGTGTCTGTGTCGAAGTGTCAGGCATAGTCTTGTGAAGTCTGAAATAAAGGACATCCAGATCTACCCAGCAACCATCTTCTGTGACAAAGTGGAGATTGTGTAAGATACACTAAAATCTTTAATTAAGACTGTGGTAATGTGGGGTGTAATTGCGATAATGTGTCATAATCACAAAATTAGATTTGAATCAGTGTTTTAAGATTTTGATTCCTGACCTCAGCTGTAATGAAAAATTTAATGAACTCTTGCTCAAGCAACAATAACCTGCATGCTTAGGGCTTATTACAAATCTCCAAAAGTCACTTATAGTTACCAGCCTACGTCTCTGAATCAATGATGCATCTGTTTATCTACTGAAGAGAGGGTGCTTTTTTCACCTGGGCTCACCTTTACTGTCCATTTCAACAGTGTCACCACCAACAAGGGCCTTCGCTATTGCCTGAACCCCAACTTGAAAGCAGTGAAAAACCTCCTGGCTAACGTCATGTGAGTACCTTTACAGACATTAATCCGAGCCTCATCTTCAGAATACACTGACCACTCTATTACTAACATGAATCTTTCAGTGAATCACCATATTTGATAGAAATGAGAGTAATGAGACATAATGCTTTATCTAATGTGTGTCCTTCTTGTTTTATTGTCATTTATAGTAACAAACAAAGCCAGATCAAAGCCTCTACTCCCAGACCAACTGAGATCACTTCTACTCCAGGCAGCACCAACACAGCTCGCAACTGAATCTCTTTAACTCCTTGGATCAATACGAAGCTCAGATGACCTCTGACCTAAACGCACCTTGAATGAATGTAGATGTGCAATGAGTGAAGCTGTTTGTCTGTCTTGTTTGTAATGTATTTATCTTGTATTTATACTGATGTACACAATACATCTCCGTTTCAACATGTTGTAAAAGCTTTTCTGAATTTTGTTGATGTCAGTTGTTGTTTTTTATAAAGAATAAAACAAAAATCAAAGAAGCATTGAGTAATTGTTTTCTGTTTCCAGTCTGACACTGATTCTCTGCTGTGTCTACAGTGCTCCCTTGTGGTTCAAGGTTGCCACTGCAAGAAATTTAGTATATGTACACTAATGCAGTATTAGGTTGCCAAGAAGAAACAGTCCGAGTCAAGAGAGACTCCTGAAAACATATCAGCTAGTCAGTCCTAACCTTTAGTTTCTGATGTAAGTGGACTTCACAAAGGACAACACTAAAACGAGTTGAAATGTCTGGGCTCAGTCACTGCTGTAGATTATGTACTTACTTTGTTGGTAGACCTAAGTCATGTACCGACTGACATGGTGATGGGGCGCAGTTGTGTGTCATGACAGTCAGGGAATGGACGTCACAGCTACAACATGTGAACAGAACAGATGCACAACTGATATCATCTGTTGGTCTTTTTAATCTCTCTTGGTTGTGTTTTCCGTTTTAAATTCAAATTTGTTGTATGGGCAGGAGCTTTGCCGAAGCTGGTTGACAATGTAATTATAACTCAGAATTAAGAAAAAAGAATCACAACTAATGGTTTCCATGATGCTACATAGCAGCTCTGGTGTAATGAATAATAATAGCTGCAATCAAATCACTGAGAAATCAAAAATACAAGTCTAACTAAAATGAAAATATACTGAACAAATATGAGAAAAAAGGATTTTTAGAAACTTTTAAGTCATACTCTTCACTAAGTTATAGTTTAAGACCACACTTGTTGTGACTAATTTGCTCTGTACCGATGGTGAATGAATTGTATTCTTGACGTGCAAACCTTCAGCTAACCTTTGTCACTTTCCTCTTCCGTCTTGTTATAGGTTGCTGAATGTAGTTTGTTTAGTGAGTTGCACTTGTCAAATACTTAATAATTATCTGAGTATATCCTACTGCTTTGTGTCACTATCACGCCATTTTGCAATAAGAACCATTACATCACCTGTGGTCCAATCACAATGAGACCACACACCTGCACTTGTTATTATTACTTGATTGTGTGTTGTGACCTATCACTAATATGTTACTGCCCCCTTGTGGCATGGTATACTAATACAAAAATATATAAATGACCAAAAAACCAAAACACCCATATTGGCTCCAATAACACCAGTTCTTTAAACTTTCTTGTTAGTTTAAACAGACCAACCCCAGGGCTGTAAAGCCACTGGTTAACCTTTGTACCCGGGTGTTTGAAAAAACGCTGCATAAGTTCCCACTACTGTTGTTCCAATGTGCCAGAAAACATGATGCACAACATATAGGCTGCCCTACATGCCATGCTTCTAAGAGTCGATTCACAAATCTGGAAATGTGGAATGCTCTTCCTATAGAGTTCTGTGGTATAGTAATTATTTTTATCACACATCTAGTGTTTTACGTGAACTATTCACCAGTATCTAGCCCAACAATGATTAATGGTAATGTTTTAAGTATTTTGGGGTATTTTTCATGATATTTTAGAGTTTATCATTTCCTGATAAACAATAAAAAGTTGTTCATGACTCACCTTGCACTTCAATGAAACGCTTTCTCGCCTCATGCTCACATGATGCCACTGGAGCGGAGTGATTCCTGTTTGATATGGTCTATGAGTGAACGACGGATGGATGGGTGGAAGGATGGATGGGCCTCACTGCAAAAGCACAACTTTAATATCTGTGTTCACTAATTTTGGTGCAGTAAAAGTATAGCCTCTGAAGCCAACAGGGAATAATGTTACACTACCAAGGTGATTTATGAACTTTCCTGATGGAAAGATTGCGATGTAGCAAACCTAGTTACAACATATTCCCTGCCAGACAGGACACCACCAGTTTCTGAGGTTGTGTTCAGTCCCAGGTCAGACACTAGCTCATAGCGCTACCTGCAATGCATAGCAGTGGGGGAGTTGCACACACTTGCTATTGTCTAAAAGGCAAGCAATATTCCCAACAAGTCCTTCCCTATCTGCCCGCATTTACAGGAAATGCATGAATATTCTGAAGCAAGTAGCACTCTGCTTTCTGTTTCATGAGGACTTTAAAAAGCAGCTATAGACGTCATTATTCAAACTGAACTTTGTCTCACCTCATGCTATAGGGTTTGTAATTTTTGTTGTTTTAAGCTCTATTGTTATTTCTGTTTTATTATTTGGTTGTTTTGACTGTTTTTATGGTTTTTACTTTTTGTACCATGTTTGTTTTTATCACGGACGTGATTTATAAAATAAAACAATTTTAATCTTAATCTGGATTTGAAACTATTTCATCATAAATATATCTCGACTTTCTGTCCACTGGTGCCCTTTATATTTTTTCACCCATGCTCCTCACACAGCCTGAGACTACCACTGTTGCCAAAAGCGAGTTACCATTAATGGGTCTTAGTAGAACTTACATGTATCAGATACCAAAGGACACCAAAGCTGCAGACAGACTGAGATTACAGGGTCAATAGCCAGCCAACACCACATGTTCCCGCTCAACTCTGACAGGGGCGGCTCAGAACGGTTGAGTCTCATAGGCTGTGATCCTCTACACCCATCATACACACCACACACCAAATACACACATACAGAAAGAGAGAACGATTCATCCTCTAATTATAAACCTAATCCTAAACTAAAATCAAATGTAAAACTATATTTCCTTATTGTTT
Organism: Sciaenops ocellatus; assembly: GCA_033000465.1. Classification (NCBI taxonomy): domain Eukaryota; kingdom Metazoa; phylum Chordata; class Actinopteri; family Sciaenidae; genus Sciaenops; species Sciaenops ocellatus. The sequence goes on from CP136866.1 coordinate 18,096,339, forward strand.
GTTTGTTTGTTTGTTTGTTCTCCTTATGGGGACCATCTTTTGGAACCCAAATGTAAATTGATCATCCATTATGTGACTGTGAAAACAGATTTTTGTCTCCACAAAGTGAGCAATACACAATTCCAAATACAATTTCATACATAAAATATGGTATTTCATTTTTTGAGCAAGCATGATATTTGAATTGTGTGTCACTTGGCATTGTTTCATATAAAATGGTAACATTTCACAATGTCGTTATATTGCACCACACTTCTTCCCAGACAGACTGCATGGCTTTAAGTTTCGGAGGATCACTTCCGCCGGCCGGCTTCGTGACTGGAGTGGTGCGTTCACTGGTGCTGTGTGTGGACGTCTCGTCGCTCTGTTTACTCTTTGCATGTCCAAAAGTCATGGATGAACCAACCGGTGGACAAACATACAATATTTGTTCGTTCAGTCAGTTAGAGCGGCGCGACTGTGACCAAGAAACAACCACAGCTGTGGAATAATTTCAACCGGAGAGGAGAGGAAATATTGACAGGCTGAGGTGAGTGTTAAATATACTGCAGCGTGCATGACAAACGCTTGTCCTTCATGCAAATGCTGCAAATTACTGAACAATATATATATAAAAGAAGACAGGATACGATGCAATTTAATCCATGTATGGAACATACTAATCATACGCAATACCCCACCCCCCGCCCTAATATTTAGGTGGCTAAGTGTTTTTTGGATTTTTTTTGTTTTTTTTTTTGTTATTAAAATAATAGTTTTCAATAATTGTAGATGTTATTCCTTCACGCCCATTGCGTGACTTCGGTTCCTGTTTTTTGCAAGTCACTGTATCTGGCTCCCCACAAGGCTGACGTGAACAACAGCAGATGGATGTCAGCTGTCTGGGAAGGAAGGAGCTTTTCAAAATACCACCGACCCAAATGTGACAAATCTGAAGTCTGACAGAATTTAGATTTCATTTTTGCAGATCATCATTTCATTCAGTGGGAGATGCAGGTGGATTCCAATGGAAAGTGAGCACAGACCAGGCTGATAAGGAGCACAGAGATAACAGAGATACACAGGTTCACCAGAGGACTAATGTGGGTTGCTTTCTTTACACAAGAAATAACTACACGTAGAACATACTTCATTCTCTCATGCACAGACAGTATTTCCCTAATCCTTTATAATTAAGTTTCATTTCCTTGTGAACATGAGCTGCACAGTTTGGTTGTTTTTCTCAGACATGTACAGACTGAGAGGCTGGTATGTGAGGGTGACTCTGACATAAACTAATATTAATGACTGTGCTGTAACCAGACTCTCTGGTTCTATTTGGAGCAGGTCAGAAATATGACACTGTGCACCTTAAGTACAGTTCTGTTCTTCAATGACCTAACAGCGGTTAGGTTAATGATAAAATGCATTTATTTATTAGCCTCTCTTCCTCTCTAAGGCTTTGGTGACACTGTGTTGTTGTGCTACACACTTCTCCGTAGGAGCAGGCCTTCCTTTCTGTCTACTAACCCTGTAACACTGCTGTCATGTGATGAAGTGTTTAGATTTGTAGCCATATTGACCTCACTATCACCCTCCAGGACCCTTCAGTGGTCAGCCTTTCTCGTCTTCTGTCAAAATGGCCTCAAGACGGGGAGACCTTCCAGGTAATTTTGGATTAGACTCTCAGAGGTGCGATAATCTTCACATGTTTTCATTTGTGAAATGATTGCTTGTTTTGCTGAGACATCAGAAATAGTTTCCTATCACAGGATTACAAATCTAACTCTAATATTTCTTATTTTCTCCCATCTTTCAGCACTTGAGTCCGGCACATCATCTGGATTCTTCAGTGCCTTATCGTCTCCGATTGGAATGACTCGCCGCAATATCAGTTATGACGAGCACATGGACACCCCCATGCATTCACCACCTCCGGATTTAACTGTAAACATCTTATGGAAAGACCCTGTCATCCCACAGCACAAGTTCAGAAATGCTGCAGAGGTGCTTTTCTGCTTTGTTGTTTCTGTTTCTGTTTACTTATCTTTCTGAAAATGATGTGCATGCTTGGACTCGTTTGATTTTCTTGCCTATTTGGTTATGTAACTGTTTTGTAAGCTTATCCTAACAGTGTCAATTTGTGTGTGACTAGGAAAGCGAGAGTGGTGGGAATTTGCTGACTTTTGAGGCAGCAACACCAGCCAAGTCCCCAGTGCCTGTTGTGAAAGCCAAAGCCACCTCTTTAATGAGCTCACTTATGATCAGTAAGTCAACAGAGTAATTTAATTTAACAACATTTATTTAATTTTGATAAATATCTATGTGCACAAGTTACAAAGACACTGATAAGTTCATTCGCTGCATGTCACCGAGTTGTGTAAGCTTTATCAATGATTGTCTAATTGGTCATTGCCTTGGCTTCCAAATATGGATAACAATCTTCAGTATCAGCAGGCTATAATGGAGTGCAGCACATTAAAACAGTGACTGACTTTGTCTCCGCTGTTGACTGTGCACTTATCTTCACATAGAACAGACCCAGGAGAACCTACAGAAGTTTGAGCACCAGGCAGGGCTGACAGATGCCGGGTATTCTCCCCACAAGGGGCTGTCTGCCGAGGAGACTCGCTTTCACCGACTTGGTGACACATTGCCAGTGAGTATGAACAAATATGAGGTATAAGCGGGTGCCAAGAAGCAGTGAAAAGTTTCTCTCTCCTCTCAGATAACAAGAAGTATCTCATTATGCCAAACATGTGCCAGCTGTGTTAGAGAGCAACACAATTCAATTGAATTGAAATGAAAAACTGGTTTATTGCTAGTTTAGGCCTAAATGAAAGGTCACAGGTCTGACCTTCACCCAATGAACCTGATCAGGTATATCTTATAATGTCTGTTTCGGTTGAAATGTCATAACAAACCAGGACTAATCAAGTGCAAGAGGTTGTTTCTTTACCTTCAAGTTTTTTCTACCACCTGTGAACTTTTGGCAAGTATGAGTTCATTATATTCCAACAGGTTGAGTCCTGAGTCCAGTCCAGTACATGAGTCCTGATTGAAGGTCTAGCACACAGTGCCTGTCAATGTGTGCATGCACAAAGGTTGTGTTTTCTAGATTTGTTTAGTTCCCCTGCCCCGTGCTCATGTTTCATGTATCAACTTACCTGTGACAAGTGCAACAACATTCCAGATTCCAGATTCCAGATCACACAGTATCAAGGTGTCAAGATATCAAGGTTCATTTATTTATTATTTTACAGGGTTGCACAATGAGATGTAGGTTAGATCTCATTCATGTGACAAACATATAGAAAATACAGTAAATATAGATTTACAGTAAAATAACAAAGAAAAAATCAATAGATATAGTTACATATATACATTTAGATTATATTCAATGTTATTGTCATTGCACATAGATAGATAGATAGATAGATAGGTAGGTAGGTAGGTAGGTAGGTAGATAGATAGATAGATAGATAGATAGATAGATAGATAGATAGATAGATAGATAGATAGATAGATAGATAGTACAAGTACTTAGATAACAAAATGCAGTTTAGCATCTAACTAGAAGTGCAAAAGCAGTAAAGTGCACAGTAATGTACATGTAACAGAGATATATAAATAACAGTGTAGATATGCTGTTGCCTATAAAGATGGAATAACATTGTTTTCAGACACATTCCTCTTTTTATTCCTCTTTATACACATCTGGTTAATTGTGGTTGAATTTCCACTATGATATGTTTGGAAGATATTGATCAATAAAGTCTTGAGAAGATACACCGAGAATAAATCACATTGTTACAATCATTTCATGAGAAGAGGTAAACATATTTTATTCCAACTTTATGGGCAACACTGTATAAATATAAATATGTTATAAGGTATATACAGTATAAACAGTATGGACTGAGTCAAATGAATATAATAACATGTACACATTTATGCATGTATATACCTATATGCATATGTACCTAGTAATTATGAGGGTTGTATTCTTGTTAAAAATGTTATATTGTTTGTTATTATATAAAATAATAAACACATTAATTATTTTTGTGAGAAATGATATGATAATACCAGATTGTTGTAGCCTCTCTGGTGATTGCAGTCCAAACACTGAATAACAACCAGGCAAACAAATTACGTAATCAGCTGTAGCTTCTAGCAGGAGTGTTACCAGGCAACGCCCTCAAATGAATCAAGCCCCCTTATTTTCCCAAACGGACCAATCACAGAGCTCCTAACATAAGCGATATTTTCTTAAGGCCCACTGCGGTGTGTACAGACGGTGATCGTCTGTATTTTTCGAAAAACAATAGTCCCTTGAACTTGTTGAAACATCTAATTATGGACAAAATGAAGGAATCTGTCGGACTGCAACGCCAGAGAAACTGTATCATAAAAAGGTATGTCACTGGATTCACTGTGTTTATCTACATTCCGGCCGGAACGGAAGGCCGTTAGCACAGCATCGTTGTAGCATTGGAGCTAACCCGAGTAAACAAACCATATGTATCTGCTCTTCATAACGTGAACCGTCATTTATGAACTATATACAGTGGAGCTCATAACTGAGTCAAGAGCAAAGAGACTGGCGTTAGTTTAAGCTGGATAAGTAACGGTAGCTTTGTGTGTGTAGCTTGGTAAGTTAGCTGCTTAGCTTAGCCCCTGCTAGTTAAGGGCAGTAACGGCGTACACGGATGTTGCTGAATTAAAATAGAGGTTACAGAAAAAAGGTTAATTGTCAGAAACTGCTCCCATGATTGTACAAGGTTACACATAAAATAGGAAACATAATTTAGAAACTTGTTACACCCCTATCTAACCTCCCTGTCTTATCTTCGTGTAAGCTAGTTGGTAACGAACGAGGCCCTTTCATTTGCTAAACCATATTATACTCTTGTCCCACTTCTGCCTGTCATGTGCCATCATTTATTTAACGTAGAAGCGTTTGTAAACGTAAACGTAAGCATGTAAGTATGTACCTGTCTCTCTTTTATAAATACCAGTTAAGCCCTGAGTCTAGCGTGTAACATGTTTATCTGGCTTTCAAGTGCCAAAATCATGTTGAGTCCTGAGTCTGGCTGAGGTCCAGCAAGGTTGGAGCAGGGATGAACTTTAACAGGATGCCAGATAATACACAGGGCTTTAAAGCCACGGGGATGCTCCCTGTTATTCATTTGCACGATGGCCACTACCCTCAGCAGAGTGCAGGACCACATATACAAGATTGATATGAGTTTGGTAGGACGTTCAACATATGGATGGGAATATACACACATTGAATGGAGCCTGAACGTTGAAAAATATTACAGAATTAAACCTAAACGTCAAGGCGAGTATGATTCATCATAGTATTTGTTTGATTCCATATTTAATGTTTCAAGCAGGTTATATTAACTTAAACTTAGTCTGGTGGGTTTTGTAGCTGTTGCAGGTAGAGCAACCATTTGCTCTGAGTGTGTCTTAATGCAGTAATGGCCTTCAAATAAAACCTCTTGGCTCAGTATCTTATGTTATGAATGCTCATCATGTGTAATAATAATAATAATAATGTGGCCTCTAAAGTGGTCCTCTCTTTCTCTCTCTGTCTGCTCCCTCTCTCTGCCTCTTCCCACCCACCAGAAGGTCACAGGTGATAGGCTCAGAGGATCTCTGACGCACTTTTTTTTATTTTGATCTGCTGGTCCAGAAAAACACTGCTGACCTTTTGCATTGTGTATCCAGGGAGTGTTTGCTCTTTTAAATAAGATCAATCCTGTCTGACAACACAAACGTGTTGTTTGTCTAATGTGTGCATAGGGTGGAAAAGTGTGTCAGCTTTGTTGCTTCTATAGATTGCCTCATTGAAAAATGAATAACCAGCCAACTGGTTTGTTTCTGTTTTTATCAGTTTGTTTCATTGCTTGTTTATTTTCTGTCTGTGCAGAAGTTGAGAATGCCAAGCGGGGACTTCAAGGAGGACAGGCTTACAACATCAGCACAGTCCACCCCAAGTGGCACCCCGTGTGTCACCCCCTCCGTCACTCCCAGTGTCACCCCCTGTGTTAGTCCCCACACATCACCGGCTATTAGTCGCAGGTAGGTGTCACGCTGCTGAATGTTTAGCTCACGTTGTTAATTGATATAACTCTGGTATTGTGTCATGTGACCCATTTTCCTGCATGTTCATGTGTCGCTCTTGCTTGGTGGGAATACAGGACCTGGTTCCAGCTGAGTCCTTCGTCTTTTCTTACTTCCCCTGAGCCCCACAGTCCCAACCCAAACACAGACATGGGAGGAAATGAGGGAGGAGGAGGAGAGAGATGGAACTTCTTTGGAACTCGATCTGTGGTACAGAAGTCCCCCACGGATCCAGGCTCTGATACCAGCACAGGTGAGAGATTTACACCTAGTCCAGCATCTGGATGTCAGTTGTAATGCAGTATATTTGTGATTAATGGACAGTAGATAGTATAGATTGTCATAGCAGTAGGTTGAACTCTGTGCCACGATAATTTGTGGTGAGGCCCTCGCTTTTGTTATTTCTCTGAAAACAATAGTGCTTGTTCCACTGCCTCAAATAAAGGCTGGTGTAACTGAATAGCTCTTGAAATCAGCGTGGATTTTCCAGTGACACAGGTGGAGCTATGTTGAAGCCACAATATGTGATCCATATGTTTTAAAAGGACGCCCCTCCACCCAAAAATCAAGACACAAATGGGACCCTCTTGTCACTTCTATTACTACAGGTGTTTTTTTGTTTTAATACAAACGCTATTAAAAATCTACATTATTAATGAGGCCAGTTTCCCCTCTGACCACACCTGGTTGTGGTTTAGAAGTTTATATAAGTTGTAATAATAATAATGTTATCCATAAAAATCGTGACACTAAAGCTGCTCCCTATAATAGCGAGACTTGGGTCATTATAACATCTACCACTTCCTCCTCTCTACTGAAGGCTTCTCACTGCAGTCCTACTTCGGCATGCAGAAGTCCTCCACCATGGATGGCACCAACACTCAGGTCAACTTCAAGGCGGAGGACCCTGCCCACTTCATGCCCCCCAAGATTGAAATCTCGGGCATCGAGGCCAAGCGGGTGCCCCCACGGCCACACAAACTAAAACCTCGGGACATGAATGTTTTGACACCTTCAGGCTTCTGAAGCCCAACTGGCGGAGTAGTTAGACCCCTGTACCACATCAGTTCTTTTTTTCTCCACCTGGTTGCTCCTTTTGTTTTTCCTGTCTTCCTCTGTCCCCTCTGCCTCCCTGCTAATTCACAGAGGCTGAGAGGAATGAGGACCACCTATAGTATTAGCTCACCAACCCCAGGGACATCACCGCACTGTTACTCCTCCCAGTGGATCTACATAGACGGATTGCCATCATCTGTTCGTCACACCATCCCCATCCTATCTCCTCCAACTCATTGGTCCAAATAAACACCATGTGAAGTAACTTCATTTGTCATCCCTGAACATGGCACTGCTTTGTATTATTATTGTTGTTCTGTCCTAAAGGGTGCATTGCCATGCATTGCCTTGCTGTCCTCGTTCCTTTGTTAGTGATGGCATGAGATTCAAGTTGTTGAAATATCTTGTCAGTCCTTTGCTCATTAATAACTTAAGCATTGCTTCTCATACTGAAACTGACCAGCTATTTCAATTCACCATGCTCAGTTGCCTCATTTGTATTACTATTATTATTATTATTTTTTTTTTTTTTTAAAAAAGCTCACAGATTTGTAGTTGTGTAGTGCTTTTCTCTGGTAGCATGCAGAGTATAGTGTGGTATGACTGATATTGTGCCTAAATTTGCTACGCTTGTTTTTTGGCATTCTTGCTATCAAAGATAAGCGTTTTTTTATTACATAAAAGAGCATCTTATTTTACTTTGTGTGAGAGAGTATGACTGACGCTGGCCTGATGTGATTCATTTTTTTATCATTATTATTATTTCAACTTGTATATTTTCAGATTGTTCTGCAACATAGTTCATTCTAAATAGTAGTTGGTATGTTGACCTTATCACATTTTTATATTTCATCACGATACAGTTTCAACATACTAGGAGAAATACAAAGCATTGAAGTGATCATTTGCAATTTATCCTTTTTTCTGTTGCAATCTCTGCTGTTTTATTTGAAAAAGTTGATGAATTCCAGTAAGTAATTGCACAAGGGAGTTAGTTTCCCACTTACGTCTGTAAATAAATCTGATACTAACAAGCAAGAATGGTTCTCTGGTTCCTTTCTTCATGCAAACATGAAATTATGAATACATGGAGTCCGTACAAACACCTCCTTCTTTAGGGACTAGGCCACACTCTTTCATAGCCACCAGCCACTTCATTAGGTACACTTGTACAATCCAATGTGATCCAATATATCCAAACTACTCTGTCATAAATTGTTCTTTTATGAAGCTTATAATGTTTCAGTTTTGTTGACACTGTCAGAGAGATATTATTTTAACTATTATGTTTACAGTGGACTGCATTATATTGAGAGGTGTTTCTAATATCTTCTAATAATCTTGTGTCCTCATGTATGTAAATGGGCTGGACACAGTTGTACTGGATCACATTAGATTGTACAAGTGTACCTAATGAAGTGGCCAGTCGGTGTATATTTACAGTTATGTATGTTTTTATTTTAATGAAACACTATTTTGCGATTAACATGCCATTTTTGGGACATGGGTGGCAATTCAGAGGAAGTTTCACATATATTAATTATATACATGCACTAAAGTGAAAGTAACAATAGTGCATTTGTACATTTTCCTTGTCATCAAAAAAAACTGTCCCCAAACTGAATTTTCCATTGCTATCATATCAACACATGAAAGTGAAATTTAACCCCTGTGGCCGTAACATACAATGATTTAACACTAGACTTCAGCTACAGTGTTTGTCCAGAAGATGGCACAATAGGTTTAACATGAAATCACCCAATGGAAATCACAGTTTTATTATTGAATAAATAGTTTGTCTTTCATATTTTAATTCTGTCTCATATTATTACTATGCTAAAATTAAATGATGATTCAGTAGCCATGATATGTATATTTATTTTTCCCCAAAACGAAAGTGTGTTAGACATTCAGGAAATTAATTCTGCCACACCCATATGAAGACTATGAGTCACTTTGTTGACTAGTCAATAAGGTCTCACTGGTTTAGACAGTCTTGTTCTACTGTAAAACGAGATTTATTAATACAGTAATTACTGGCTACATTATTAATTACACCTCAACACACCACATGAAAGCAAATATTCAGACCATCAGTGAGTTCATAGTTAGAAACAGTAGAGTCCCCACCCTGAGGCTCCACCATGAACTGGATGAGTTTACAGGCTCGTTAAAGTTCTCAGCCGTTATTGTCTGATGCTCTGTTTATTGTGTGTGTGTGTGTGTGTGTGTGTGTGTGTGTGTGTGTGTGAGAGTGTGTGTGAGTGAGTGTGTGTGTGTCTGTGTGTGTGTATTTGTGTGTGCATATAGTAGATTTATTACAGGGTGTGCCTGTTTTCTTGTTTTCTTACTTTCAGAAACATGCCATGATGCAGATACAGAGATTGTGCAATGTGATGCTGAGCACAAGTTAATAATGAATCTTCATTTAGATTTGGCGCTGTAGTTCTAACAGAAGCAAGGCCTCTATTTGAGGCTTCACCTTCTTTCTCATCATCTTTAAACTTTGACTTTCGTTTATTCCAAAATTGGCTGGAGCTCGTAAAGGGAGCGCTCCTTTACTTAATTACAGGCCGCTGAGTGGCTACGTCTGGTTTTCAGGTGGTGCTACAGGAGTGAAAGGTGAACATCAAGTGAGACAGGCAAGTGCAGACTAGTGATGGGAAGTTCGGTTCTTTTTAGGGAGTCGAATCATTTGACTCAGTTCACCAGGAAGGGCCGGCTCTTTCGGCTCCCAAACGGCTCTTCGTTTTACCACTTATACCTTTTATAATTCAGCCAAATTTAGCGATGTTTTGACTTATGATTTGTATATGTATGCACATATCATTTAAATTATTCAATACATCCTTTCTATGTAGCTAAAAATTACATTTTCGAATATCAATAAATTGATGTAGCCGATTGTTTAATTGTATTTACAGACAGTGAACGCACTACCTTAATTGTAGAACCGATTTGCGACACAAAGTAGATAGAAACACCTATAAATACTTAAGCACCCTTCGTTCACTTAAAAGAGCCGCCTCTTTGAACCGGCTCGTTCGCGACTGACACATCACTAGTGCAGACAGAGAGCTGTCAGACAGAAGCTGGAAGTGGACAGTCATTGATGGCAAATAAAGTAATGGATAGACAGACAAGAGATGAAAGACAGAAAGGAGATAGTGCTGTACTTTTTGTATGAAGGCAGATGGAGATATTCAGTCTTGGGTCACATTTCTGTTAGAAACATTCAGCATGGCACATAAACAACTGGGTTGTGAGGGCAGTGTCAGTTACGCTGAACCAAAAACACCCAGGGCAAAGGCAAGAGACATAATGGGTGGGGGAGTCTGAGAGGGAGAGAAACAGGGAAATGAGGAAGTAGAGGGGTGGAAGGGTGGAGTCCCCCGACAGCCATGACATAATACAGATGGCTCTCTCTCTCTCTGGGTTCGACATGACGTGATTGTATACCCTCCACCCCTTCTCGAGGTCCCTGCCCCCACCTCTGTTGTGATCCCACACAAATCATCCAGCCACTCACAGAGATGCCATGGCAAGCACCACCCTACCAGAGTGACCACCACCACCACCATCACCGAAACAAACACTTCATCTGGAACCTGACACGACACACTTACTCATCTATATTTTGAAAAACCGGTCTAGCCAAATTCCTTTCCTAACCAACGTCAAAACAGACTATTTTAATCCTACACCCCTATGACACAACTTAGATGTACCAGTCTGACAAAACCATGATGTGGGCACATGACCGTAAACAATGTGCCAGTGCCAGTTTACAAGGAAACCACTAAATATTTTTAAGATTGGCTCGTTCCAATGACCTAGGTTTATGAGCGTTAGAGATACTATGTATACTGAAGACTAAATGTGCTCTGTAAAAAGGTCAGGAAGATTGTGTGAACTTTCATCTGTTACATGTAGGAGTGGTAAGCACTTTATGTCAGAGTGACTTCAGGAATACGAAGGGATATCCTTTTGCCAGCTCTTGACTGCATAAATTCAAATGCACATTACAGAACATCAAATATTGTTGATACCATCGATGCTTTTGAACACGCCTGTGAGATGAAGCATGTGTTTCTTGTGTGTTTCCTACATCATCATTTCTATTTCATCTGTTTTCTGTGTGAAGATAATAATACAAGAGACAGACAAGACTTTATTACTGCAATTACATTTCATTTATAGCTTCATATGCAGTATCTCTTATCCATTAAACTCCTAACTTGCATGTGTAACAAGCGTCACCGGCCAGAGCAATGACTAATGTGGTGTTTTTTCAAAGCCAATCTAATTATTCACGCATACAGCTGGTGACGAAACATGACAAGGGAATTGAAGGGGGGTCCCTCTTTGACGTTTGCTGCTGGGTGGGACTCACTGTGGCGTATGCTACGCCATCTGACTCCAGAGCCACATCTGGGACTGATTCACAGTGAGCTGGCCCGGAGGTGAACACGCCAAACTGAGTGAAGATGATGGCTGCCTTCAGGTACTGTATCTTGTGAAAGTAAACATAAATCAAAGCCATTACTTGGGGATGCGGTTACAGTGTTACAGCTAGTAACGCAGATGTAGGTCACACACAAATGAAATCAGTATGGCTGTGTTACGCAATAACAAACCGCAGTACATCAGAAATTGTGAACATGACCTCTTGTAGAACATCCCAAGAGCGCCCTACAGAAAATGTGTGTTTCGGACAAATCTCATTCATATATGAATTCAAAGCTTTCCTGGTCAGGTCATATGCAAAACATTCTACTAGAAGGCAACATCAAAAGGTTAACTTCTGTATCCAGCAGGCAAAAAAAAACTGTAAATAACAAACAGAAGAAAACAAAACTGAGGTGCCAGCTGCTGATGTGAAAAAAAGCTAACATACTCTATTTAAGGTCATCCATTCCAAATAAGATAACACTGTTTTGTATAGGAGGATGTACCATATGTTTTTGTTCCTTTTTGGTTTATTTATGAATGTGAAGGCAGTGTTGGTGAGAGGGATTACCTTCGCGTACTGCACTGTTTTGTCTTTGCTCGTTGTTATGAATATTGTGCTTTTGGAAAACAAATCATTGGATATACTGAACTAAAAAATGTTACCTGTTTTCTACAAGTCAGTGTCCAACCCCTGGCCATCAGGCTGTGTGTCTCTGTGCTGTTCATCCTGCCATCCCCCACTGAGAGAAAGAGAGAGAAGCAAAGTGTATTGTTGGGCCCTTCTGTACTGGCTGCCAGGCCCTAACATGAAGCAGATGTGGAAGGGGAGATCCCCCTACAACTAGTCTGGTCTGAACAGTCAGCTGGAGGTGCTCGACTCACCAGAGACACATCCGGTTGATGCGCTCAGACCTTGAACATTCATACACCCAGAAAGCTGCTGCTGTCTAATGCTTCAAGGCAAAATACTTCAATATGCGTGTGTGTGTGTGTGAGCGTGCTTGAAAATGAAACAGAAGTGTGAGTGGCTCATTTCTTGGATATGGTGCTATAATAGATCAATGTTGTGCAATTGACCAAAGTACATAATATTTTATAATCTATGTGATGATGTCATTCAGGCTGTAATTGATCCTCATGGGATCCAAAGATTAAGAAGTCTCCATCCCCATTTATCGGCATGACTTGGCTACAGACCAGTTTTTTATCATTACATTCACAGTTCACAAACTCGCCCATGTATTAGCTTTAAATATCCTTTCATTCAGGTTATACCTGTTATTTCTTATATTTAATAGTAGATTGTTTTATTGGAGAATTGATGCATAGATTAATTTGTTTTTATGTAATGTCTTATGTCATGTGGTTGTCAGAAGTGATTATTATCATTCTTGTGGGCTCACCCACAATCAGCACACTTTATCTGGCTGCATCCACACAAATATTGCTGACATTGTCACTCTATGACATGATAACATAATGTCTAACAATAAAGAGAATGAATCAATCAAAGTCAAGTAAAATCAAAACCTAACCATCTAGAGAAAACACAAGTGAAAGGTCCAAGTCTCAAAAGCTAAAACTGAAGATGAATCATTGGAATTTCTTGATTAGCTGTGGCAAAACCTCGCTGTTAGCCCATCATTTTATATCACTGTAGTAATTACGAAACCTTTGATCTTTGGGGTGGATCTCATTGGATAACAAAGTCATGACACACAGGTAATTATACTTATTAATCCTTTAAGCCCGGAGAGGAATGCAGTTCTTCGGCGTCTGTCACTGGTTCTCACTCACGCACATCTAAACATTAACATTAACACAGAGTGAAAAGACAGTAAATCATATCCTTAAGACATGCAAATACATGAGAACATACGTATATGCACAAACACAGTAATATTGGTATTATAATAAGCACTTAGTGTATGGAGTTTTCTATAGTATTTCCTAGATGTGGAGGAGCTGGGAAAGGTTTCAAGACAAATAATACTTTTCCACACACTCACAATAGGTCACTAGCAAAATGTTCTTCATCATGTTCACATATGGGCTGATGTGGTTTGGACAAACTGAGGTGAGGCGTGTGACTTGGCAAGATGCTAATACATTCCTCAAATGGAGACATGGACAGTAAGTGGACATGATGTGGTCCGAGTGAACACACGAACGCCCATTTCGTAGTACTGATTCTGGTTCTTCCTCCCTACAAACCGTCTGACTGGCTGCGTCCTTCTCTCCACTCAATGTCTGTTGATACCCGTCCAGCTTAGATACAAGCAGAGACTGAGATAAACACTGTCTCTGACTCTCTCACTGATGTCTGTTTTTCTGATTTAAATATGCCAACCATAGTTCCAATGTAGTTTAGATTATTAGGTCGGTTTATACAAGAATTTAATCTCCCTCAGTATCTGTCTACTGCATGCACATGCCCATGCAATAAATCATTATAACCCTATACAAGTCAGTTAGTTTATACCATTAGTGATTGCTGCAAATATCTCCTGGCATCAGATCTGAGCTGAGGTAAGACCTTTGCACAAGGAAAAACAGAAGGAGTAGCAGTGATCAAAGTGATAAGCATGACATAAGAGCCAGAAAGCTGTTCCAGTTTTTCTTTTGGTTTGATAACTTTGAAATAAATAAATAATAATAATAATAATCTACTTTATCCAGTCATTTGTGAGATTAATAGTTTTGTAATTTTTGTTAAATGTTTATGCAATCTAAGTCTTTAATTGTTATAACCTATCTACCCTTTTGATACCTGGAACTATAAAACTGCTTCCCTGGTATTCCTTTGGGAGGGGTCTATAATAGAATTATAGTTTTATATAAACATCAATAGCTTTCAATTTAACTGCACACTTGGTACTAAAGGTACTAAAGTACCAAATATTACAGACTCCAAGGAATATTCAGAGGCGATAAGGAAGCAATCAGTATCAGAAAGGACAAAAGAGGTGAAGTAATTATGTCCGAGTTACCACTTACTGTACTTCCTTGTGGCTCTAAGTTTCGCTTGTCATCAGCTCATAATAGGAGTAGAACTATGTGAAGGTTTTTCTTTATTTGTTTTTATTCCACACAATTCATAACAACTCCTGTACCGGTGCAAGAATTTGTAACCCTCCACTGCATCTGCAGATTTCTTTGGTAAAAAAAAGACAAATGGGTAATTTGGCAATAGCTCCTTGAATGTTCCACAGAACTGAGCAGCTCCTCCTGACAAAGGTCCGATTGAGGTAACGAACACTTGTTGTGAATTATTAGCAGGAAATGAGTGATGGAAAATTAGGAACCCACTGAGTAATTTGAAAATAATAAGTAGCTGAATCAAAGACAGACTTCACGACCTTTTCACTTCTTAAGGTCTATCACCCCATTTTGAGTTACTACAGATATCTGTTTGTTTGAGGTGGAACCATGCAAAGTTGTCAGGGTTGTCAGACAGGGTGATGTACGGTGGGTAACCACATGGACCAGTACAGTTTGGATACACTGACCAACAGGGCTATGTTGAACCTGAGCGACCAAAGTTCCTGCACATATTGAATTCAGCAGATTACAGCGACGTGTCCGCAATGAATTTGTAACACTGGGCGTTGATTCAGGAAATTGTATCCCAGAGAAATGGTGAATAATGCTGAGACAGATATAAATAGATACACCATGTTCATGAACCAGTTTGATTAGTTCAGGAATCTGATTAGTGATTTGATTACTTACTTCCCTCTTTGTTGCTCAGTCATTCCACAATAATTACTCACCCATTCTTGGGTAGCACAATTAAATGTAACTTAACAACAGGATTTAAATAGATTGTTTGTGCAAACAAATTAAATGTTACATTATTTCCTTACCATTATATTTAGTTAGATTCATTACTGTTGATTGTCAGGGATTAATACATGACTTATATTCAGATGTTTAAACAAAAGGTCCAGTGAAAGATGAAGTGGGTTCCAAAGAAACTGCGTGTGCAGTTACACCTTAATTTTCTCCCTCATGATTAAAATATCAAACACAGGCACAGGCTTTGTGTCATTTACAGCCTAATTCTTCATTCACAGCTTGAAGATTTAGTGAAAACAATTCATGTTGACGCAGATAAGTAAGGACCAAACCATGAGCAAATAAATGATGAAAGAAAGAAAATGGTTGATACATACATACGTGTTTTAGTTATACTGTTTATATGTCAAACTTACTGACAGATCATCAGCATTTTGTGTCTCACTGAAAGTGGACAAACCCTTACACACTGATGACGTTGACAAATAATTGGCACCTGTCCATCTATGACATAAAGAAACGTTGAGTACCTGTAAGGCAGTGGGACGGTGTGCTGACAGGTCTAAAGGAGGTGGGGCCGCCTCCCCAGGAAACACAATTTAAATGAATAGTGGGAGTGTGCAGTCGCTCTGGATTTAGAACGACAGAGGCAGAAGCATCAGTCCAACCGGGAAACTACAGGTCATTTTCTCACAGAAAGGTGTCCATCAACGTCGACAAAGCTTGAACCATGTGTGGTAAGTTTGCTTTTTTTAATGGAGTTTATGTCTTTTAAAATTTGTTGAGATGAATTGTGCGCATTACGCACGGGCTCCTTCAGTGTCCAGCGCTTTAACACCGATGTCATGCGCGTAACCTTAGCGATACAGTCAAGAGGCACTTATAATATCATACAACTTGTCTCAAGCTTTTGTTCCGATCTTGTTCTAGTTTTAGTGATAATGAAAATCTTCATTCTGAAACGCGACAGTCGGATAAACGTCTTTGTTTTTTGATCTGTGTGGATGCACGAAGAGCTTTAAGCTGCTACGTGTCAGTATTTTCACTCAGTGGTGTAGACGACAGGACAGGCGAGCCATACCAGTTTACTAAAAAATTACTATGCAAATTACTGTCATGCTTTCATAAAGCGACTGACATCCAACAGCCAAAACTACCACAAGCTGAACCAGTGCCTATATCACACCTTTTGACAGCCTCACATGTCCCACTCTGGAACAGTGAAGTTCACAGCCGAGAGTAAATCTTTAACAGTACTTCGGCCTCTCCTAGTGTCTTTAAGGAAAAGGCCAAGGCAGTAGGGAGTGTACAACAGCCTGCCTACCTGGCTGGTCCAACACTGCGCGCAATGTGCGTCCGTCAATGGCCAGCTGTGTGGCTGTGGGGAGCAGTGCTGCCCCGAACATTCCTGCACGCACAACGCACACATACAGGCATTTGAGGACAACATACACAGAAACCGCAAACCGCATAGTCACTTTAACTTGATTTAAGAGTTAGGATCCATCAGATGGGTAACTCATATTAAATGTAATGAAATGCTATTTCTGTTTTCTTTTCCAGCCAGTTAGGAGTTCTTGTCCTTCTCAAATATATTAGTGTTTGATGAAGATTATAGAGGATAAAAGTAATACAGCTTTACCTCATTGATCAGCCATGTTCTTCCTCAATCATCTATCAATTAACCAGAACATGAAAATTAATGTTTTTTCCAGTATCCTTTGTTTAAATTATGTCATCCCTAAACAATAATGTAATACTACTTAGCTCATAAGATGCCACTGTGCTCTCTGTAGTTGTGTAAACACTTCCAACAAGGTTTGAGCACCTCAGAGGATTCAAGTTCTGTTTCTCTTTCGCCCCCTCTAAAAGGGATCTTTGCCTACCTGAATTACCAAGTGCCTCGCACCAGAAAGGAGATATTTGAGACGCTGGTGAAGGGACTGCAGAGACTAGAGTACAGAGGGTATGATTCAGCAGGTAAGACACTCAGCTTCACAGAGTTGCCACAAACACACACACACACACACACACACACACACACACATAGACACACACATTGCAGAAAAGCTTATAGTACTCCTTGGCAGCACCAGTGTGTCATGGCCTTAAAAAAACATAGATCAAGGTAACGCTGGACGGCATTTAAAACATTAAAAGAGACAATTTAATGTAATACATTTAATGATCTAGAGTTAAATCACTGTAATCAGCCCTGAAATACATACTAACATGAATCACGTTTAACCAACAGCCAGTAAATACTGTCGGATTAGTACTTTAAGGAGTCAAACACACCCTGATTTTTTAAACTGTTTTAGGCATACGTCTTGTAGTTCTCGGCATACCATAATTAAATACATAATTAAAATGCCCATGAATGAAATGAAGAGAAACTTGTATGGCAGCTAACACCCATTACTCGTAATACAGGGTATCATGCACACACCTTTAATCTTGCTACTACTGCATCTTAAAAAGCTGTGATCTCTAACTCAGATCTACATCCTGCCACCTGGACATTTAATTAAGTTCACACACACACCTTGTGTTTGTTCATCCTATTTGACCAAGATGAAGTCACACAACTGATGTCCACACATACAAACAGACACACACCTGCAATAGTAACACCTCACATACTAACATCTCACCTCTTCATGCTGAAGTTGAAGGGCTTACACCTCACTGTAAAATTTTGTTCTCTTCCTGTCTGTTTGCAGGTATCGCCGTGGATGGCCCCACCAAGACGACCACTGACATCAATGGCGGCACCATCTGTTTGATCAAGAAGAAGGGGAAGGTCAAGGCTTTGGACGAGGAGCTATACAGTGAGTTTATGCACATTTAATCTGTATTATTCATGACAGATTTTCTATGTAGGACGTAGTTTCTAATGTTTGTCGCTCAGTATTTTCATTTTGATATATTGTTATATAGTCCTATTGTCCGTTTAGCTGGTTGAACATCTTGTGCTGCATTAATTATTGATTATTCATGCCAGTAAAGTAATAATTGTATATAATTATTGGGAACTAAAGTGACTTGATCATTTGTTAGAAGTATGCAACAGGAATTCACGATGCATCTCACATTAATCCATGCATTACATCATCAGTTATGCGCGAGTCATGCATTAGTTCAGTATTACTTAAGTATATGATTTGTACCCTCACTATAAAGTTTTACCATTATGGTGTTTTTCTTGTTCAGAGAAAGACTCGCTGGACCTGGACGAGGAGCTGTGCACACACTTTGGCATCGCTCACACTCGCTGGGCCACACACGGAGAGCCAAGCGCTGTTAACAGCCACCCTCATCGCTCTGACAAGGATAATGGTAATATGTACAAATGTACTTTCATGCATGCTTACATATACTGTACATAATATAGAGCATTTAACCCCCATGCTTAACTAACCATAAATCTATGTAAAACTACTATAAGAATGTCAATATAAATGGCTGATTCAGGTGTCATTTTACAATACAAAGAACAAAAACAAACACATAGACGTGACAGGGTAGAGCAAAATCAAACTGCCAGCTCACAAAAAAATACACATAGGCATGTCAGTCCCCCCCCCCCACTCTTTATCTGCCCCTCTCTATCTTTAACTCAACCGGTCGCAGTGGATGACCGTCTACCAATGAGCTTGGGTCTGCCCGAGGAAGTTTTTCCTCGCCACCATCGCCAAGTGCTTGCTCATGGTGGAACTGTTGGGTCTCTGTAAATAATATTATAAAGAGTACAGTCCAGACCTGCTCTGCATGAAAAGTGTCATGAGATAACTTTTGTTATGTTATTGCGCTATATAAATAAAATTGAATTTAATTGAATTGAATTGAAATATGCATGTCAGTCAGTACAATGACTGAAATGACCACAAGTGGATTGAGGGCTCATGAAACCAAGACAAAGTGAGGTTGAGGAAGGCCCAATATGAAGGCGAGAAAAAATGAAAAAAATGTCATCCCAGAAGCTCTTGAGCTTGGGGCAAGACCAGAAAAGGTGCCACCTGACTAGTCACAGGTACCAGAGGCAGACAGAAATATTCTGTCCAGTTTGGTCCTTGAAAAGTGCAGCCAGTGAGCGGGTTTAAACTGAATGTGTTGAAGTCTAGCATTGATAGAACATGCTTTGATCCTCTCTATCCCTTTCATCCATAACTCATCTGAAATCTCCTTACCAGTATGCTTAAACCATGACTCTTTAATGTGGAGAGAAAGGGTTGCCAGGGAGAATAAGGACAGAGGCCTCTCCTCTGTCCAGCCATGTACAGCTGGAGCATGATTCCAGTAAACTCATTACAGGCCCAAAAATAATGCCAGGCCATCTTCAGCTATGGACTTCTGTAAGTGAGCCTTGGAGAGTGGAGGAGTGTTTGTTAGCCCAGATAAAGGGCAAAACGTACCATCTTATAATTAACATGCCCTATCAAAAAAGGAGGAAGAGTTTTGATTTATCTGCCATAATTTTAAGCCTTAAGTGTATAAATAAGCTTTGGTTTGGTTTCTGGTGATAATTAATTAATCTCCAGATACATAAAGTGATCAGTGAAAATTCTGAAGGGAAGATTATGAGGAAAGCAAAACATATACTCTATTCTAACCAAATATACACCCATCCCTTTGTTATTAGTTTAGGTGTGTCAGTAATGCACCTTGGCTTTAGACCAAAGTATGTAAACTCATAAAAGTCTATAGCGTGAGAGTCCATATCGCAGAAAAGTTGTGTTACCAAGCAACTTATATTATATATGGTATGTATATTATTGTTTATTAATTTATTATATTTGGTATAGGCCTATTATCTGCTGCTTCACCATCCTGCTCTACCGTGTAGAGCAGGTCTTTCTTTATACTGTAAGTCTCTAAAATATATTTGCATGTTGCATAGATGTTGTCAAACTAGTATGGCTAATATGATCCATGTGTGTATTTTTAGATCTTAGACAAAATGTAAATGCCATTAGAGTACGAATCCAAATTAACATAATCAGGAGAGAACATACAGGTGGTTTTATTACAACTTCACTAAGACTAGTTGATTAGTTTGACCTCCTTTAGCTCCTTTGGCTAATATGTCCACTTTTTCTGCTTTTTCTCAGAGTTTGTCGTCATCCACAATGGCATCATCACCAACTACAAAGAGCTGAAGGAGTACCTGGTATGTCGTCTTACTGTCAGACATTCCTCTTAGACAAACATATGAATCCTGTTCAGTGGCATTTTAAGTCCCACCATTCCTGCAGCAAGCTGTTCTGCTACTGTCCCTCAAACAAGTCATAATGGCTACGGGGCAGTGTAGATCATGCCGTTCTGCTCACAGGTTAGACACAATAAATGTAAAATTTGTTAAGTATATTCAGCCTGGTTTGCCTGTCCACTCCATAGGTAGCCATAGGTGCAAGCAAATGACCTGCAAATATGTTAATATGTTGGCAAAAATGCAAGAAAACGAAGGAACATTGCAAGATAGAAATCATTAGACTACAGTAGCATGTTATGACATGTATGAGGAGTAAAAAAATGTTTTGTTTTATCATATCAGCTGCCAGCATTATAACTATCTATTGAGAAACAGTATTCACTGATACTGTGTCTGTGGTTAAGAGGTGGCGTATTATGCAAACTTGTAAAACTTTCATGTTACCACTCTGCAAGACACATGGAAATAAAATGAAGGAAGGATCTTGTAGTAGGGGATATTTTTTAGTTAAAATAGCACAACTTTTGGCTGACAACACTACTGAAGTCTGCTGTTGAACTGTGTTGTTAGTGTGTTATATCAGCACTTTAGCAGATAAAGCACCAAAGAGCTTACCTGGTCAATCCAGGACATTTTCATTGAATTACGTAGGTAGTTGTTTACACAAAGTAATGATATCAGACTGATAAGATTAATAGTAAATAGATGATTAGCCAAAAGTTGTAGTTAATTTCCCTTTCCTTTAATCGGCAGCATGCAGATGGTTAACTTACAACCTTTGTTTCTGTCCAAGGTTTGTGCAGCCCTGCTAGTTTTTACAGCACGTAGTAAAACCTTTGTCACAAACCTTAAGCACACGATAAGACGCAACCTGAATAAAAGATTCAGATGAAAAACTTGCTGCACTTGGATCTTGCAGGATGACTGACAACATACCCTCTGGGCATTTATGTTTCTATTAATAGAAATTGCATCTTGTACTTTTCTCAGATCACCAAAGGATATGAGTTTGAGTCAGAGACAGACACAGAGGTGATCCCCAAACTGGTCAAATATGTTTATGACAACCGAGAGACTGACAACGTCACCTTCTCCACTGTGGTAGAGAGAGTCATTCAGCAGCTGGTGAGTAGTTCACAAACAGCAGCACGTGACTTGCACCGTCTGCTGCCATGATACAAAAACACGCCAACCCACTTTACAGTAGCACAGCTTGTGTTTGCATGCTAATCTTTGTTTTGTAATAATCTTACAAGCTTTTTGCTTCTATTTCTTTCTTCTGTTGATGAACACCACAATTTATTGGCCTTTTTTCAATTTCAGCTCTATGTTAAGCGATGGAAACATTTATAACCAACTTCCTGGTAACCATGAAGTGTAACATCATGTAGCTTAGCACCATAAAATGTGTCACTGAGTGGTCATACACACACGCACACACATTAATTTGCTCATTCTGCAAAGGGCGAAACTGCTTGAATTAAAACTTTGTACACCATCACAAAAACAATCTCTATAGCAACCACCCAGCAGCATCACAGGTGATGTCACCACTCGTAGAAACATGTTTTTTCAGCTGAGATTGAGCAAGCCTCTCTTTTCCATTGTATGACGTTCCTGCTACAGAGCTTCACACTTTTGGCTTTCTCCTCAGAAGAACAGAAGAGGCAAAAGCAGCCATTTTGGAGTTTGAAGTAATGGGAACCAGATAGTTAAACCCACTAACAGCCTTACGACCATGACACCCTCCACTCGCCTCCTTCTCCATGCTTATCCCCCCACTTTCAACACCACACACAAACACACTCATAGCCAGTTCTGTTTCTAACCACCACAGGCAGCATTGCAGTCAGTGCTTTCGAAACACAGCTGATGTTATACAATAGAGGTCTTATTTCTCTACAACACCCCCTCTTCTACTCCTCTACTTCCCAGCACTCACCCACACCCCCTCCACAACTGCCAAACCCCACAGGGCCAGAAGAAACATTTGTTTGTGTTCAGAAAATGTTTCTCTTAAAGCGTACATACTTTCCAGGAATACAGGACTCACTTTACCTCGACGTTTTCAGTTCTATATTTCGTAAAGTTTATCCTCCTCTTCTCTCAAAGTCTACATCAACATTTCAGTCTTTCATCAAGGTAATGTAAACTCAGTGTTTCCTCTGCTTCTTTCTATCTCAGGAGGGGGCCTTCGCTCTGGTGTTTAAAAGCCGTCACTTCCCTGGAGAGGCTGTGGCCACTAGGTTAGTGCACACACACACACACACACACACACACACACACACACACACGCACACACACACACACACACACACACATATAATGTGCAGTGAAGCAGACTCACTGTGAATGAGTCATCCCGGCTATTACCACTGTGAAGCAATCACAAATAAGATTTTAAGAAAACTCCTTTGATTCAGTCACCCTTTACACGTGACACGTTATGACTTTAAAATGTCTTGCTTATGATAATGGGCAATTGTGCTATTATTCAAGTGCATGCTCTGATGTGTGTAAATTCCCGTCCGCCTGCATGCGTTAGTCCTATCTGCGTCTTAACACCCAGGCAGAGAGGGGAGCAGAGCAGAGCAGAGCGGAGGTTGAATTCAGGTTCCCCCTCTCCCTCCCGGGCCTCTGGGCTGCTGGCCCTACGCTGGCTTCTCTGTGACTCATTAACGGAGAGACTAGAGAGTTTCCTGTTTCGTCTCTGGGAAAGGCCCCGGCAAGAAAGACTCCTGGTTAATCACTTCTCATCATTTTATTTTACTTTATACCTTCCCTTGTTCAATGAACTATCATGGACTGGGGTAAAAGGTTAGTAGAGAGGGGAAAAGGAAGAGGGCAGAAGGGCAATGAAATGAAGAGAGATAAGAAGGCATTTACTTGTGGCTTTCCTGGCAGTGGCAGCGTTGGCAAGGCTTCTTCCTGGCACCCGCTCCTAAAGTCACTAAACTTTGACATCTCATTTGTATATATAATATAATATGTTGAATAGACAGCATTGTCTCCCAGGACAGAGGGATGGAGGAATGTTTGTAATTATGTAGTGATGCTAGTCGCCCTTTGTCGTTAAAGATCAACGTCCCGGCAGGACTTTTACTCTTTTCTCAGTGTCACTTACTTTAACTGTCTTTTAATCATTGTTCTTCCATTGTCTTTCTTTCCGACACTCTCTCTTTCACTTCATTACTTTTATGATATCCCTTCGCTTTGCGTTTCTCCCTCCCTCTCGGGTAAATATTGTAATGGATAGCGACCACATGTTTCTGTTTGCAAGCCTCCCTTTTCAAGCCTCACATCCTCCAAAACAATCTTACGTCAGTGTAGCCGAGCCCTAGAGAGAAGGCTAAGCAGAGAGAAAAGATGTATCCACACAGAGAAAGACAAGAAATAAGGAGAGGCCTTTTGGACGCAGTTTCTCAAGAGAGGGTGTCATAATAACTCTCCATGAAGAGGTTTTGCCTGTGTCACAAGATTGTGTGTTTCTATTTAAAGGTTATTGTCCTCACACCCACCTCTCTTACCTATCAGATCTACACATGGTTACACCTTTCTGTATCCACAACCAATAAGAGAAGCCCACATGAAAGCAGAAGCCAATAAGGAAGCAGTGACTCAGTCCAGGATCTGTGAGCAAATTCTAGAGGGGTGTGGACGAATTGGTTTACCTGTGTAATGCTCAAGATTAAGCAGTTTAGAGGAGGATTGGAATAAGTGGGAGGATGTCTGAGCTCCTGACTGCACAGGGACAAACTCAACACCATGATTTTGTGAAAAAGTGATATGAAACTATTGTTACAAAGATTGAATTTGCAGTACAAGGAAGAAAGAATGAATAGATTGAGGAAAAGAGAAGACAGGTCTGGGAGCGAACCAGGAAACTTATGTTTTGTTTGGAATAATACAGTAGGATAGGATGTCAGGTGACCTCAACAGTGAAAAAGCACCACGTGAGAGTGTGTGTATCTGACATTGCTGTGTGTCTACAAGGCCTAATCCTCTTCTGTCTCCAACCTCACCCACACTTTCTCTCCCTCTGTCTCTCTCCGTCTCTTCCTCCCCTTCATTCTTGTCCCGGCAGGAGAGGAAGTCCATTGCTCATTGGTGTGCGAAGCGAGCACGAGCTGTCGACCGAAAACATCCCCATCCAGTACAACAGTGGTGAGCTCTGTTCCTCTCTCTGTCTCTGCCATTATCCACTTACACTGCACCCTAAATCTCTGCATAAATGCACACTCACACCCAGATTTACTGTAGGTACACACATCCACAGGCATACACAAAGCATGGGTAAACTAACTAAATGTAAGAGCTATACACCTGAGTGAGTATTCTGAATTTAACAGCATATTAAATGATCTATAGTATCTGTGTTTCTGAGCTGCAAACTCCAATAATCAAAGGAATTTGACTTTGAAGCTGCTTGTTTATATGAAAATGGACCATTTGGGTCAGACCGACCTGCCTGAATAGGAAGTTATGAAATTGCACAATTCTATTTCATTACTGCTTAAAAACTAGATTTCTGTGTGGAAATATATTTCCACATGTTGTAAAACCACTTTTAAACACATGTTTATCAAAGGTAAAGCAGACAAAGAGCTAACCCAATGCATTACTGCATCACTGACTGACTTCTCACTTCATTCCTACTCAAGCTGGAAATCTTGAAAATAGGTCACGAATATATACTTTGAAGTAAGAAAAAGATTCAATAATTTCCTAAAACAGCCGGGCAGGCACTTAAGTTTTTTTTTTTTTTTAGCAAACTCAGGAGTAAATATTTGTTGGGGCTATTTTCAGCCACAGATATCGTGTGTTAGTGAGTATTTACAGTAGCAGGACTGTGTATATGGGATCAACTCAAAATAAACTACAGTGCCTGCGTTCTCGTAATGAAGGAATATGTGCAAACAAGTGTGCCAGTGTGACTCATTCAAGTGTTTTTAATAGTTTTTGGACAACAATGGAGCTCTTAAACCAGATTTTGCGCACACAGGTGTACTTGTTAGTTAAAATAAATTCATTCTGGTCCTTTCATAGAATTACTTACCTAACTTGTCCTTGCATGGATCACTTAAATGTGCTATAGGTTTCTGTTTCAGCAAGATATGCAGAAAATAGCATATACAGATGCTTTAAAACATGTATCCCACCAAGGGAGCATAATCTCACTTTTCCCTTCTTCTTGGATTACAGTGTAATATTTCTATAAGCATATTGATTTTTTCAGGTGTACTGTAACATATCCACATTGACTCAGGCAAGTGATGCTCTAGGCTAACTGTAGAAGTAATACAAGATGTTTTGTATTTCAGTTATTTTTTGCAATAATCAAAAGCCATTTGTGGGATTTCCATGTTGAGTTTTAGAGGTTAGTGGTCCTTTTGAAATGAATTTGATCCTCAGTCCTGGAGTTCAGAGTTTAAGAGACAGAGCTTAAGAGTGTACAAGAGAAAATATCTCTAATCTCTATTATCTCTAACAGACAGATATGCCTGTTTTAATTAAATTAACCAAGAGTTATGATCATTTATTGTGAGCAGCACCCTACATGTTTTTTTTTTTTTTTTTTTGCTTCTTCATCTTTTCTGTGCAGAGACAGATAAGAGAGTGTGCCTTCACTGTCTTATCTGTTTACATAAAATTTATGGTTCTTGGCTCAAGTGGGACCAGTCCAAAGACCAAAGCAGAGTTAAGTCGTTTGGAGCCAAACAGGGTGTGTTGTTTGAAGGGCTGAAAAAAATCCTGTTAATTTTCTTTGACCCTCTCTTTTTATATCACATGCCTGCTATATTGTTTAGACAATATATAAAATATTGTAGCAAAATTACTAAATAAGACAAGGTATGAAGTATGCTATGTTGTATTCTCCTTCCTTGACCCCTGATGTATCTTTTCTTTGTGGATCAATCTGCTGTACATTTCATCTCTCCATTGGCATTTTGTTGTCAGTGTAAAGTAATCTGGAAGATACCTTTAAAATTTGATTTTGCTGCCACTAAAATAAGTTGAAATGTCAAAACTTTACACCCTTGAATGGGGCAGCATAAATAAATATGCACCAGATCTTGTTACAAACAACATTCAGCCGCTTCATTCGATAAATCGATGTGAAAATGTACCCATGAATATACATGTTCTGTCTTGTTGTAACTGCTATGCTGAATCATGTCAGAGGCAGAACATTCACCAGAATTTCGTGACAAGGCTAACAAATTTCGACAGGAGTGACCTGACTACATCTGGAAAGAAAAGAATTCAAGTGATGAGCACATCTTGATTGCTTTAGTCACTCAAAGTCACTGTGCGACTTCTAACCCCTGACCTCTGACCTTTGACCCTGTAGCTCACTTCAAGGATGGAGTCCAAGAGAAGAACAGCCATAACTCTGTGGGGGATGGCAGGGCTGTGGAGTATTACTTTGCCTCTGACGCCAGGTGAGATACATTGCATTTGTGTTTTGTGGTGAATCCAGTATACGACCATATCATTAAACTTGTCATTTGAGTTACATGAATAATGTAACTCACAGTGCCCTTTGTAAACATCAGACTAGTGAATAGCATAATCATTTAATCACATGTATCCATCTTTTCTGTACCCACAGCGCCATCATTGAGCACACCAACAAGGTGCTGTACATGGAAGATGACGACATTGCAGTGGTGATCAGTGGGAAACTGTCCATCCACAGGGTGAACCGGCAGGCTGGTGAGGATCCAGTGAGGGCAATCCAGACCCTGCAGATGGAGTTGCAACAGATCATGAAAGGTCAGATAATAAAGTGAAAATGAGAACAATGCATTATTTTATTTTGTTACAGACGAGTAGTTCAGCTTAAAGGGAAATTGTTAAAACATATAACAGATCAACCAACAAATCCCACTGAATACACTGTGAACAGACTGTATATATGTTGTGACGCTGATCAAGTCTAGTTTGTAGTTTAAACCTGTTCGCCCTCTGCTGGCTGAACGTGAAAACACAATACTGCTGTCTGTCAGCGTATTACAGCACAGACCATAGCGTCATACACCTCTGTTTTCTGTCAGTCTTTATCATATGTCATAGGTAGCATTGACCAATAAATCTGATCTACATTTATTCTCATCCCTTTGCAGGTAACTTTGATTCCTTCATGCAGAAGGAGATCTTTGAGCAGCCAGAGTCAGTAGTCAACACAATGAGAGGCCGGATATGTTTTGACTCCAACACAGGTGACTATTGATCTTACAGCATGCCCTGCCTTCAAGGTTTAAGGAAATATAGGATACCTGAACACCTTGAATCAACATTAGCAGGAACTAATTCAGGACATAGGATCAAAGTTTGTTTGTAATACTAATGTTTATCTACATATCATGGTGAATAAATATGCCTGAGGTGCTTGATTTACTGTTTAGTAGCTATTAACTGCAGAGAATATATGCAAGATAACAAGGTTACAAAAATTTGTTTAAAATGTGTGCAGTGGCATGAGGACTTGAAACATCGGCAGTATATTGGTTAACTAATGTATTTGTCTTCTATTTGCTTTTATTTCAGTGGTTCTCGGCGGACTTAAGGACCACCTGAAAGAAATCAAGCGTTGCAAACGGTTAATCCTGATTGGCTGTGGCACTAGCTTCCACGCTGCAGTGGCTGTGAGTAAAACTATCAAAAAAATTCAGGACAGTCAGGATTAGTATCAGTTCAAAACATGAACTTGAACTTGAACATGTTTGTGATTTTCATTTTCAGACCAGACAGATCCTCGAGGAGCTGACGGAGCTGCCTGTCATGGTGGAGCTGGCGAGTGACTTCCTGGACCGCAACACGCCTGTTTTCAGAGATGACGTTTGCTTCTTCATCAGTCAGTCAGGTGAAAACATCATGAAAACCCTGTCCTTACAGTCACTGGTTTAGTCTTTTGTTCCAAAGACAATTCTGACCATGAAATTGGCTTTAAAGTGAAATTTGCTTCACGTCGTCAGGTCCTGTGGGAAGCCTGCTGGCTGTATCATCACCCATTTATTTTCCCCCTCACAACAGTGGCTTTATTGTGCTGTAATTCTGCACACTAAGCATGTCTTTTCATTTCCTCTGCTCCCTCAGGAGAGACAGCAGACACCTTGATGGCGTTACGCTACTGCAAGAACAACGGTGCTCTGACAGTTGGTATAACCAACACTGTGGGCAGCTCTATCGGCAGAGAAACAGACTGTGGAGTCCACGTCAATGCTGGGCCTGAGATAGGAGTGGCTAGCACAAAGGTATAGTTCTCTTTTCAGAATTTGCATGTTTTTCATGCTTCATATAAGTATTAGCAACACAGTGAATTAAATGTCATGATAAAATTCATCTATTTAAATGCTACACGATGACACAGTACTGTGTCATTTGCTAGATTCCCTGCTCAGCACAGCTTTGGGTTATATGAGTGTTTCTTGTGCGTGTGATTCAGGCCTACACCAGTCAGTTTGTGGCTCTCATCATGTTTGCCCTGATGATGAGCGAGGACAGGCTCTCCCTACAGACGAGAAGACTGGAAATCATCAATGACCTCAAGGTGCTACCAGGTCAGTACAACAAACTAGAGTAAATCACAAACACAGCCTCTGGAGTCTCAGTATGAGCACACAGCATTCTTTTAAATGTCACTGACAAATTAATACTTTTGTTTAAAAAATCTGCACGCATATTCTCACTGTTACTTACCTCCATCTCCACATTACTCATCCTTTTACTCTCCCAGACCTGATAAAGAAGGTGTTGTCTCTGGATGCGAAGATCAGGGCTATTGCAAATGAACTTTATCAGCAAAGGTCTCTTCTGGTCATGGGCAGAGGTTTCAACTATGCGACTTGCCTAGAGGGGGCACTGGTGAGTGGAGAATTTCACACTGTCAAAAAATCTGCAATTCACATCTCCTAGAATAAGAAAGTAGAAACATCAGATGATGTAAAAGTTGTAATTTTTAACACATAGAACTCTTGTGTTCTATGTGTTATGTTATCATCAAGCTGAGCTAACTCTATTCTCATTATTCCAATGCAGAAAATCAAGGAGATCACTTACATGCACTCAGAGGGCATCCTGGCTGGGGAGCTGAAGCACGGTCCTCTGGCACTTGTAGACAAAGACATGCCAGTCATCATGATCATCATGAGAGACAGCTGCTACACAAAGTGCCAGAACGCTCTGCAACAAGTCACTGCCAGATCAGTAAGTCCTGGAAAATCATCATCTACACGTAATAGACCTGCAGGCACTGAAACATACACCTGGACGCATTCACTTTCACACAAATGTCACAGTCTGAATGCAACAAATGTAACAAGATGAACTGACTGGCTGACTAATGTTAATGCTCTTGCTCGTTACTCTCTCTCTCCATCAGGGTCGGCCCATCATCATTTGTTGCCAGGACGACCCTGAGATGACTAAGAACCCCTACCAGACCATCGAGTTGCCACATATTGTGGACTGCCTGCAGGGCATCCTCAGTGTCATCCCCCTGCAGCTCCTGTCCTTCCACTTGGCCGTTCTGCGAGGATTTGATGTAAGCAGTCCACACACACAAGCTATCTGTGCAATTTCTCTATATAAAAAGGTCTTTTAAACTACAAGTATTTTTTACTTTAGCATTTGTTCCAAATAATAAACTTTTTATCTACCAAAACCTGAAAGAGATGTGCGAGACATTTTGTCTGCTAATTTGATTACTGATCTGATTCCCAGAAATAGGTTTGATTATACAGACCATGAAATATTAGATCATTATCTCTCATGTAATCTTATCAGGACAAAATAATCTCATTGAAATAAAGTGTCATGTCTAAATACTGTAAATGTCATTGGTCAGGTTTTACTGAAACACATTATTACTACTATTATCACTGTAATTGACATTAATTCAACTTTTTATCATGTGATTTTGAAAAGGCCAGTAAATATGTTATAATCATCATCATAATAAAGATTATGCTATGAAATTAACAATATTTATCTATCTATACCAACATTTGAATGCACATATATTCTAAAACATATTGTGCTTGTATCATTTACTATTTTTCAGGCCCATCTATTTGCATATGTAGTTGATATTGTTGCACATTAGCACTTGAAGTAGTTCAGCTTATTTGATGAAAATTCTTGCAATTCTTAGGCTATATCCACATGGTGGATATAGGCTGCTTTGGATAAAAACCAGCCAAGCTAAATAAATGTAATGTAATGTTAATTTTACTGTCATGCTACCACACTGGGCAGTACAACATCCTGTATAGCTGAGTGTGTTTTTAATTCAACAATAATTATCCACATAAAAGTATAATTTCAGCAAAATGACATGCATCACAAGACTCAGTAAGGCTATTTTTAGTCTGCAGAGAACTGATTATTAACGTACTGTACAGCGGTTGTGGAGACCAAGCTGCACTTGTTAAATCTGGATGTGTATCTGTATATATGTGTGTGTGTGTGTGCAGTAATTTTGGAAAGGCTTGGTTTTATATGTACTTGCTTTTACATTTGCCTTAAAAGACATCTCTGTCACTAATTTGGATGTCTTTACATAGTTTACAGAGTGTATGCGTTTGGTGTTCCACCACTGACTTTTCTTATCATAAAGGCAAGAACCTGTCAGTTATTTACAGATCAATGAATTCCATCATTGCCTGCCTCCGTATCACCATTTTTATCCACATTCTTCTTAGCTTGGTAATGTATGTTTGTTTTAGCGTGTATTTGAATGCACTTTAGGTGACATAAACCTAAATAAATGACAATGTAAGTGTTAAAATTATGAACAGTACAGCCACTGTCATGATCACAGGTAATTTGCTAACAAACTGCTTTCTCTTTTTGCAGGTTGACTTTCCCAGAAACTTGGCCAAGTCTGTGACTGTGGAATAACTACAGTTCACAACGCACAGGAGAAGAGAAAGGAGGCTCATAGATTTACAGTGCAATTGTACAATTGAACGTTTAATATGTTTGCGTGTGCTTGTGTGGGTGCATGTGTGTGTGTACTTGTGTGTGTGGTAAGGTTGGGGTAAAGTAGGGGTGTGTGAATGTGTGTGTGTGTGAGTGTGCAGATGAGTGGGTATGAGAGAGAAAATGAGAAATGAAAAAGGGGGGTATACGGTACAATGAATTGTTTTTAAAAGAGAAATGTGAAGTCTGACCAATACACTGCTGAGGAAGTGCCAGTGCCATTAAGGTCTCGCGGAACAATCTATGAAACCAACATTCACACATCCAAAGTGTCATGCTGTGCCTTTTGTCTTATCTCGAGTTGAGCCAAACACATACAACAGGCAGAGCAGAAAAACATCAATATGGTACATTGAAGTGTTTACAGTTGTGCAATAATGGGACCAAATGTGCATTATGAATGTACACAATCATGAGTGAGGTTATTAATTCTCTTCCTGTCTTTTGAATTTATTATGTCTGTTGGGGCCTTCTTACCTCTCTTTGCATAATGGGAAATGAATGAATTCAGCTGTTTTATTCCAGAGAGTTCTCTGATTTTTGAAAATCTCAATAGTGTATGTTTTGTTGCACAGTCATACCATCACGGTGCCTTAAACCATACCATTAACCCAATATTTTTATCAAAAGCTACCAGAAGGAAGTTCCTCGATCTAACTACTTGATTCTTCTGATATATTTTGGCTCCATGTTATTTCATTTTAATTTAAAAAAAATAACATTATATGTCTATTCTATGTAACAGAATTGCATTTTCCAAAGTCAATTAATTGTTGATGGTTTTTTTTTTTGGTTTTTTTATGTGATTTCTTTATACTCACTCTTGTCATAGGGTGAAGCATTTCCATAGACAATTATTTAAAGAGCACTCATGGAGCAAAAAATACATCTATGCAGCAATGTCTTTCCATAAAACTTTTGTTGTGTCAGCCATTTTTATGGGTTTATAATAATGATAATATTCTGTATTTATCTGATTTTTATTTTATAGGGGGCTTGAGAGAGGGTTTGATTTATATCATTAACTCTGATTGTATTTTATACTGTATGTTCTATAGAAAAACAGGCACTATCAATCAATAAATAGATAAAGCATTTTAATTAAAGTGTGCAGTTGTTTTATTTCGTTTTTTTTTTTTTGGGGGGGGGGGGGGGGGGGTCACGTAACTATGCGTGATGACGTCTTAACCCATAACATTAACCTTATATTTTTAGCAAAAGCTACCAGAAGGAAGTTATAAGTGTAATTACTTGATTCATCTGATATATTTTGGCGCCATGTTGTTTCATTTAATTATATATATAATATAATATTACATTTTTTAATAATATATACATAACAGAATTTGCGTTTTTATTCTTCACAAAAGTTTTTCTAGTCTTTTATTTTTTTAACAGAAGTTTGGACCACGTAACTATGCGTGATGACGTCACCCGCAGGCTCCCCTTGCTGCTTGTTGTGACGTTACCTTCCTCCGCGCCCGTCCCTCTGTGCTGCCGCTGGAGTTAGCTTTAGGAACTGTCTGGTCGGGAAGGGTCTATCTGTCGTGACAGCCCGTTATCCTAAACTTTTCCCAGTCTAGATAGCGCCTGGAAGACGGAGAGAGTGTTTTATCTGTGTTTTCGATGCATGGGAGTGCCCTGGGAACGGCGAAGGGAGAAGGTAGGTCTGCTGCACCCGCCGCCGCCGCCGCCGCTGCTGCTGCCTCCTCTGCCGTCCGTTGGTCCGTCAGAGCTTTCGGTTCAGCCCCCCGGCCCGACTACCGCATTGCTGCCGACAGAAGTGAGGGAGACGGGGAGTGTAGGCCTAGGTAACTTTGTTAGCAACCAGACACGACGTGAATTCAACCGGCGTCTATGTTAGCGTGACTTAGGCTGTGTGAACCGACTGACCGCCGAGTGCCAGCGGTGCTGCGGCCGCGGTGTGTCATACACGGGTGACTTCATACCTCCGTGTGTGTGTGTGTGTCGGTGTGTATTTTAGAGTAGGCATGCCCATAGCTGATGTAACAACAGCCAAATGAATGACATTAGTGTAGGCCGGGTATGCCTGGGTTTTAAACCAATACGAAAAACAGGTGCAGATGTCATTAAAGCTAACGCTAGTGCTATATTTCACCTCCATTTAGTTTACATGGCGTGGTATGTGAGAGGCAAGTTTGAGCTTGTCAACAAATGGCACCATGATGAGTCTGTCATATCTAAAGTCTGAAGCATTAACAGGATGGCATGGCATGTAAGGCTGCAGTACAGTGAGATCATATGTATACACACACACACACACACACACACATACAGTGTGCACACACACATGAAATGAAGCAAAGAGGAGAAACGTGTCAAGAGCAACACATGTGCTACTGGCATCTTTTCTCATTAACACATCTTTAGCATCCTCTTCAAGAAGAGACTGGTCTCTAGCAGCAGACATCTCCAGTGCAGCTGCAGCAGTCTGGATGTAGTTTTTTTTTTTTTTTTTTACACGCCCCTGTGTGTTTTGTAACTCTGCTTCATCAGGATGAGATGCTGAGTCTTCGGGCCATGTTAATCTGAAATCACAGCCAGCTCACTGACTCCCCATCCAGCTGCCAACTGAGAGGCAAGGCCACGTCAGACCCCGAGGCTCAGCTGGAATGGACTGGACGTTAGTTACGAGGAGCTTTTGTTGAGGATGGAAATGTTCGTGTGAAGGTCATTTGTCTCGTTAGGTCCTTGAGAAAAGTGTTGAAATGAACTAAATCACATGCTTTTATGACTGTGGATCTGAATAATAAGTTTATGACAAGTAATCAGTGCACAGTCAACATATTACAATACATTGTATTACTTCACTGAGACATTTTTGACATGTTTTCTGTCAGTCAGTTTTAATCTGATATTTGAATAACACATGTTGCATTAATCTCTGGCGCCTAAAATTCATAAATGAAACTAAAAGCACTTAATTCTGCATTAAACAAACACTATAAGAGTGATAAAGATTAAATAGTAAAGCAAATATGAGAATTGTGATTACTTTGGCTGGATTTTGAGATAAGATAAGATAGATTTTATTGATCCCACACTGGGGAAATTCACTTGTTACTGCAGCTCACAATTTACAAGGTGGATAAGGAAAATATATAAATGGGGTGAAAGGCTGAGTCCTTCCTGCAGCAACCCGGTTCGACTCCGGCCTGTAGCTTAGTTGGTATCTTGGTAGAGCAGGTTGGTTGTTTAGTACAGTTTGTAGGTTGGTAGTTTGATCCCAGACTCACATTGTCCACGCCTGCCAAATGATCGCCTGCCTCAATGATTAAAACTGACTTGAAATTATAAAAAAATAAATCTTCACCTCGTCTCTCAAAATATAAATGAAATTGGATCATTAATGTTCCCAAAGACAAAGCAACCAGCTAAATTATTCCTACGTATAAAGCACTGTTACGTTATACTGGCAGCAGGCTGTCTTTGCAGTGAAAGTGCTCTTGCATGCAGCCATAATGACGTTTGGGAAGCAGCCACTGGTGAATTACAGCATCTTCTGAAGAAACGTCTGTGATCAGCCAGTTTGTGACTGAGTAACTGGCAGTTCTGCTGGAAGTTAATACTGCGACTGATAATGTTTGGGGCCCTATGGTTGGTATCGTGTAGTATTTTGACATTGTATGGGTGTGATTTCCTCCTTCATATTAATGTGCTAACAGTCTTGCATATTGCAACATTAGCTGTATCAAGTTAATGTCGTTACTGAGGTATGCTCCCATCTTTCCTGGTAGTTAAGCCTGTTTATTCGTTCTGCCTTTATATCCTGTTAGTTTCTGATGTGTCCCGCCAACCTACAGTGGCTTAGATTTCTCCTGGGGGTGTTTCATCATTCATCTACACTAATCGAATCCCATTTGAATTTGAACAAATTCCTCACTGCCTTCTGGTGTCTGTCTGAGCTTACATGCAATTTTCACCTCATTACAGTTGTTCCCTGTCATTGTGCGTATATCTGTGCTGAGTCAACTGTACATTTAGCCTACAGTCATGCCTAGCTTGGCAGCGAGTGAAGGCTTGTACATACGCTGTGTCTGCTATGGCTGAATTGGGTTTTGGTTATGATTAATGGCCCTTCATAGTGTTCAGCTTCAGCTTGATTGTGTGTGTGTGTGTGTGTGTGTGTGTGTGTGTGTGTGTGTGTGTGTGTTGTGAATCCGTGCACCAGACGCTGAGGTAAAAAGATGCTGTAGAAAAAAGTGCCTTTGTTAACCAGTGGCGCTTCAAAGCTAAAATAGCAGTGTGTATTTCCCTCAGTGGGAACTGTGTTGCATGGTATTTGCTTAACAAAGTGTTCATGTGTTGTGTTGAATTCACGGCCTAGAATTCATGCTGTCTGCATGACATGAGCAAGAGACTTTAGCATGTTGGGTTTTTTTTTTGCTGCAACCGCAATTTAAACACTATGTAATCAAGTGGGACAAGCTCTGCTTTTTTCATAATCCAAATATTCATTCGAAATATTTCTGTCAGTACTTTTCAGTCCTTCAGAAGGGATATCTTTGAGGAGGCCACAGGGAATATCGCAGAAAACCAGAAAGGGGCAGAGGAATGAGGGAATGTCAGGAGCATAAAAGAACAACAAAGGAAGACAAAGCTGAGGAAAATGGAGAGAGTGAGAGAAACACGAAGGAAGTAAAGGTCTTTGCAGCTCTCTCCCCTTGGGTGTAGTAAGAGAGCCAGCTGGACGTACATGTGAGAAGGAGGAGAAAAAGCCGAGGAGGCAGAGGAAGAAAGTAGATAGAGATGAGGAGGATTCATTTTTCATCTGAGTAATGGCGCTATTGCAGACCCACACCTACTACATCTGAAGGCATATTTTTGTCAGTGCAGCGACGCAGAAAAGAGAAAAGATGGCATGTTCCAGAGAGATTAAAAACCAGGGCTTATAAAAGAAGCAATTCAGAATAAACCAACATAAGAAATAAACAAAAATCCACGATGACAAGCAGAGACTCTGTGGAAGGAGATAAGACAGTCAAATGAAGACATACAGTAAACATGGTGGGAAATACCTCAACAAGATGCGTAATAAGCAAAATCACTGCTCTTGTAATGAAAATGAAGTAGGAGGGTTTGTATAAAGACTTATTTCTGGTAGGAATTGCTAATGTCTGTGTTTGAAGACGGGAGATAAGCGACTGCGGAGTTCAGTAAAATCATTTAAATAATTTATTTTTAAAGGTGCAATCAGTGACAGCATAAAGATTGGACAGAGCCTGAGTGACGTCACCTGTTGGTTTCTGAAGCACTGTTTTGAAGCCGAAAATATGTGGCGCTGGACACCACCATTGGACGTTGGATGTACTGCTACTGTTCCGCCTCCCGGTTAATCTAAATATCGGCACAGACATTGGCGGACCTGAGGCAGGCTGAATGACATCTGAGTGCTCTAATAAGTCATCTGTAATGGCACTTACCTGTCAATCAAGAGGTGATGCTGTTAATCATGCGCAACTTTAAGCCCTAATATCATTTGAACAAGTTAGTTCAAAAAAATTCAATACTAATAATTAATATGGGCACTTACGGAAATCGACTTAGTTCTGCAGCCTGTCTCAAGCGGTCACTCGAGGGATTACAGTTTTTAGCACTTGTGCGTTGAACCTTGCTGCTTGGGTGCAATAAGTTGATCACCTGTTGAATTCATCCAACAAGAGGGTTACGTAATATCACCAAAGTAACCACTAACTGCTGCCAACTGTAGCTGTGCTTCTATTAGCTGTATACAGTATTGGAGCTCCAGTTGAAAGTACGGCCCAACATACTAAGTTGTATCATAGGATAAGACAGGACGAAGCTAGCTGGGTAGCATGCTAACTTCAGTCAATATCTATGCACATACATAGATGCCTTTGAGATAACGTCAAAACTGTTATTTTAGTTACATGCTACATGTTGCACCTTTAATGTATTTAATCAGAACAATGTTAAAATGCTTGAAGCCAGTGAATATGGTGACACACTTCACTGCACCAAGATTAAATTATTGTTAAATTAAGTCATTATTAACTGATTATTTGTACCATTAAATGTTCAGAGTGTATTGTTGTTCAACCTGACGAGTTTTTGCCAAATGATACATGTATGAAAAAAAATAATATTAGTGAAACCTGCAACAATTAATTCCTTGATTCCCCCTTATTCGCCTCACCGTCTCCTTCTAGCGTGAGTGTTTATGTTCGTATGTTTTTCATGTTAAATATAAAAAATGAAAAGAATCTGCAGAGAAGTCTAGAAAAGTACGGAATGAAAGTTTGAAATGAAAATCCTCTAATTGATTTGGTCATAATTTAATATCATATTTGAAGCTCGATGTTTCATTATCATCAAAGCCTTTTTTTTAGTAGGAAACTTCTTAATTTCTTCTTAATTTTCAACATTATGATAAGAAACTGCAGCTTTGGCTTATGTTCATTTATCAAAGTATTATATCAAAGAAAAAATGACACAAAATGAAACTGTATTCCTTCCTCTCTCCACTAATCATTTCAAATTGAAATCAAGTCGGTCAGACGGCAGTTAGTCATCATCTACTTACTGATGTGGCTCACTGCTCACACACTGCACTTAATGCTGTCACAGTGTCAGAGCTGAGACTGAACAGATC
This sequence comes from Sciaenops ocellatus, assembly GCA_033000465.1. NCBI lineage: Eukaryota > Metazoa > Chordata > Actinopteri > Sciaenidae > Sciaenops > Sciaenops ocellatus. Next base: position 18,134,591 of record CP136866.1, read on the forward strand.
TACAGTTCAAGCGGTTTGAGATGTTATTTTGGCTCTGCAGTAATCGATAACAACCTCTGTCCTGCTGCTTCTGTCTTTTAGCACTTTGTCTCCCCGACCATGAAACCCAGTGAGTGCTCCTTGCTCCTTGTTGCCTATCAAAGAGAAAAGGCTGAAATATCAGACTCCATTTAACCTGTGGCTGTTTTCTGAAGGAATGATAAACAGCCGTGACTGTTCACTGTTGCATAGCTACATAATTGTGTGTCCTCTCCCACACACACACACACTCATACACAAACCAACCCTGGCCAAGAATAATATTCCTCCTACACTTCCTGCCTGAGGAATCAATGCTAACGCTGACATATTTTTTAAAAACACGCAAACACATCACATGTTAACGTCCGTTAGCATGCGTTACCACGTTGCTCATCCCATGCTGACAGCTGCACACATGCTTGTTGTGGAGCTGGGTGCAGATGAAAGTATAACAAACATGCTTAAGCCTAATGCTGCCAGCATCGATGCGTGTGTGTTATGTGTTTACCGAGCATGAGTGTGTGTCAGCATGAGTTTAGAGATGGCAGTGAGAGCCTCAAGAACTCCAAGCTGTCAGCTGCCTCTGTTCTCCATGTTTACAGCCTCGGCTTCAGCTCCAACCCACTGTTACCTTTGTCAGAGGAACAAAACGGGCAGCGAGCGATGATAGATTGCTTGTCTTTAGATGGGGCTGAAAATGAAGGGAGTGATGCCAGGAACTGACAGATGGGACCATATTAGGTCCTCCCATTCACTGTGGATCACTTGAGTGATTCAGTGGACTGAAAAAAGGGAAAGTTTCAAGTTCATTTTGTGCAATAACCTCGTCACACTTGTGTAAGATTATTAACAAGCTCTGACTTGTTTAGCATTTGTAGATGGGAGACTTTGTGTACAGCTGCACGACGTCAGTCGTGCTGTTTGTTTGTCTCTTTTGTCTGAGTTTGTTTTGTTTTGCAGACAGTGCTGGTGGTCCTGACTGTTCAGCAGGATGAGTGAGGCGGAGGGTCAGTTCTACAGCGTCCAGGTGGGAGACTCCACCTTCACCGTTCTCAAGCGCTACCAGCAACTCCGCGCCATTGGCTCTGGGGCCCAGGGCATCGTCTGGTGAGTAGGTGTAGTCTTTATTAGCATGTTAGAGATTGTGTTACTAATATCTTAATTACATAAAAAAAACATGTCAGTTGTTGCATGATTAAAGTCAACTTTTGCCTCAACTTTTTGGGATCTTCTATTTCACAGCAGACATTTTGACTTGGAAAATGTGTAATAAAGGTGTAAATAATAAATGTAATGATGGCTGAATTTAGCTGCTTCAGTTTCAGCATCCTGGTATTATCTATGCTGAGTCACTGGGACGTTTGATGTTTTTTTTTTTTGTTATCAGTAACACCTGCTGTGCTTTTCTTAGGTCAAAATGTCTCCTGTGATGGCAATCTTGGTTAGTTAGTCAGTCTTTCTGTCTGTCTAGCACATAAATCCAGAGCGAGATGTTTTGATAACTACTATCCAGATTGAAATCTCTTTGAGGGATTTGATTATTTGCACCTTTTGCTTTGTGCAGTGAAGAAAGAACAAATCTGCACCTCTGTTACCCATTTTAAAAGATAACAGACATGAGATGGGTAGCTAGCTTTCAACGTCAGACAACAGCTTTGCTCTGTGGGCTGCATTTATTTTCTTTCTTGATAACCTTTGTCTCCGTCTGTTCCCTCCTCCATAAAATGTGTGACCAGTTCTGCTCTAGATACAGTCCTCGGTATACCGGTGGCGGTGAAAAAGCTGTGTCGGCCCTTCCAGAACCAGACTCATGCTAAGCGTGCCTACAGGGAGCTGGTGCTGCTCAAATGTGTCAACCACAAAAATGTAAGACTTCGATTTAAAGTGTAGTTTCACATTTAATGGAATACAATAGATGTCAGACGTACAATGAGATTGGTTTAATTGTTCCTGCTTTTTGTACTAGCCGCTACAAACTTGATGGCAATGTAAAGTGATGGGGGCCAAAATCCACTGTGCAGAAACATGTTAGAAAGTTGATATGAAACTTAAGCAGTGTCAGCTACACAAATCCAGTGGATATCAACCAAAGTAACACTGGTTTCAGTTCATAATTCCCTCTTTGTGTTTCCACAGACTGTGTTTCTGTGTTGAGCTCTAATACAAAGAGGGAGTTTTTTACTAAAAACACTGTTACTTTTTATATCCACATGATTTGTGTCACCACCGAAGCCTCATGTTAGCTGGAATATATTTTGCACCCAACAAGGACTTTGTTGATTTTGTTCCTCATCACTTATAGCCCATTGGAAGCATGTTAACGATCTCTTAATGACCAGGAAGAACGCGAAAGCAAAGACTTGTTCAGTGTTCGTATGAGCCAAAGCTCAAAGACTTTGTCTGTAGAGATAAAAAATAATGAAATAATGGACAAACCTGAGGAAAAGAGAGGGTCAGTTTGCTGCAATTTGAATGTAATTTCTTGCTCAGAGTGAGAGAATCCAGACAAACCCATTTAGAGCTTTGGCCCCAGTTGGCTAGCTCCGCACAGTGAAGTGGATGTAGACGGGAGAGTAACAGAGTGGACTAATGTCCTGTCTCTCTGCTTGCAGATCATCCGTCTGATCAATGTGTTCACGCCTCAGAAGTCCCTGGAGGAATTCCAGGACCTGTGAGTGGCAGTGGAGTGTTTTTATTTTGCTGCATCAATCTTCTAATGCTTTCTTTAGGATTCAGAGATTTTAGCTGAGTCGTTTTCTTCCACTTTTAATCTCCTCCTCGTCTTTTAGGTATCTAGTGATGGAGTTGATGGACGCCAGCCTATGCCAGGTGATCCACATGGACCTGGACCATGAGAGGATGTCCTATCTGCTCTACCAGATCCTCTGTGGCATCAGGCACCTGCACTCTGCTGGCATCATCCACAGGGTAACAGGACAAGGAATAGTTGTGATGTGGGCTCATTGAGTTAATAAGGCAGACAATTACAGAGTTACAGAGTAGCTTAATATCAGACTGGAAAGACTTTCATTTTCATGTGGTGTTAATTTGCTCGATAATTACCTAATCAAGAAGTCAGTGGTAAACATTAATTACCATCTTTGCCTTTAACTCTTTTGGTCCAGTTGTTTAAATGCAACACTTTGTTTGTTTGTCTTTCTGTAGCTACTATCTGCATAGAAATAAGTAGAGCTCAAGGCTAATGTTTTTGTGTGTTTACCTTTCTGTAGATTTACAGATTTTCTCTCCCCTCAGGACCTGAAGCCCAGTAACATTGTGGTGAAGTCAGATTGCACTCTAAAGATCTTGGACTTTGGCCTGGCTAGGACGGCCTGCACTAACTTTATGATGACCCCCTACGTAGTGACCAGATACTACCGTGCCCCGGAGGTCATACTGGGCATGAAGTATAAGGAGAATGGTACGCACAACCAAGCACCAGTATTACTACATTATCTCTAACATTTTGGCGTGAGCTTAAAAGGATAGATGGAGTAACACTCCACTGATAAGACCACATTGTCATACATCAGTGCAGTTATTTTTAAATATGACATCAACAAATGCATTGTGATTATTTGATTAGCATGATTAGAAAATGACTAATTATAAACACAGTGTGTCATGTGATCACTGTATAACCTGATTGATACTGATTTTACTACACATGCATTCGAATCTTACATCTATGTGATCTTGTATGCAAAGCATGCAGAAGAAAGCCTGAGGTAATTAAGAAACAGTGCAATAATTACATAGTTTGTCTAACAGACTTGATTGTTTACAATACACAGCAGCGTTTGAGTAAGCAAAGAAGCCTATCACGGCTGAACAGATGGTGCCGGCTGTTAAAAATAATAAATTCACTTGTAAAAAGCCTGCCTGAAGTGCACAGTCACAAGTCTTTGATCCAGTATCAGTCAGGCTCCAGCTAGTTATTAGAGATCCAAGCACTGCAGGTGCTGGAACCATCTTGGAATTATTATTTGTAATTATCACTATTATTGTCATTATCTGCTTAAAGTGCTCCTACAGCAACCGAACTCCAGACTTCAAAAATTGAGCCTCTGCTCAGACAACAAACGGTGATTCTTGTGTTCTTAAAAGCTGCTTAATGCCACTTGTGGCTAAATTTAAGTTTGATTATCAACGATGATGATAAATGTCTTCACCATATTACTATTATGCTGCCGTGGATCTGTGGTCAGTTTGCAGCGTAATGGCTGAAATTACCTATGAAATCATCTTTACTGGAAAGGACTGTGTCCTTTCCTTGTTTGTCTCCAGTTTTTCTCTAAATAGACCCTCAGGGAACAAAGATGTTGTCTTTATAAATAAGAATAGTTTATGTAGTTTATACAACATATCCCGAGAGGGGAAAAATGATAACAAACTGTGATTTATTCATTTACAGTTATTTCACTGCCAAGAGCTCTACAGAGAGCACTGCAAGTCTACAAGTCCTGCCTAAAGCTTTAAGTTTGTGCTAGAAATGATAATTTATCTACGAAACACAGTCGAGTTGTTCATGTCTTTACTAAACCAACTTAACTACAAGGTGGTGCATGAAACATGAAACACCACATGGAGGTAGGATTACAAACAGGAAGTAGTTAAAAGACTCTTACGTGGCCTGGCCTAACAGGAAAGTCCTTTTGCCCTGTCTAGAGTGTAGCTACCCCGTTAGAGCAGTCACAATGAATAGTGTAGCCTGCTCAGACTTTACATTTATGATTTATACATTGTGTTTGTAGACAAGAACTAAAGTGGTCTGTATGTTCTGGAGACGTAATTGGAGCACAGAGAACTTTAAGTTAAAATGAAACAGAGGGAAGAGAGGAGTTAATAGCTGTTTGCCTACATGTGCACACTGTAAAGCAAGCAGGCAACTCAGAGGGAGGGAGAGAGAGACAAACTACATCCTACTCTACTAAGCACGCACACAAGGAAAGTGATGAAGAGAGCAACAGCTGTGTAAACTGATAAGCAGAGCTGCAGAGGCGAGGAGAAAGGCCTGGAAGGCTGCGTCTGGTTCCCAAGCCAGAGAGGGAAAAGAAAGCCAGCGTGAAGATGAGTATGATGAAAGCATCAGGCCACTTTTAGATAGACCAAAATAATATGAGCTCCTGCTCTGCATTTCAATGTTTATCATTCAGATTTAAACCATATTCGTCTGTGCAGCCTCCGTACGTCATTTTAATCTGTATTTGGTGTACGTTATGTTATGTGTTTGATTTTCTGTGATCATCATTTAGTATATTTTCTGTGTTTGCTTGTGTGTTCCCAGTGGACATCTGGTCAGTGGGATGTATCATGGGAGAGATGGTAAAGGGCAGCGTCATCTTCCAGGGCACCGACCGTATCCTTCACAGCTTTCACTTTCTGTGCCACTTGTTGTCCCACTTCTTCCACCTTTCACCCGCTATTAAACCGCCATTAAGCACAAAGTTCATTCATCTTGACAATTTTCATCTTGACAATTTTTTTTCTCTTACAGCACACTTGTCCATCAAGACATTTCCCTGTTACGCCCTCCAAACATGATCTGTTGAATAGAATCACTCAAGATTTCCAGCACACCATAATTTAAACAGAGAGCTTCATGTGTTTCCTGCCCTTTTCAATGATTATTCATCAGCAAAGTTGTTTTTCTGATAACTGCAGTACTCTTAATTGACAGAGCGAATCAAAATTGAAGTGATTGAATTCATTTGCATTTATATTGGCTGTTTCTAATGGGTTTGGTCACCTCTTCATTCGCCAGCTCCTTTCAGCGGCTCTGTCCATTTGCACCTGAGTGTCTGAGAATGGATGCAGGACACGGTGTGATTCAAGGATAGATTGCTTTTCTTTTGGGGGAAGTAATAGCCTTTTACAGCAATTCTAGTCAACAGGCCCACTAAATATGCATGTATCTGTATTTTTAACCATTCTAGTGCTGTAGTACTAGGATGGCAATGCCGGTCTGTCGCTCTACCACTTTGGTCCAGACTGAAATCAACGTATTCTAGATGGCACAAAATTTTGTACAGACGTTACCTTTATATAACCATTATGTTTAATACATTCATGTTTCTCTGAGGATGAATTGTAATAACTTCATTAACGACTAGCACCACTGTCAGGTTTCAATTTCTCCGCTTAACATCAGCATGCTAGCATTATCACTGTGACCATGTTAACATTAGCATTTCGCTCAAAGCACCTCAGTGTCAAAGTACAGTACTTAAAGATCCACCAGTATGACCACACACTCTCGTCTCTCTCTTTAGATTCTAGTCTTGTTTTGCTATTTTCTGCACTTAACATTGTGGCTATTTATACATTATGTAAAGTGCATCAATTTCAAATTTTCCTGTCATTTGCTTATATATACATATATGTACATACCCATAATGCAGCTGAGTTTTCCATAACAAGCGCCATGTCCAGACATCGACCAGTGGAATAAGGTGATTGAGGTTCTGGGCACGCCCAGTCTGGAGTTTATGAACCGACTCATGGAGACTGTGAGGAACTATGTAATGAACAAGCCACAGTATCCGGGTGTCAGCTTCGCAGAGCTTTTCCCAGACTGGGCCTTTCCTTCTGACTCAGAACACGACAAACTGAAGAGTAAGTACACTAAAATCCACTTGTTTAACTTAACTTTACATGCATACACACGGTAGACGATTACCGTATTTCATATGTTCAAAGATAGATAGATCAAAAGTTTCTCTGCTCTAATCTGTGACATTACAGCAAGAGATCAGGTCACTGAAACCACAAAACAAATCTTGACATTCTCTGAGATGTTATCCAACACCACAAGGGGAAGTGATCACTTCTCATGAAGACGTCATGTGTCACAAGACTTCTCCCATAGTAACACTGCCCTTCCTCTGTTGCCATAACAGCAGGTCAAGCACGGGACCTGCTGTCCAAAATGCTGGTCATTGATCCTGAATCTCGCATCTCCGTAGAGGAAGCCCTCAATCACCCATACATTCATGTGTGGTACGACCCTGCAGAGGCCGACGCGGTGAGGAGATTATTTCAGCATGATCCACCTTTATCAATGCAGCTGCTGCATGTGACCTTGCTTATATATATATATATATATATATATATATATTTCTCTTTGTTTCACAGCCTCCTCCCCAGATTTCAGATAAGCAGCTGGAAGAGAGAGAGCACACCATCGAGCAATGGAAAGGTAGTATGCACTGCCCTCTAGGGAAATCTATCAGTAGTGCAGCTTAACCTCCTCTACATTTGAATAAAGGTTACAGGAAACTAAACCTAACCCGATTAAAAATTCATGTTTCCTCCATATCCTTACATAGATGTTCTGTCAAGCATTTGAAGTTACAGTGAAGAATTACCATTGCTTATTTTTACTTTAAGCCAATATGAAAGACGGTATTGGTGTTTGTCTGAGATGCAAATACTACCAACAAAGGTACTTGGTGTAGGTTGCTATGGCAATACATCAACGTGCAAAACAGTGTGAAGGTTACAAAGGAATTCCACAGTCCAGTCCTGGAAAATGTGTTTGTGCTGATCACTGACAGAGTGTACTGTACCTGAGGAGTAGACCTGCTTATGCCTCACATGCAACAACTCTATGTTCACCACTCTATGAACAACAATCTCTGCATTTCACTCAAAAATATATCTTTCACCTGTAATAGTTCCATTCACTGTTCATCAGTTTTCCATATGGAAAAACTCAAATTTTTCCAAAACCCAGCATCTGAAACCAGGAAAGACCGTAAATTGTAGGAACATACAGTACAACCAGCAAATTTAAGACATTTCTAAGAACTGACGGCAGGACCAAAGATAATTAACACATATTTAACAACAAATTCATACCTGTAAGGCTGTATTTTTAGAAATACTAACATCATTAACATTTTCTGTTTTTCTACAGAACTCATTTATGAAGAGGTGATTGACTGGGAGGAGAGGAACAAGAATGGACTGATGAAAGAAGACTGCTCAGGTACATACATGCACAATCCTCATTGTTATCATTCACTATCTGCAATATTATCCACCACATTGCAGTAAGGAGTATGCCATAGCTTGAGCTCACATGGTTTCCTGGTTTACTAACTCAAAATATTATTCTTATTTGCACTAAACTTTATCTACCGGTTCTCTCCATTTCATGTATCAGATGTGGTGTCAGGTTCAGCCTCCCAGTCCTCATCAGCCAACGATATCTCATCCATGTCCACGGAGCAGACCTTGGCCTCGGACACAGACAGCAGCAGCATTGACACACTGACGGGACCACTGGACGAGAGTCAGTGAACACAGTCCATGGCCACATGCGTCTGCCTGTCTGCTTGCCTCAGTTCCCATTTACAATATCCAAATATCACTTTCCTTTCTTCTCTTTACTCCCTTATCCCCCCATTTTCTGAATTCTTTTGTTGTACCTTTTTTTTTACTCTGCATCTCTCTTCTTTACTCTTCAACCTCAATGAATAGGTCTATTTTTCTATTTACTTTCTGTGTGTGATGATGTGGAAACTTCAGACTTTGTTTTTGGACTGCTGCTTAGAGGTCAAAGCTATCTATTCTGTCTGTTGGGTCAAAGGTTTATCTTTCTCTTCCTTATGGATATTGTTTAACTTGATCAAGTATATATGATGTATGCATCCATTTGGATTTTCAGGTTACCAGGAGTAGGTGGGGGATTGTTGTTTGTTCTGTATGCCTGTGTTTTAATAGTTTTATTTTTTTAGCGAATATTAAGTTGAGACCAGAGGTTCTTGTCATCAAATTAGAGCAGACACGTACTGAACATAGACCACAGCTGCCAGCTGCTCTCATGCATGTTACGCCAATATGAACAAAATCTTACCACAAGCCCATCACACAGACACATCTGATGTCCATCAAACACTCATCTGAAGTTTGATTGATCCTTTAGCTAGCTTGCAGTGTTGCAGATCTCCACAGTGGTGCTATCTGCACAGTGTTTTTTCTTTAATTAATTGGCTTGAGTGATGTGGATTTTGAGCTTTTCCTCCTGACAGCTGGGGGAAGCTGTGATTGCAGTGTTATAGTTTTATTTCCTGATATAATGTACTGTATGTAAAGATGTCATGATCTGATGCTCATAGTGGCTGTAGACTATTTCACTACTTATAGATAAGGTGTGCTTGTTTTGTTAAGAAACTCAACATATATTGCAATCACCCCCATTTGACACAAGGTACTGAATAATAATGTGTATATCAAAAGAATAGTTCACATAAATTTGGGAGAGGCAAAAAAAAAAAAGTACTATTTATTTTTGTGTTCTTGCAAAATGTTGCACACAATCACACTGAGGCTAATGCAAAAATCAACCTCTTGTTAACTCATTTCAGCGACAAATCAGTGCATTGACTGCTCGTTTTCTAAACCATTCCATTAAACATGAATCAGACACCATGTAGAACACATGTAAAGGTGGTAAAACACAGATTGCTGTGTTTATCTTGCATGAAGGCGTTAAAGATGCCAATAAGTAGTTCTTGTTATAAAGAGAAATCTGTTCAGGTCAATAATTTCACTTACAGTACCTTGATGTTCTTGGTTTTGAAAGCCTGTTTGATGCAGATGTTGTATTTTTTTTTTTTTTTGCCTTGCAAGCATATGTGTGTGTGCGTGCGTGCGTGCGTGTGATCAAAATGTACTGTGCAGCGCTGTCCTTCATTTTTCCTTTTTGAATCGTCCTGAAAGACAGCAGTCACCTGGTTGCAGAGGCAACGTCTGTGGAGGAAGTTGGCCCCTCAACAAAAAGCAGACTTGTTGTGGTTTAAAATGTCTGAATGTGACTGTGGAGTCCTGAATGAAAATCTGGACCTGAAAACTCAAGATGGAAACTTAAACAAAAAAAAAAAAAAAAAAAAAAGAACCTTTGGAGCTGCTTTTCGCAGAACTGATTGCACAGTGTGATGGACATGTAGAAATACGACACTATGGAGTCACTGAGGACTTGAAGCACCATGTACACTATATTTTCCGTTTCTAAACCATGACCTTATTCTTTCAGTCATGCCTTAAATGACCAGAGGGGTGGCCAATTCACTCCCAAAAAAACGTATCAGATAAGGACTGAGCATCACAGTGCTCAGAACATCTTGTGTGTTTACCATGTTTAAAAAAAGAAAGAGATCTCCATTGTATACACTGTACATCTCACATTTTTGTTCAGTTTGTTTTTTCTTTTATTTTCAGAGATGTCCTGTGTGATTGCAATGACCACAATATAATCACTTGGCCAACATCTTTTGCCCTTATGTAACTAATAAAGTGGACATCAGTGAGTCATTTTCTTTTAGTGATGTTGTTTTGTACATTTCTCAGATTCTTTATGAAGAAATAACTGAAATCCTTCACAACTGTGGAGGGAAATATTGTATATATATATCTGCATTTATAGTGACAAACTACTATTCTAGATCTTAACTAGAGTTTAAAGACTAGCCAGTCTTGTGCCTTTTGCCTTTCGCTTTGCAAACACTGTCTATATCATCACACACAGTTCACGTTTTTTTTTTTTTTTTTTTTTTTTCTCAAAAGCTCTTGACGATACATTCAGTCTTCTTGGCTTCATTGTTGAGCTCTCCGAAGGTGTCAAAGAACTGCTCCATCTCTTTCTGCAGAGTTGCATTGCGTAGTTCTGCGGCAGACCGGGCTCTTTCAGACTCGACAATCTTAGCCTGCACAACCTGGTACCAGTGCCGCTGCTGTGCGAGGTTTGCTTTCAACCGAACAACCTCTTCCTGCAACTCTTCATTTCTTTGCTCTAGGCTGGTGGTAAAGACAAGAGAAGACAAAAGAAACTCAGTGTGTACACGAGACGGAGACCTGGGTTAGTTGTATGTTTGTTGGTCAATCTGCAACAAAGACGTTGATTATTTGGTTGTGGTAGATTTGATTCTCAGTGCCTGATATAGTTCGACAAGGCAGAACAGGTGGCTTAGAAGGCTGAGTTAAATTGTGCAATTAAATCCAGCTATCTATCACCTTCCTGTACTCTGTCAAGCTGGAAGAATCGACATTTTCCTCTTGTCCTTTCAACCAGTACCAATGACCTTACACTGAGACTTGCTCTATCTATATCAGTAATAAATGAGGTATGTGTTGTGTCTAGGTCAGCAGCATGGCCCCTTAAATTAGCTCTCTTCACAGTGCCATGAGCTGGTCCTATAGGTCAACCACACAGGCTGTGCTGTCTCTTATAAAACCAAACCACTATGTACCGATAGGAAACACTGTGAGTTCGTATTTTCAGTTGTCAGTGGAAAAAAACAAAAACAGTACAAGTTACATTCAAGTATTTAGCATGGTAGCTGTAAGATTCCCACAGTAGACTGACAGCAGAAGTTGTTAAAAATAATGGAAATAATTAAGACTTAATTTCTTAGTCCTGTGTATTCTAAACATTGCACATAATAGGAGAATAATGGGAAACTTTGAAGGAATTTAACAACACAACACACTGCACTGTGAACTAAGCAGGAAATAGGGTGAAGCTCGGGGTCAGCTGAGGCCTGGGAACGTTGTGTTACCCTTCAGTGGAAATCCACTAAGGGCTGTAAAATTCTCATAGCCAAGTCAGTGAAGTGAAAGTGTAAAACTGAAGCCAAGAGCATGAGCACATTAAATGAAGGACATTTCATTTATCTCTTACATGCTGTGTCTAATCCGTGCAAACTGATTACGTGCACCGTTGCAATGTGAATTTAAGACAAAACAAAATGTACATTACCTGATTATCCGTGCTTCGTACTCCTCCCTCTGTCTGACTATTTGCTGTTGGACGCTAGTGAGGAGGCTGCGAAGGGCACTTGCTGAGGGGTCAGCCAGGGGTACAGGAGGGGGCACCCTTGGAGACCTGGATACCGGCTCTGGGTGCTGACATCCAACTTGGGGCCATGAAACCTGGCACTCAGTTTGGGATAACTGAGGAGAGTTCGCTGCAAGATTTAGTTGTTGAGGAGGTAATATTGGGAGCTTGAGATGCAGCATCGCGTCCTCCTGCTTAAATCCACAGGACCCTGAGTCCAGCTCGGGCTCCTGTTCGTGCTTCTTGTCTTGGTCTGGATTCTGGTCCTGGTGACTGGAATCACTTTCAGCAAGGATGATCTCACAGGAGGACCAGGGGCTCTTGTCTTCACTTGCTCCCTCGTCGTCCATCAGTCCTTGGTTGTGCTCAGGGGCCCATGCTCGGTACATCTGCTCCTGGAAGCCTGTTTCCATGTCAAAGACCTCTTGGAGGCTGTCAGGGGTGACAGCATCTGGGAGGTTATCGTACAGAGAGAGGGCACTCCTGTGCTCCTCGCTCTGTGATGGATTGGGGCTCTTGTTCACATGAGCTCTGTCCTCAAGTCCCCAGCTACCTCCCTGTTCTCCTCCTCTATCTCCTCCTCTCGTTCTGTTTACGCCTGGATCCAGCTCTGCTTCCCAGACCTGTCTTCCCAGGGCTCCTCTCCAGCTGCAGTAGCTGTGATCTGGCCACGCGCCAGCCCCTCTTCCCCCACTGACCACTGTGGGAACCTCAGCTGGGGCCAGACCAGGCAGAGGGCTGCAGGGGCCTGGGAGTCTGGTTACAGCCGGACACACAACCCTACTCTCCATTTCCTTTTCCCTGGCTCTCCCTCGCTGTGCAAAAGGTGGGCAGTTGTCGTACGGGGGGTCCGTGGAGCAGGAGCTGGCTGTGGTGGGGGTCTCAGTGGGAAGACAGTGCAGCTCCATGATCCAACCAAGCACATGGGGGTGCTGAGAGCCTCAGATAACTGCCCTCCCCTTCTCTGTCTGCTGTAACTTGGGATTCAAGCCTTGGATTGTGGATTTGTGAGCGTGGTACAGAGCCTGTGCCAAGGGCTGATGTGTCGTGGGCAGAGGAAAGTGTAGGAGCCCTCCTCCCCTTTGGCTGGCTCTCTGCTGTGAAGCTGTTGGCTAATGGTAGACAGGTTATAGTCTATGTGTGTGTGTGTGTGTAGGTGTGTGTGTGTGTGTGTGTGTGGAGGTGTGTGTGTGTGTGCGTGTGTGCGTGCATGCGTGCGTGTGTGTCTTTAAGCAGGACTGACATCAGCTGTTACTTTAGCACAGCTTCTGAGGGAGGGACCAGGGTGTAATATAGTCTGGCTCATTCCTAAAGACAGTCACACATAACTGCAACCACAGAAATAGACAGTGGCCATGGGCACAAAGTGTGAAGCACACACAATGAACCCAATAATCTGTATGCAAGATTTGTGCAGTGAAATCTGCCAGAAAACATAAATCTTAAAGATTTGAGATCCGTTTTTCAATGTTTAAAGAAAATGCTACGGTGCTTATTAGAGCTCCTGTGGTTTTTACTGCACACTGCTTTGTATGGGCCGGTTATTTCTGCTGGGTCATTGATTTCCCTTCTCTGTTTTGATGCTCTCTGCATTAACTCTGTGGGATGTGTTAACAGCCAAGTGCTTGTACTGTAGACAGAAGTTTACCCCATGGAGTCTGCTGAAGTGCATTTATCACCGCCTTGAGAGCTGCTCAGTGCCAGAGCAGTGAAACCAGGATTCAGGTGACAAATCATACAGAGTTACCTGGTTTTTTATCAAATCATGGATGTTGCAGAAATATCTCACACTGTATGGGTGAGAGGAAAACTTGTTCTTGTGTTTATTCAGGAGCATAATTAAAAGGCACAGTGGGGTGATAGGAGGAATCTGCAGAAAGAGAATAAATGAGAGAACTGGCTAAAAGTCTGCAAAAAACGCTCAACACAAATCCTCACTGGCGTCATGAGCAGTGTGTCTTAAATCCACAAGGTGGCGCTGTAGACAACAGCATGAAAAGCCTGTGCTTTAAATGGGCGGTGTACACTGAAAACATTTAAGACATTTTGAAGATCAGGAGGATGTTTTAGAGCTGTGCTATTTATAGAAATATGATTTAATTTGGTGCTGCTCAAATATATTTTGAGCATTTAACACAATACTTTAGTAAGCTGTTTGCCTCCCATGCATTCTTTTTCCCTCTAAAGCTTCCTTTTAAGTCCGTATTTGTAAAGAGAGTTAGTTGGTTTTTGGTGCCTTATATAGATCAGATAAAACCTAGTGAGCCACTATTGATCGAACAATCCAGTGATGAACTCCCTCATTAGCGTGATGCTATGGAGGAACCACTATCAAAGGCACTTCCTCTTGATCAGAGGAAACATCCATAGAGGCACTTTGTCCTTATATCACCTCCAGTCAAACGGCTGGACAGAGTAAAGAGGAAGTGACATCTCTCAAACGTTTTTTTTTTTTTTTTTTTTCAACCACATGTGCTGCATTTGAGCACTTCATTTTGAGAGCAATGATTTACTCTACGTTATGGAGAACAAAGTGTTTCACGAGAGCCTTGACGTGTCACTGCAGTGCTTCACAAATCAAGGGCGCACTGCAAACTTCATTTCTGCATGAGCACATTAAGGAGTCAGTCAACAGTGATAAAACTCCACTCTTATCTCCTCTATGTAAATCATCCTCCATCCTTCAAGGCTGCCGAGACAGAGGAGGAATCACAATGTGTTATCTGTTTGTAGACGTACATTGCAGGATTCAGATGTGGACACAGTTTCCTCCTTGTGGCATCCTGAACAAATACAGGAAGACGCTTTTGGAATATGTGAAAAGTGTTGCTGCAGCGTTCAAGGTGAGATCAGAAAATGTCTCCTCTGAGACGTTAAGGTGCACCATAAAGAAAACAACCAGCTGGAATACCAGACATCTCGCTCATGTCCCTATGAGGCTTTGCCTTGACCTCCATCTGTCATTGAACAAATGATGGACAACCTCGTCGTCTTTACCTCCTCACCCTGAAACCCCTGTGACTTATCACAGCTGGATCTCCACCACACAGAGGTTAAGCTTCCTCTGAGACCCCTTATCGTCCCTTAGCCCTCCCTTCTTCTTCGTCCTTCTCCACTTCCTGTACATCTGCGTAGTTGTTTGTAGCCATGACGACAGAATCCATGGCAACACAGATCCCCATGGTTCTAAATAATAAAGGTGGATGGATGAAGGAGGAGGAGGAGGAGGGAGGGTGGAGAGAGTAAGGGCTCTGTGGCTATTTTAGCAAGTGTCTCGATGGAGAGTAATTGAGGAGGGCCCTTGTTAACAAGAAACCGGGTCTGCTTAACAGGCAACGCTTCCAAGGGACAACACAGCCAGCTTCTCCATGAACTATGAGTGGTTATAGAGGGGCGTAAGGTATATATAGTCCGGGATGAAAATTCATCACCAGGTATAAAACTAAGACAAACCAGGGAAAGCGTGGCTGTGAATATTGCGTGACAAGAAGTCGAGCAGATATGCAGCATCTTGGACTGTCAAGGAGAGAGGAGAGATAAGAGAAAAACAGACAGCGTTTGTTTGTAACGCAGTGGTGTATTCCTGCATGCAGGTGTGTTTTTGAGAGATTAACATCCTGCTTCTCCTTCCTCTGATCCCCAAACCTCTCTCTCTCTCTCCCTCTCTCTCACTCTCTTTCTGTGTGTATGCACACTGTGCTGCAAAGCTGCAGTGCTACCTGAGCCCATTAAATACCATTTCCTTGCTGTTTACTCATGTTTTATTAAGACAAGCGTGGTTTCCTTTGCAGCAGTCACCTCAGCTCTCACTGAGGAGTCCGACTTTGATGCTGCTGTAAGTATGTTGCTTCAGGGTGAGAAGAATTTATTAGACTTAACTTTATATGTATTCTACTCCTCATTCTACTCATACCTGAGTAAACGCTGAGTATTTTATGAGTATTTTTTATAGTGTGGTACTGCTACTTTTACATAAGTAAATAATTGTAATGTTTCCTCCACCACTGAGACTAAATTCAATGTTTAGTTGACAAAAAAGTCTGGTGATATTACATCTTCATCAGCAGATACTGGTGTCTTGTTTTTCCTGAGCACTTTAAGAACTTTCCATCCATATTTCTTTGTGTTTTTAGTTGATTTTCAAATTTAATATACAGTCATCACAATATCAAGTCATACTGTATGTTTCCTTTCCCATGTTGGAAATAGATAAAAACAGAACAGAATGAGATTATCTACCCACAATGTGTGGTTCAATTTCTAGTAAATGTATTTTAGTAACAGTTTTTTCAGAGACTGTAATCATAGTTACCCTGCACACAATAGTGTTTTTAGAGACCCACTTTATTTCTTCATTTTTTAAAGATGAAAACTCCCTTCATCTTCCATACGTGCAATAAATGTATATGAATATGATTCGCTTTTGATCCACAAGGAGAGTAATGAGGGTTTTTGAAGGATGCACAAAGGTAACGATCAAATAAGAGGTATATTTCACTTGATGAAGACTATTTTTCCAAAAGATATTCCTTCATGTGGTGTTTTCATGATGGTAAGAGAGCACTACCTAACACATCAGTCTGAAACATCCCACAGGTGAGTGCAAAGCACACAGCATAAGATTCACATCATTTTCATACTCATCAAACCATTGGATGACCCCTCGTGCCCTGATGCATGTATGCATCTGCACCTTTTATTCAGGTCTCTAACTGAGACCCTGATGAGCAGAATCATTGCTCTTCATGTCATCTGACTCTCATCCATTTTAAACCAGTGTCTTTTTCAAGGTTTGCTTCACAGTGGATCATTTGAGAACACGAACAAGGTGTCTTCAGGCTACGAGAGGCGCACACTCACATGCACGCACACTCCTGCTCTCTCAACAATCCCACATAGATTTATACATTGGAGATGTGCGTCATTGGTATCTATGTGTGGGTAGGTTATTTTGCTGCCATGCTGAATTGGATTATATTTCTTTTTTTAAAACCATCTCTCCACATTCTCAATTAAAACCCTAGGCACATTTTAACTTGTGACACGTTCATGCCTGCGTGTGAGTGTCCACAGGCTCTACAGTTTCATTATAGCTCATATCATTAACATTTTGATTAGATAGCTGTTACAAGCATCTCTTGAGGCAGCTGCGTGATGTGATTATCTACCCAGTAATATGATGGTATACATTTGTTTGCAGGATTTTTTTTTTTTTTTCATCATGGAGCATCACACATTTTGACAGTCAATTAACAGACCTGGTAGAGTTACCATGGGAACAACTTATTTTAGAGTAGACAGGACGAGACGACACCTTTAACAACCAACCTGTCTTTCTAACCGACTGCAGCCTCGAGCAACTGACGCACATGTTATATGTATATATGCAAGCGCTACTTTGCCCCACACAGCTGTCGTCCCACAGAAGTAGAGGCAGATGTTAGACTTTACCTGAGCTGAAAATGAAATGGAGGGGAAGAGAATTTCAGTGGAAATCCCTTCTGAGCCAAGATGTTATTAAAGTGTCCTGCTGTCAGATTTCTGGGTGAGTAGAGGAAGGGCGAAATCTGTGATACATATAGTAGAGTAAAAACAATTATTACGGATATTTTGGGTGGATGGAGAGAGGGTGAGGAGACAGACGAGGAAAGGAAGAGACAGTAACATATTCAACAGAATAAAAGTTAGATGTGAATCAACTGAAGGGAGTGAGGTCTGGCAAAACCTGAGCTAAGAGGGATGAAAATATTTGGGTGAGTCGAAAGAAAACAGAACAGCACGTGGTCCAGGACATGGACCTTAAAAAGAAAAACGCTGCTGATTTGATGACTTATTCAGGCTTTTTCTAGAGCTCTATTCCAAGGATCCCTTTGAAAAGGAGCATGTTTGAAGTGTCTGCATATGTGATAGTCAGTCTGTCAGCGGGAGGTGGAGCAGGGGGTGGTACAACAGACAGAAAGACAGAGAGTGTGAGGAGGTGAGATAGTGAGGGAGGAAGTAGAAGGAAATGAATTGCTGTAAATAGAGTGGATGTGAGCAAGAAGACAGCATATCAACTCTCTCCTCTGCACTGTTGAGGCCTCAGCAGGTACTGGCAAAGTCAGAGCATGAAAGGGTTATTAAAATGGCTAAAACTGATCTCATGTACTTGATTAGCGCAGAAAAGAAGTGCTGGAGAAAGGTGGGAGAGCACGGAGTGAGATAAAACAAATGAATATATGAACAAAAATACAGAAGGAAGCAATGGAACAAGGGGAAATGTGGGGAAGGATACAGCACAGGAATGTAGGAAATAAAAAAAGATCAATAAAAAAGAGAACAATGAGAAGAAAACAGCGACATGAAAAATGATCCATAAAAGCTTGGAAAGCTTGTAATTGCACCTCGGGAGCTGCAGCTTGTCCACGCCCTTGTGTAAGGACATGTCCGACCTTCTAGCTGGCAGCTAATGGGCAAACAGAGGCCTGACAGTTTCTCAGTTTAACAGGACGATCTGGGCTCACAGTGTTGGCTCCCAGGCCCACATTGTGTGTGCGTGTTTGTGTGTGTGTGTGTGTGTGTGTGTGTGTGTGTGGCTGAGCACACATTTGAAACAAGTCCAGTTTGCACAGAGCACCGGGTGAGCTCGGCTTATTGGCCAGCCTCGCGGTCGCCGTGGGATACGGTCCTGGGACGGCTGATTGGGTCTGGGAGAGTAAACAATGAGGATGATGGGAATAGCCATTGTGAGGGTCAAAGGTCAGCCTGGTGGATTTCACATATGAGCTGTCACCTACCTCTGTGTACCCTGATATTTCATTCACGCACACACAGCAAACATACCCTAATGTAAGTGAATAGCAATCATTTATGAGTACATTATTCTTGGCTGTATCCCAAGTGTGTGTGTGTATGTGTGTGTGTGTGTGTGTGTGTGTGTGTGTGTGTGTGTGTGTGGTAGTGCTGAGGCAGCACTGCATGTGTACTCTGTCCAGGTTAAGGGGCCTCCATGTAGTAAGACAGCATTTTACCCAAAGTCCCTTTCCATTTATAGGCTCAGCGAACGCCACAGCTCATATTTATTTATACACACAGATAGCAGAACTGAGAGCTGTTATACTGCAGATAAACAGGAATATGTGTATTTATGAGCAGTCGGTCAGTGTGGCTTTGTAAAGGGATGCAGACAGACTGCAGTGTCTTATGGATGCACTTTTATGCATGTCAGTAATCGCTCTGCTTTTACATACTACAGGGGTCTGAACAGAGAACGGGGAAACCGATTGTAATGACTCAACGGGTGACGATTGTATTTGTACTGATGGTGTGTGTGGCATGCGTGTGTATACTGTAGATGTGATTCTGTTGCCAGGGCTGCCAGGCTCCCATCCCCCTCTTGAGAACAGCGGAGGGAAGGCCGTTTCTGTGCTGTTTACACTGTAAACGGACAGGAGCCGTGCATGGCTTTCGATATTGTAGCAGGCGCACAGTACCACTGCTGCTATTTCTTACACAAAATCATATAAGTTTATCTCAAAGGAAATGTATGATTTATTACAACTTGGCTCTATTTTTGTTGGTTTTTTTTTTATTTGATAACATTATTTTGAGGTAGAGCCTGAGTCAAGCATTCCTTAAATGTTAAATGTTATAATCCCTCACTCGGACACAAACACAGTAGCACAGTAGCAGGAGTACAGTAGCTTAAAAAATCTTCCCCATTTGACTGCTGTTTGTTTAAAACCTGTACGGTCTGATGTTTGGCCTGTATGCTTAGTGACATCTTTTTTTTTATCCTTTTATTGATGTCGCTGCATTCCCATAACACAGCAATAAACTTGATGAGTGTGCAGTTATTGTTACCAATAAAAATGATGGCCAAAACTACGACCACAAGACCTGTGTTATATGAAAATGGAATTTCCTTTAGAGGAAGCAACACAGAGAGTGAGAAGGGCATGAGGTGGAAACTTCATGGGTTAAGATGAATGAAAGAACAGAATAGGGAAGTTAATAAAAGTGTTAACGTAGAGCGAATTTCTGTTGCTGTATATGAAGCCAAATCACAAGCAAAACACCCCTCACACTTGGATATTTATTACACTTTCTCACAACAACAGGCTCACCCTACAACGCTGCATGTTGTGATCACGTGTCAATCTAAACTCGATGCTTTGTATTTCCTTTATGGTTTTAACTTCCCCATAATGCCCACTGTGTGCTTCTGTTCTATTATTTTTATGTTAATTACTGCAGAAAACATGGTTTGTGTTAAGCTTTGTTGCCAGCAGGTGTGCCACACACACTTACTCTCTCTCTCTCTTTGAGACACAGATGTTGAGGCTGTCACAGCTCCATTGAGCTCTGGTCTCTTCATCAGATATGTTTGGAAATGGCTCTCCATTTGGTCATTTTGACAACCTGAGCTGAATATTAACGATACAATTGTTGTGATAGGACACTGTGCAGAGGAAATGCATCTAAACTCCTGGTGCATACTTCTAAATACCTGCTCATCGCCGGACATTGAAGTGGTGTGCCAATAAAGATAACACAAAAAACAGGCAATGTTTTCCCTCTGAAGCTGACTGCTGCTTGTTATCCCCAGCTGTCTGTTTTCTTGGTTCTGTCTCTGCTCCACTGATAGCAGCAGTTGTTGTTGTGAAGAGAAAGAAAGTGGTAAACTAAAGGAGAGATTGGAAAGCAAAGATGAAGCTAAGAAGAGCTAGAGACATATGCTTTTGTCTCTATTTCACGCCACTGTCTTCCTCAGTGGGAGGGCTGATGATCACATACTCAACTGTCTACTTCTGTGTGTGATTCTGTACACCTACCACTTCCAGCCCTGCAGGCACAGACATTTGCTATCTATAGAAACATTGCTTGCTCTTTAATTCAGGCTCAGTGGAGACTTGTGCTACAAATGACAATAATAAAAGATTCACAGAGCATATCCTCTGGGTACCTCACCAAATTCCTGTAAAGGATGTATGGAAGTGTTTTATGGTGCACAATAAAAAGACCAATACTCCATCTGTCACAGCGTAATTCTCAGCACAGTGTCAATTCTTCCTTGAGCAAATATCCAGGTTTAAATCGAAAGAGTCTTATCTGCTATGAGATGCAGTCATGAGTGAGGAGGGAGATCATAAAGAGGTGTTTTAATAGACAATGACTGTGTTCTTTTAATGTATTCTAATGTGTTCCTTTAATGTACCTGCTGCTGCAGAGGCCCACATTCATCAGATAGTCTTTAAATTCTCTCACACAGTGACAGGAAATGGGCTCATTCAAGCTTACAGAGTATCCCTATAAAATCAAATTATTGAATATAATGGTCTCCTTCTCTTCCCTGCTCCGTCGCTATCTTTCTGTCTCTCTCTTTGTCGTTTGCACACATTCTCACTTCCTGCTCTCTCCTCCCAATTTTCATTCTCTCTTGTCCTCATGAACAGGCTTTTTTGAAGATTCCTGAGATTTGGTTCCCATCAGGGAATGTGTCAGGCGGAACAATTGAAATATTCTTTCTATCTGCATTGGAGGGGAAAAAAAAGATTAGGAGGGTGGTAATTTGCTTCCCCCATATAAAGAAAGATCATTTTAGGATCTTTCAGATGTGCCGCCCAATTTGAGTGCAAGAATGAAGAGAAGTGACAAAGACGGGGAGACATCTTTAATCTATTTTTAGGATATAAAAACATTGTTCAGTAAAATTGGAACAGCTTGAGGACACTCACGTTTTAATGCCAGCTCACATGTGATCCACACCCCTCCATACTGACAGTGATTTATACAGTGTTGTATGGACACAAGGCTACATTCACTCAGTGCTCTGTAAATGATCCGTATCACCACCATTGCAGCCTTGTTATATTGCTGGTCAAGAAGCTCTAGTGTTACAATTGTGTCCTCTTTTGCTCTCGCTTCTCCACTATTCGTCTATCCATACCTATGGCTTCATTACATCCATGTGCCCCAGTAAACCATGATATTCCACAATACCTGGACCCTGAAACTGATTATTAACAATTAATTTGATTATTTACACCTGCGCCTTCCCTACAATGTCAATATGTCCCTACAATATACCGTAATTTTTGTCTATTTTTGCTCTTGAGCTGTTTCACCTCTATTTCGTCACGGTTTGTTTCATTCTCATGCAGCTGTGAGCGTATCCTCTTATTTCTTTTGTATTTCACAGTGTGACAATGGTGTCCATCAACAACACTGGAAAATCGAATTTAGTACGCATACTAGCATATTTGAGAATATTTTTCACCTTCCCATTGGGTGCGCACCTCATAGCGAAAACCTGTTTAGGTGCTATATGTGTGGGACTGCAACACAGCTCAGGCATCATCACATGATTTGTCCTGAAACCAGAGCCAGCTCTCATTGGTCAGACTGGAATGCAGTGGAGCGATCTCTCACATTAAAAACACCATGAAGTATGCAGAGTGTCTGTTGTCCTTTTTATTGTGTTGACTGTACAATTTGTACCGTCATTTGTGTAAGAGTTCATTTTAATTGCAGTAAGTACAGAGGGTCAAAGATGAAAAACAAAAAGTTGTTCTGCAGAATGTGTTGTTCATTGACAGTGGACAAAATGTTTCATTATTTTAACATTTGCTTGTGTTTTTTCTTCCAAATAAGTCTGGTCGGATCATCTGACTATTCCTGTGTTTTACCCCCTTGGACTTGACAATGATAAGGTGAAGATAAGTGTCTTCACATGGTTTCTGTACGGGGGCGTATTTTCTGTATTTTCAGTATTAACGACACATAGTGTCCTATAAAGATATTTATTGTCATTGCATCTTAATCTTTTTATTGACTGCGTGTGGTCTAAACTTAAAGTCTCTGCAGATGTTTTGAAGGCGCTGAAGTGTTACTTGTAATCACTAATCATACAGTTCAGAACAAACTATGATTGCTGAAGTAGCTGGAGGTGTTATTTTGTACCTGAGCTTCTTGTTTCCCACATTATTTCTCTTACGCAACACAGGCTAGAAATGTTCCAACACATTTGCGGAGATGTATCCTCTTTACCTTGGTTTGTGTAATTGTTTTCTCTGTTTCATAAGAGGCCTCATTAAAGAGAAATGCACTCCCAGTCTCACACACTTAATGACTATTCCCCTGGATCTTATTAGGCCTCGTATTCAGGAAATCAATTAGGACCCAGAGAAAGATTACAGACACTCCTTACCCTGATCAGGCAGCAGTTAAAGATGAGATGTGTAGTCATTATTTAACCATTAGATCCACATCGAGACAGGCAAGGAGTAGAGGATGCAACAAGCCAGCCTCAATACCACAGACAGAGTGGGAGTAATGATGGAAGACAGGGGGAAGAGAGGGAGGAAGACTACAGACTCTCGTCAGAGGGAGAAAAAGTCTAAATTGGCCTGTTGAACAGAGCTGGAGGGAAGCAGACGAAGGGAGTTGAGCACAGAGTATGTGGGCCAGGTCTCTCTAAAGGTTCCTGTCACATTAGAAAGTCTCCACTGTCTACGGTGACTCCACCTGAAGGTGCATCCTATTTGAATGAGCTATCATTTTATACTGTTTGACTTCTTAAAGCAAGATTCATAGCCTTTATATCCAAGAAACCAAATTCAATAGAGCACATCCAAGTGTGTGTGCAGTATGAAAATGTGTCCAGAGCTTTTCTGAAGAGCTGTGATGTGATTTGGCCTGTCTCCTATCCATAGTATTTCACAGACAAAAGAGGAGCCCACGCCAACCCTCCTCCTCCTCCTCCTCCTCCTTCCCCTCCCTCCCCTCCTCCCTCCCCTGCTGCCGGTAGTCATTTCTCAACTATCCATTAACTGCACCAAATAGATGCCTGGAGGAGGAGAGGAAAAGGTCTTCACTCTGTTAAAGGGATTTTCTGAGCAATGGAAGGACAGAGGAGAGGAGCAGAGAGGGAGAGCGAGGTAACAATGAATGGTGGGTGGAGGAGAGGGTGAGAGAGGGAGAGAAACGGGGGAGGAATAAATGGCTTTAAAAAGTGGTAGATTGGGTGGGGAAACAGGAGGTGGATGGTTGGCTTTCAGCTAGGTGGACACACGATGTAGAAAATATCCTGTGACCTACTTTCTGAAGATGTCAGTCATTACGTTCCTCTTGGCCATTTCCTCGTCGCTGGTCACTCATTAACTCTGTACAGTATCTTATTCACTATGCATGAGATAGAGCCATCAGTCAGGGTATGGAGCAATGCACTGTCTGAACAAGATATGATATTGCTATTCTTCTACTATATTTCAAGCTGGCCTCTGAGCCTCAGCCAGAACGTGATTTTTTTATTAGTTTTTCTAAAAAGCTGGATCATAATACTATGATATGTTGTCTGTCTACATTTTAAAGCTAAATGGGTAACAGCTGTCCTGAAAATAAAATTTTAAGTAATCTTTTTTGATCACGATAAAGCAACAATTCTTCTGTTAGCATTCATCAGCCTGACTTGAGATATTTTTTGATAGCTACATAGAAGATAGAAATTGTTGGCCAACAAAATAATTGTTGTAATTTGGTTAAATAATAAGCTGCTCAAATTGTACTGCCCAGCCCAGTACATTTAGTAACTCTACTCTAATAAATTTAGTATATGGGCAGAAAATTCTGCAACAAAAGAAACCCACTATGAGGAAATACATGGGGAGGCCAGTATTGAAACTCTTTGTACTGTTTATCTGGCTCCTGTGAATATCTGTTGTAAATTTGAAACTTTGAAATTATGAGATTCTGAATTACATTTGGGCCAAAGCATAGCTATCAGAAATAACAAAAAGATGTGGACACACATGAACAAAGTGTGCAGACACCCAAACTTCACTCCCATGGGTGAAAATTTGGAAAAAGGTTTTGGATTTTGGATGAAGCACTGATGTTGGGTCTGCACCACAGTCTGTGTTGGATGGGGTTGAGGTCAGGGCTCTGTGCAGACCAGCCATGTTCTTCCATATCAAACATTGGAAAATCATTTCTTTATGGTCATATTAAAGACAGGAAACTATTACCTCAAAGTTAGAAGTAAACAATTGCCTTAAATATTAGCAGTTTTGTCTTTAATTGGCAGCTCCAGACCAAAGTAAACAAACATATGTGGACAGGACAGCAGCAGCCATTCCTATGGGGTTGATGAACTGAAACACAATGTTACCGTCACGTTTCTTGTACTACAATGTAAATTTGAAACTTTATACACACATGAATTTATTGTTCAGGCATCACCTAAACTTATATTAATATTAATTTGTGTCACTTTCAGTACTGCTCTGTGCCTTGGCTCTTTGTGCCGTCTGGTTGTCATACAATAAGAGAGAACATCATATCTTTATTTTCACTTGTTTCTGTCTCGTATGACCTGAAATGTTGAGGTGTCATGCGCTTGTCAGGGAGCACTCGCAGGCCGGGGAAACATAAATAAACTGAATTCTCTCCCTGAAGTGCAGAGTGAATTTATAGATCGCTCATGCATCAGAAACTGGGCCGCATGCACACCACACCACACTGCACAGCTCTCTGGGTAATCTTCCCAGCTCAATCTGCTGTCACCCCTGGGACAGGGCAGCGGTTTAACATCTAATACTGTATAATGGAAGGCAGACTCACACACACACACACACGCAAACATGAATGTGTGTGCACAAAAGAGTTCAGGAGTGAGACCATCACACTGTGCATCACCTGATTCCTATCACCACAACACAAAGTCCCAGTTTGATACTGTAGAAATAGATTGTTAGACTGCTAGTTAACTATGAGACCACAGCCTGCAGCATCTGGGTGTTTGAAAGAAGGGCTTTCTGTTGGTGGACTGCCAGAGCCAGACGGTTAGAAATGGCCTGGATCTAGATGTAGATCTGGGTTCAGACCCTAGACACAGTCAGCCTGTCTGCCTGTCTGGCCCCCAGTGCTTTCAGTCTCCTCTAACCTCCCAGGCTGAGGTAATGGATGAGCTAAATGCTTTTAGGTCTCCTTAGCTTTTTTAGTTTTTGTCTGTTTTCCCTCAATAACCTTAAAAACATTTCCTCTGGCTAAGCTTATTGACAGCGTGTGCTCTTACAAGGTCTACTTTTATTCACAACTACATCAATGACACGTTGATTATGGAAAAGTTAAATCCGTTCAAATCATCCATCAAGAGGGGATAAATGTGTAATGAGCAGCTACAGGGTATATTAACCCAAAACGATGGGTTCAAGCTCAGTCTCTGGCAGACAAGGTTGCTATGACGACGTGCTATTTGCATAGCTGAAGACCTGTTAAGAAAAAAAAAAGAAAAAAAAGAAGCATCATCCAAAAACAAAGAGATGACACACAAACAAAAAGATCAAGATGAAAGAACAATAAAAAGCAGAGAGGCAGATTACCTCAGAGTAAAGTCCAAAGTAAAAACCACAGATGGACATTTTATTGTCTTGTTTTTATCAGATATGACAGAGGTGGAAGGGAGTAAAACAGACATGCAGGTGGGCTTTGTGAATCACCACAGGCTGAGGAGAAAAGATTTCACAATAACACACTATGCTCACAGGGAGGGCACACTAAACAAATGATGTACCTCAAAATGAATTCGACTATGGTTATTCTCAGAGGGGCAACTGGTGAATTGCCATGATTGTATTTTGATCCCTTGTGTGCCCATGTGTGCTTCAGTGTCTCCATGTGCAACATGTATCCCCCAACATAATTAAAAGTAATACACATGTAGGATAAGCTGGAAGGTATTGACCCGCCCTGTAACAGGACCTCTTGGGCCTCGCTGAGATAGAAAACGGTCTCTCCATCCTTCCTCTCTCTCCTCTGAGTTTTATTCTCACACATTCGGCCTCCCCACTTTTGTCTGCACACATCTCTGCTTCTCCTGCACAGATGTCATTCCACACGCCCACATTTGATCATTTTCCTTTCTCTTTCCTCCCAAGCGGCCTTCACCCCCACACCTCCTCTATGCCAGAGAAACACTCATTAGAAGCACAGCTTTCCAGACGAACACATCTGTAGTGTTGAGCCTCTGGCTTCCCATCCTCCGTCTCCGATGACCTGTATTGATATATAACTAATTTGGAATTCAAATTTATGTTTTGGTTCCAGTGAAAGAAGCAGTGAGATGTTAACACAGAGCAGGTGTCAGAGGTCAGGATGTTGGATTGGTATACACAGCATACAAGTTTAGTTTGCTAAACATAGCTATGAAACCTTCATGCTTTAGTTGCTTCGATAGATATAGAGACAGAGAAAAGGATGTAAATAAAGTATGAACACTTTGTCAATACATAATCTGGGCCATATTCAATTTCCTTCAAGATGTATTTAATTGCATTTGAATGTTAATAGGTTAATAGAACAGTGTAGAAAACTTTAGGATATTTAAAAAATGAAAACTTGGGGGCTGAGATATTCACTCCATCTGAAGTTTGATAACCGTCTCTCTTGACTGTGAAGTTGGTCATTCATGCATCCATAGTTTCCACATATATTTGGTGTTTCACTATCACTGTGCTCCTCTCCTCTTCGCTTCACAATCAGGCATTCAGCTTCTGTGTGTCAAGCCCGTTGCAGCAGATTATTTCACTGTTAGAAAACCTAATAAGCATTTAGTCAGTTTATAAAATGCCCTGTGACAGACTGCTTAATGACTTGGGGCTATTTACACGTACATGTCAGCTTTAGCATGCAGGCTAATTCATCAACTGTCACACTGGCACTTCCATAGACTGCCCCCCTGCAGCTAGCTATTATAATGCTAATGTTATGGATTGAGATTGGATTGCCATTTTATTTTGGTCAGCTCAAACATTCCCATAGTAATGCTGTAGCGGGGAGAGACACTTTATTACTGTAGCAGCTCAACTTAAAAGCCAAAACAGCATTGACGGAGGATAAATGAGGCGGATCCAAGCTGCCTCTCATTTATATGACCGGACTAAAGATGTTGCTCCCTCCAGGCGAAGCAGTTTCAGCATCCCACTCTGAGGCTAATTGACAAAGGACATTTAATGGGAAATACACGTCACTCCAGTGACAGAAAATTGTACTGTACCTGTCCTGCAGTGCACAAGGCATACATAATCGTGTGTGTTTGTTTGTAACTCTTTTAATTTTAGACCTTAAAAGTGTTGTTTGTTTCTAACTTCATCGAGGGGGTGTTTAAGGCATTAAATGGCTATTTCAGTGGTTGATGATTGTATTTTCATATGAACATATGTCATGACATATGAGACCTTAGACACAGGCTGAGATATCCTGCCTTTTACATCATGGATCCTATGGATTTCCCATAATACAACAGGTTTCATTAGGCTGACCCCCTGACTAATAATTATGTATTTTATACTCCATGTCCGGTGTTTGCAACATACGTTTTCTGCTAAAATGTTGTAATCTTTTAGTCCAAGCTGAAAAAAAACTGTGATAACAGCACCATTTTATGATACTCCCTACAGTAAACTGACCTTCATGTGTAAAACCTGTGGAGTTGCCCTTTAAGATGCAGCGTGAGGTAAAATCCATCCATCCATTATCTGTAACCGCCTGTCCTCATCAGGGTCACGGTGGGACTGGAGCCTATCCCAGCTGACTCTGGGCGAGAGGCAGGGTACACCCTGAACAAGTCGCCAGCCTATCGCAGGGCATGAGGTAAAATACATACAAAAATTATTTGTTGGGTCATAAAAAGACAGTTGCAGTTTTAACATTCACGTAATAAACTTTATAATATACACTCCCAGCAGAGGAAGACTGTTTATGAAAATGTAAGGTGAGAATGATCAGTTTTATTAAGACTGTATTAGATTCCCCTTCCATGAACGCCTCAGTGTTTACTGCATGTTCCCACCAGCTTACTTTATAATATAGAAGAGACTTATTGGATAAAGCTTCTGCTGTATAAAAGTGTGAAAGGTCATTGTTAAAAAATTACTGTCAGACACACAGATTAGTCTGAGATAAATATGGTGAAAAAAGAGAGAACAACTTGGAGACCCCTAACGATGCCACCATTAACAGAATAAGAAATGCAACCTAATTTAATTTACTTAATTTCATTTCACTACAGTGGTCATCATGCTTATGATGATGTCATTTACATTAGTGCATCTTGGGCCATAAGATTTGGGAATATGGAATGCATTCTGCCGGTAAGAGTCCTTACAAGTATAGTAATATGTGTGTGTGTTTGTGTGAGAGTGAGACCACACACCGGAAACGTCAACATAATGAACTACAGTCTGATGATGACAAATTGTTGAGCAGAAACACACCCCTCTGCAAAACGAGATTACTGGTGCATTAGAGGTGATGTCACATTTAGAGGGTTGGTGCAGGTAGGAGGAAGTCCGTATATTTATACATCTCCAGTGCAGAAGAAGACATATAATATATATGTACAGTACTATGATAACAAACATGAATTCATATTTTTAAATGAGATATAATCATTTGAAGTTATTTATAACTCAGTTTTTGTTATGTAATGTGAAAAAAAAAAATCATGTATACATGCATCAACAGTTAAATATATTATAATTATATACAGGGCTACAATTCTACACTGCTAAGGTTAAACACGTCATAGTCCTTGTTTAATGACAACAAACTTTTTGGTAAAACCTTATAAAACGGACAAAATATTTACACCTGTACATCAGCTGCAGATTTATTTAAACACATTACATTTTGTCACATTGTCTCGCTCACAGTAACTTTTTGCAGTTGGTAACAAAATGTTCTGCTAAGTCTGCAGTCTGTTACATTTTCTTCACATCAAATATTCAACTTTTCAGTCTGTGATAGTGCAGAAAAATGTGTGGAGCTCAGCAATATTTTTTGGCAGATAAATCTCTAATCTGTTTATGTTTTGTTCAGAAGAAATGAGAACAAAGTGAGTCTCAGTTTTCACTTTCACTTCCTCTCTCTTCGGCCAGCTATGGTTTTCTTCCAGACTGTGGTCACTCGCTGACCACCCCCCCCCCCCCCCACCCCCCCCCACCCCTTTCCTTCAACACCCGAACATGTAATGAATTACACAGGAGCACAATCAGCCTAAAACACCAGACCATAAATCTCTCCCTCTCTGAAACACACTCTCACGCACAGCAGGATTCTTGTTGAGCTGGTGCCACACGGAAAGCTTTCTCTACTTCGTAACAAGTGTTTGAAAAGCCCCTGGGCCTGCAGAGCTCCTTCTATACATCAACCAGACTCTAAGGGGTTGGAGGAGGACATGAAAAGCTATGTATGCATTGCATTTGGTTTGCATTTGATTTTTGCAAGTGCACAGATGTTACCTGCCCATTTCTAAAATTACTCTCCTGTTTCTGTATAAAAAATAAGTCGGGGGGGGGGGGGGCTATATGAGTGTTCATGTGAATTAGAGCCCACTTGAAAATGGGAATAGTTTCATGATTGAGCTGAGAGAGTAGTAGAACAAGGGGACGGGGGCTAGTTATCCACTTGCTGATGTGGGACCTCGTGTAGGGAGCAGAATATATCAGAGGCTAATCTTTCACCCTAATACAGAACTACCAGCTGTCTCCCAAGCCCCTGCAATGAAGACAGATGATAGTGAATGGCTATGATCAGTGGGAGCGGTGATTCATTTGCTAGTGTAAGAGAGTGAGAGAGAGAGAAAACAGAGCGAGTGAGGGCGTGGGCATGTGTGTGTGTGTGTGTGTGCGTGTGTGAGTGTGTGTTCCAGCTGTGGAGCAGTGATAGAAAGGAGCGAGCCACGCTGTTTTTACAGGCCATTTCCCCCGAGGGCTTTCTGTGTGCACAGCCGGAGCCTACAGAGACACCGTGAAGATAGAGACAATTATTCATATAGTTCAAAATATTCAAGGTAATAAATGAAGCAAACGGAATGACTCTGTGGTTGTAAGTGTAGAAGGGATGCTGGTAAAGTCACATTACTATTCAGTTTATAAACATTATTGAAAGCAAGCAACAGTTTGATCTCTTTTGAGCAGATCAGCTCTAAAGTATTATTAAAACGATAACAAATTAAGTATTGGCACTCATTTTAGGTATGCTACCAGCGTGGCAATGCCAGTCAGTCGGTTATGTCAACACATTGGTCGACCACTTGTGCGTCTCAGCAACCTTTGAATGGATTACCGTGAAATTGTACAGACATGCATGGCTCTCAGATGACTAAGCTTTCTGACGTTGTTGTTGTTCATATGACTGTTCCCCTAGTGCCAACAGCAGGTCAAAAGTCCAA
This sequence comes from Sciaenops ocellatus, assembly GCA_033000465.1. Lineage (NCBI taxonomy): Eukaryota > Metazoa > Chordata > Actinopteri > Sciaenidae > Sciaenops > Sciaenops ocellatus. The sequence goes on from CP136866.1 coordinate 18,165,661, forward strand.
CTTATTTAGAGAAATATCTTCAGATTTGACTTTTCTTTAGTGTGAACAGTCCACGCTATTAGATGGATTACTATGCCATTTGGTGCAGGGTGAATTGTGCTAACTTTGGTTATCCCCTCTTAGTTTGGCAGAGGGTTTGCCAACATCACATAATCATTATCACCCGCAGTCCTCCAAGTATCAACAGCTGCATGCAAAGCATGAAATCTGAAAAATCACACCGCTTTTCTTCATGCTAAGTAACAAAAGGCCACAGATTTTATGATTACATAGCGGTTTATATGATTCACGCTCCCTGCTTGTGTTCACCACTGAGACCTTTGTGACTTACATCAGTCTTTCTCTGCACAGTCAAACACAATAATCCTCTTTGTAAATGCAATGTAATGTACTTGAGGAATTGTAATGAGTGTGATTGTTGCAGCGCTTTGGGCTCTTTTAGAAATGATGCCCGAGGCCTTGGCCAAGATTCACACAGGCCATCTGGGTACATGTGAGGTGCAGCTGATGCCACATTGCCAGTCCCTCTCTCGTTAAACAAAAAATTAAATTACTGGTTAGGAGGCAAAATGTATTTAATTTTTATAGCTAGTTGGCAACAGCAAAAGATAAAAAAATAAAAAAATATACACGGTATGTTCACAGAAAATGAAAATACATATTTATACAACATTTTTCATTTGATCTTTTGCTTGGAAGGTAATCCATGAATCCATTAAAGAGGGAAAAGCACATTTTTGGCAGCTGCGTTTATTCCCATTAATTTTGCTCATGTTTTCCTTGCATATTGATAAGACAGCGAGAGATTAACGGCCTCCCCCCATTCACTGGGCTTTAATTCCCCTCAGAAAAACATGAATGACGCAGAACAGGAGGTGAGATAGTTATGCAATAAAGGGAATGTGGAGTTGGGAGATGCCCTTTTCTAAATCTCCCTCTGCTCTTTTTACCCGAGGGACAGCTCAGGGGCCTGAATCTGCTGACTCATTAACGCAAGCAAGAGAATACTGCTTAGTACACACTCTATGGGATTTCTGTGGCTACGCCTGCACACATACATGCACAAGCATAGGCACACGAGAAATCCCCGAGCTCTGTCTCTCCCTGCCTCAAATCAAATTGAGCAGCCGCCACAGTGAACACCACGAAAACAATTTGGCTCCCCGTTAGCTGTGGAAGTGGTGAACAATCATCAGACAACTGTGGCTGGAACATTGGTGAGAGAATCTGACACCTCGCTTCAATACAGACTCTCCCTGCTCCGGGAATACACGCTGAGAGATGTACTGGAGACAAAGCAAGAGCAGGAGGCTGCAAGTGACAGAAACGCAGAAACAGAGCGATAGAAATGTTCACACATAAATTTGTATGTAGCTCACACACACTTGCACATGCACGTACAGTGTATTTTGCAGCAGCACGAAAACACAGATAAGCAGACATATGTAAATGCAGAGGATTCTGTAAAGATGCAGCTACACATGTACAAAAAAAGCACCCTTTTATCACCCCATCCCCCAATATCACAGCTCACACATGCTAGCATGAGTGGATTTAAATAGTGTTTTGGAAAAGCTGCCCTGACTGATGTGTGTGTGTGAGCGTGTGTGTGTGTGGGCAGTCGTGGGCACAGCATCTTCAAAGACTCATTGTTAAGTGATGAGGTAGGCATGATAACAAATCCCCGGGATGAGGAGTATAACCCTTTGTGCTTCATCCACATGCATATACATTTTCTATACAGCTATGACAGATATGCGGTTATGTAATCAGCCGTGTATTGAAGCTGTCAGAGTCTTTAGCTGGCTGTGAAAACACTCTCTATACATAGATGCTTCTTTCTGTTCTTCACACACTAGGCCTACACATTCTGACTCACCAACAGCACCACGCTGGTTTTTCAACAGCGTGTATCTTAAAGTCAGGCACCATCAGTGCAAAACTTAAGTGGCAAATATTAAAGGAAGTCAACTTGGATGTTCTCAGTAAATTCTGGCACATTGAGAAAGGAAATGCACTGCAACACTGGTAAACACTGTTTCCCAGCTCTTCACCATAGTAACCACTCTCTGCTCTCTGCTGGATGTTGGGTCATAGCTGAAGGCAGAGTGGAAATGACACAAACAAATGCACTGAACTGGGAAGGACATTTAGAGTAATTTTCTTTTCTTGGTCTGTCATTTGCATTTCAAACTATGTCCTTGGGACGTGTGCATTCCAATAGGAAGTGTTTATGTTACAAATCATAGCAGGAATACAGAGAATATCCTATATTATAGTAAAGAGCATGCTTGTCACACATTTGCACATGCAAATGGTCTATCCATATACAGTGCAATCACTGGATCCATCTAATTACATGACAAAATATGCTTATGTAGATGTAGCTACACTGAATTAAAATTAATTAATCATTGTGAGGGAGAAGCTGTGGCACTTTGAAGGTGATGGATATGTATTTTACTGTTTCATTATGTAAAACTCTTTGATATGAGATGAGTTTTACCACAGAGATAAACAGTGAGAGTGAGGTGAATATTTAGCCTGAAGGAACAACTTTTATCACGATACAACTTGTTCCAGCATGCTCAACATCTCCACCCACACAATACCGAGTGGGGAACATGAACACACATACATACAATATGTACACATACAAAAAGACATCCAAGCCAACATCACAGATTTAGAAATGCAGTTTCTATTTCTCCACGGGACCTCTTTGTACAAGGCAAAATATTTTATTTTTTTCATCCTCCTAGGCTCCTTTATGATTTTCTTTCGCCTCTGCCTCCTCCACTTCTTCCTCTTTCTTTCCTACTTGGCTTATTTTTCTTTTCAACAGTTTGCATCCATGATTTTTAGTCTTTCCCTCACAAGAACCGCTTCTCATCATGACACAAGACAGATGAATAACATCAATGCTGCTCATAGATGAAAACAAACTGCATGTGTGCTTGTGAATGAGTGTATTATACTGTACTGCAGGTGCATTAAAATTATACTCATGTATTGACCAACTGCAAAGGACCACATAATAAAAAAATACTATCAAAAACAGTATTCACATATACAAAATGAATAATAAAACAATCAAAATAATTAAAAAATAAATTAGTCTTTCCTGCAACACTATTCTGTTTGAAACACAATGTTAAGATACAAAAAAAGTTCCTTTTAATTAAAAAATTACTGGTAGAAAAATATTCATATTTTTTACGAGAATAATATAAAAGTACATAAAACGTAAAGTAAGTAAAACATTAAAAAAAATATTTTTCACAAAGTACTACCAGGAAAATATTTTTAAGATCTCAAAAGTAGAAATAATATTTATGTGGAATAGTATATTATTATAGAATGTCATATTATTACATACATTATTATTTTGACTCTCTAACATATATGCAATGTATATTGTAGCAGAGATAAGTTGTTAAAGAGTTTAAACTACTTTATATATTATGCTGTTGGATAGTTTAACTATCATTTAACAATACATTGTATTTTCTAAGAGTCTTGTCTGCGAAGTGGCATGGTGCCATAAAAGTCCAAGCATCTCATATTTTCTCTCAACTACAGGACTTCAGTAAATGCATATAGCTGCTGTCCACGATAAAAATAAATCGTGCCAGTATGCATTTTCACTGTATAACTGTATCTGACAAAAACACCAAATTAAATCAGGGGTGGATTCAGAGTAGATGGTTAAAGGACAACCTCTTTGATAGCTGCCAGTCTATGAGTTGGGGAGGAGGGCGGGGGGGTTTCTCATACCCTGAGAGCTTCGCATCCATTAAAGTAATTAGAGGGTAATTTAGGATGGGGACACTGCTATCCCCACTTGTGCCAGACCTCACACGACCTGTTGCTAGGAAACCCAACAGAGGGCCCGTAGGAGGACTGTCAAAAACAAACCAGCCTTGTGCCTGATAATCAATCCCCTGCATCATGCAAGGTATCACCGAATGAGACGCTGGCAAATACAGACATTGCAATGTGATGGGACCGTTATAAAAGAGCACCGAGGGCGTAAATAGCTTTCCCCACAAGTAGGGAATGGGATTGGAGGGCTGAGAGATGGTATTAAATTCATCATATATATGGTTTTATTTGATCCAAAGTGAAATATATCCATTTCAGTAAGCCAGGTTAAAGGTGCAAGGAATGTCGAAGGAAGCTATGAATAGACGATGACGCACGATGTGCTTCCTTTGTCTCCATAGGAGTGTTATTAGTGCTACTGTATATGGTGCCCTGTGTGTATCCATCCCAGTAATGATGGAGCAGCATGTTGGTAATTATGGAGAAGAGGGAAAGACATGGGTTAATTATCACACATAATGAGATGAGATGTTTGTTCCTCACACATCTTTTCAATCTCTCTTTTCCTCTCTCTTCCTCACACTACCTCTCTCTCTGCGTCTGACCATTTGCCTCCCTCTCGTCCTGCCCTCGCTGTCAGACTCGCACTAATTATTATACATTTGCTTTCCTAATTGCTGATTCTGCTGTCTTTGTGAATTCCCACAGGCATGTGGAGTGAGAAGTCCTGCAGGCCTGGACGGCTACTGGCTGCACTGAGAGCTAGATAAGAACAGGGAGTGCAGAGCAAGACCAGCGAGAGCACAAAGTGTGACTGCATGGATGTTGCGATGGAGCAAAGGCAGAGTAGTCTCCTTGAAGAAAAATACAGAAAGTTATGTTTTCATCAGGGTATGATTCAGTTGATCGATGGCAGCCACCAACAATAACTCACAGGGCAAGAGTCTAAAGTCAGACCTGTGACGTTATGACGACGGGTTAAGAGTCCTCATGAGGGATAACCAGCCACCGCACAGTAGCTAAAACAACAACAGGGTATTTAGCACGTGTCGGGGCATGGTGAAGGTGACACACACGCGTTACAGACATACACAAAATAATCCTAACTCAGACTGCATTGTCTGTGAGTCATAGCAGTACTCTCATAGCTTTGCATAATGTACCATACTCTGAAGATCATAGTTGTACACCCACTCTGTACCCCTGAAGAGTTCTCTGCAGCTGTCCATGACATGGAGCCCTGCTACAGTGATCTTCATTCTGCAGCAGGCACATTTATATAATAATCTTCTGGTAATGTAGTCACTCATGTCATAGATGACAAGCTATAACCAACATAAGTAGGCCATCGCATCCCTTTGCTGAAGTAATGGCTTTAATAGTCTGTCTTTTTTGCGTGTGCAGACATCTAATTCATTCATGTTTTTCCCTCCTGTGTGCCTTTCAGTGTGTCGGTATGGATTTCTCTGTGCATGTGACACTGTAATACAAAAGCGGTTTCTCTGCATAGAGCACATTTTTGCTTTTTTCCTTCACATGCTGATAGGGTGTCAGAATTAATGATACATACGCTGCTGACTGGCAACTACCAGGACAGTCACCAGGATGTGCACAGCCATAAATGTGCTTTGTGAGGTGAATTTCATGTGCAAGATATTACCCACAATCCCTCACCTTTGACAATGCATTTTGTCCTACTGTCAGTCTTGAATGCTGACCAAAACCCCCAGGGTAACAGCCACGCCAGTGGATTACTGCTATGAGTGCTGCTACCTATTTTATCTCATTTTATCTTGTAAGTGCTGTGTCCACCTTTGTGGCTGTCATGTGGCAGAAGATCAAAGCAAAATAAAGTATAATAAAGTAATATTTGCTGCTCGGATCATGTTGTACTCTCACTAATCATGGTGAGAGCGGGATATTTTATGGTAATAACTGAAAGGTTGTTTTCAGGATTCAACACCTGGAATCAAAAACGTCTCTCAGCAAATTTTCTCTCATGTATTTCATAAATTTAATGAATTCATAACCAGCTTCTGATAGTCAACCATACCTCGGAGGAAGTGTATCTGTGTCTTTATGTTTGTGGGTGCATGCCCATGCAGATCATATGGGTGTATGAGGTGTATTCAGTGAAGTGTCTCCCTCATGCTGTTACACACCATTCATCATGTCTGAGCATCTGAAATGATGTTCATTATCCACCCATAATTAAACATGTCACATACCTGCTGAACAAAATGGATGTACTGCTGTCAAAAGTGACAGGATGCAACTGTGCATGTTCGTGTATGGGGGTATTTTTGTGTGTTCATGTACATACCTAGAGAGACAGTGTGTGTACACATATCTAGCCCCTCATGACTAATCCGAGAGTCACACTTGTTGACCTGTTATTTCCTTCATTATCACTGCAGACGGCTCAACGTCTCACCTTGTTCCTTTTATCTGTTTCTTCTTTCACATGTCTAGCTCCCAACTGGGAGGTAATGTACTCATGCAGGAAATATGGCGCCACAGAAATTTAGGGGAATAGAAAAGAAAACATTTGTGTGGATAGACTTTCAGAGTGTTATATCCTGTTCCTGATTTGACCTAATCAGAGAGGAGGACACTACCTCAGAGTTGAGTTGAGCGCACAGGAACACGAACATATGATAAGAACACGATGAGCACTTTTTATTTTAGTGTGATTGTGTGTTAGTGTGAATCTGTGTCTGCTCACACTTCCCAGTAAAGTAACGGTCATATCTCTCCCATGGAAACTCACTTTTTCTGTCTGGGAATTTCCCCGTCTTTTTATTTTTTTCACTTCTTTCTTTTATTTTCAGAACGTCAGACTGATGCATGGACAGAAAGAAATGTACAAATCTACAGCATGTACCATGTCCTGCACTCTCTAGATTTCTGTACAGTATGTATAACCTTTTTCTGTGCTACAAATGCACCAAATGTGGAAAACAAATGTCCTCCTCCTCTATTTATCTATCTTGTAGAGCCCCACTCCTATAGCAGCAGCAGCAGCAGCAGCAGTAGAGACCTATCAGAAAAATGGGTTTAGTAGAAAGAAGATCCACTACCAGCCAGTGTTTCCACATATAAATACACTGTGGCTTGTGTGTGTGTATAATGAAATCTGGAATGTGCCAAAAATAAACAAAAACTCATTAGCAGCCAAGGTGTATTATAAGACATCTGTACATGCAGCACAGGTATACTGTGTGTGTTTGTGTTTGTGTGTGTGCGTGTGTGAGGGCAGCTGGACAACTGTACAGCTCTGTGGCCTTGTGTAGGACATGGTGAGGTAACACTTGGGAAGCTGATAGGCTCCACTGACTCTGATTACTTTTTGTGTGTGTTTTTTGGTGTGTGTATTTTGTGGGCAAAGTCCAATGAGGTGATGTCACACTCCATTATTCTTAGATAGCTCTCACAAGAGTGCATTCATGTGTATGTGTGTGTGTGTGTGTGTGTGTGTGTGTGTGTGTGTGTGTGTGTGTGTGTGTGTGTGTGTGGTCTCCTGGGAGAGCCTGTCAGGATGGACCAGAGGCCGGTGCTAACAGAGCATGGGAGCAGAGACTCAGCAGTGTTTAGATTACTGAAATGGAGAGGTGGTAGAGAGAAAGTAAGTTTAGGCCACATCTCTCTCTAAAGGTCCCTGTCACATTAGAGAAGCTCCATTGTCTGCCCTGTAAAGGTAAACGTCATTACAATGAACTATTGTGTTTGGCTTTCAAAACTAAAAGTCATATCCCGAGAGAGCTCAACATCGGTCTTCTTCTGCTACAGGTAAAATAAATAGAAATATGACTTTTTAAACCTATGTCAGATACTATTTGTTGTGGGTGCTACGGTGCTACAAAGATAGGAGGGGGCTGAAATCGAGTGTAATCCGAGGGGATAGGAAAGGGCAGCACAGGATAGGATAGGCTAGGATAGGACTGGATACAAGGACACAAGCATACACCTTGCGCAGTGAAACCTCTTCAGATGATCCAGAACGCGGCAGCGCGCCTGGTCCACAACCAACCCGAAAGGTCACATGTCGCCCCGCTGCTCATCGAGCTCCACTGGCTACCTGTTGCAGCCTGCATTAAATTTAAAGCGCTAATGCTCGCCTACAAAGTTGTCTCCGGTACTGCAACTACCTACCTGAACACCCTTGTACAGGTATATGTTACCTCTCGACCGCTGCGCTCCTCCAATGAGCGACGCCTGGCTCTGCCACCTGTTCGCTCAAGGCAACCCAATTTCCCCGTTGGTGGAATGCACTTCCAGTTCCTACCAGAGCAGGGGCGTCCCTCTTTACCTTTAAAAACTCCTGAAGACCCAGCTCTTCAGAGAGTACCTTCTCTCCTAGCACTACCTACAACTACCCCTTTAAGAATTGTCATAGCACTTATTGTTGCACGCTTTCTTATCGCACTATACCTTGATTGTTCCCTTCTCTGTAAGTCGCTTTGGATAAAAGCGTCAGCTAAATGACTAAATGTAAATGTAAATGCATACACTGACGACAGTCAACATCAGAAAGATTTTAGGACAGGATTAGGAGAGATGCCAGAAACAAAGATAGCAGGTGTGCTTGTTCAGCTTTCACACAGGTTCACACATGCATGTGTGAGAGTTTGAACGCACTAGTTTGTTTGGAGCAACTCATAGACAGTCTATATATGAGTCATTTTTCACACCTGGTTCAGTATAATAAATGCCTGGATTCTTTCTGGAGTGATCCACGACTTGTAATCATTACGAGGGAAGACACTAAAACAGATTATTAGACACCAGCGACTCCAATAATCGACTCACGCTGGATGATGTCAGCGCCTCCGTAGGGAAACTGGCAGAGGGATGATGTCATGGGCTCAGCGCTAATCATGTCCGAGGCTCCACATTGGTGTCTGGGAGCCTGATTGGATTGGTAACAAGCACAAAAGATGATGTCATCCATCTCATTTGGCACCAGCCCAATTGTGCCATGGGCACTGCCTGTGTGAATGATGAACTGTGCTAATAGCAACACTGTTAGAGCTGATGCTTAGTGACAAGGAGAAAGCCTGACAGAAGACAGCTAAACAAAATGAGAGTTGCTTTAGCTGGTGAAGTAGCTGCCTCCAGGCTATTTTTTGACCTGTTCTGGTTGGTTTTAAATCTAAGTCTCTATCTTTGATAGTGCAGGCAGAACTGTGCTTCAGCACTGAGTGTAGCAGAGTGGAGGAATAATATTATTGTGAATCATGGACAGGCCCTCACAGGCACTGGTCTGGTTTTTATGTCAGTTAATGCTCCAGACAGAGAATAGTGTGTAAGATTGGTGTTGAGCAGAGTGTGATAGAATATGAGACACCGTTAGAAATATAAACGAACACTCACTGTACACTGTTTGTCTTGTATCTCTGTCATTTGTCATTGGATGTGTAGGATTGACGGAGTCTCACCTACCACCTCCTCTCTGCAGCTCGCTCACCAATCTGAGGTGACAGAGATGGAGACAGAGTGTTTCAGCAGAGAAAACCCATCGGTCACCCTGGCAACGAGAGCGCTAGGAGGAGAATTATCCAGTAGAGACACGGCACAGGCCTGTCAATCACACCGCCTCCTGAAGCCTCTGGTTGTGAAGTGAGAGGATGGAGAGAAGATCAATAAGAAGGTTAGGCCAAACAGGAAGAAGAAGTGTATAGAGACAAATATGTGACCATAAGGGAGATAAAACCATGAGTGATGACGGTGGGAAAGGTTTTCACTCATTTATTGTCAGCCCACTGTTAATTCAGGTGCACCTTGACAGCACTGAGTGCATCATATGAAGAGTTGCATTTTGTTGCAGTCCCAGTGACACGTTGGTCAATCCGTTATTTTAAAAATAAGCACAAAATAGCTTCACTTTGAAGTCTTCAAAAGGGGCTCAGAGGTTCTTGAATAAATAGTATTTGGATCAAAACTGACTGTTTTAGTATTGCCTTCAAAAGCTCTTAAAGTTATAAATCTGACAAATATATTGCTTGTATTATATGCAAGTAAAAGAAAAAGGGTATGATAAAAATGTTGCTCTTCAATAAGAAGTGATGAGACGGCATACATTCAAAGGATACAACCTGATAAACATAAAAGGAAAGAAGATGAAGATGAAGATGAATAGATGCAAAGTGTTTTCGAGATTTAGTGTGCCGAGGAAAGAGGAAGAAAGTAATCAGTAATAGCATTCATTATGAATATAAAAGGTTCAGCACTCTAAATGCATCCTGTACCCCTTTGGTCATCCTTTAAGCCTTCATGCTGAAAAGATTTAATTGCAGAGTGAGTGACAAAGGACAAACAGAAGAAAGAGCGAACACGTCATTCACACGTCCCAGTGAGATTCAGGCATCCGTAAAATCTCTAATAGCTTTAGGGTGCTGTTTATCTTATACAGACGTTTATTAAACATACAGCATGCAGCACTCCATGAAACTATCTACATGTTCTTAACGCCTATCAGCCATTCATCGATCACACAATTGCTTAATTTGCGTCACAGCTTCTCACAGTTGTCAAGAGCAGAAGACACAACTGAGTGGACAAAGGTCACAGGAAACAATAGAGCTAGTCAAGCAGCAATGGTCAATTTTTTTTTTTTTTTTTTTTGGCTTTTATTCAGATTCACATGTGCAGTATAAAGGAATCTTTCAGTGGCAGCGCTGACTCTTTATCATTCACCCTTCATCATATTACCTGTAAAACTACCTTCAGCTCAGCCTCAGTTGTATTTTGTGTCCAGCAAATGGTAGCATGCTAACATGTTATAAACTAAGATAGTGGGCATGGTAAAGATTACCTGCTAGACGTCAGCACTGTGAACGTGTTGCAATGTCAGCATTAGTATTTAGTTCAAAGCTGCTGTGCCTAAAGCCTAGTCCACACATACACAGGTATGTTTGCTAACCTCTGAAAACTTGCCGCTAAATATAGTGTCTATGTACGTCTCACACATACAGTGTATGCTTATTAACATATAAGTTATCATATCATATCAGACTACTTCATGAGACATTAAAGTTGTTATAAAAGATTAATAAGTTTCTGAATTAAACACATTGTTTTTTCTGTAACTGAAGTAGATAATGAGTGAGCCATTTTACTTCCATCTCATCTCAGAAAATACAGCTCTACTGACAATGTTTTTAATAAAAATAACACTGTTGCATAGCAAGCAAGTGAGGTAGCAGTGTTGCCGACTTAGACCGTCAGTGATAATAGATCTTTAAATAGATTTTCTCCATCCCTTTGTAGATTAAAAAATAAGTTTTTACTTGTTGCTAAAGATTTCTCTCTACATTATTCATACGTATGTACATATGTATAAGCCATATGAATACGTATTACACATGTAAGTGTACAGGGAACAGTAAATCCCATCATGTTGTAACATCAAAATTCAGATTTGGTTTTGTTGAAGAATTGCTGACCATGTGAAGGCAGCTTTAGTATCAGGGTGTCTCTGTTAACAAGCCTTGTTTAATTCTGAGATTATCAGCAAAGGAATGTTTCGTTTCTGAGTGTCAGGCCATTTATTTCACGTGTCTGTATTATATTTGGCCGCCACTGTGACATGCATGTACAGTGTGTGCTCTTAAGCCTTGGGAGATACATGACGTCAGGACCAAAGCTGTCAACATGGATTCCTGGAGCTTCACAGTGACCTTGTATGAACCAGTCAGTCCTTTATCCTTTCTCTCCATCTCAGTGTCAGCACAAGACATGACACATGTCAGAAACTGTCAGGCACAACCATGTCAGAGCAGCTCAAATAAAACACACTGGTGCCCTGAAAATCATTGTATGCACAAGCAAACAACAGAAAAGATTCATGAGGCTGTCTGACAAACGAGAGTACACATTTTCTCCACTTAGTCCTGCTAAATATTGCAGCTGACACGGATTCGGATCAGTGCTGTTTCAGCGTCTGTGTCTTTGATGAGGAGCACAGCGTCATCTGAAATTTCAAATAATCCTCAACAAGAGTCTGAAATCATCTGAGCAACATTGTAACCCTGAAGATTCCTCAACTTAAATGAGTATTTCATACAAAGCGTCTAGGATAACAAATCTGAAACCCTATGTCCTCCAGCTCAGAGCATATTTCCTTTCTCTATGTAGCCATGTAATCCCCTGTACCCTGCTGATCCCACAATCACAAGGAGAGTGGCAAAAGCCTGTAGCCCATGGACGACGCTCCATCTTGTGCAGACCCCTTCACCTTGGGAGTCCTGCAGCAAACATGAGAAGGATTATAATCCCTGCTTGAAATCGCATCTTGTGATTGACGTTCTGGTCTGCTGCACGGCAAAACTGTCATTAATTACATCTTCTGCATTGATGGAATAGCAGGGGTAAGTGCTGTGTGGGAGGATGAGTCTGTGAATAGACGCTTGTCATCACAGTCTCCTCTGGTTGTTAATGACAGGTGGTGGCATGTGCAGGTGTGGAAAGAAAACTCAAGATGATGAAGCTTTCTCATACACCCCCTCAGACACACACGCTATGGAAGGTTAAAGGTGTCACACTGAATCACCACGACCTCTTCTAACAGAGTCACTTTAAAAAACAATCGCAGTCACTTTCTTCTTTCTTCAATATTAGCAACATACTCACAGACACCTTTAACTGAACTGCAGTTATTGTGCCAAGCTAATACATCACCCTCTGAATTACCAACAATTTATCAAACTGTAGCTCAGAGTGATGGGAGGAAGGAGAAAGGCTAAAATACCCACAGTGTGCTCCGCATGTTTCTGTGCAGCAAACATAGCTCTCTTACACACATAATGTAACAGTAGTTTACACCTAATATATCTTATATCTCTCCTGAGTGGCAGAGAGTCAACATGGATGGCTTCAAAGACATAAAAAACTAAGACGTGATGCCCCAGAAACTAAATATAACCTAGATTTAGAAGATAGAGAAAGTTTAGACTGTCAAAGTTTTGACATGTCAGAAACTAACCGTATCTTTGCTTGAGCATAGGATAACACTTATTCACTAGTCTCGCATGTATATCTGCATAATTGAGCAAACCATAATTTTAAGGAAACAACTGATGGTGCATTGAATACAGTGATGGTGCAGGCATAGTGAAGTTACCATAGGCATGGCAGGCCTTTGCATTTCTCCACACATCAAAATGTGGTGTGCATGATTCTAGCAATACTTGATAAAAAAAGACAAAACAAAAGACCAAAAATACATGAGCAATACAAAAGTGTCTCTTGCTTTAACATAAGCTGCAAGCATTCCCCTGATTGAAGAACCTCATCCCATTCGTGATAGATATACATTTGTTTGCCTAACACAACGGTTACGCCTGACCCTCAAAGCCCTTTCTCTTGTAACACACAGTTTGACAATATGAACAATAAAGTATACGTTTCATCATGTTGCCTGGGTTAGGCCCAGGCAACATGATGAAACGTATACTTTATTGTTCATATTGTCAAACTGAATTGTTATTATTATTATTATTTACAGACCGAAATAACATATACTGTCTGTAATAGATAATAGGAACTGTGAAAGATTCTTTCTAGAGCGGCACAGCTTTTTTTGGAAGATAGCATATGTAGCTGCCATGAATCTGTCATTATCTGTCAATATGTCGGTCAGAAAGGATGTTCAGCATAAAAACACAAGATCTGCCACCACCGTACATTCACAGAGAGAGAGCGTGCAGAGGACATGTAAATCATGTTAACGTTACACCATAAAGTTGTATCAAGTGACTTGATCAGCTATAAATGCAAACAATATTCACCAAGTCACGAGCTTGCAAGCTAGCTGTCAATTGACAACATTTGAATTCCCTCCCTTGTTTAGTTATATTGGGAGAGAATGAAAATTATTCTAATTATTTTTGTTTGTTGATCATGCAAATGGCATTACAGCCCACTATATAACAGTGTTTACAGACTATGATGAAACTGAAGTTAACTGAAATTAAACACCGAGTTGAACAGGTCGAGACTACCGAGCTAGCTGGCCGTTGATGGTGCACAGGTCATGGTTGGTAAAAATGGCCGACTTTCTGTTGATGATATTGCATTCTTCTTTTTCCTTTATTTTCAGGTCCTTAGTAGGATACTGACTTTTTGTCTGAGCTTTGTAGCTTTAGCCGCAGCCTTTTAACAAAATATATATCAAATAATATCAGTGGTGTAGGGTCGGTATTAACACCAGCTTCCCGTTTTCTCTGGGTATAAAACAATAAACACTTATAGAAGGGTCATATACTTATATTACATCCATCCAGATCGTATTATCAGGAACTTCTTTGTCTTCGCCTAGAACACAGTATTCTGGTTCTGTGGGTCTCTCGGGCCTTGTTATTGTTCATTCCTCACCACTTTCCAGATTTGCCAGCCAGAGGGGGGCCTATGGCTGGGAGTGTCCCTTTCCTCCTCAACCACCACAAAAGAGCGCTCTCGTTTTGCCACCTTTTTCTGTTTATCCCCCTCTTCTGAAAGGGGGGACATGGGACGGGTGGCGTACAGACTGAGCCATTTGCCAAAGGAGACTGAGAGGCGCCTGGGTAAAAGAGGACTGATTGGCCAGGGTGACAGACTAGACGTGGACCTGGCACTAACAACACTTTGGCCAGCGTTCCTGCTTCACAAGTAGCAGCGGACCAATAAATGACAGACAGCAAAGGTCTCTCAACTCTTCCAGAAGCAAAGCCTCCAGCAATCTGTCCTGTGAAGTCGCTGAGTTCCCTATTCAAGCATTTCAATGTAGCTATCTCTCTCCTGAATGCCTCCTCTTTTCTCTTTTTCCTCCCACTCATCCTCTGGCAACTACTTGTCTGTTCATCCTGTTGTGCACAGGGGAAGTTTTGCTGAACAGTCTCTACCAGAACGTCCTCATGTTACATCATAAGCCTTCTTCCTTGAATGTTACAACCAATTTTTTCCACATACAGCAGGATTAACAGGGTCTAACTACACAGCACAGTGTGTTTGTAGCATTAGACTGAAAACCTAATTTGTTTAGTAGAACTTATAGCCCCATTTAGAAGTGATTTATATTCGTAACAAATGCAAAAGCAATTTCATGTTGTTTTGGTACATTTTCAGTGGCATAAATAATGAGTATGCTCTTGGCAAGACATGTTGGGCCCTGCAGGAGAGCCAAGAAAACAGGGTTGTTAGAGAAAGACAGAGAGAAAAGAGACAGAAAAATTTAAGAGCTACTGGAAGCAGATAAAAATGAGAGAAGAGGTCCTAAAAGAAAATAACAACTCTTCACTCTCTGGATGAAGATGTGAAGGTGTTGGGTCAGCCATAAAGGAGACACGTGCATGTAACAACTCAACCTTTGTTGCAGTGTTTGGTCTAACTGAGATTGCATAACCACTTCTCTAAAAATGGATTTATCATTGTGCTAATACAATTGGATGCTGCAGTTTTTCAGAGAAAACTGTATTTGTGAGAGCAGCATTCTCATCTATATTGGTTGCTAAGGCTTGATTTGATCTGTAACTGTCAAGTTCATTTACAGCACTTCTCTGGGATGATGTTCCCTTCACGACAGGACCAAGCAACAGCTTCTGGTAACAGCACAATGTGAGTGTTGACTGCATGCAAATGATTCTGAGAAAAGAGAGAAAGAGTGGGGGGGGGGAGCAAACAAACTTCAAGTGTGAGTGCTGCAATCAGCATCTGTAACTGATACTGTTGCAACACCTTCTCTTTATAATGTGAGGCCTGTGAGGAGAGAGTGGGGAGCAGAGGCGATGTGAAACATTTGAATGTGCCTGTGTCTGCTTCCTCTGCTATTCTAGAAAAGCTGTTTGGAAACTATAACAAGAGCCCTTCTCACATGTGCAGGGACAGCACAACGCTCTGTTGTGCAATCATTAGTTGAGGCTTCTGTTCAAGTGACTACACACAGAGGAATATGAGTATGAGAGTGAATATCAGTGTGCCACGTGTTTCCTCATATGATGGTATATGGTGGATGAGTCATGAATGTGTCTGTATGTGTTTGTGTTATTATTATTCACATCTGTTCACACAGTCATACTGCTATAGAGACTCACCCTTCCAACTGGGGAATAACACATTGTCACCACAAGCATTAAGTCTTTTGGTTATTTGGTTGTGGTCAGGCATTTGACAATTAGCGGTTTAATTACATTTTGGATGTTAATTTTGTCAGTTTGGCAATCATTATTAATTATGATAACATTGTTCACACCGTGTTGGTTGCTGAAAAAGTTCAACAGGGCAACAGGGCAAAGGTAATAAAACTTTTGTTGTGCTTTATAGATCAACAATCTGCTTCAACTTTCTGTGACATTTCAGGTGTGCTCACTTCAGGTTTAACCTGCAGATAAAAATAAAAATTGTCCACGTGCCCCTGAGCAAGGCACTCAAGTGGAGCACCTGACGATGTGGCAGCTCCATCACTCATCTGGCATCGCTCCACAACTGATGCATGTCTATAGGTACATGTGTGTGGATTTTGGGCCTGAAAAATTGCATTTGATTCTTTTTGTTTACAAGCAGTCTGATCATCGTGCAGCACTATCGTCAGACAAGTCCAATCAATCCAGTGTTTACGTCTACATCCCATGATTTCCACAAAATCTTTGGATGGAAATACTATACTATACTAGAGAGAATGTTGTGATTATGGAAAATAAATTATAATTAAGGCATGGTTAGGTTGGACTTACATCATGAGGTGCAAAACTGTGTAATACTATACAAACAAAAAGATACCGGGCTGTGTTTTTTGCCTCGTTCGACATCTTTTTTTGTGACGACGCTGCATTCACAATCTCAGTAAATACAATGTTATCATAGCCAGTAGAAATGATGTCACAGCTCCGAAAAAGTTGAAATAAACCAGAGTTACTCTTTACGGTTCAGGTAAGTCTCCATGGAAAGAATGTGACAAGTGACAAAAACAAGTACAAGAGCGTTTGAGGTTGAGTGCAAGAGTGAAATAGCTTGCATGCATGCTTGTTAAGTCTAAGACCTCGCTGTACCAGGACCCCCTGCACCTGCTTCAGTGCCTATGTGTGTGTGTGTGTGTGTGTGCGTGTGTAAAAGAGAGAGAGTTCATCTCTATCCTCTGCTGCAATGTCAGAGCCATCTTTTCCCACATCCAGAGGGCCCAGCAGCAGGCGTCAAAGCTCCAGGGACAGCAGGTCACACACATCCCCTCATGGCATGACAAGGACCTTTACCACTGTGCATCTCATCCGCTTAATTATTTCTCCCTCTGTCCGTCTCTCCCTCACTTCCCTTCAAATTAATTACACCCCTCCAATAACTTACCTCTCAGCCTTGCAATGGCAGTGGCAGACAGAGTAATAAAACCAAGCGACACCCTGCTCCCTTAACCCATCATTCCAGCTTCTCATCTCCATTCAGTGGGGACATTTTGGACGTTCCCTCATTGTTGTTTTCAAATTACTCTAATGCAAATAATTAACTGCAGTTTTAATGGAAATACAGCCTGGCACTGAATGTCTCATTTCCATATTCAGAGATGGCCCTTTCATTCAGGGGTCACGATTAGAGAGTGTCACTCAGGATGGAAGAGGTTTTGCTTTCGGGATTACAAATGAAACGAGTGCCCATTGTTTCTTGTAATGTGCCCATGACTGTTTGGCCTGAAGCTTGTGTATAATGGGATGACTCATTTGCCAACCAAAGATGAACAATTTGAATGATGAATAAACAATCCATGTTTTGCCTCTCATATTGGCTTTGAAATCGGCCGGCTTTGCCCAGGTTCGGAGGCCCGCTGGTGAATACACTGACTGCATTTTTCACTGTCTTTGAATGTGTGTAAATCTGTCAGGTGAGAATAAGGATACAATCTATGGTCCTGTAAAATGAGAGACAGTACTGCCCGAGGCAAGAAGATCTGGGGCTGGAGAGTGTGTGGTGTGCGTGTTTGTGTGTGTGTAAGTGTGTTGAGACAACAGAGGGAGAGAGAGAGAGAGTCTACAACTACTGCTTACCCACAGCACCATCAGACTGGAGAGACAATAACTACCGGAAACCGAATTACCCTTCAAAATAAAAGCTGTGAGCTATTATACATAATACTGATTGAGAAATTTCAACACTGACTGAAATTACAAAGATGATGAAAATTTGTGTTTGAAAGAAATAAAAGTAATTTCTTTGGATTCTTATAGGTCATGCTTGGATTACCTACAGGGCACAGGGACATCAGAGCCCCCTGGGACCCCAAAAGCCTCGGTGTGCATGGTTTATATTGTAAGTTAATTAATTGGATATTTGAGTGGGAATATGCAAAATTACAGTTTCAAATGATTTTCAGAGGGCATTGCATTAATCTTGTCCAGAACTAGGCTGTCATTATTTAAGATTACATTAAGCTCTCATGTTTCTACAGGCTTAAATCATTGTGTTTAATTTGTTAACTCGACAGTGACAAGATGCAATACACAGACAGGTGTTGTTGGTGGTATCCGAAAGCTCATTAAAAGCTCAAGACCCTCTTGGCATGCTTCTACCACCCATAAAAACAGGAAATTCACTGCGCGTCTTATTTTGAAAATCGAAAGCGGAAGTGACATTACAGTGCACTGTGCATGCTTGACCGGTGTGTAAGTAGTTCCCTCTCCTCTCCTCCGTCTAACCACTTGCTCAGAGGACGTGTGGATGTGCTGTGCGCTTCGCTGTGTCTCCGTGGCGCAGGACAGGACGGTCGCCACGCCTTCAGGGACGCACTTCTTCACAGCGTCAGCTCTCCGCCTGTGTCCCCCCCTCCACCATCACCACCACCTGTGCTCACCGGTGGAAGCCCGTCCAGAACCAGGACATCTAACAGTCAACAGACATTTCCTCCACTTACATCAATCAGGCTGCGCCTCTGGAGTCCGGCTCTACTTCTGCCGCGGATGTCAGCTGAACAGGCTGTTTTGTAAACGCTCATTAATTTGGGAATATTTGGAGTTTAATTAATTTGACATCGGATACAAACCGGATCAAAGATGGGGATCAAAGTGTAGTGCTGGTAAGTGTCGTATATAAAAAGCAAGGTTACCCCACTACTACCATATAGGCATATTGAGATTGCGCTCACGCCTACAGCCTTGTGTGCGTGCCTTACAGTGTGCGTGTTTATGTGCTTCATAATCAGCCTCTTTCACGCACGCGTCCTATTTACCGTGACTGGAACACACTGTGTCGTCACAGTTCTAACTTTACTAGCAACAGTGATGACATCATAATTCCTTATCGTGTCGGAGATAGTGAAGCGCGTCTTGCATCACTTTACTACGATGCAAGCATCACGGTCTGTGGCGTGAGTCAGCGGTGTCCAGGCTCTGTTTTAAAGGGCGTGTGAGCAGGGGGGATCCGGACTCACTGCGTCTGCTGCCTCTGGCACATATATATAGGAGAGAAGAGTCAGCAGTAGTCGATGGATAGCGTTGAAAACAAAGAGAGTAGCAGCTGATAACTCGGACAAATGTCACATGTTACTGTGTTGTTGATAGGGTTTGGTTAACTGGCTACATGCTGCAAACCTTATCTCATTGTGTGTAATAATGAACGTGTGAATTTTGAGGGATTATTTGAGGAGCCAGGACAGGATGAACAGGTGTGGCACTGTTGACATTTTACTAAAAAAACTGCATCATCCCCTAAAGCATCCAAGAGGTGGTAAGCAGCCTTTTCACCCAAGGGCGATGTAGCAGCTTGCACAGGCTTACCAACACAAACCAAAAGAAGGATTTGTTATCTTTCTCTCGCAGCTTAATGCAAGGTGTATGAAAGTAAGACCGACTCTGTCAGAAACCAGTTAGGTAGGGGAGGGAGAAATTCTAGCTGGTGTTGTTGATAGTACCAGTAAAGTCACTTCTTTCCCCCTCAGCACTCAGCTCTGGTCTTCACCTCCTCAGCCAGGCTGCACCTCCCTTCACGTTTCGTGACTGTGTCCTTTTAGATCGGAGCTCCAAGAAACAGCAGCTTCTCTCGCCTCTTTCTAAACACATGCCCTGCTTTGTCTTTACTTACCCGCTCCTGGGAACCTGAAACCCTGGGAAATGTGTTTGCTCACCCTCACCTTCACTGGCAGGATGTGCTTAAATGACCAGAGGGCTGAAAAACAAACATTCTGAGTTGTGCTTTGTGAAATGACAAAATGCTGCAAGTCAATTCTTTGATTTCATCCAGTCTGAATTGTTTCAGCCCTGCACCATCATTCCATTAGCACCCTTTGACTTTGTCCTCCAGCGATCAAGACCCCGTGCAGCTCTTTGTTCCACCACTTGAGCTTGTCCATGCTGTGCCCAGAAATGACAGCTTCGTTCTAACAGTTACAGTAGATGCGGGTAGTATAGGCATGAGTCACCCAAGTTAGGGGTCTGTCAGAAGTCGCCGGTGACAAGCCTGCAGGTACAGACACAGACTTACAGCACATGTTCCCTCCAATTCAGGCCAGGTCTGCAGAGAATAACAGGTGTGCTGATAATGAGGGCATGGTTTGTTCTGACGTGAGATTGAGAGAGGCAAGTTCCCAGAGAGTGAGGCCAGTCATTGTGAGGAGTGTGAGAGTTTATGGAGAGAGAGAGAGAGAGAGAGAGGAGGCAGACCTGCATGTCTGTCTGGGGTAGGTCGACAGGGAGGTAAACACAGTAGCTGTTAGACTGGTAGCAATGACAGCTTTATCACCGCCACAAGGTTTATGGCTGTGTGTGTGTATGGGGGAAGGGGTTTGGCAGTGTGTGTGTGTGTGTGTGTGTGTGTGTGTGTGTGTGTGTGTGTGTGTTTGTAGGACTCATAGATCACACGCTATTCTACTCCATAGGCTTGACAGAATTCCAGTACTGCCTTGTGGCGGAGCAGGATTCCACTACAAAGCCCTGCTGCCGATTCTGTTATATGTTCACCATGAATTCAGTTTCATTATGCGATCGTTAAACACACACAAAAGGCAACCAAACCTCTTTTTTTTGCATTCTTTAAATTAATCACTCACTTGTCCATGCTGGGATAGGCTGCATGTTTGAGTGATCTGTCAGCAGGAAAGAGCAATTTTTAGTTCTTCTTTTTTAAAAGAAGGTTCACTGGGGAAATTACAAAGCAATAAAAGGAAACAAATTATAAATAGTTTTTAAAAAAAATAATAATTATAGAGAAGAAACGATTGATTTTGTATATTTTCATTTCTATTTGTGTATCACCTCAATGCTAAATGGGGAAATTCCCAAAGTTCTCTTCACAAAAGTTTCCCTGGTGCTACTGGATTGTCAACTATGTTTGATTTTTTTTTCACCCACACCTTATACAAACAACGCCTCAGCCCACGGGGAGCTCGATTGGAAAAGGGGACAGAACATCGTGATGGCCTGCGTACCTGACAGGCCTTCGGATGTCATTTGGCTACTTGGCAGCTTTGCCACTGACACCGGGACGATGAGAGTCATGTCGCCGACAGGCCGATGCAGACAGAGATCACATGTGGAATCACTCTGTCACAGACGGCCGCCCTGTGACAGGAGCGAAAGATGGCGAGAGAGGAAGAGAGAGAGAGAGGGGGAGGAGCGGAGATTTTGATAGAATAAAAGAGGGAAGAGGGGGTGCCACAGTGGGGACTCAACAGGCATCTAATTACCTCCCAACAGGAGCCTTGACTCCATGGAAACGTTCTGTCCTGTCCAGAGCTGGTCTTAGCTGCCTCCACATGGCCTGCATGCTGTCATATGGGCAGCTATTGACAACCTGTCTTTATGGATTGGCTGGGTTAAAAAAGCAATGGAACATGATTAGATCCCTGGTGTGTTCAATGAACCGCTGGAGTAAGCATATAGATTACATCATCAGTTATAGGCTTCAAGTAATGAATTTTTTCCCTATGTGAACAGTATGTTCAAAGTCAGAATTTAATTTGGTTTATCAGGCAGGAGAACTGCTGGACTCCTGAGGTACAGGCTGACAGATGTGACACCAAATTATTCCTGCTGGTACACTGTGGAGCTTTTTGTTGGTAGTAGTGCTACTGAGCAATGTTTTGAATGAGTGGGTAAACGCTCTGTTTGTATTCCCCACACAAACACAACACACCGCTGGTTTTACGCTTGTTCACTGATCAATAGTTGGCAAAGGAGGCATGCAGTGAATTATAGTAATGCACCAACAAAGGCAGTGAAGAAGGAGAACGCTAGCTAGTAAATGTGAATATGGCAACATATTCTAATGTGCCATGTGTAGAAGGTGTGAATGCAGCATGAATCTGTTTCATGGTATGAGAGTGTGCCATGTTCTAGCTCAGCTCAAGATGCTGCATGTGTCCAAAAACAAGATATGAACTTGAAATCTCTTCACGCAACTAGTTGCAGATTAATGAAGCACGTATTCTGACCTCTGTCTGTCTCTAATCATATCAAAATACATGAGGTGCGAGTTGTCAACAGTCGAGGCCAAGCCAATCTCTCAGCGCTAATTAGTATGCTTCAACATCATACATCAGTAGTGACACGGCACACAGTCTCTGCCCATGCTGGTTGTAATGAGAAGATAGATGTGCTTTAACAGGAAAGGAGGCAGCCACGATGAAATTAGTAACGTCAGGTTATTAGATTTGCATCTGTTACCGTGGCGCTCATTAGTTTGCAGCGGTTATTGTGCAAGTGTGATTGAGACTAATACAATGCTGAGTGGGTGATTGGATGAACAATCTAATTTTAAAAAGTGCTTAAAGGACTATTGCAGGAGCTGCACATAGACATTGTTTCATTCATCCTTTCTGCCTGGATGCTCTTAAACTTTACACTCTTATCACTGTTGTCTGAATCCATTCAAATGAGCGTTGCATCCAGGGTGGTTGTAAATTGGAATATGATGAATAATACATGACTGTTTTTTAAAGCATTATGACTGTTGTGAATGACAGATTTAGAGCGCTCAAGGCTCAGACATAAGCTATGCACCCTACTAAGAGTGAATCTGTGCTTAGCTCCAATTATCTCTGAGTAACATGATAGATCGCCCAGACCCGTCACATGTCATAGACCTTCAATTAATTTTAGGACCATTTTCATCCACTCCGAATAGGTAGACTAGAATCAGAAGAGTATTTTTCACGCACGTGAAGTGGTTTGAAAGAGAAGTCAGTGGATAATGGTGCTTGGCTCTTAGAGTTCATCTCAAAAGCACGACTCTCTCTCAGCCTGATGGTTTGGTGATATGATTGATTCCATCTAAATGCAAATATTAGGCTGGTAATCGTTTGACTTCAGGGATTAAAAGTGAACAATTGCTCTCATGTAACACAGCCTCTGCATCTTGATTTGAAATGTGCAAAAAACATCGAACTGCAGCCGCACCTCTTGGAGGACGGAAAGGGAATGACCTCACTTGGATTAAGATACACTTTGACTCTCTCAGCCCTATTTTGCAAGCACACATACAAACAGAAACACATGCATGCACACAACTATGTCCAAACTCGCTCAGGAATGAGGATGGCTGCACACATGTGCAGGGTGTGTTCGTGGAGGAGAATTCCCAGTGAGCTTTACATTAAGGCCGACGGAGCTGGTGGGTGTGGAACAGGTGCCAGAATGTCAGCATGACCCTTGATCAGACACTAAAGGGGGATTCCAATAAAAGGGATTTGGGAAGTGTGTCCCTGTTGAGCCACAAGAGCGATTCCCAACCTCTGTCAAGCTCGTACCACAGCGAGAGGCTGGGGAACGGGTGGGGAGCTGGAATGCCTAGTCTGTAATTCAATCCTGTGTTTGGCTGCTGTGTGGGTGCAAGTGTGCATGCATGTGTTTTTTTTTTTTTTTTTTTTTTGTCAAGACACAATGAACTCATTTGTTTTCTGCTTCACTTCTCACCAAACACACACGCCATTAACCAACAGTAGTGCACTAGTTTTATTCTGTTGCAGCGTGTGTGCGGTGACATATGAGCGGTATCTCTCTAGTGTCAGCGGCGCCAGGCAGTCACCATGTAGCTCAGCAGCCAGATTGGCTCGGCCCCTGTACCTCGGCATTCAGTTTGGACGCCAGTACACTTTTGGGGCTCCTGTTGAGACTGGGGGATGATGGGCAGAGGGCCAAGAAGCCTCCCATGCCAGCAGCTCCCACTGGGATAGCAGGCTGCTGCAGGGCCATCTGTACAGGCGTCCTGACTGGACTCATTGGAAAGTAGGGCGTGATGAAGGAGAAGAGGGGGGAATGGAGAGGGGACATGTGGAAGGGAAAGGAGAGTGAGTGGCTGGATGACAAAGAGGTGTTTACTTTCTTTTAAGCCCGTGCCATCATGAGAATACTCCATTTTTTTTCTCTAGTCGCATTATTTTCAGCTTTCAAAGAACACTGTGGAAAATTTAGGCCATGAGGTGCAATACTCTGAGGCACACAAAACAGTGTCAGGACCAAAAATACGCGAGTATCTGCTTTTTTAGAGCGCACTCTCAAAATAGATGAAGTGTTGAAAATGTGATGTGTTAAAGGAGCGAACATGTGGATCCTAAATTAGAAAGGAAGTGTTGGAGTATGTAAATCAGTTGGTGAGGAGGGAGACAGGGAGTCATATGATGGAGTCTCCAAATAAAAAGAGGAGTTTAGTGACTCTGACAGGAGGCGAATTTAACATTCATAGAGCCTAGACTGTCTGCACACTACCCTGGGGGTGGATATCACCCTTTCACCCTCCCTGCACAGAACACCTTTCGCTCCTATCTTTGCCATCTTATTCCTACTCATTACATCCCAGTGTGAGGGATGCAGTTTTCACCTTTAACTTTGACCTCTGAAATCAGGAAGCAGCTATAGAAACAAGAGAAAACATTGCTGCAATATCCGTGCCGGATATTTGCTGTCCTTACCTGCTCCTCCTCGAAGAATAGCATTGCATCACGTCTTGGTTTCAATCTTGCTTTGAGGTGTTTCTCAGTATCGACATGCTGTTTCTTTTCTGTAAAAAACAATTTTATTCAGTCAGTTATATGTAAGCAGTCTTAATGCAGGAAAGCACAAAAACCTCCACTTTATATATTTGATCTTTTCACCCAACAAAAAAAACTTGTTAAATCAAAGCATTCTTTAGTTGAATATGATCTGCTGGTGCCAGAATAGTTTGAATTGGCCTTTTTGTATCAGTTGTACCCACAAGGATATGAAAACAACTTTGAAAACACGCCTGCTTGGGACTTGCTCAGGGATGAATTCCACTGGGCAAAGATAAAAATGTTGGTACAATCATTCAAGTAATGTTGGAAAAAGTAAAACTCTGTTGGAATTTTTTTCTGTACCATCTGTATTTCAGAAATACAGCTCAGTCTTCTCCAAACTTACATATTTTGTAGCTTGTCCTTAACTTTCATTTGAGGCGATGATGAATAGACATGGCCAGCAGTGCCAATGAATCAAAGTCAACCGTGACAACCCTAATGGATCTTAAAGTCTTTCTCTTAAAGACCTCTTTCAAAAATGTCCCTAACTGCTGTATGTAGGCTTGAAACTGAGCCAAGCAACAGACCGTTATTACAACAACGACCCCAGAGTGACTTTGGATCCATCCTCCCCCACTGAGGACCCTTAACTCTTCACCTTTGACCCATGACTGCTGAGTGGCAGAGGTCAGACAGTGGTTTGATTCCTTCTGAATAAGCCTCTTCAGTCTTAATGGAGAGCTGTCTCTAATGCTCATCGTCCTCATCCATTAACTGGAAGAACTGATTTGTCAGCAGCTATGTCACCATTCCGCTCCACCAACACACACGCACACAAAGGTAGGTAGGTAGGTAGGTATGTGTGAGTAATGCAATTCGTGTGGTGAAACAGGTTTTACAGAGACTAAGATGAAGATGGCTTCAAGAAACAACTTCAAGCTGCTTTGTCATGTCAGGAATGCCATTGTTTCATCAACACACACCACACGTGTAGACACACACGCACACACACACACAGATAAGCAGACAGTCAAGGGTGCTGATAAAGACGGCGTGTCTCCAGACAGTGCCATTCTGTTAATCATGATAGAACAAAGCATGCAGGATCCCCTGATGGCAACGATAGCGGCCTGACGGGATTACAAGACAAAACACACACACACACACACACACATGCACGTTGCAAGGCCTTGAACAATGACACTCCCCCAGCTGTCTAGACAGAGTGCAGAGCTGCCTTTGGCTAGCTGCTGGAGATCTCAGGGGGGATTAGCGCACACACCACTAGACTCACCTGTTCTTAGATGCTTCTGTTTTTTCATGCAGTGTTGATGTAATATGACAGGCACAGAGGGAACTGGGTGTATCATGAGGTATGGAAACAAGTTATACATATAGAGTACAGCTGTGGATGACTTCTACATGTTGGGAAACAAAGTGAGTGATATAGTAATATAAATAAGATGTTATAAAAAGTAGTAATCTGTGACATTTTCTTGGAAGTAACTGTCTATTTTGCATTTGGCAGTCATAAGACCTGTCTTGTCTATCGGGAGAATAATCCTCGAGTTCACAAGTTCACAGATCTTCTGCTTACAAATGAAAAGATAAATTCAAAGGCAGTATCACTCATTTTTGCTCAGTTTGACACACTCAGAGGTTTAGCTGCTACTACCTTACTTGGTGTAATATGACCAGTAGATTATGTTACCTAATGTTACCAAACATGGATATTTGGCTCACAGGTACCTGGATATTTCTGTTAAACTGACATTACTGAATCACTTTGTAATGTATGACTGTTCTCTACTTGTGCAGCTGTTGTGCAATGTTTTAGCATGTCTCAGATAAACGTTTCAGTGGTTTGGTAATCATGATTTCTTTAAATACTCCACCATTTGCATTGCATTCCTATGCTAGTAGTGGCTAACCCAGAGGCTGAGTAAGATAACTACTTTTAGTAACACTTTATTTCAATAACCCACCTACAGATGATTTATTTAGTATTTGTAACTGTTAAATAACTGATTAATGAGATTGAACAATTCCACTGTTTTGCAAGTAAAATATTTTTTAATATGAGACGACTGTTGTTGGCTACTCTGTAGATAAGCTCTTCTACATGCAGATAGATTGAAACACTTAAATTGGTACAAATACTCTGTATACAGGCTATTCAGAGTGTTACCCCTTAATCTACTCCACATCCTGAGATTATTTTCATCTTTAAATGTGTTATCTTTAACCCCAGTTGATGCTGACTCGACTGACATCACTTGTGGCAATTTATCAGATCTTGGCCCGCTAATCCTGAAGCATCAAAAGGTTTTATAAAACTTTTTCATACATACATTAGCACTCCCCAAAACATGTAAACACACTATGTGAGGTGTAAAATTAGTGGAGTTCCCCTTTAAAGCAACTGACACTAGAGAATTCTCAGAAATTAGATTCAATGTAGTCTTTTTCCTCTAACTGTCACTTTAGACCAAAATGATAGCTGTTCAGCGAAGATTCACGAGTGCAGCACCCCTCTTCTTTGTCTGTGTCAGTATCAGGCACAGTGAGACTAAAGTGTAGTGTGTCATACGCAGACACTGATGACTGGTCTATCATACAATATGCACATCTGTAGAGGAGTTACCTGAATGATATCTGCTCACACGCTACAGACTGTATCGACTGTGATGAAATGATAAATCAGAGCCGGGTGAAATGCTGCAGGGAGGAGAGGGAAGAGCTCAGGACGAAGCAATTGGGAGAAATAAGGAGAGCGAAGATTATCACAAACGATAGCGGGAATCATTGACAGTGTGGGCACGTAGAATAACACTCTCAGTCACTCCCATACATAAATGAATTCAACACACTGGTGTGAGATGACTCAGATAAACTCCTGGATTTAGGCACACTCTCTCCTAGAGCGGACTTTGTCTTTCTGTCAGTCCTATCAAAGAGGAAGTTCCTTCTAGTCCCCATAATGCTTTCCGTCTTCATCTGTGTTGTCATAAAGCCTTCTTAGATTTGTGCATTCCATCTGTTTATCAGGACACGTCTTCTCTGTGGCTGCATGTTGTAATCCAATCTACGGGAGGTCACTGCAAGGACACCCCCGGCTTCCCCCTTGTGGAATCTAATCTTGACAGTGACAATTACTTTTATAGAAGGAAAGCAGCTCAAATGTTGTTTTAGAGTAACTATTGTAGTAATATTTTTCAAGAGAGATTCTGTGTTAATGTCTTAAAAGCTTCTTCAAGTTCAGGCCAATGAGAGACACACAGATAGGAGTTATTTTTCAGTGGGTGCATGTGTCACACACAGCTCAGTCCAGAGTGTCACCCGCTCGGTCAAATCTTACCATGTCTGTTTTTTGGGTTTTTTTTGTCCCACAGTCATAGTTTCACATAGCGGGTTGCGATAGAGAAGCAATGATTATAGTTCTAAGAGGCACACAAGTAGATGTCAGCCCTCTATAACCACAACATATGAGAGGTGAGACTGCAGGTTTCAGTGGTCTAAGTAGGAAGGAAGCCTGTGAAAGCACCCCACAGAAAGATTCACCATCCCCCAGCCTTTTGTGTGCCTGTCTGTGTGTGTTTGTGTCTAAGGTGTGTACAAGTGCATGAATAAGTGCACATGTGCAATAGAACAGGGAGAACAAAGGAAAGCTGAACCCATCACACAGGAAACTTGAGACATGTGCTACGCTTCTGCATGCTAGCACGTGCTTGACCTTTTACTCCAGGGACCCGTGACACTCAGTTGGACAGTTTATCGAGGTGGCTGATAGGCAAGAGGTGGGGGAGGGTACCTGAAGGTCACCAGAGGATGAAACGATTGGACCATTCCTTGGTTT
Organism: Sciaenops ocellatus; assembly: GCA_033000465.1. Classification (NCBI taxonomy): domain Eukaryota; kingdom Metazoa; phylum Chordata; class Actinopteri; family Sciaenidae; genus Sciaenops; species Sciaenops ocellatus. The sequence goes on from CP136866.1 coordinate 18,194,265, forward strand.
TCTACAGTGATTTAGGATGATAGCAGCTGTGGCCATAGTGTGCTACACCCATTCTGAGAATTTCTTTTAAATGTTGCTGCTCTCTGCTCAGTTTATTAAGGTCATTTTAATAAAGATCTGCCTTATCCCACAACATCAGAGTGAGGAAAAGGGTGTTTTCCACCATTCTTAAGGTTTACTACCATAATACTGTGTATATTTGTGTCTACTGGGCTGTTGGCTGAGTTATAAACAGCAGGAAGAATATGGCATGTTTACATCTGAAATAACTTCCTGCGTGTTGCTCAAGGTCTCACTGTCAGCAAGTGGGGTTTGCTGCTTTTCTTGTGACTCCTGCGGGCAGAGAGGCTTTGTGCTTCTGAATTTGCCTGAAGGCACCCAGAGACTACAAACAACCTTGGTGAGGATGAGTTATTGAGGTACACCAGATTCAGGCAGTGAGGGCAGGAAAAAAATGTTTTATTTGCCAGTTTCCACGTACAAAATAACATTTAATTTAACCACTATAGTTTATTTCCTCCAACGTGGCATCTTAAAACTTCATGTTCGTGAAGGAGGGACCTTTATAATTTATCAGTTTCATGTAGATGACATTAAGGTCATGGTGAGCAATTATGATAATTGCGCCCTGAGGACCACAATGCTCTCTGTTTCTGTCGTATCTCTACTCCAGCATACTGTATAGTAAGTGCTTCTTTCCACTACAACTGCAGAGTCGGTCCATTGAGGGAAGGACTGTGTTGAATTTTTAAAAAGTGTAACCCAAAGCATTCTTAAAGGGAAACAGGGCAAATATGGAGGCCGTGCGATCGCTTTCAGGCAGCAACAGTCTCCACGGCGACTGCGTGACCCACATTTCCATCCTCTCCTCTGTCTTGTCGATGTGGGAGACGGGGGCAGCTGTTGTGGGGTATTCCGTATCCCCCGACGACGGCAGCGGGTCATCAGTTTGGCGCAATGAGTGTGTCGCCACTTCGAATGAGAGTGAATAGGAGACGATGCACTCGGAGGAAGAGAACTGAATGAGAGGCTTTGTAGATCTATTGCAGTGAGAGTGTGAAAGAGAGAACGATGCCTGTATCACCATTACCACCAGTTGCTAGAAGTGGAGTAGCTATGTGAGCAAAATTTGCATTAAATTCATTTCCTCTTCCAAATTTAAATGATCTCCTACCAGTAATGTCCGTCTTCCTCATTCTCTCCACATCCTGCTGAGGTTTTTTTTTTCTCTCTCTCTATTTGTGTTTTAGACAGGAATGCCCCAGACTGTGTGCTCAGGCACCATGTTCACCACTCCCAGTGGCTTCAGCCCCCATCTGGCCTGTGCTGAGCCTGGGGAGGAGGAGGAGGCGCCACAGGAGGGCCCGGGGCCTGGAGCTTGCCTGGCCGATGGGCCCCCGATCACCTCCGCCTCCCTGGACACCCTGATCCAGAACCTTGTCCCCACTGCAGACTACTACCCTGAGGTAAACAGATATTTGCTAAAGTCACTCCACTGTTCATTATTAAATTCATCAGAAAGTCCGTTTCAGTTTATAGTAGTGACAGTGCTGCCAGTTACATTATTAGCTATCAAAGTGCTGCTCTGCTTCCGTTAATTACAGAAAGCCGCAGTGTTTTTTTATTGATGTAGTGGTGTAGTGTCTCAGTGAATGTCTCCTCGTGTCCTTTGACAGAAAGCCTATGTGTTTACCTTCTTGCTGAGCGCTCGTCTGTTCATCCCTCCTCCGGAGCTGCTGGCCAGGGTGTGTGAGCTGTGCATCAAACAGCAGCAGCTGGACCAGAGCCCACTCGATACGGTCAGCACTGCACCACACATAAATACATAACTCCAGTATGAACATGCACGAGCTAATGAACAGAAACAGACACAGAGCAAAAGCATTGAGCCATATTTGTGTTCTGCATGAAAGCAACCGCTGATTTTTGTTTTTTATCAGATTGCTGACTCTTTCGGTAAACCTTTGTTTCACTTCTTCACCAACAGGCAAAAGTGCGCAAGTTTGGTCCCAAGATCCTGCAGCTGCTGACAGAGTGGACAGAGACGTTCCCGACTGACTTCAGGGACGAGAAGATGGTCGGACTCCTTAAAGACATCATCCACAGGATAGCTCCATGTGATGAGGTATGCTAATGACACAGAACCGCAGTCCAGTCACCAAAAACAGGACTTGTTTTCCATTTTTGGAAGGATAGGACAGGATAATAACTTGTGATGGGCTGCAAGACGCCTGATTTTGATCCGCACTGTGGTTGTTGCCATTATAGCCTTTATAAGCTGCAGCTGCAGTGAGAAATGCTCTGATGGGGAACGAAATTCAATTATCATCACTACCACTGTAGCGGGGTGATGGAAGGAGTCAGTGAAGGGTGAGTAGCCACAGCTCAGTGTTACACAATCTTACATTACAAGAGAGGAGAGGAGAGGATAGGAGAGGAGAGGAGAGGAGAGGAGAGCGGATGGAAGGAAGGAAGGAAGGATGTTAGAGGAGTGGCTGTATCTGTAGCCTCGAGGGAAAAATAGAGGGAGAGAGATGGATGGACAAAATAGGGAGGGGGGATGGGATACAGGGGCACAGAGAGCAGAGGAGAAGGTAGAGGAGGAGGAGGGTGATGGAGTCAGAGTGGAAGGCGAGGAAAAAATGGAGGGAGGTGAAGAGAGGACAGAAAGAGGGGAAGGGCAGGTGGTGATGAATGTGCTGCTATTTGCAGCGTACTGTCTACAGTATGGGTGTGTGTGCATACAAGTGGGAGTTGTGGCTCTGGGTCATTCATGAGGCAGACTGGCCCAATAGTTATCTGGAGGGAGGGGCACAGAAACACACATTCCTGGTCACAATATGCAGCAAAACTCAGCTGTTTTTGCTGTATCTAAAGCTTGATGTTTTGGAGATTATAGGATTTCACCAAACAGCAACCAGCCACACAGTGATACAGTTAATGAGGCAGTTAACGCATATAAAGAGTTTATAAATTGACAATTATTGATTCTTTACAAATCAATAAGTAGATGTTACAAATTTACAGGTTTACAGCTACAGTGTGGAGCTAAACAAATATATCAAGCTAAACTGATTCAAGCAAACTTAAATTGTCTTATACTTGTTGATATGTAAAAATATCAATACTACAATGCAGTTTTACGTAACGGTCCTGTATTAAAATTGTATTTATTATTATTGGCTAAATTGACTCCCTATGCATATATTACATTCTTTAAAGTGTAACCAGTATTTTACAGTTCATTTGAGCTAGTTTCTATACAGGAAGGCACCATCCATAACTAATCATCATATTTTAGAGGCTCATCATATGTTTTTTTAATAAAACCTTAATCTGCAAAGTAACTATAAGTATGTTAGGTAAATGGACTGAAGTAAAAAGTATAATATTTAATAAGTAGCATAAAATAGAAGAAATTCTACTTAATTCCAGTACGTAACTATAGGTACATAGTTACTTTCCATCACTGCACAACGGACCGTTATTGTATACATGTATGTACAAAGCTGTGGTACAAGTTGTGTAAGAGTGCACGGCAATGCAAAGGGTACTAGAATAAATAAGGTACTGTATGTATAATAAGATAATCTTTTTACAGAAGTGGGTTAAATATATTCACAATATGTACAGACTTGCATATGAATAATGCATAAATATAGGCACCTTTGGGTGCCATGTTGTGAACCTACAGTACTCTTACATCAAGGATAACAAGGATAACTACTGAGTTAATTCTTCATATGCAATATTAACTGGTTTACTGGTATAATACTGCTGAACAGTCATACTAATGGTACTTTATATTACTAATACTAAAAATAATAACTGTACATTGAATTACTTATTGTAAAATAAATTGTTCAGAAGTTCTGAAATAAAGAGCTTGGAGATAAAGAGTAAGCATGTTTGGCAGAGAATAGATATTACAGCCCAGAAGTTCTTTTGATTTATGCCTATTACTGATCTATGAAGCATTGATAAATTATTCATTAAAGTCATTATTGACAGCTCCTCTCCTCTCCTCTCCTCTCCTCTCCTCTCCTCTCCTCTCCTCTCCTCTCCTCTCCTCTCCTCTCCTCTCCTTTCCTCTCCTGTCCTGTCCTGTCCTCTCCTCTCCTCTCCTCTCCTCTCCTCTCTTCTCCTCAGGCGTACTGGAAAACCCTGAACCAGGTGCTGCAGAAGCTCAGCCAGAGGCTGGCCCTGATGAGCCAGGGGGAAGAGAGCATCGTCAAGGTCTCCCTCAACGCCTCCTCCATCTCTGACAAGCTGGTGGCCTTCAAAACCAAGCCTCCACCCATCCAGAAGGACATGCTCTCCATCTGCAACGACCCGTACACACTGGCACAGCAGCTCACCCACGTGGAGCTGGTGAGGAGAAGGGGAAGGGGAGGGAGAGGGAAGGAGGGAAGAGTGTGGGTTAGACAGAGGTCAGGGTAAGAGATGATAACAAGGATGGACGAGTGGGAGTGGAGCGGATGTTAGATGGGAGGGAAAGAAGGAGCTAAGGATGGTGAAGCATGGGTGGATACATAGTGTAAGTCAAGGACATAACCATGGAATATGAGACATCAAATGAGTAGATGGAGTGGATAGAAAGAGATGGTCATAGAAAATTATAGAAAAAGAACAAAGCAAAGACAGATGGGAGGTATAATAAAAAATAAAATTGGCAGGATCACATAACATTTTGATCTTGTAGCATTTTGAAGCTTGCTGTAGTATAACCTTAATTATGACTTGTCAGCTATTCCAGTGCTGACAGGACTTCACCCAGCGTAATAAAAAAGGGAATAATGCAATGAAACATACACGAACAAAGGATCTCTGCAGCGTCCCTCACATTGCATGCATGATGCCTTCGGTCTATTCATGTGTGTCTTGATGTGGGCACGTGGATCTGGGGGTGGTTGTGTTTCTGCGTGTGTGCCTGAGAGAGCCTCTATCCTTGTCTGAGCGGTGACATCACCCCAGAAGTCAGTGATGTGCCCGGGGCTTCAAACAAAGGGGATGAAACCACTGTTGATATATGTGACCTGACAGCTTCACACCCTGGCACACACACACAAAAGTAGAGAGAAAGAGAGAGGCAGACAGGCAGGTACAGTGCAGACATACAAGACTATTTCTATTATTTAGCAACATGCTAATTATGATTTAAAAGCACTAGATGCCACTGTGCTCTCTGTCACCGTGTGTGTGTGTGTTTGTGTGCAGCAGTGTTTTTGTTTTGGATCGTATCACGAGTTGTTATGTGTCTAATGAGTCATTTTGATTTGCACATGTATGCGACAGCACAGTTGTCTTTTAATAGAAGTGAATATTGTCTCTCGTGTCACTTTGAGGAAATACGATTCCAGTGAGTCACGTCAATGAGTCATTACTTCCCCTTATTGATTGTCTTCCATTACTGAAATGAAAGAATTATTAATGGGACTTCCCCCACCGGTGTGCTTGTGTGTTGTTTCCAGGAACAGTTGAGTCATATTGGACCAGAGGAGTTTGTCCAAGCTTTTGTTCAGAAAGACCCGCTCGATGGAACTCAGGTAAACTATAATTTATTTTAAATCAAAATTTTTTTCAGTGTTTTCCAGGAGTAATGCATATGTATGAATTCTAAGAATTTTTGTGTAATGTCATGCCTTATCAGTAGAAAGCCACCGTCTGTCGTCAGGTTAAACCACATCATGTTTTCAGTTTTGTTTTGTTTGAGAAGCTGTCATGGTAAAAAAAAAAAAAAAAAAAAAAAAAAGTCTTGTTGTTTGGGTCTAATGTCTGACCAGAAGTGGCTGTATACAGCACATTATTCTAATATCACAAGCTATACAAGTGCTTCATCTGCCCTCGTTTTATGTTTTATGCTTCACTCTCTCCTCTTCCACAATCACTTGTTCACTTTTTTTAGTATTCAGTCACGCTCTCATTCACTCACTTTCCCATCTGGCTGTCTTTCCTCTATAGTTTTTCTCGTGCCCTCGTGCATTGATCGTGTTATTTCCCGCTCCCAGCTCGCTGTCTTTGTCATTTACACACGCATAGGGAAGTGGTCAGCCAATAGATAGGAAGTTAATTAGGATCGAATGAAATCCCTATGGTTGCACTCCCTATACTGACTTGTGTCTGCGTGTGCTCGTGTGCGTGTGTGTCTGTGTGTGTGTGTGTGTGTATCATCAGCAGCCATGCTTCAGTGACCAGAAGAAGAAAACCTCCAACCTGGAGGCTTATGTCAGGTGGTTCAACAGACTGTGTTACCTGGTAGCTACTGAGATCTGCATGGTGAGTGGCAAATGTTGATACACCAGGTGCTCATTTATTCTCATGTTAGACTTAAGAAGCAAAAAAATGGATCACAACATCTACTCATTATGGCAAAACTGTACTAAAGGAACTTTTACCATGACACTATAAAGATGTTTCCTATTTTTATACATAATTTATATAATATAGTTCATATTATCTTCTCTAATTTGCTTAAGTAGAAATTTATTTCTAAAATATACTACTGAAATGCCAGCATGTCACCTTTTTGAGCATTTTAGAATATATATCTTCATATTTTCTATATTTATTTATTAAAGTGTCAGTTGGTTATTTTTTATTTTTTAAATATTTTAGATATTCAAAGTGGAAAACTAGATATTGTCGTAGTATTTCATTCTCAAAGACAAATAGGGGGCAGCAGATTAAGGCAGTTTACTTTTCACAGAGCGTCACTGCCCCCTAATGTTCACTTTGTTTTATTGACTGCTCGCTTGCAAAGACAGTTCAACTGTTTATGCCGGTACATATGAAAGAGATAACACTATGAAAAATTAAATAAATTTGAAAACAAAAAATCTGTTGCCTGTTTTTTTTTTAAGCCGGCGAAGAAGAAGCAGAGGGCCCAGGTGATAGAGTTCTTCATCGATGTTGCCAGGGAGTGTTTCAACATTGGCAACTTCAACTCCCTCATGGCCATCATCTGTGAGTCTTTTTTTGTGACATCTCAGAGTATTATCACTGAGAATTTTGTGTTGTAACCCTTATTAATAGTTGGAATATGCTTCCCCTTGTAGCCGGCATGAACATGAGTCCTGTGTCACGGCTGAAGAAGACTTGGGGCAAAGTGAAGACCGCCAAGTTCTTCATTCTTGAGGTAAACACAGTCCAACGATTCTCTGAATAAAAAATACAAGGCGTGTAATAACTTGAAGTTCACAGTGTGTTGCTTGTTGCTGTTTGTTTTGACAGCATCAGATGGATCCCACAGGAAACTTTTACAACTACAGGACAGCCCTGAGGGGGGCCGCCCATCGCTCTCAGACTGCCAACAGCAACAGAGAAAGGGTAGAGCTCAGCGCCATTCCGGTGCTATTACTCTGAAAGCATGTTGGCATAGATTCAATCATTTATTTTCATCTTCATGTCAATCCTGTATCTGCATCTGCCTATTTTGTCTCTTCAGATCGTGATTCCCTTCTTCAGTCTGTTGATTAAAGATATTTACTTCCTGAATGAAGGATGTGCCAACCGGCTGCCCAATGGCCACGTCAACTTTGAGGTGAGCCAGTCCCCTTTTCTCCTGTTCCTGCCTCATTTAACGCTCCTAAAAACTTTTTACTCAGTGTAATTTTGCTCCTTAGAAATTTGTGGAGTTGGCACGGCAGGTTGGGGAGTTCATGACATGGAAACAGGTGGAGTGTCCATTTGAGGAGGATCGGGCCATCTTACACTACCTCCACACTGCTCCCATCTTCAGCGAGGATGGTGAGAACCTGTTTTTGACTTTTGAATCTTCTCTGCACATGTTAATCAAAGTATTTGTTTGTGATAGCTTGTTTTTATTAACCAATATTAATTCTGTCTATTTACTTTCTTCCCCAGGACTCTACCTTGCCTCCTATGAGAGTGAGAGTCCGGAGAACCAGGTAGAGAAAGACAGATGGAAAGCACTCAGGTAAGAATGATAACATGTCAGATGATAGATGTCATTAAGTGTAGATCAACACAGTGTCCTAAATGTCCGTTTTCACCCATCAGGTCAAACGTTCTGGGAAAGACATGAGGCACTGGCGGCAGCTAGCCCTCCCACCAGCGAGGGACCGTGTGTTCTCATTGCACTAAAATGAACTGTGAAGGAACCTAGCTGGTACTTAGGTGTTTTTCTATGAAGAAATGTTAACAAAAAAAAAGTACAAGATGAACGGGATTCATCAAGAGAGTGTGACAAAAAAGAAACATGAACAAAAAAAAAGTGAATCGAAAAAAGTTAAGCTATGGAAACTGGAGCAAAATGCCTTTGCAGCATATTAACTATCGGTGATGAGGTACAGTATGTTGGAGAGGGATACTCGCAGCCTCTCTATTCCCCATTCCCTCGATGTGTGTTTACTCTGTGAAGATATGTTTACTACTATAGAGAGTACAGTTACAGGGAAAACCACTTTATAAAATGAAATTCCTACTGATGCTATCGTTGTTTTTGTATTTGCTCGTCCCCACTTTTCTCTCTCTTTCTCTTCTCCTTTGATCCAAAGCCTTGTGTAGGTATTTAATTTAACTATTTTCCCCTTTTACTTGTAATGTACTGTAATGAAACTTACAACGATGTGAAGGGCGCTGGCTAGCCCATATCAGCTGTCAAATTTTAGGTCTACTGAAGGAATGGCAACTGGGAAGATGAAAGAGGACATGCCTTGAGTATTTTATCGGTTCATCTCATGTGTACTTTTATGTGTGTTTGTGAATCAGATGTTCATGCATTCATGTCTGTTCAGATTGTCACTGTCTCGTTTTGCATGAGAATGAGTGGAGAAGCCTGTTTATTGGTCATCTCTTGTATTTTTATTTATTGTATTTTATTTCGGGAAAGTGTCTGATGGGAAATATGAACCGTTTCAAAAGTGTTTACTCCTTTTTAAATATATCGTGCCATTAATGCAAGACAACTACAGTATAGCTTAACAGTCACAAGGCCAGGTGTAGATTGTGTACAGGTGACATTTTACCCCTCATCTTTCTGCTCTTCAGGAAGTTTTCTCTGACTGACGTTCAGTTGTCTGATATATTTATGGAGATTTCTGTGCTGACAGATGTATAGTTTTTATTGTAACTTTCATTTACTGAATATGAAGTCCAATGGCATGCTACGACAGGTGTTTTTAAAGGGGCATTAAGCGTATCCACCTTGTAAAGATTACAACTGCAACACAAACTTTGTAGTCATGATGCATTTTTGTGGAAGGACAATGATGAATTGGAGACTTTTGTCTTTCTATAAAGTAAAAAGAGAAACTTGTGCCATATGAATCACTGCTTGTCATGACAATTCAGGTTCCTCCGACTTGAAACGTGTTGTTTATCGTTTTGTGGGATTGTCACTAAGCTTTGTTTTTTGGCAGTTTTGTTGTGATTTGGGAGCCATTTTTGAGGGTGGGTGATACGAGGAGAGGAGGGTTTTGGGGAAGGGTACGGGAACTGTGTAATTATAAGCTTTTTAAACAGTCTTATTCAGTTTGCTATAATTGATTGATGTCAGTGTTTTCTCTTAAGAAGCACCTTTCCCTCACAATAACAGACTGACTTTAATTCTCCCTCCTCATTTGTCATCAATAAACTTGCTTTCCCTGTAACACATCCCCCATATAAGTTAGGACTATAGAGAGCCAGAGATGTGAAGTCAAACCTGCCATTCAAGGTGAAGACATGTTTTAATAAAACATTGCCTGTGTTGAACGTGTGTTTTCAATGACAATCTCCTACTTTACACCAGTTCTACTATTTTTAATGGTGTCACTGCACTGCCAGATCCATCTTTGAATTTTTGCTTACACGCATACATTGCAGTTCCAAGAAGTGGAGTGCATTCAGTGTTTTTTTAATGGTTATTTCAGGCCAAGCAGACACACTTTTGACTCCAACATCACTGCAAAATTTGTGACTGATTCCTGAAAAGCCTTTAATAAAAGTCAACAATGCTTAGCTGTTTGCCTGCAGTTGATTTTTGTTTATGACATACTTAATCAAAGCATTACATTGACTATGAATTCACATGGGCCCTGACATTTCAGTGATGTACAACCACTTTATCTCATCTGCATGTGCACATAATCAAATGTCTGATTAGATTCAAAAATGCTGTGAAAATCGAGGTGAATTCATCACAAGGTTTCATCAGCAGTCCAGGCAAAACACAAAGCTAGTCATTAAAGATAATGTAGGATTAACACAGGGTCTACAGACTCTCTGCGTCACACTAATGCACAGCCTTTATTTATTTTGGAATACCTTATTTTGATGTATATCTGCACTTATAATATTCTGCACACTGTGAACTCTCACTCTTATTATACTTGCACATTTCTGCACAACTGCATATACACACATATACATATACACACACACACACACACACACACACACATATATATATATATATTCCTTATATTGTTACTCAGTGTTTGTTTTGCAGGACCAAACCAAACCACACACATTCTTTAAATGGGCTCCAACCACCGGTTATTTTCCTTACCAGTTAACCTTTCATGTCATAAAAGTGTATACGCCTATCAATATTTCCCAGAGCCCAAGCTGAACTCTTCAAATTGCTTGTTTTGCTCAACCAACAGCTCAAAATCCAAAGATGTTCAATTCAAAATGTAATAAAATGCAGAAAAGCAACATATTTTACAAATCTGAGAGGCTGAATCTGGATTTTTGCTTATAAATCAATTATTAGATTATCAAAATTGCTGCTGAATGACTAATCGATCATCGCAGCTCAATAGTGATCAAGACGGTGCCACATTTTGCCTCCTTAATAAATGAATTAAATAATCTTTGATCTGCCCTAATATGCAGTTATTTTAATATTTTTGACACTCCATAAATTTTATAAAGTTAGCCCACACTTCATTTTATTCCATTGGAAATAATCTCAGGCATATTCCACATAAAATGATGAATTTGATCAATACAAAAAAAATATTTTAAGGTTCAGTTCAGAACATTTTAGTCTTTCAGTTCCTCCGGTCCTGAGCCAAATGTTATCTCGGCCAGCTGGGTGTAGCTTTGAAAGTGCCTGGAGCCCAGGTAGGTGCCGAAGAGGGCCTGGAGCAACAGCACAGCCCTCATTTTCCTCAGGATCGGTCTGGTGAGATCCAGCCAGTACCGGAGCACATTTCCCTTCTCTGGCATCGGCGCTGTGTTGTATTTGGACGCGAGGCCGACGTTCACAGGTAAGGCCAGGAGGATGGGATACACCCCGCCGCCGACCACACCAACAAGCGCACCTCGCAGCAGAGCACAGGAGGGACAGTTGAGGTCACCGGCCATGAGGGGGTTGGACACTATCGCGTTGTACAGAGCAAATGTTGTCATGAAGGGCAGCACGGCCATCGGCATGCTGGAGGCGATGGGCGCCTGTGTGACATTCAGAGCTCTGCGGTACAAACTGTTGGATATCAGCCCTGCCAGGCCAGCGTTTCCCCCGAGATACATGGGTCCATAGATGAAGAGTTTCTGATCTAGGCTCGGCAGTCTCTCGAAATTCTTCGACAACATTTCAGCAATCACTGCTCTGGTGAGCGCGTTTCCAGAGACGCTCTCCTTCTGCGTGCTTTCAGACATCTTCAGGACAGATGTTAAAAACAAACCCGGCAGAAATCCACTGATCTGCAGCGAGTCCTGCTTTGTGTTTGGGATAAAGTCAATTCTCACATTTAGATAAGGTGGACATCAGGATGAGGACAGGGCGCAGACATTTCTTACCCACAATTCAAAGCGCTAGTGTGTTTTTTTTCACCCTGAGTCAGGCCTGTCAGGCAGAGCTCCGAGGCTAGATAGATAGATAGATAGATAGATAGATAGATAGATAGATAGATAGATAGATAGTAGTGATGGGAAGTTCGGTTCTTGTTAGGGAGTCAGATCATTTGACTCAGCTCACCAAGAAGACCCGGCTCTTTCGGCTCCCAAACGGCTCTTCATTTTACCACTTATACCTTTCATAACTCAGCCAAATTTAGCGCTGTTTTGACTTATGATTTGTATGTGTACACGTATATCATGTATATATTCAATACATCCTTTGTACTGAAGTATTCAGAAGTAAAAATGACATTTTCTAATATCAATAAATTGCTGTAGCCAATTGTTTTCATTGCGTTTACAGACCCTTGTAACGCTCTGAAACCGCCAAATGAATGCACTAACGTGCTTGTAGAACCACTCTGCTACACGAAGCAGATAGAAACACCTATAAAAACTATAAAAAGCATAGAAATGCTGCTTCTTTTTCACTCAATGGCTCACATACCGGAGCCGGCTCCCATCGTTCACTTAAAAGAGCCGGCTCTTTGAACCGGCTCGTTCACGACCGACACATCACTAACAGATAGATAGATAGATAGATAGAGTACTTTACTGATCCCCGAAGGGAAATTCTTTTGTTGCAGCAGCATTACGAGTATCACAATGTATCTTTTTTTGTTAAATATAATGCACAAAGATTATCACAACAACATGGCCTTAAGCATATGGACTGGTCTTTATATAACATGTATTTATGATTTCATATAATACAGTTATTTAATTTCAGTTTTATTTTTAAAAAATGTGCACCAATATAGTATACCCACAGATACACTCTGATCAAAAGACACTCTAAGACAAGCTAAAAATATTTACAGACTCCATCAGATGTTTTCGGTGAAACTTTCATGAGAAAAGTCCCTGGCACTCTCTTTTCAGACACACGTGGACTGAATGTTCAAAGACATAGATAGTATGAATTCATGCTTATAAATCTTTGTCAGGAACTTATTACTATAATGAAAACACCACTGACAACTTCAATTAATGTGCCAAGTTCCAATGTTCCTGAAAGCTATCCAGGTCACAGGTGTGTATTAAAGGTACAGTGTGTAGAATTTAGTTGCATTTAGTGGTCCAATCACTGCATTGTAATCTCCTCACATCACCCTCACCTTCCTAGTGTAAAGGAGAAACAACACTTTAAGGACCCTGTTTAGAGTCAGTATTTAGTTTGTCTATTCTGGACTACTGTATAAATAAGGTGTTTCAACATGGCGGCCTCCAAGAAAGGGGACCCTCTCCCACTGTAGATATAAAAGTATATTTTTTAAGTAACAAAAAAAAAAAGATTCTTATTTTCAGGTGATTATACATGCATCAAAATATAGTTATGAATATTATATTCCATGTTTGCCTCATTCTGAAAATAGAGGCCCCAAATCTTACACACTGCACCTTTAATATTGATACGATGAGACGCTTTTCCTGATCGTGCCTGACAGGATCGACTGAGGGCACAAAAATCCCACACATACATACAGCGAGTGGGCGTGGTTATTGTGCATTACGTCATGGAATTTGTTTAAGAACCTTCCATCGATTTCTCGGGACGCTCGCCATCTTTGAAGACGACTAGTCAGAGACATTTTTCAGCTTCTTTGTTGACGTATTTCACAGAAACTACAAACCTCGCTCGTTAGAGGCGTATAATTGTTCGGAGGAAGGTAAGACGGATTCTTGGATCATATCCAACAGCCACCGTATCGCTGCCCTAACGTTAGCTAACGTTAGCCAGTTAGCTTTAAAGACACTCGACGTCTCGCCAACATGGCAGATCCGGATCTGGCTAACAGCTTGATGGCTAGTCGGTTATTATTAGCTGGCGGATTTTGGGCCGCCGTGGTGATATTCAGGACTTTGCAAAGTTTGTGGACACGCCATAAAATCCGTCATAGCAACACTGAGTGAAAAGCTAGGCTTGACCGTCATAACATGAATGTTGTTGTTGTTGTTGTGTGTGGGTGGCTAATGTGGTTAGCATGGTCGGCGCTTGTCGGGCCTAGACGAGACAAACAGGCGACAGTCGACGATTTTCTGCTCTATCTGTTTAACCTCTGTCGGTCCACTGGCTACAGTCATCAACACAACAAAAGCACCTCATGTTGAGCTGTGGATTACTGTGTGTAAATGCAACTATCAAGAAAACATGTCGATATAGACGATGGCAGGCGCATTAGCTGTTTTTTCTATTGTGTGTTTGCAGTCCTCCTCTACGTCACGTAAATATAGATAGATAGATAGATAGATGACTTTATTAATCCCCGAAGGTCGTCATAGCAGTCCGGTATATTTGAATACAATAGAATAAAATACTGAAGTAGAAAAAAATAAATAAATAAAACACATAATGGAACAAGGACACTTAAAAAACACAAGATAAATACGTAGATAAGGCGCAGTGGCAATATAAAATAAGGAAGCTTTTATTTTGACTCGATGTTGAGAGCCATTTATTATTTCATTGTTTATTTGTTTTGCTGGTTAATTTCATGCAAAATTGTTTATTTCATTTGTTAGAGCCTCAAACACAGGTTTGACCCAAAAGTCCAAAAATCAAAGATATGTAGTTCACTGTGATACATACAGCAGTGTAAAGCTCGTAATATTTCTATATGAGAAGCTGGGAATGTTAATTATTGCTCTTGCTGTTACACAACACTTTACTGCAGCTGGCCACATGTATAATTTGGGTGGAGGCTGTCTTCACAGACAGATCCTATTTGTAATGTTGCAGCTGAGTCCATGGATACAAAAAAACATTACAATAATTGATCATAGCCCTTTTATGATGCCGGGTTGTTCCACTCTGAATCGTTTTTCCGTGTCTTTTTCAGATGCGCCACTCAAAGCGAATGCGCTCCCCAGGTGTCTGGCTCGACGAGTACAGCTGGGAAGAGAGGATGGAGTGTCGTAAACGTAGGAAACGAGATTCGCACAGCAGCGAGAGAGAAAATAAGTCTAGGAGGACTCTGCGTCACCACAAGACACACGAGGGGTAAAAATGATTTGTTGTGTAGTATAATAAAATAGTCTAACAATTGTGTTGAACAATATATAAACAGCTAGATTACGTACAGTGTTAAAGTTTAATATGTGTAAATGTTGCATTGGATGAAAATAAAAAATTATCTAGTGTCTTCCGTTTGGACCTTGTAATATATAGATGGAGCCCAACTTTAACCAAATACAGTCAGATCAGATGCTGATGAAATGCTGTTCAAGTGTAACCTAATGTCTATCTTTAAATGAGAGACGGCAGCAGTGACGCTGGTTAAATTACAGAGCAACCATTTACAAATGCAGATGAGTTAGGATTTTAAAAATAGTGAGTCTGCATCACATTAACCATTCTTAGATAAGTCCATAGTGCTAGGTGGCCTGTGCTGCCATGTTTTTGATGGATCTCCAGTTAGGCAAGGAAGATTTCAGGTTTGTAAACAACTCGTACTCCATGTGGAAGAGGTTGTACATTATAAAACACAACTCTGACAAATGTGTGACTTCTTTTATTTATTTACTGGAAGGATAGATGGATCTTTGTTAAAATGAACCCTGTTACCCTTCAGCGACAACACAGTCCAGTTGCAATCCGAGTGTCCTCTGGTGAGGTTACGTGCAATGTTAATGTTTTGTAATTCAAGCTTTTTGTATGATGACCCATGGGGGTTACATTAGGTGTTTCCAGATGTACTCTAATTTTAATTCTGTAGAGAGGCAGACTTGTTCCTGGAAGACAACTGACACCAGCAGGGTGCTAGGGCCCTTGGGATTTCTCAGTCTTTTTTAGACGCTTAGGTGCTAACATGGCACGCTGGGTGGGCGCACTGGAACTGAACTTTCTGAGCAAATGCAACCATAGAGAGCAAACGTCAGAGAGAGATGTATATCCAATGACCTGTTGGAAGGTAATATGATTTTTTTTTTTTTTTATTAATGGAAGAAATTAACAAATTTCCCCAAACGTTTTTGTCGACCTTTGCATTCCACATTGGAAGACTTGGTACCACACAGATGATCACGTCTGGCATGAGGAGTTCTGCAGGTGCAGAATCACAGATTGTATTACGCCCCATCAGTTTACACTGAAAAGCTTTCAACAACTGTCAATGCCACACCTTTGTGGCTCTCTGTCAAGGTGAATGACTTTTATGGAAGGCATGCTCTGGGTTGCTATGGAGATTTTGCATAAATGCTAACATTGCACAAATGTGTGCTATTAAATGTTGGAATTTGCAAGCTCCTAAAAGTTCTATTTGCACGGCGGTAATCTGTTAAATGCTTTCTGAACTGCAGCCTCTCATTGAACAGGATGCTCGGTGTTTGGTGGCTGTAAATCAGTATGTTGCTAATTACAAATGTTACATAAATGGCTCGGGATAGAGTGACGGGCAATAGGCGGACCATTAGCGCCATCATATAGTCTTCATTTTAGAGTTTGACCACAGACACGGGACTGCACCGTTCCTGACCTGACCTGTGTTTTGTCATCCTTGTTTTTGACCTTTTGTTTCCTATTTTTTTTTTCTTTGACTGCAGGCATTACCTTGAGACCCGAAGTTTGAACCAGAGACTGGACACTCGGGAGGGTCACAGTTTGGACATGGTGTGTGAGGAGGGCACTCGTGAAGACACCTACAAGGACAGAGACGAGGACTGGCACCACTACAGCAAGTCATCCGGGCGCAGTGGTCGGAGTGGTCGCAGCAGACGAAGCAGCCGCAGGAACCGAGACAGAAGGCGGAGACGAAGCCACTCTCGCCACAGGTCCTCCTCGGTACGAGAACCTCCTCCTCCCCTCTAGCTCCCTCTCCTTTCTATACCACCAGTTCGAATGGGTCATTATCACTGGTGTTTAGCCAATGCTTTACACCTATCTCTTTGTCTCTCTGTATCTCTCTGTGTGCTCTACTCTTCAGTAGTAAGCATGATTTTCAGTAATGGGTAGGGGGACTCTGGGGGCTCAGAAAGTAAGGGATTGTGAGTGTTTATAGATTTGCAAGAGAAAAGTGGACCCAGTATTTGTGCTGAAATCTTATTGGGCAGTTATGGGACGTGATGGTAAAGAATTAAGTTGTATAGGAAGAGTTACAAACAACCACATGTAGAAAGACTGTAATCAATCAAGTTCAGTTTTTTCTGTACTACTCTGAGAAAGTCTCTCATCTGAAAATCTTGTTGCCATGTTTTTCTTCTGTAACACACACTATGTGGTGGCTGGCGCCCAATTTCTCTGACGGGGCTGAATTTGAATTTGCTGCTCCGTCCTTCCGTCCATTCGCCTGGCGGTGTTACTGAACGGGCCGAATCTATCCACCCCTACACCTCCCCCCCCTTGGCCTGGTTGAATGAATGACGATGTCGCATTGTGGTGGCCTGGTGCTGGCTGACTGATGGGTTATTGATGTGATGGCGGATTGCGGCGGTTCCGGTGCAGAGGAGGAGCCATCACCGCAGGAGCAGGAAAAGATCCAGGAGTGTTGAGGATGATGACGAGGGTCACCTCATCTATCACAGTGGAGACATGCTGAGAGCGAGATGTATAGAATATATACCTTTTTTTTTTCATACTGTTGTTCACACTTTGTCTCTCACTCTCTTGTGTCTGGTTTTTATTTCCAATCATTAATTTAGAGGCTGAAGTATTTGGGCCAATAGACTTAATTTGTTTTGGTTAGATATTGCTTATCAGTGTAATATATTTAGCTTTGAGTTGTATGCCAGTGTTCAGAAGCCTGTTTTATATTAGTGTAGCTAAACAGAGCAATGTAACAACAGGCTGTGAACCAGCCAAAGGGCAGTGTTTCACCGTGTCACTGCTGTGTTTCTAACTTCAATTTTCTATTTTCTGTAGATGAGATTGTGTGTACTCTAGGAGAGGGTGCCTTTGGGAAGGTCGTCGAATGCATTGATCACACAAAGTAAGTAGGAATCCGTGAATATTTCTTCCAGCTCAATGTTTTAAACATTGTCCCTCATTTGATGTTAAAAAAATATTTGTTATATTTGCAGTGATGGAGCTCGAGTAGCTCTGAAGATCATTAAAAATATAGACCGCTACCGTGAGGCAGCTATGTCTGAGGTAGAGGTGCTTGAGCAGTTGAAGTCCCTCGACTCTGATAAGAGATAGTAAGTCATTCCATAATAATTTCATACCACGGATGACTGTCTTTATCACACGAGAAAATATGTTCACAGTCTGCCAAGCAAGAAACTTACTTTGCATCTACTATGCCCTTCTTCCCCTTTAGTGCTTGTGTGCACATGCTGGACTGGTTTGACTACCACGGCCACATATGTATCGCCTTTGAGCTGCTTGGCCTCAGCACCTATGATTTCCTCAAGGAAAACAACTTCCAGCCTTTCCCTATAGAGCACATCAGGCACATGGCCTACCAGATCATCAGAGCAGTGCGATGTGAGTAAAAAAAAAAAAAAGACACATGCATACACAGGAAATGCAGTATGTTAAAAACAGCGTGGTTTAAAATGTAATGTGGTCTTGTCTTTCAGTTTTACACAAGAACAAGCTGACCCACACAGATCTGAAGCCTGAAAATATTCTTTTCATTGATTCAGACTACGATATGGAGTACAACTCTGAAATGGTGAGCATCCTAAATATTTATCCAGAGAAATCAGAGCTGCAAAAGTCTGAAAACATTTAGTTTGTGCCTGCAGTTTTATGAGAAGCATGACTGTTCTTGTCCTCAGAAACGTGATGAACGGACATTGAGGAACCCAGATGTGAAAATCGTGGACTTTGGTAACGCCACATACGAACACGAGCACCACACCTCTGTGGTGTCGACACGTCACTATCGTGCTCCAGAGGTCATTTTAGGTAAGCTGGTGCTTTGAAGCACAGCACTGAAACTTTAAATGGATCCTTTAGTGGGGACGTTGTTATTTAGTTGATACTGTGTCTTTCAGATCTCGGCTGGGACCATTCCTGTGATGTCTGGAGTGTGGGTTGTATCCTCATTGAGTACTACCTCGGTTCTACTCTCTTCCAGGTAGGTGGCAGTAGAGAGCACAGTGACACTAATACTGTGACAGTTGGCAAGATGGCTTATGTTGTTTTCTCCTTCAGACCCATGACAGTAAGGAGCACCTTGCTATGATGGAGAGAGTCCTGGGCCCGATCCCCACAAACCTCCTGCAGAGAACTAAGTATGGGCCTATTTCATTAACATTTCTGTGTCTCTCTAGTTGGGAATAAAAATTATTAAACTGAATGCATGAGGCCTCATATCGAGTTAATTGAACTGATTTATTTTGCAATTGCGTGTTGCACAGGAAACAGAGGTATGTTCACCGGTGCAGGCTTGACTGGGACGTACACAGCTCCTCTGGGAGATATGTCAGGAAACACTGCAAACCCCTCAAGGTAAGAGGAATGCTACTATAAGACAGCCACACACAGTCAGTGTTTGAGTGCTGCTGTGCTGTAAACACATCTGCACCCATCAAATGTGACTTAAAAATACACTCCCAGCACCTCAAACTCAGATGTTTACAGCTGGCTGTTTATTGGCCATCAGTGCACAAGAGTCATATTGTTGTACATGACCTACAACTTAAGCACACGCAGCCACTGAGCCCAGCCCACATTTAGTTTACATATTGGACCTGACCCAATGAAATGACACAACATGCATGTAAAAAGAGTGATTTTAGAGTTGAGTAAAGGAATTGTCTGAGCTAAGCAGCCAGTCTTTGTGATTAGCTGGGCCAAACACATGCAGAGTATCTGTATTGGAACATGAAAAATATTAAATTTATATACATCTTTGCATATTATTTGTGGAAAGATGGCACACAAAGCCTGTTACTTGTAAACAAATTTAAACTAGTGCTTCAAATAAGTTGAACACACTCCTGAAAGTCTCATTCAGAAACAAAATTTGAGTGTCACCAATCTGGTATTTCAGTGCAGGTCTCGTGTCCACCATGTACATGCTGTTATTTTAGTAGTTTGCACACAAAATACAGAACTTAAATGTGTACTTCTTTTCCCATCAGCATTACATGTTGTCTAAGAGTGAAGACCACCAGCAGCTGTTTGACCTGATACAGAAGATGATGGAGTACGACCCAGCTAAGCGCCTCAGCCTTGAACAGGCCCTGCGACATCCTTTCTTCAACTGTTACCACAGCAGCAGTAGCAAAAGCAGCAGCAGCAGAAGAAGCAGCAGCGGTAGCAGCAAAAAAGACTGAGCTCCTGAAGCTGTAAACCTCTGACCTGTAACCTCGGCCAGGGCTTGGCTGTCAACATGACATTTATCATGGTGCTCGATGCCAGCCTCTACTTCCTGACTCTCCAGGAGAGGTGTACCTTAACTTGACTGTATCAGTCCACTGCCCTGCTTTACTGTGTCCTGTCCTACGCTGGTGTGTTTCTTGGCCTGACTCATCATCAAGTTGTGTTTTCATCTGTGGCATGTTTTAACGTAATGAATCGCCCAACTGATTTTCTATTTATTAATTTGTAGCTTCTAAGCGCACACTGAGCATAGAGCTGTTTTGTTTTTTGTTTTTTAGCCCAATTGTGTCCAAGTTCTCTCTATGCATTGTCAAGTGTGTGATGGGGTAACACTGAGAATTTCTTAATTACTCTGCATCAGTCTCACAAGTGATAATTTATTCACCATTGTCGGATGTAAAAAAAAAAAAAAAAAAAAAAAAAAAAAAAAAGCTATTGCAGGCAGAAAAAACTTGTACATAAAGTTTGTTAAGATATTTTTTTCCACTGGCCCGTTATGTAACTTTTGCAGAATCCTGTACATTTTCTCAATAAACGTGAATACACGACAGATCTGTCTTGTATGATTTTATATTCATGTATGTGCATTGGCTGCGTTCATCCACAGGATGGCAGTAAGACGCCTTCACGTTACCGTCAGTCTGTAATAACTGAACATCACTGAAGTCCAACATGACTTGATCTGAGTCTGTAATGACTTTAGCCTGATACTGATTTTCTTTTGGGTATTTTGCTGTGAGATTTCAGCCTCACTGCTGTTTTAAAGTACGCAATAAAATTGAACATTCACTACAAACGGCACCTTTCTCAAACAGGGAGGGGTGTCGTTTGGCTCGGTCGGTGGAGCGTCCGCCCCATGTGCGGGGGCTCGGTCCTTTCCGCGGCGTCCCAGGGTTCGAGTCCGACCTGTGGCTCTTTCCCGCGTGACATTCCCCATCTCTCTCTCTCTCTCTCCGCGCGTTCCTGTTGCTCTTCAGGCTGTCTCTGTCAAATAAAGCTCAAAAAGGCCAAAAAATATCTTTGATTAAAAAAAACCTATGAGAGGGAAGTTTAAATTAGAAATAATTTGTCCAACAATAATATAATTAAGATCTGTTAGAAACTCTTAATAGGCTTTAAATTACTGAATTACAGTAGACTCAAATTTGCAGATTGAATGTGGAAATATCAAAATGCTGTGTGATTGACTTGACCGTCTGCAACATGTGCGCAAGTTGTCTCTTTATTGACAGTATATTGCGACATGCAGTGCTTCAAAGTGATTTTTGGGAGGGAAATGTGAAACCAAACTACCGGCTTGTGTTTGTGAAATTCTCAAAAACAAGAAGTAATTACGAATTTCGCAATTGTATCATCTTAAAAAGGCTATCATCATCACTCATTGCTCCAGTCGCTCTTCTAAGTTCCACTCGACTACAAAGGCTTTGGGAAAATGATGGGGGTAAATAAAATCATCTGCAGGGATCGTAAACCGTATTGAACTGAAGTGATCTGAAGTCATCCAACCCAGACGCTCACGGTCTCACAGCTGTCAATCTGCAGCCTCCCACGTGGTCAGCAGGGCGGGCGCATCTCAACCAGTTCAACGTGCAACTTTTAGGAGGCAAACAATTGGACCCGTTGGTAGTTGCAATTGCACATCCATGTAGGATACTCCCCAACAGGAAACAACGACCCGCAACTTAGTAGGCGCCTGTTCTTTGGTTGGCATCCAGATCGCTCCCATCTGTGTCTGGCGTAAACCCAGTGCGCACTGCTGCTGCCTCTTGTTCCAATTTAAGACAGCGCTTTGAACCCCGAGTCCAGAGTACCGTAGTTAGTGTTGAGTGCGTTAGGTGCGCTGCTTAGTTAGTCCGCGGAGCCTGATTACGATTTGGTCGCAACAAAACGAGGTATTTTCTTTTCTTTTCATCGAGAGGACTTTGAAGCAGGATTTCAGCATGGATACAGCCAACGGCTCTATCGGGGAAACTAAGTCGGTGTGTCAGCGTGCGCCCAAGTCCGCGGTCCAGCGGTGGCTTCCAGGTTTTCCCATCGCACTGTGCTTGCTGATGTCCCTGAGCTCCGTCACCGTGTGTCTTCTGATGGGCTTCAAGACCTACGAGCTGGAGAACCGACTGCAGATGGAGATGAACAAAGCGTCCATCTTCCACCCGCCACACAGAGCTTTTCTAAACAAGGATGGGACCCTAATTCCAGAGCTGAGCACCCCAATAGGGAGGCTGGTGGAAGAGGTACATGACATCTATTGTGGATTTAATTAAAACTGATGCAATACACGTACTGTGTTTGTGAACATCTGACAAACTCACTGCTCGCCTGTGCGTAAAGTGTGCGTAATAACAGGGAACATATGCACAGAGGTTTACAAACACACAAACTTGGCACTTTTTGCCAATTCTTGCACCTTAATTATTTCCCCGAAAATCATTCCTTTTTAATACATGACCTTAGGGATCAACCATGCACGCAGCTGGCCAATTAGTTTGCAGTTAAAGCTCTTTATAGGGTGACATAACCACTGATGATAGACACAACCTATAATTTTATCACATGGAAAAGAAATCGAGGAGAGTCCTTTCATTTTTTGAACTGTAATGTTAGAACGATTATGATCTCATTACTGTTACTGGTAGTCATTGAGATTATTTAACTCTTATTCCATTTTCTGAATTTTTACATTTTTATCTTACACTGGAATTTGCTCTGTGTGTCTGCAGAAAGTGGTGGTGCTGATGCCGAAATTGCGGACAACTAGGGATGTTGGCCAAGAGTGCTCCTGTCCTCCAGGTATCTTTCTCTGTTCTTTGTAGCATTAGTAGCACTTACCAAAACACACAAACAAGACACTAAAAACGTGTGTCCTATCAGGTCAAAGTTACAGTCTAGGCATGACTGACTGCTTGTGAAACCCTATAGTGTGTCTGCATATGATGCTTTTGGCAGCTCTCCTGAAGACACTATGTGTGTGTGTGTGTGTGTGTGTGTGTGTGTGTGTGTGTGTGTGTGTGTGTGTGTGTGTGTCTTTTTTCTCTGTGGATGATTGCAGCCTGTAAGCTTGTGTAGGGCCCATACTGTGACAGCAGGGCTCAACACTCAGCAGATCAGTGGGGTTGGGATGTCCAGCCTGAGCTCTCGATGCCTCGTGTCAGTGGGGGATGCTCACTTTAATAGATGGAGCAGCCGTGAGCCAAGATTGGCCACGTTTGGCTTGCGGTGTTCATTTCAGGGCTTGTGATAGTTTCACGGGTGGAGAACAGTGTGCGATCCACATCGAGTTACACACAGTCCCCTGTTATGCCTGCGTATGAAAGAAAGATGGTATTTCTTTTATGATATTTGATGTGATGTGTCTGCACATATTGATGAAGCGTGAACATCAGTTAGTGTGACCAAATGATCTCAGCTGTGTATTAAATGGTTTACATGGACTCTTTTACCTCACCTGTGGAAAGGAACTGCCAGAAAAATTCTCTGGCTTGCAGCAACAGGATATGTGTGTGTGTGTGTGTGTGTGTGTGTGTGTTTTATTGAAGCTGGCTTTCATAACATTCCAGTTTTTAAAAAATTGCAAATCAGGTGGAATCTTACCATTCTTCTGAAGAGACAGAGCATCTGCTTGCACACATTTTCTTCTCTTAAGTTTTTGTTACAGCAGAGGTTAAGTTTTTTTCAGGGAATGTCTGTCCCTGGCTCTTCTTTCTTTCTTTCTTTCTTTCTTTCTTCATTTCTTCCTTCCTTTCTTCCTTCCTTTCTTTCTTTTTGTCTTTGGGGTGTGAATAGTCTTGCAACAACAAGAACAGGTGAAAACGTTCACAAGTGGAATTTCTGGCCCGCTTTCAACACATTCTGTTTTCAAGTTTAAAGTCTGCTGTGCCCAGACAACTCGTCGGCTCTGGCTAGCTGGTCAGTGAAGTTGGTGCAAGTATTTGTTGATTGCATTGGATTCAGCAGAGCCAAAGTCACTGGCACTGCTAATGCAAGTTGTATTTCATGAATATGCACATAATATATATGGAGTTCTAATCAGAGATGCATGTACCTCGTAAAAAAAAAAGTTGCCCAATTAGGTCTCGCCTGCACTGCCTTTGCTAGGTACACATGCATTTTAATGTAATTAGTCCATTAGATGATATTATTGTATCAAATGTTACATCCCATTTTCCTTTCAATTTCGCTGAACTGCTGTGTAATCAAGTGGTTTTGGCACTGAAATACAATCCCTCCACAACTATTCTGAAGTCTATTTAAAGGTCTCCCTCTTTCCAGTTTCTGGTCTTTAAATATGCTCTTTTGTTTTTGGTGAAACAAAAGGCTATTTTGTTTATTGCAGCTTTGATGCAACCAAATGCCTGTGGACATTTTTCATGTCCCAACAATTAGATTGCTCAATACAGACTTGTTAACATTTCTCTATAAAAAAGTGTTTATTTCTAAATTGGGGTTTCTCAGCCGATAAACTTGTACTCTTCCAGGTGCTTTGTGTGCAAGAAGCCATGTGATCTATGAGGGGTGTGCGTTTGTGCCAAGTACTGTATGTGACTTATATCAAATGTTTTTATCTCCATGTATCTGAACTATGCTGTGCCTACATGTGTGCATCCCATCTACGTCCTTGAGAGAGAGAGTGTACATTTCTGTATTATGGTCCCGTGGTGTGTGTGTGTGTGTGTGTGTGTGTGTGTGTGTGTGTGTGTGTGTGTGTGTGTGTGTGTGTGTGTGTCTGTGTGTGTGTGTGTGTCTGTGTGTCTGAGTTTCTGTCCCTTAGCCTTTGAGGGGCCGACGGAGGCACCTCTCTCAACACGACACTGTAAGAAGAGCCCCTCTCTCCCTTTAGCACCAACTCTTCCCACCTGAAACTTGAATCTCTCACCACCAGGATCACAGGCCAAAGTATTTCTGCCTGTATGTGTGTGAGAGACACGCTGCCACACAGCATGAGCGGCATTTCTGCCATTAAAGCTATGCCCTCCGCATCAGGGTGCTCATTTTTCAGCGTGCATGAAGACAGGGGCCCAATAGGGGGCAGCACTTCTGCAGCAGCGCTGGAAATGATGATGTTGAATTTTGTCATTGACACTTCTGACTGAATGACTTCCTTTTCATGAAAAATGAAGTATTTTTAAGGGAAGGACCTCTGGTTCAGTCACCACTGGAGCAGCAGAGGCGCAGTCTATAAATAATTTTTAACCCCAGGCTTTGACTTGAGGGACATTTGTCTCTCGTATCGCCTCAGTGGAAGCAGCATTATGACACTTTTATGCTCACAGATACGACACGGCCAGCGGTCGTTAAGGCTTAGGCAAACTATGTCCAACTCTGCTTACAAGCTTCAGGTGTTTGCAATTAACACCCCGCCTGTCCCAGACACACACACAACGTATGCTCTCAAACACACAAACGTACACACACATTCATTACTTACATATGAACACAACACCTTTGGCTTGGCTAATTAGAGCCATGTGAGGGCTTGTATGTGTCCTGTGTAAGGGGGAGTGTATTGTCATCTCTGCAATTTGCATTTAAAGGCTGTTTAACACGCCTGATGCCGGCTAGGAGGCACACAGTCTGCCCTCACTTGGAAACGGGCCCAAAATTAAACACCAGCCAGAGACGCCCATTAATAATAACTGAGTCACCAGTCACTGCAGACTGTGCAGCAGGAGAGGGTGCTAAAATGATGCAGTTGTCGCCCATCCATTGAAATGACCATATTGGTGGGACTTCTTCTAATTTTTTAAGGAATTTGAAGTTTGCACAGTCTTCAATGGTGTAACCTCTCAACTTATGAATTCCTTTTAGGACAGTTGCATACATACAGTCAAATAATAGATTAGTTGATTGTCAGAAAATTACTTGATAACTGATTTGAGTCTTTTTGTAGACTAGATACAGCTTCTCCTTTGTGAGGACTTGCTGATTGTCTTCATCTTTTGTGACTGCGAACTGAATATCTTCAGAGTTTGGACTTCACTTTGACAGATTAGCCTTAACAATCAATTATTCAAGGCCTTATGGATATATTGCATTTGGTTTATATATTTATCGTAGAACATCACCTTCGGTTTCAGATTAAACATTTTTTTTAAATTAAAAAACACTGTTGCATGTCTTCAACTGTATATTGTATTTTATGTTACAGTTAGGACTGAGCTCCTTTACTCACTATGGTGCAACCAAGTCTTTGGTGTTAGTATATGAGGGCAAGAGGTCAGACCCCTGGCTGTGCAGTTAGATCAATTTTCATCAGATAAGAGCTCATTAACACACAGAACGGGAAGACAGACTCCAAATATGTGTGTGTTTGCATATTTGTATAATTGAAACAGCAGGGCTCCCTGACACATTTTATATGTGCACACACAGACAAAATGTATTTGTTATAATAAATTCAAATGCATTTGTAACAACAGCTATTTGTATTTATTGTGTGTCAGTGTTATGTCCAATGGGCTGAGATATACAGTCTAACGTCTTGTGTGAAGCCCATCAGCTGTTTGCTGGTGTTAACTGGCCTGTCTGGGGATCAACCTCTCACCCATGAGGCTACACACTTTCCCTGCCCAACTTCTTGCTCTCCCGCCTGGAGGTGGAGACGCGGAGGAAGCCTGACTTTAGGGAGACGGAGACCCACGGTAGGGCTAACTAACCCCAGGGCCTGCTTTTTGTTTTTAAAGCCATAATAAATCAGACAGGAAGCTTGGAGCTACCTATGCAATCTTATCGCCACAGGAAGAATACATAGTCCATATAAGATCCATTAATGACCATTTAAAATAATAAACACAGGAAATTTGTTTTCATAAGTGGTCTTGTTTTAGATTTGTTCTGCTATAGCTTTGGGCTGTAGGCAGTTTTTTAGTATTACTATGCTGGAGAGCAGCACATAACAAGCTGTGTGTGTGTGTAAGTGTGCGTCTCTGCTTCCTTATACTGTTTATTACATACTATATATTTGTGTGAGTGCACTTGCACTCATATGTTTTGCGAGTGTGTTTGTTTTGATGTCTGCAGGCATATGTTTTACTGTTTGGCTCCGAGTGAACGACAACATAGCTTTAAATTCACGGTGTATGAAGTCAGTTATGAAGAGGGTATCCTATGGCAGAAAATCCACGTGCCTTCTTACATTATTCTGCAGGGGAAAGGAGGTTTCAAACCAGAGAAGAAAATAAACAGTTTTTAAAGTACAAAATACTTTTTTTCCTGCTGCTGCACAGAGTCAAGTGTTTGCACGCTCACTAACACACGCATATTCCCTAGAGTTGGTCTGTATGGTGTTTTCTGCAGTTTGAGTCTGTTTCTGCTCAAGACGAAGTTAAGACTAAATCTTCTTGTTTTCTTTGCTGAACAGACTTCCCGCAGCTATTTTTAACCGGACATACTGTACCTTTATCTTAAACTGGGATTTAGTCTTTAAAAGAAAAATGCTGCGTAAGATGTCATGATTACTTAATTGGTGGTAATTTCTTTATGATAGACATTGTTAGGAAGGAAATGGTCATATCCCCTTCCCTTCATCCTTCTTTCCTTATGGCCTGCTTTGTACTTAGCATTATATTATAGACTGCATATACCATTGTCATATGGACAGCAGCTCTAATGCACAGCTGTGCAAACCTCATGTCCTCAGGTTACTTTTGTCCTTCAGCTGATGTGCCTGTTATTCCCTCTGGTCACTGTAAGAGTCGAATAAAAATGAGTGACTCCTCCTGATGTGCTGTCCTCATTTAGAAGATGATCTTGGAAGGCTCGAGTGTGCTCGGTTTATTTGTAGAAGGGAAGGGGAATGCTGTCTCTTGGATAGTTGGAAATATTTAGTTTGGAGATGGTTGTGTCTGTATCACTGAGGTGAAAGGTTGCAATGAAAAAGATATATTTCACAGTGACATAATTTATATTATAAACTGATGTGTGTTAAGTATAGTGATTACAGTACTACTTACAAACTTACAAACTACTTATCTAGTTCATGTAGTCTTATCAAATGCCATGTCACTTGAGTCACTGACTTTGAAAATGAAAAGTCTGAAGATGTGGAGTTACAAAGACATGAGCTTATCAGACCTCTGTAGCCCACTTCATCACTACTAGCATAAGACACAGTCTGACCAAACTGTCGGCCAGGACCTCGCATTGTGGGTAATGTAATGCTTCAGATTTTGAGCAGAAGAATGCATGAAATGATTAAGATGACATTTCTGGATCTAAATTAATTTTAGAATTTTAAACTGTCAACATATGTCAATGTACTGTCAAAGTATGACAATGCTCTGGAAGTGCAATGCTTAATCTGTGGACTTAAAAAATTGTTCCATTTAGTTATGACTTTAGAAATGTGTGAGCTAGGAGACATCTGCATCAGACTTTTAGACTTTTTAGACCAAATGATATATTGAATTAACTGACATTTCTTGGCTGTATTTTATTTATATATATTCCTACATGGTGAAATATGTGTGTTCTGTTCATGCAGTTTTGAATGAGTAGGAAATATTAGTATTTACACTAACATAACCAGTGTTATTGCGTGTGTTATTTATTAGCAGAATGTTTCTAATTTAAGTGTTAAGTGTTCAGTTTTTTGGGGGGAAATGTCCCTGAAAATCCTCTCAGTTTACACCATCATTAAATCGCCTTTTGAGTGTCAGGTTAGATATTTCACCTATATTTAATTACCTTTTTCACTTGTTCAATCTAAATGTGTCATGCAAGAGTTACTCTTCACAGTTAATAGGTGTTAATATTTTGTTATAATTACCCTCTGTGTAAGAAGTACTACTGATTTTTACTGTAGTCATGTACTTACATTGAACTAGGCTAATTTTGAATGGCTGGTACCACTGGCTTCAGGTGTGTATTTTTGCATGTGCACATGTAGCTTGTCTTGATCATTGATTAGCACACACACTCCTATCCTTGTCTTTGTGGCATTGTAAGGACACCAGACCCGATCATGCATTCTGGGAACCATCCTTTCTGGTGGTTGTACAGCACTAAAAAAAAAATCAGGAACACACACTATATGCACCTTCACATAAACCACATCCACACCCCTCCCCTCTCTGTCTCTCATCAGCCTTCTTATTAAAGTTAACTTTGTGAAACCACAGTGTTCAACAGCAGGGCCGACATTCTTCCTTTTGAAAAATAAACAGCTGGACACAGGCCGGCCAGTTGGGAGCCCACGAAGGCCCAAAAGGACCCAAGTAACACACAGAGGAGCAAAGGGCTGGGTGCCAGGCAGTGAATCCTGGGATGTGTACACCAGCCAAGACGAGCTCTGTGAACAGACAGACTCATCCTGTAAT
Source organism: Sciaenops ocellatus (assembly GCA_033000465.1). Classification (NCBI taxonomy): domain Eukaryota; kingdom Metazoa; phylum Chordata; class Actinopteri; family Sciaenidae; genus Sciaenops; species Sciaenops ocellatus. The sequence continues at coordinate 18,223,695 of CP136866.1, forward strand.
GGTAGTTACCACGCTGATTCAAAGAAAATACTGCTGGATGCAATTATCTATTGACATAACATGTTAGCCGTAAGGTCATCAAAAGCAGAAAACGATGTGGAGTGGGTAACTGAGGGAACACTAACTTATTTAAATAATTTTGCATCCATGTGTTCATATTTAAGCATCAGACTGTAGGTCGTTACTTCTTGGCTAGCAGCAACATATTCATTTCTAAAAAGAGCCTGTGATTGAGTGAGGAGCTATGTAGGGCCTGTTTATATTTACACCATTGTCTTTTTCCAGGCAAGTCAGAGAACTGAGGTATTGCTATTTATGAGGATGTTTTCTCATGCCTATCACAGCTCCATGTGGTGGTGCAAGGATGGAAAAACATACACTTCCAGAACATAAACATGAACCTATAAGTGTTTCTTATCGCCACAGATGGAAAATGTTCTGCACTTTTAAAAAATACTGTACATTGTGTAAATTATTAAGTAGCAGTTTCACTATAAGTTGTACTTTTAGGATCTTCACAACAGCGTTGGATTTATTTAAGTGGCACTAAATAAATATTTATGATCATACAATAGAGCACATCTGACTAGGGTTGATCGAAAATGAGATATCAATCATCTGATAAGCACATGGCATCAAAGTAACATTTGATTTAGAAGAACATCTGATTTGCTGCTTTTCAAACAGTAATGCTTTGTCTGATGCAGATGATTTCAAAACATGAATTGTTTTCAGCAGACCAGTGTGCATCAAAAAGTGGTATGTTAAACCACAGGGACATAATTCATTTCTTCAGTCTTGGACTGATTTAAGAGCATCACCGCAGAATCATTCACGGTGTCTGTGGAGCAAGAGAATCTGTTAACTTAGCAGATGGCGTTTGAGAGGTTGATAATTATTATAATATGTCCTTGTTATATATGCTTGTATTCAAAGATGTTCTTAACCAGAAGGAGGCTCCAGGCAGCAAATAATGTCAGAGCATAATGCAATTTGTAATCCAAATTAGTGGGTTAAGTAGTAGGCCAATCAAACCTGTTTAATATCTGTCACTTTAAAAAGAAAAATGTGAAAATATGAACACTGCCAAGTAAAATTAAGCATGAGTTACAAGTATTTGTTGGCCATAGTAGTAGTCTGGAGGTATAATAGTTTTTCTTTCAATTTTGTCCTTGTTCCCTCTTAAAACAACTGTGATGAACTTCTTATAAGGTTAGCCATACAAAGCTCTAAAATAAACACGATAAGGCCACAATAGATCCCCTGAATGTCTCAAATAATCAGTATCAAAACATTTTATGAAAACTTTGAACTAATATAGTTGAGAGCTAGTAGGAGTGGCAAGAGCTTACCGAGCAGCGCTGAGCAGACAGCGCCAAATGTGGTAACTATTATGATGTTTTCTTTAATTATCACAAGTGGCAGGTGACAAGGTGAATAGCCTTTTAATGAGGGAGCAGAACAACTCTTTAACACCACCCTCTGGCTGGCTGACAGCGCTGTGAGGTCAAACGATCCCTTTCTGTGCTGCAGTCTGTGACCATACCTGTTTAATCATTTATCTGAATTTATCAGATAAAGACCAATGATCAGAAACTTGCATTCATATGTTTAGAAATGAGAAATAATGCTGTCTCTTGAATGCTCCACCAAACTTGTGAGTATGTGAACAGGCTTTAATTGCAATCCTGTCATCTGTGAAGATGTCCAGCATGGATAAAGATCCACAGAAATAAGTTTCCAGTATCAGTCTTTTCCTTGGCATTTACAGCCCAGTTAATCCATCAGGAATGTAGCAAGGCTGATCCAGCTGCAGGACGGGGCTCACGCGAACACACCTGGATTTATTGGACAGATAGCATCTCTGGACGTGAACCCAGACAAATAGGGAGTCAGACTTGGAGCAGAGGTTATCGTTTATCCCTCCCAGACACAGAGTGCAGTGAGCAATCAAGGTATCTTTCTTTGGGAGCCATGGAGGAGGGGGCTTTGTAGGTGTGAAGCAGGGCATCGGTGATCCAGATGGTCTTACTGTGCTGAACATGCTCCTGCACAGTGTAAAAGCCCCTCGACAGACTCGTCACTCTCCCAGCACCTCTTTAATGAGAGTTGGGCTCGTAAAACCGGGCCTGAAACCTTTGAACGAGCCCTCAGCATCACTGGTCCATGTTATTCTGTCATAACAGGGAGGCGAGGGGCATTTTGGAGTGGAGTGCAGGACAGCTCTCAACAAGTTAACACCACTGCTTGGGGAGGGGTGTATTTATGTGTGTCAGGCCTGCTTTCTCTCTCAGTTTGACCTTTGTGAATGTGTCTCTGTTGTTTTGTCCTTTATTTTTTCTCCCTGCATCCCAACTTTGTGCTCTTTCACAAGAGATACACGTCTCTCCTTATGTGTCCTCATCTCCATACTTGTATTTATGATCTGAGAAGTGTGTCTTATGGGATCTGGACAGCCTGATGCCGCAGTACCTCCGCAGTGGGTCAGTCTGTTCGCTGTATGTATACATTAACCCAAAGTTCAGCCAGGAGTGAGGTGGGGGGATGGAGATGGCGATCACACATATGGTAAACAGACAATGTGGAGATGCAGAGGGACTTTCTCAGGGTAAGTGGGCGCTCACTCAGGTGTGTCTGTCCAACAAGCTAATTTCCTTGTTTTATAGCCGTCTGTGACAGCAACAGTTTTCTTGCTGCTCTATTTTGCTGACACAGAAAAAGTGGACCACAGGCCCTATAAATTACAGCTCTGCTATGGAATGAGAAATCTGAAAGAATAACCAGATAATCATATGTGTTTTTAATGAAAGGAACTATGAATCATCAGGGGTCTTGGTCAATTTTCAGGGAGTCAAAACAAGAGACACAATCAACTCAAACACATTTCAGTTTAAAAACCTCAAATGGCGACAGTTAACAACCAAGACGTCGTCCTGCTCTCATGTTTACAACCATATGTAACGTCCACGGCTTAACATGGAACCGCAGTGGCTGCAGTTAAAGTATCAACTTCATTGTGTGTGTGTGTGTGTGTGAAATAGCCTGCCAAAGCTGATGGGTCATTTCACTCCCCGAGGTTTTTCTTCTTGCCGGATTTGAGGATTTTTTTTGCACCCAGTTGTTCTCCAGTAGCGTTGATATCTGAACCTAATTGCAATAACGTTTTACTTAAATTACCCTGTCTAACTCGATCCGATCACTGGCCATGCTCCGGTTTGGTTAGAAATTGGCACAAGTGTAAATTCATATGTACATCTTTATGCGTGCCAGCAATTATGTGCATTTTATCAGCAGTTTAGTGGTCGATGTGGCTGTGACAGTGTGATAATGGGTGTTAAATAAGCGTTAATGGCCGCACAGGGGTGGACACACACCGTGACTTGGTGCCATTAAATTGAAACACTCGGTTTCTGTCAAGAACACTGTCGCTGCTGCCTCTGCTCGCTGTCTAACTGCCTCGGCCAGATGGAGGCACAGATCGGGGAGGGGAGGGGGGAGTGAGGGAGGGGGAAATGGAGGAGTATCCCAAAATATACTGCACATGTTGAAACTTTTTTTTTATCAGCAATCCATCTGTTTTTTTACATATTAGGCAAATGTTTGTGTGCCTCTGCATTCTTGTTGCAGAGTGCATGTGTGGGCTTCCATGTTAGCTCACCTCGCACGTGTGTTGCAATTCTCCTGCGTGAGCGTGTGTGTTCCTAGCTTTCTGCATACCAATCAACAGCCCATCTCCATTGCCAGCCTCTATAGGGACGTCTTATCTGCATATTTGCTGTTCCACTAAAGAATTATAATAAAATGAGTCCTAAGTGTATTTTGGGAGCCAGGAGAGTATATCACAGATGTCCAGTCAGCTCTGGTTACACATGGAATATCTGGGTTGAACATGTGGACAATCTATCAGCTCCACCATCTCTCTTTCCTACCATTCTCTCATTTTCTCTCTGGCTGCATTCAAATTCTTTTCTGCCATTTTTCTTTAGTTTTCTCTACTTTCTTTTTCTTACCTTTCCTTATACAGCTGGTCTTTCTGGACTGCCAGCGCACAATTGCAGTTATTTGCATACATTTAGAGCTGAGATGAGTTGGATCCTGAATGTGTTAAAAGCATCAGATGCGTGTGAATGTGATCGAGTGATTACGCGCACTTAAACACGTGTTTGTTTGTGTGATTATGTGTCTGGTACAAGATATTTGTCAGAAGCTGCAGCCTTGACACACATCAAGAAGACGGGCGTCTGTGGTTTTTACAAGACTGCAGAGAACACAAACGCTTACACACGCACACACAAACATACAGCCAGAGACATTTAGATGCATTAAAACATTTTTTATGGCGCTGTCACTGTTTTACTTGCTGTTAATACTTCTTAAATCCAGGCACAGAGGATGCACTTTTGGAACTGAGCTGGCCTTTCTTTGGTCTTGTTTATTTACTTGGAGTTTTTTCTCACGTCCATGTGGTTCTGATTGTGAGATCTGGAACAAGGACAAAGCCGAGGATGAGTAGAGCGAGTAAGGAGAGCAAGGCAGGAGGGAGTGTCAGAGAGACGGATGCGTACAGCCTGATTCTGATGAATGGAAACGCAAGAATTTAAGATATATGTGGAGTGCACATATGGTATCTAATATAATTCTTTCAGTGTCTTTCTGTCGTTTTAAATTTGACTATGTCGTGTCTCAATATTCTATTATTGCAAAACCATCTTGGCATGGGGTTCTGCCTCGAGCCCCATATGATTCCTTTTACGTTCTAAACAAAGAGTTTGGCTGTTTAAAGGGAGGATTAAACCAAAAAAGTATGTATACACAGCTATAACTGCCCAAATTGGGCCTTAAATAGGGAACTCATTTATAACCTGACCCAAATAAAGCTGCACCATCATAAAACATGTTGTTGAGAGTAACAGCCAACCCAGCCATACAAAGCACTTCTCTAATATAGTTTTAATTGGGAGAATTGGCTCAAGTTATCATCTACAAAGCAACCCAGCACACGGGCAGGAGAAAAATACTACTTCTGATCAGATTAGTTAGAACTTTGTTTTGTCAGAGGCGTCGAGATGGGAGGTCGCATTTCTGGCATGTAGATTATTTTTTTAAAGATCTGTCTATTTGCTGGTAGCCTTTTACAAAGGCGCATATGGATTTGTTAGATGTTTTAAATGTTTTTATGCAAGATGTTGAGTGATCCAAGCCCAACCATTGAAAACTCATTGACTTGTAGTGCTCTACAATGACGTATCCTGCACTCTGTTCAGTTTCTACATGACTTTTACATTACATTACTAGATATCTGCGATGTAGTTGCGAGCTCTGATCTGTCACTCTCTAAACATTCACTAATCCTTTTTGGTGTGCTGGTAGAAAAACATCTATATTAACTCACAGATAAACACATCTTTTCACTCCTCAGTCTTTTTATGGGAGAACAGAGGATCTTTAACCCTGACAGCTTAAAAAAAAATCCTGTCTGAAATTTACTAACTTTTTTACTGTCACTGTCTGTGTTTCTGTGCCAGCTTTCTCCCCTGAAGAGCCTAACGACTGTAATTCACAGAAAATCCTTCCTGTTTTATAGTTTTCCAATCGCACAGACGTGACTTTTGGAGAACATTTAGCACATTTAGGAAACAAGACTTGTTTTTTAACAAGCAGATGTCTAGGAAATTTTTTTCCTGGCACAGGATGTCCTATTGATTTATTTGTAGCAGGTTTTGATCCAATCAGACAGACGTGACAATTTGTCTGTCTGGTACACCAATAAATTTGTAGCACAGATCAGCTAACTTTATTTGGTCTAATTATCTCTGAACTTTTAAACTCCCTGTTTTCACATTGTGTCTCTGTTTCCTCCTCTATTGGGAAGACAGACAAGAGTAAATGGAGCGTGAGTACCAAGATGTTTATCTTTCCTGTCCAGGACTTTTTCTCTGTGTCTGTGTTTGTCTGTATGTGCAAGTTCACGTGTATTTTTATGCGCCCATGTGTTTGTGGACAAAGCAGGTGAAACATGGCATTACATGGATTCTTTGCCTGTTGGAGGTATATCGTGGATAGAAGGGGGTGACTGCAGGAGATCTGAAGGGGTAGGAGGGGTGTGGAAGCGCCGTGTATACCCCAAGCAAACAGGCCAGATAAGATCAGAGTGGAGGGAGCGCAGCTGGAAGCCTTCCTGAGCTGACCCCTTCCTCCGCCTCTCTCACATTCCTCCAAACCCCTCGCTGCCCTCTTTCTCCCCGTTCTCTCTGTCGCCCCGATTTACCTCCAAACATCTCTTTCCTGCTTCGACTCATCTTTTCACTCTCCACCCCCGTTCAGCAACTCGCTGCATCCATTATTCTTTATTTTTCAAACAATATCCTCATGTTTGGTGTTTCCTTACATCATTTTTCTCCTTCTGTGTGGTGTCTCCCCTCCTGTTCTTAACTTTACTGCCTCTTCTCCATCTTCCCTCTCCTCCTCCTCCTCCTCTCAGCAGGACCTCTGTAAAGTGGGGTCAGCCTGTAGCATGTAATGCTATGTCTTTACTCTGTTTCTCCCTTGCTCTTTGACCACGTTCATTAATACTAGCTTCTCTAAACTGACCGATTGCCTTTCATGTTTTCCCTTGGGTCATGTCCTAGACATGACAGTAGACCTAACATTTCAAAGTAAGGTTTCACCGCTGGGGCGTGTACGCTCTTTGTGTGAATTTACATGTGTGTGTCTGCGTGTTTAATGGGATCAAGACAAAGCAGAAATAGTTCAAAGCAGCTGTGCTTGTTATCTTTTGTGAGCTAATTTAATATCGTTGACTGGAGTCGTTATGGGTGGTGTGGCTCATCAGGAGTGAGAGGTAACTGAATTTCTTTTTTCTGCTGCAGAAATAGTTACAATAAGATGAAAATGTGTGAGGATGATGAAGAGGAGAAAAGGGATGCATATGAAACCCCTGCAATCTGTCATGTCTTGGAATGATTGTCATGTATATTTAGCTCAGTGGTGACACAAAGACAGCTGTTGTTGCCAGCTCACTTTTATTTTGGCCTAGCGTTGGTCCCCGCTGTCACTTTAACCAGACCCATATCTGTAAATAGTCTGTGCCGCTGACAGACTGTTGAGGCAGTTCACACGCTGCAGAACTGAGATATTATCTCGAGATATTAATGCAACCCAAATGAAGTGAACTCAATCTCGGGTTCAGTTTTAGATGTCTGCTGCAGGCCACACAAGCATCACTGGTGTCGTTTTTTGAGCCTCTTCTGTCCAATAATAATCCTCAGCCCATAACCTCACAACCCCTTGACCTTTTAGCAAGAGTGGAGTCCCATAATCTCTCCCCTTCAGTAAGCATTAAACCCCAAACAAGTCCTATTTAGTGTGTGCAAAACAGGACACACTAAATAGGACACACGCATAGACCCCCCCCCCCCCCTGTCCAACCCAGCCTCAGACCACTCCCCTTGTCCCTCTGGGGTTTGGACCTCTATCAGCACCCTGGCACTGTTCTCACACTAGAAGTGGATGACCGCTGAGGCGGATGGGTACTGTAATAAGCAGAAGAAAATACATCTGAGAGATGTTTGGAAATGGAAAACATTCTGCATAATGCATAAATAATATCAACAATGTAGCTGAAATTGTATCTTAAAATTACCATATCTATCCAAACCTGATGTATTGTTTCTATTGTTAAACCTAGAGAGAATCGGTGACTAATTGACAGCGTGTTTGTGTTCCATCCTCATTTTTTCTTATTACGTTTTATCACCAGAGGACATTCTGAGTAGGGTTCATTACATGTGCAGCAACAGGAAACACAAGTTTTGTGAAATATTTTGTGATTAAATCAGTTTGTTCCCTTTTTAACAATCTGATATTGTTTGTCAGAACTCCTGCAACACTTACTGTATGAAGAACAACTTTATTGTGAGACCAGTCTGTTTCAGCCTGAGGTCTTCATCTGTGTTATCAAACGAGACAACATGTTCTTTGTAACATTGTCTTGCAAGATGACCTCTGCACCTTTTTCGAGTAAGTGAACTGAGCCAAAGAATCTCTACTCTGCTTAAGTTAAAAATGGTTAAAGATAAATGTGCTATTGGTTATTTTATGTTGTTACACATTATTGGCTGTCCTGTTTAGGATTTGTCATGTAGAAGGAGGATGCAACAAACATCAATATAGAAAGAATGTGGACCAGGGCTATAGGTCTCTTTGAGGGGTAGGGGGTAACAGGGGGGGTGTAGCAAGAGAACCGGAGGGGGTTGAGGTTGGTGGTGGGGGGGTTAGGAGTTCCTCGACAGGCCTGATCTGTTCACTTAGGGGGTCAAATGGCCTTTCACAAAAAACGGATCAAATGACCTGGCTTTAATGCTCCTGAAGTTGTCCGTCTGTCTCCTTGTCATTCTTTCAGTCTGTTGGTCTGTTTACAGGTCTGCCAACTGTCAATCATCAGTCTCACACACACACACACACACACACACACACACACACACACACAATACGCCCTGGCAGTTCAGACCAGTATCTGACCCCAGGCGCTGATACCGGACTCGACTATTGTTAATGTTGAAGTTGGGGATGGAACTGAATCGAGTTAGTTGAAATCTTTTTGGACCTGTATTGGAGCCCCGAGGAGGACATCTAACCTGGTTACAGAGAGCATACAAACATGTTTCAACATAAGGACCAGTATAAACAAGTATATGAATATGTACACAAACGCAAAACTTTCATTCCGGCACATGCAGTACAGTACATATGCACATAAATGCATAGCCATGTAGCCATATGTGCATGTGATAGAACCAGAGACCCAGATTTTGGAGGCAACCCAACAAACCCATGAGGACTTTGACTTTATTCCAGCATGTCAAGCACACACACACACACACATTCACTAATTGTAAAAAAGCAACAGGAAAAAGAGGAAAAAGAATGGCGTCTTTCCTGATTCCATCTTCCCTCTTCTCCCCTGAGGGATGCAGAATGAGTCTATTGTTTTCTGTCCTCTTTCTCCTCATTCCAGCCTTCATTTATTCATCTTTTTTTTTTCACCCAACACAAATGTACTCTTCACATAGTTTGGATACCCTATATGATAGACATCGAGTGTGGAAAAGAAGGCCTGCTTCATGCGTAGGAGACCCACACCATGCCCCTCTCTCCTGCTGGTTGTGATTGTGCATGTGGTATTGGGCTCTTTAGTCTTGTGTACTGTGGTGTCACATTTGTGCTATGTGGTGTGGTGCTGCGGTAACATTGAAGAGGCGGAGGGCAGACAGGCTAAACAGGGCTTTTCTTTAAAGTGAATAAAAAGTCTTCAGTGTGAGTAAAACGCTGTTTTTCATTCACGTTTCTTTGACACACTCTGGCATACGCAGACATCTGTGCACGCTTGAGGTACACTGATGATCCTGTCTCCGATTAAATGTTTTGTGCAAGTGCAGCCCATGTGTGCAGGGTATGACGCTACCTATGCCTATGCAAGCGCACACGAACTCTGCAGACAGCTCCAAGAACGCATCAGTAACATACACTACGACCAAAAGAACCTGCATCTGGCTGTAATGAACAACAGTGCCTCCTCCACCAAGCAAGCAAAGGAGACGTTTACTAAATCTTTTTGAATGTCTAAAAGAAAAAACTTTCAGATGTGTTCATCAATAGAGGTATTGATAGATTCTTTACATGCACTGATGTGTAGTCAAAAAAATGTATGGCGGTTTTAACCATGCTAGAGGTGTTGCCGTAAGGATATCAATGTGAGTTGCTTGGTTGGGACTGAAATATCTCAATAACTACTGGATGGATTAAAAGGAAATTTGGTACACACTAAAAAAAATCAAATGACATTAATACTTTTACAGAGAGAGAGTGGTATTTTACTGTAATTTCTCTGTACAAAAATGAGAAAAAACTGTAATTTGTCATTATTGGCATACTTGAAATAACAGTTTGGTTGTTAATTTACATTTAACGTGCGTAATTATGTGTAGTTTTGTGTACAATTCTAAAAAACAGAAAAATGCTGTAAAAATCTATTTTCTATAAATGTACTTTTTTCTTACAGTACAGACATTCTTGGTCCCCATAGGATGAATCCAAATGTTTTTGGTGATTAATTGACTTCTTTCTGCACCACCACAACATTTGTGGTTTTGAGGGTGTCTTAACAAATATTGGCTGGATTGCCCTGAATCTGGTAGGTCGTCTTCAGAGTGAACTGACATAACTTTGGTGATCACTTGATTTTTATCATTATTGTACTCTCAGTTTATGACAAGTTTCATTCATATGCACATCAACCCTGAGGGTTAATGCAATACATCTGGCACTTGTCATACGTTTGCATCTGCTTAAATCAACATAACTCGACATAATTTCTCCAAACAATGTGCTCACATGCTGTCTCTCACTTTTTAAATTTCTAGAAAGTTTTTTTTTAACCATGTTCAATCCCAAAACTGCTGCTCTGACAGGTTTTTATTTCTTTATATTGATGTTTGAATTGATCTCAAACATAATCTTATTTTAAGATCCAGGGTCCAGCTTCAACCCCAGTTCTCGTTGATTTCTCAAATCCTTTGTTTGACTGCGCTCGGCAGAGCGGGGCTCAGCCAAAACCACCAGTGTCACTTTCAATTGACAGGATCTCAGTGTCGTTTGATTGGCGCTCTGGTCTTTTTGGACTGTGATTCAGTCAAGATGTTTCCACTGTGGAGGACTGTAACAGTATAATGCCATAATGACGTTGCCAGCACATTATTTGACTCCCGCACACCTGCAAACCAGTCATAGAGGGCTGGGATTCTCATTTGTTGAATCAAGGGACTTTTCTTTTACTGTCTGTTCACTTTGCTGTGTTATGTTTTTCATTTCAATTCATTTTCATTCATCAATTCTTTGTTCTGTTTAGTCTCTTTTCTTGTCTTCTCTTCTTCTCCTCTCTAAATAGAAATACAGATGTCAAGGTTATTTGCTCAGAGATGCGGGTATTAAAGAGGGACAGTAAAAATCTCAGACCACTGTAGAACATGATCCTCAATGTGCCGTTAACCATCAGCTGACCTGAGCTGATCTTTCTTTCCACCCTCCCTTCCAGTTGTTCCTCCATCTTTATCTATTCTCCTTTATTCACTCTTGTTCTCACTCTCTTAACCCTTCACTCTTGCTCAATCTTCATATCTTCCAACCCATCATCACCATTGTTTTTTTGTTTTTTTTTGTCTTTCCATCCTCTCCATGACCAACCAATTACAAAAACTGATGCTAAATCACAGTATAGCATTTTTGTTCTGTGTTGCTTAATATTTGTGGCACTGCAGAATGAAACTGTATTGTCCTTTGTGGAGAACCACAAACAGTAGAGGCCCCAAGCGATTTTAAACCAAACACTAAGAATGATTTGTAGACAGCTTAATCCAGTTCCGCTATTTACAGAGCAGGACTCGTTCTTTTCCACTCACTTACCCATCCATTGACCCAGGCTGACCTTAACGCCTTAGGAAGCATCTCTTTTTCCACTCATTTCCTCCACGGATCTCATTCAGTTGCCCCCGAGAGTATTTGGTGTCCACAAATCCCCCAGAACGTGGGCTCTCTCTCCCCCCATATAGCCCTCATGTGTCACCAGAGACACGCGTGTTAGCCTATTAGCACACTAAATAGCGCCCTTCACATTCCTCAGATTGTTTTTAATAAGCCGCTTGCTTTGGGAATCAGAGTTAAATAACAGTTAAATTTAGGCTTTCATTTAACTCTCTGTGTCTCAGATTCCTGCTATTGTCAGGCGCAACTGCGCTGGACAATGAGGGCTTTAAGGGATGTGTGTGTGACTGTGGTTTTAAAGTTAGAGCCCTGATGATAAAGTCCAGAGAACGGAGATGAGTAGAAGGATCATCACCTCAACTGAGAGAAAGATAGCTGGTAATAGATGTGTCGATGGATAGAGCAGTAGGATGTATAGATAGACAGAGTGATAGTCAGACGGAGGTGTGAAATGAAATCATCTGGTCCAGAGAGTTAGAAGGCCGATCCTGGGAAGGATCGATGGGTCGTGACCCTGACAGGTGTGGAGGATGGATGCCATCGCTGCAGCGTTCAAGAGGGACACATGAAGACAGCAGAGATAGGACAGAGTTGCCCACACTCAGGAAGAAGGAGCTGAAGGGGCGTTTACAACTAAACACTTCACCAATCCTGCTTCCTGGTCTGTGTGTGTGTGTGAGTGTGTGCTCACACTTCAAGGATCCTATATCAATGCCCACTTGTTAACCAAGTGCTTTTTAAAGGCCTCTTTCAAATTCAATTTTGAACTTACCCCTCTAATTTCATGTCAAGAGATATTTTTCTCGGCGAGCCAACACATCACTCAGTGAGTGTAATTTATCCGGTGTTTGCTCACTTCCATATATGGTATATTTGACTTATGTTAATGAGAGTTTCTCCTGCCAAACCAGAAGAACATAAATATACTTCAGAGCTGCACGTACGAGAATCACTTTCCTGTCAGTCTCGCGCTGAGACCAAGACTCCCGCTGCTTGTGGCCTTGTTTCATGCTGAATTAAACTGAAGCAGGCATTTTTAATTTCTCAGAAGTATTTGTTTAAGAAAACGAGTGTGTGGTCAGAAATAAAGACTAGAGCTGAAACCATTCATCTATAAATTGATTGTGTGGAAAAATAGCAAACATTTGTTTGTTGTAACTTCTCTTGTGAGCATTTGCTGGTTTATTAAACTGAATATCTTTGGGGTTTTGGACTGATTCTCAGACAAAACAAGAAATTTAAAGACACCGCATTGGCCTTTAGGAAATTAATATTAAGCGATAATGAAAATAATCTTTATTTGTAGCCTTCAAGGTTGGGTAAAATATTCTAGCTATTGAGAATTTAATCCACTTTTTATTCATATCATCAAATATCACAGCCCTCTAGCTCGCCTCCTCTCTGGTGGTTATGCACAGCCTTGGCTCCGTAAATAAGAAACAAACACTGTCTCACGCAGAGAAACACAACACTAACTTGCTATTCCAGCCTGGATTTGTGTCAAGTAACTTACTTTCTAGTTTGCCAAGATATGCTGTTGTTGTGATGTTAGCCAGGGGTTAAATTTGGGATTCGTTATGTGGTGGAGGCCTCTGTGGTTTCACGTGGCAAACCCATGTGTGTGCGCAGACAACAAAATCTGATTGATATCGTTTGTCAAACTGTAAATAAAATATAACAAGGTGAGACAATCCACTGCTCTGAACACTTAAAGGCTAATCCAAAACATTCTAGATATTTATGGCAGTCTGTAAAACTACAACTGATGATAATAAAATCTTTGTGTGAGTGCACTCTCCTGTGAAGGTTTGCTGCCTGGTAATTAGTCACAGGATTATACATTTTCCAATATGAAATACTGTTTCTACTATGTGTTAGCTGAACACTTGATGGTTATTATTTACTGAGAGATGTGCATTCATGTTGCCCAGTATGCCCAGCTAATCAACATTTTAAATTAATTATTTAATCAATAGTCAGTGTCAATACAAGCAGCTTATATAGTGAGTGAATAGGGCCACTCAGCGCTCCATGATGACAGAAGAATGTAGACTTATGTGCTCAATTTAACTTCTCAGCTAGTTACTGATGAAGAAAATACACATTTGGTCTAGTGAAGACTTGATAATCAAATAATCAAGTGACGTCAAGAAACAGCTTCCAGCCCCCGACTGTTTCTCGGCCTTGATCTTCTGACATGTCAAATGCGTGTCCTTCTTGTCTCCTGACCTTTTGTCTATTTGACTTGACCTTCAGGACTTCACGCAAACCCTCCCACCCACGCCTGCTTTCTACCTACCATAAAGTGCCTTCCTTTCCCTTAGCTTTTGTTCCATACCTGTTTGATCACGACTGTTTTACTGTATAAAAGTGCTCCATTTCAACTGCTCTGGGTCACTGACTCAAACTCACACTGCTACAGCAAACCTCTGAACTGGATTCAAATTACTTTGACATTAGATATCATCAGGAGAGTTATGAGTATCGCTCTCTGGAGCTAGTGTGCTGGCTCTGGGAAACCGATTGTCAGTACAGCTAATTACAATGAATAAGAGGGAAGAGAAAAAAGGTCACATTAGGTGCCATCTGATTGGCGTATGATGGCTTTGAGTGAAGCATCAAGTCGTGGTTGGAGTTTGGTTAGTGGTGGTTCATGTGTGGTTGTGGGTAATTGTTAGTGTGTGTGTGTGCGTGTGGTGGAGAGGATCTGGCAAATCTTCACTGACGGAGGACAGGATGCCAGGCACCATCGGGAATGTTGGGAATGCTGGATGCCCTTTTGCAGTGACCTGTGTTTGTCGTGTGTGTGTGTGCGCGTGTGTGTGTGCGCGTGTGTGTGTGTGTTTATGGGTGAAAATGTGAGAGATAAGTGAGAGACATAAGGGAGTGAGCAAGTGGCCTTGAAGAGTTTATAAGGTCTCCCGTATAAACACAGTGACCCTGGTCTGATGCTCTGTACCTACTAACAGCCGAGCTAAATGGACTAATACATTTTCCATGCCTGCCATTGCAAATAGACTCTGATTATATGGAGCTTGTTTCATTTAAAAGGCATGTAACCTCTTATGCTTGGGGTTTAACGTGGAAGTATTTCTAGATTTCATTAAAATTCTCACTCTATATTTGGTTCTTTTGTCTGTGAGCTGTCTAATTAAAACAATTCTCAGGAAATCAGGATCAGCTTTTAACACTGACATTTGCGGTATGAAATAGAGAACAGATGTTTTCGGGCTAATTAAGTCAAATATTTATTTCTTTGACATTCTTATTCGTCTTCTTTAGTTGCGTTTAGCCAACCTTTTATAGTCTAATAGTTAAAAGAAACAAACTTCAAAGCAGTCAGTGAGTGGAAGTAAAGAGCTACCATGTTTGCGATCGTCCCTGTGACTTTTCAGGGAGCTGTGTTGTGGTCATTTTTCTTCATGATAAGTCTATCTGTTATTTATGCCCTTGGCATGGCGAATCCAGCCTTGTGTTTAGCATCCGTCATGCTCTTATCAGAACTGTTGGGGGGTAAGGCTTCCTGGTCGATCGGGTGCCCCTGCTAAGTGGACACCCCCAATTTGTTAAACAGACAGCCCAGAAAAAGCCAATTTTACTCTCAAAGGACCACAGAGGGATAAATGTTGGCTGTGACACATAGATCACTTTTAGAGACACTAAAGCTCAGGAGTGTCTTGCGGCAGAGGAATGAAGGCCATGTTTGGAGGAGAGTGGAATGCCTTGGCCCGTTGTCGTCCCACTGGTCCGGTGATGGTGGTGTCAGGTTGACTGTGATCCTGAGTTGCATTCCCAACGTCCCCTCCCTACAAACATAACACCAACCAGCCCAGTAGTGGGGCTGGATCATGGCATCCAACCCACCAGCCATTATTGTCTCACCTACTTCTTGTCTATCATATAGGGGGAGGCATGCTAATCCTTCTGTCCACTGCAACAGACATCAGATGTCAGAGGATGTCACCAGATGTCAAGATGGGAAGGACACAGTCACCTTGTCCGAATGGGACGTGGTGTTTTCATACAAATGGACAAACAGTCGGACAGAACACAGACACAGGATTCAGCCTTGACCGTTGAAACAAAGCCCACCGGAAGAAGCTTGGCATATTTTAGGCTTACTATTATAGTCCTCTTACACAAAGCGTATTTTTAATGTGACCATAGCCTTAAACATGCATGCATATGCATCTGAGCACACACACATACACACAAGCTATTCTTGTCTGACCAGTCATCTGAAAAAGTGCCGAGCTGGTTATGTTACATTGGGAAGGGCCGCGGAGGATTTGGAGGGCACATTCTGGAGCTGGATAACCTCTCAGCCAGTTTAATGGCACTGTCATTGTTGTTGGCTCTGTGCTATGCTGCTGACTGCACAACTCCTAATAAACTTAAACTTCCCCATTATGGGAATAATTGTTCTGGTTAGGTGGAATGTCGGCTCAGACTGTGTGTGGCCACATCGCCTGCCTGCAATGTGGCTCTAAATGCTTAGCTTCCCTCGGGGAGGTTTGCGTTGCTGTTGCTTTACTTTGCCTGCACATACACTGACCCTCGCGGCTGCTTGCTGAGTTAAGAGCTCCACTTTTGTTAGAGATTCAGTTTGAATGACTTTTTCAAAATGGAGTAATAATGTGATAGCAATTACAATCAGCCTCTTATGAGTTGCGGCGTGGGACACTAATGAAGAGAATAAGTATAGGAAGAATTGCAGATTAATTGTGTCATTTTAAATTGGTTAAAACACACACAAACTACTCTGCAAGTTATCACCATGCTGACAGGACGATGTCTCCACTGTCATTGTTTAGACACATAGCCAACGGAAAAACCATTGAATTACGAGCCAGTGTGGTTTGTACTCCCAAACTTTATAAAGTCCTGTGTCAACACGTCCCCCTTTTCCAAATTCCACTCAAAAGCCTCAGGAATCCTCCCCACTGTATTGCCCATTGCCTCTGACAGAACCGTTTCATTGTGAGAATCGGGCCCATAAAGCCTGTTTGGACTCAACTTACTGTAGCGAGCAGTTGTGGTCCATCAGATAAAGAGAACGGAGAAAGATGAGGCTCCTCTAAAAGTCTAATGTCGACTACATGACATCAATAGATCATTGTCGTTTTCTATGGTTGAAAAAGGGGAACAGATGTGCATTTTAGCATAATAGCTATAAGTGGTGATATTCGATATCTTTCTTATTGTCCAATAATCCCATGAAAAACCAAAACCAACAATGAACCAATCCTTGTAACAAGTATATTGTCTGTGAAGCCATAGAGCTCCTTTGCTGTTTGAAAAACTGTTAAAAACACATCAATCCGCTACACGAGATGACATGTTCCTTTATTCCAATAAACGTGGATAAAATGTGGATTCATCCGCGGATGAAAATAGTCCCCAGTAAATCCAACATTTTTTTGTTTGTGTAACGTTTGATGGACACTACAATGCCCTGCTGTTAGAAAATTATTTTTTTAAAACAATGAAAGTCTTTTTGAACAATGAAATTTGTGACCTGTTTTTAAAGATTTACATCTCAGAAGAAACAAATGGGCTTTGGGTTATTCAGACAGACAAGGTTAACAAGTCTGCGAGTATTGAGAGAAGACTAACACATTGCTGTTTTTGTCTTTTCAGAGAATATGTTGACAGTTAAAAACACAGGCTTTGTCAGGCCTGTCTTTTAGTTGTTTTTTTGCCTTACTTAATAGATACTACTATAGACTGCAGTGCAGAAAATTAAGTCTCTTTCTGCGGAAATCCCAAATCATTATCTCCATGTGGCCTGGCATGTTGCAGCAAAGTGTGCAGAGTGTGTTTGGCGTGCAGTCATTCTCTGATACCTATCACCGTGATTAGAAGTGTCATTAGTTCCAGCTCTGCCAGCTCCAGCAGAGCCTGAAAAAACATGTTTATCTATGGACACATGAAGTATAAGAACACACGTAACACACACACACACACGCACACACCCTTAGGTACATTCAAGCGTGAAAATGTCTGTGTCACGCAAACAGATGGGCGATCACAGACCTTTCCACTCTCACTCTCTGTGTTTGCTGTTCTGTTTGTTTGTGTGTAGACTTGTCCCTGCGTTGCTATGTGTGTGTCTGTGTGTGTGTGTGTGTGGCATCTTTGCCACATGTTTACAATTACAAGGGTCTAATAGAGGATTTAAAGCACATTAATTTGAAGAGTTTGCTATAGGATTCAGCGTTTACATTTATCTTTGTGAATGAACGTAAGTGCTGTGAACTGGGTGGCGTGGCTTCCAGGTTAGGTTTGTGTACTTTTTGCTGGATAAGCAGATGTTGGTGTGTAAACACTCCTTCTTTTCCAGATGGGACATCAAATGGACCTCTCAATGACCGAGAAGGAAGACGTGTCCTTGAGTGCTTTTAATAGAGGATTTATGGATGCAGACTGTGTATGACATCTCATTTTGTCTTCAAAGATCTTCCCACGCTTTGGGATCAGACTCTTGCGTTAGTGTATCTCGTGTAAAAAAGTTAAATGGATTGTTATTTTTCCATGTGTATATATTTAACTAATATCCCGTCTAATTGTTTCATTCATATGCTATAATGCTCGTATTCTCCCAGAGTTGATCCAATGCTTTTGAGCCTCTCACGAGATGTTTTTATGTAATGTTTGCAGGAGACTCCATGTACTCAGATTGTAATGTCTCTGTATGTAGAGGAATGTGTTTGAAGAGTTGGTAGGAGTATGCTGCCCTCTACCCCTCTCTCTCCTTCATGCTGTCTGAAGTGCGTTGCCCTTGCCCCTCCTGTGCTGCCCCTCCACCCTTTTCCTCTCCCTGCATCGGACCTCCCCTCGTGCCCTCTGCTCCCTGGACGTCTGCGCTCCCAACCCTTACCTCCTTCACTCCCGTAGTCCCTCCATTCTTATCATTCCCATCCTTCCACCCTCAACCCCGAGTCTTCCTTGCCCTCCACCCGCCCTCCTCCATCTTCACCTGGTGTCTGTGCTGCAGATGTCTCATTATCGACAGGTCTACTGGGAGTTTAAACCCCCACTATCACTCGCTGTGCCCCTTCAGCTTCCACGATCTGGAGCTTGATGCCGGGGTAGTGGAATGTGTCCAAGGCTGGAGGTCTACTCTGTGACGAACAGTCAAACACACATACACAACCTGCGTTTTCTGTGGGAAGGAAACAGCAATATTATGGTGTGAGGACAGATGGCTGCCAGTTCTCATCATTTTCTCAATAGCTTGACATCATATGAGGCCTGTGGGAATAGCCACAGAGCAAGGTGTATGTATGTGAGAGGTGCATGTGTGTGTGGAGAGGGTAGAGGTTGGATCCCTGCGGTGCAGTTTATAGTACCTCAGTTATTAGATTAGTGAAACATAAACGAAGGGCTGTCATTGCAAATGCTGATTAACAGGGATTTAGGATGTATTATGTTCCTGCATGATCAACAAATTCTTAAGGCTCAGTGCTAATCTTCTTCAAGAGTCATTTAATTTCTTTTTCTAAGTGTTCCTCCTCTTCGTTGCCTTCGTAGCCATGTGTCGAGTTATAATTGGTCCGTGATGTTGAGCTGGTAGAACTCGGATGACCTTCGGGCTTGGTCCCCGAGTGAAAGTTCAATACCAGGAATGGAAACATCACTCTTCTGCTTGGGCCACACAGACTGTCCCATAGACAAACACAGCCAACCAGCAGCGCCACTAGAAACAGCGAACGACAAGAGGCTTTGGTTTTGAGTCATTCGATTGAGAAATGGAAGCAGCAAGTTGCAACACACTTCTTTCTAGGAGCGGTATTGAAGTAATCTACAGATATCATTCAACCTTGTTTGACAGAATGAGACGTTCCCCCTCATCAGTCCAGATGTCCCTCTTGCGAGAAACTCTGTAAAGGAGCGTGAGAGTAGTAATGGGCAACACCCAAGTTGCTCTGCTCAGAGTTAAATGTAGATGCTTTTAATCTCTCTTACATAAGCACATTAGCCAGGAGAGGCTCATGTGTGGGTAGTTTACACCAAAGTGGCAGTTGTGCGCTGGCTGACAGCTGCCCCAAAGTCTCATTGCCCTACCTCAGCGCTGATCCTAAATGTGGCCGATTCTTAGTGAATAAATAATATTAATAAAAATCTCACTGAAGTTGTGTGCATTTAATCTTTGTATACTGCTCTGACTATAATCGCTTCCCACACTTTGGCCTTGCCGCGAGCAGACAGCAAGACGACAACCCCCCAGCGCTGATGGATAAATTCTTCTTCTTCTTTTGCAACCCTTCACTCCATCTTCATTTTCCCCAGAGGGAGAGACCAGAGCGGGTTTGAGCCAATCTGCTCGGAGTCGGACATGTAGGGTTTCCTGGTGGGTGATAAGTGATGGGGCAGGGCCCGCGTGGTCAGGGTCCGCGGGGAACAACCCTGGAGAGACCCAGAGAGGTCAGAGGGCATGTCAGAGGTCATGTGTGAGGAAGATGAAGAGAGACTGGATCTAGCTCCTCAAGGTACCACAACACAGATGGCGATAATGATGGGGTAATAAGAGAGGGAGCTGGTGTTGTCGTGGTGCAGGCCAAGGCATGGGAACTACTACTACGGAGATATTCTGAAAGTGTGTGTGTGTGTAAGTGACACCTTTAAACTAGCCCTTCCACACTAACGAAGTACTCTGTGAGCTCAAACACCCGACTAAAAGCATAATAATCAGAGAGGAAAGCTGTCCAACCGGGGGCAATTAAGAGGTTTGTTTTCTGAATTCCTGTTTGAAGCAGCTGACATGCTGCCCATTAATCTTTCATGGAGCTCGAGGCAGAAAATCCACATTACGTTACAGATAGGTGCACATATTTGGGCAAGCTATTTATTTACCATGAAATTCCAACTACAGGGTCGTTAGCTCATATTATAATTTGTGTCATATATGCTTTTCTGTTATGCTCCGAACTTCCCTTAATGTGGTCTCAGTTAGCAGATGGCAGGTGTGACTAATTAGGATGTGTGTATATAACTGTGTGTGTGAGAGAGAGAGAGCGAAAGTGAGGTCTGAGATGAGAGGGGTGTGTGTGTGTGTGAACGTCTGGATGCATGTTTGTACTCATGACTGATTGTGCAAGGCTTTTAGCGTGTGTATGTATTCGCGGAGGATCACAGGACCGGACTTCAGATGTGGGATGACCCCTCTGACTGAGGTCCTGCAGGCCCCTGGAGGCCAGCCGCTGAAGTGGGTGCCTGCTGTCTCAGTGGGTGCTCTCTGTAACAGCGTCCTGTTGGTCCACACTAACTCTGTCAGCTGCAGTAATGAGATTTTTAAAGAGGATTATAAAACGTGTTATTTTCAAGGAGATACAATCTGAGTTGAGTTAAACTCAGGAAGCGGCACAAAACAAGCGAACTTAAACGCTTTCACAGTCTGTTAGTCACATCATCAAGCTCTGGTGTGTCTCTCTCTTTCAGTTTCAGCATGTTAGGTTAATTACCATCCCGCTTGGCTCCTCTACGTAATAAAATTTAAATCTCTCTGCAGATGAGCATTTCCTGTTTGGCAGGAAATGGGCTTTAGAGATAAGGCCTGTTTGCATAAAGATGGTAGAAAGAGGAGTACAGTGTCTAATTATTTGCAGGGAGAAGGCGAGTCAGGTCAGAGCTTGTTTCTACTCGAGGGTAAAGTCCTTGTCCTGATAGTGCTTCGGTTATCTTTATACCAATCCTTTGATTCAGTTGATGTATTTGATGTACTCTTATCACGGATGTCAGCCTGAGGACAGTTCCCATGCACTTGGCATGGCATGAGAATCATTATGGAGTCCAAATGTGCTGATTTATTGAGATGCTATCATGCATGTAACCAATGTTTCTTAGATGTGATACAGGCATAGAATTTACCACAACAGACAGAGGAGGAGGTATTCGGGACAACGCTTTTAGTATGTTGGAGATTAGAGATTACAAGTTAGAGGAATAGCTGAACATTGTGGGAAATATTTCACTTTCTTGGCAAGAGTTAGATGAGAAGATTGATACCAATCTCATATTTGCCCATTAAATATGAAGCTTGGGGATGGTTAGCTTAGCTTAGCATAAAGACTTGAGGCAGGGGGAAACAGCTAACCTGGATGTGTCCGAATATAACAAAATCTACCACTAACTCATGCAAACTTATTAAAACATCTTGTTTATTTATACATATTTATAGTTGCAGTTTTAAAGGGTATATGCTGGATTAAGTTGTTGATTGGCTAGCTTTTTCCCCGTTTCCAGTCTTTATTCAAAGCTAAGCTAACCATTTGTATCGTGCAGAAGATATCAATCTTTTTATCTCAGCAAAAGAGTGAATCAGAGTATTTTCCAAAATGTTTGACGTCCCCTTTAAAGAAACATAAGCAATGCACTGTTTTGATTCAGTTAGCTAGTAAATAATCTCGTGACGTTGACGAGCTGTTATCACCTTCCCAGTTAGAAACCAATCCTTACTCCTCAGTTATCCCCTCATGAAAAACCACAGCAGCAGCCTCCATCCAGCCATCCATGTATTAGCACGGGCTCAACTTCCAAAGACTGGTTGCTTTTCAAAGACGGACTTTGCTTGCATATGATAATGTGTAGCCTTGGTTATTGTGTCAGATGAGACGTGTTTTGGGGGCCGCGGAGATGTCTATGTTAGATAGGGTTTGGTAGGAACACGCCGCTTTCTGTTTCAGAGTGAGGTCGTCTGTGTTGGTCTGTGTTTCTGGGTCAGGTAATGAGCTGAGGGGGGCTCACGTGTGTCACTTCAAACAGATTTTATGCTGTTATTGGAACCTCATGGCTCAGTTACATTTTCAGCATTCTTGCTTTCAGCATTTTATATTTTATCTCCATCTCTGAAATTCCAGATGCCAAGAGCTACCAGTGTATATTAGTGATACTTTTTCAAATGCACTTCAATATGTCTACAGACAATTTAAAAGAGGGCTGCCCTGTCATCCAGTGGCACAGCAGAAATGAAAACACATCAGCGTTTAGGGGTCAGAGATTGGCTCTGGCTTTCCTCAACCTGTCTTTGAAATACAGGAGCCTGAATGTGTTGAAATCTCAACACTTATGAGCAACATATGGTTTTATCCAGAGTTAAGGTATATGGTGGTTTGTTGATGTATTTCATCGTTAATAAATGTGGAAGATTTTGTTTTCCCTTGTTAGGATTTGGATGATGGTGACGATCCCCGACATCAGATCTGTTTGTTCATCTTGTCTTGAAGTAAAATCCACAATCTACAATCCAATCCAACAGGATGGCCAAATTAGCATAAAAACATTTAGATTACATTTACTTTTAGTCATCTAGCTGATGCTTTTATTCAAAGCTACTTACAAAAAAGCAAAACAATGAAGGTACAGTGCGAGAAGGACATGTTAGTGCAGCAATACTTGCATAGACTCAAGTGTTAGTTGCAGAAGGGGGATAGATTAAGCATGTCCAGTTGTTGGTAGTGCCAGGAGAAGAGGTACTCTCTGAAGAGCTGGGACTCCGAGGAGTTTTTTAACGGTAGAGATTGACGCCCCTCCCTGATCTGGTAGAGACTGGTATCGCATGCCACCAACGGGAAACAACAGACGAGAAAAGTTTTGATTGCCCTGAGCGAACGGATGGCAGAGCCAGTCATCGGTCGGGAGGTAACACATGCCTGTATAAGGGCATTCAAGATGCATCTTCATAATTTCTTGAGCATGTCACTATCAGGTTAAATTTTGACACACAATTTGTCCCATGGCAAGATATCACAAAAGCTGACAGCTTCAAAGTGGATACAACTTCACAAATCATTAAATCAAAATTTTACCTTCAGTTTTTCACTTTGTACAGAACAGAACTTCTTAACCCTCACATTGTGCATCGTGTGAGTCATCATTTGAGGGTATTACTTATAAATATGAAGTGATTAATTGTTTTGTTTATAAACTATGGAAATGCCATCATAATTTTCCGCAGCCATGGATTATATCTTCTGATTGATTGTTTTGTCTGACAAAGTACATTAAAATCATTTACATTTTGCCAGTTTCTATTCCCCCGCCTCGTTGGCTTCTTAAGTGAAATAAATCTACCGTACAAACGCTTGTATATCTCTTATCTGGGATGTCAGTCAGGCTCCAGGTCCCCCATGGGAGTGTGTGCACTGGATGCCGTTAGGTCAAAGGTCTGGCATTACTGTAGCAGTTTATCACAGAGTTAGCAGTGATAACACTCAGTAGCATGATTGATCACAAGGCCTTAAACTTGCCCAACTTCACCACAGAGCTATGTACCCAACCACAGAATCAAACACCTCGAACCGCAGGATCAGAGGTGACCTGATTGGCTGAGGGAGACTTCTGGCAATACTTATACTTCTTCTGTGGTCTTCGGAGCTTACACTGTTGTGGGAATGATTCGGAGACTGGAGTGATGTCTTTAAACTGTGTACAGATCCTGTTTGTCCTAATTCAAACACATGAGATATTATAAATGTTTGTGTCCGCTCTGTTTTTAGTGGCAGATTTGCATTATACAATCTTACCTAACACACACACACATTTGATTTCCTAGGGGCACTATTGCTCACACACATATACAAACAGTCAATGTGCTTTCTAGAGAACACTGTGCGAGTCAGGCAATATTCCTGCCGTTGCGTGGGTTCATACCTGTCGTAGTTTATAGAAATAGAGTGCAGGTGAGTACATGGAAGAAAGTTTTCCTGTCTGTGCATGCTGATGTGTTTAACTTGACAGGAAGTCTATGAAATTAGATCCAGTATGAAATAAATCATGAAATACAAATCACATGTTTTAATATTTACTAAACTTTCTTATAAAGCAGACCATGCATTTTGAAGAATAAATATACATTCAATAATTATTTAACTTCCTTCCAGACTTATTGCACATTTTTATTGCAGTTTAGTCATGAAATGCTTTGTTATACGCATCGCGGTGATCATACAAACTTGCATTCACAAAGCTCCATCATACAAAAGTTGCGAGTTATCTGCCTGCAAGATGGAAAATAAATCTAAAGTTTGATGTGATGTTTTCAACAATAACTAGCAGCTGTATGAAATATGGGATGTGATGGTCTAATACACAGAAAGCCACAAAAAAACGGTCTGTCCCAGTACTTTGGCTTGTTGTACTCACCACTGGGTGGTTCCTCTACTGCAGCTGGGACTGTCTTGCTCAAGGCCATTAACGTGGTAGCTTTTCAGTTTGGAAAGAATACTTCTCTTTCACTTTCCTGCTCCAAATCTTTGCTTCCTGTCCAACTAACCTCTAGGCAACCATCACCCTCTGTAATTATGGGCTAATCAATCGTATTTATTGCCTGGTATGGAACAAAACCGTAGACAGATAACTGTTTCCTATGTGCTGACATGGAGATAGAACCTCAAACCTCTCTCCACAGCCCCTTTCATAAAAGTCTTCCAATGTTGAATACGCCCGACAAACTTCCTGTTTTAGAGAAACTGACATGAACGGTAAATGTCTTCCTGCAGGGGGTTGCTAGCTCTGAATTGTTGTATGACTGTTCAAGAATGTATTTGTGTTCAGGTTACATGAGAAGAGATCAGATAAAGTCAGAGGGTAATGCAATGTCATGCTACTTAAAAAGCCAGGTGGAGGCAAAGCCAGTGTGTTCATGACATTCGTGTTGTTCCTGCTTTGTATTAATTTTACCCGTAACTTTGTATTGTGTTTGGCATTTGTTTTTGGCTTTTCTGTTTTTACCCCACAGTGCAAGGCACTTTCTAGACTCTTCTCTCTCTCTCGCCTTTAATTCTAACTCTCTTATAGCATCAGCTGCCCTCTTTATTGTAAATAAAACCCTCTTTGGGAGTTACTTTGTAAAAATGTACAGAGTTTGGACCATGGCCAATGCATCACTGTAAAAACATAATCAGATATACCTTGAAATCAAATCTCTTTGCAATAATCCTGTCCAACCTGCGAGCACACAACTGAGCATCTCTACGGATCTCAGTGCTGTACAGCTGACGGCTGTGCTGAGGTCTGTTTAGTGACCTGACTGATGAGGTTCAGTCAGGATGCTTGTTAATAAAACTACACCGGCTCCCACTGTGAGCCCCGGCAACACTCTGGGAGAAAATCCAAATGTTCCATTGTTTTCTTTTTTCTTCGTTTCTACGATGCTCTCATTAAATTGTGTGCGTTTGCGGTGAGTGTCTAGCTCCGTGCGTGTTAGTGCGTGTGTTTGCACAACATGTGAGTGTGTTAATCCTTCTTGTGAGGCTCAGTGTCTCAGTCACGAGCTGAAATGGGATGTAAATTTATGAATACTTTATGTTGAATAGCTGACAGTGTGCTCGGAGGATAGACTTTTTGTTTTAGTTGGAGCATCACGCTGACCCTCGTTCCACTCCCACAGCCTCGTCCCTCACGATGACTTTCACCCATGCACATGTGACCCACAGTTTTTTGTTGTTTTTTTTTGGTTGCTGTTATCAATACCAGCATGAGATAACACTTTTGAGTGAGGAGGATGTTTGACTTTAAGAGTCATGCTTGCTATTTCTGAGTATTTTTTCAAAACATCAAGTTCTGACCCTCCAAAGGAATTCCTTTACAAAACAGACAAAGTCTTGGCTGACTGCTTCCCAGTCTGAGCTGAGGAGGTTATTAACCAGGCCAGTGCCTTACAGTGATGACTTCATTACAAGAAGACAAAACCCAGCTGAGCCTGAGGGTCTTACAGGTGAAGGCTCTCATGGGGTTAAGCTGCACTTTCAAGGAACATCTACTGGTTTGAAAACCAGGGTCTTACAGTCTTCCTGCCCCCTGCTGTCTTATTCCTGTGCAGTTGATCTGAAGTCATCTCTTCTACAAACACACACACACAGTGTTAACTCTTAACGCCGTCTAGCTGAATAGATATGAATTTGGGCTTATTCTTATCTGGATGCTCATTTCCTGCTTCTCACACATCGCTGCCCAGCCCTTAAACACACACGCACACTCACAGCAGGCTGGATGGTTGGGGGGGAGTGAGATTAAGACGTAGAGGTTAAAGGTTACTTAGTTCCTACCTCCCTTTGATTCTGGGTCAGCATGGTGTGCAACTATGTGCACCCTTGCGTATGTGCCCGTGTGAGCATGTGCGTTAAAGGTGGACAAAGCAGGGCCTGTGTCCACAAGCATACAGCTGCGAGGGCCACATTGTGTTGATGAGGTCTTAATCAGAGCGCTTACAGCTGGGGTTAGAAGGTCGGCGGGTGACGCTAGGTTTTGATTGGGCCCCTGGGAACCTGACAGAGCCCGGGGGCATGAAGGCAGGGTGGCAGCGGAGGGCCACTGCACCGTGACACGGCTGATTTCTCTCGGTCAGCGCACCCAGCCTGCTTTTTTGCACATGGACACACATTTGATTGTCTACCACACACAGACAACAGCTAGAGGTTTGTTATTATAAGGCAGGAAGAGCCTACTGTGCGGGCTAAACCAGTTCTTGCTCTCCAACCATCATCTCTTATACTTTAAAACCTTTAAACCACCAGGCTGACTTCTTTTCTCATTCTACAGAGTGTAAGATCACTTTGAGCAGAAAGACGGCTATCAATCAGCTGAATGTTGTTATAAATGAAAGAATAAAGACAGGAATGCTTTATTGAGTTTTTATAGGGAGTCCCTCTCCTTAATGTGCACTGCTTGATCTCATGCCAAGCGTCTGGAGGCAGGGATGACTCACGTGGTTGTAGATTTTAGAGGACTCTTTGGAAAGGAGTGAGATATCTGCGTGCATGTTTTGTGTATTTGTCATGGTCGGAAATGTTTTTTTAAAATGCCCTTGAAATTTTAGAATTGCCTGACCTTAAAATCAATCAAAACCTGCTACTGGAAATTTGGACCACAGCTTTCCCGGCCACATTTATTTACTTTTGAATTCAAAAGTGCAAGAACTTTCCCCCGCGGGCCACTGAAGGTGATTTGTGACTGCAGTCTTTTTCCTGTGTGTTCTGGGAGAGAAAAATTAAGCGGTTCTTGACCAGACTACTGTACGTACATACGCCGCCTGGAGCGGTTGAAAATGTTGGCAACATGCCATCAGAAGTGGGAGAAAATAGTAACCGCATACAAACATTTCATCAACAGAATATAAGACAATGAATATGGTAGAAAGCAGCATCTAAGGGCTAGAATATATCAAACTCTTCTGTAAGGCCAGCAGCATTTTCCAATCAATTACAAGGTGCAATTTGAATATTTATTTGTTTATATACAAATATACAAATTAAAAGTTCAATAAGATGCATCTGAAAATGATCCAATTGCTCCACAAGTTGTGCAGCCTCGATTTGTTTGCCATCTGTCACCAAGAGGAACAGTTTCAGTAAACTGTGTGGTCACATTCAGATTTCCAGTGAACATCTTGTTGTCCTTCAGTATAAAGAATACCTTAGTGATGTGCTAATGGTCATGTCTGGCTTCAAAGCAGACACCCCCTCTTTTTTTTTTTTTTTTTTTTTTACTAAGCTCTTAAAGGTTGGTAAAGATAACTTTAAAGAGAAATATGAAAGAAGTAAAGGTGAAGCCGAGGTCACTGCAGAGTGGTTCTTCTGGTTTTCCTCCATTCAGCTGACTTTGACGGGGAGGACGGCTGCAGTCAGAGCCAGTCAGTTTTCCTTGAAACCCATTAAGTGTAACATGTACTTATGTTCTGAATAGATATATGCCCATACACCTTTCATACACTGACATGCCCAAATCCTGTCGCATATATCATGTATTTCTTCTGATATACTGTACTAGAGCTGCATCACATTTTTGGTGATGAAGAACATCTGTCTTGTCTCAGGCGGCAGATGCTCTGCAGCGCTCTGACCTTTTCTCAGGATCACTTCAAATTAGAGGCCTTTTTTTTTTTGTAAATGGGGCGATATGTTTGAGTGTTTATTTTCTACCCAATGTTTGCAAGCTTTTGTTTATTCAAGCCCGGTCCAAAGTCTTCCTCGATGGCTCCTTGAGGATAAATAGGTGGGCAGCGTGGTGATAGATCAGCGAGCGAGGATGAGAGGATGGCGACGCGCCGCGCTGCCAGGAGAGATGCATCCTGTGGTTAGCCGCTGGACATCTTCTTTTACTTTAATGGACTCAGCTGTTGGGACGATGAGGTTGTACATACAACATACTCTCTGTACTCCTTTCATATTTTCCCATGACTCAACAGTTAAAATTCCTTCACCCAGCTTGCTCTTCCATTACCTCTTTCTTTCTCTCGTATACGATACGCTTTCTGTTGCTTTGTCAGTTGATGCATCTGATGATCCTTATTTGCCTGCCACAGGAATGCACACCAAGACCTCCTAAGCATTAGCTGTCCACATGAAGAAAACCAGCGGTTCAGGTGCTCCCTCATGCCCAGGGAAGTTTTGCAACAACAGATGGCTGCATGATCAGTGAAAATGTTCTTTTTTCACTGTCATCCTATCTGTGGTGGTCAGCTGCCATGGTTTAGTTGTTTTCATATTTTCAGTCTCTATTGTGTCTTTGACATTTCTCTGCTTTCCTTCAGTCAACTTCTATTCTCTTTATTTTGCAGTGAAAGACAAGCCAAGAGCTTGGTCACTTTTTTTTTAAGGGGTGTCAGTCATCATCCACTTGTATGCAGGAATGCTGCTGGCATGTAGTCCCAGTGGTGCACACACACGTTTGTGCTCGTGCTCAAAGACAGACGTGCTCTTTTACACACAGACACACTCACACACACACGTAGGAATCTAAAGCACTGTAATCAAAGCCACATTGGTTCATTTCATATTTGTAAAAAAAACTTTCTCTGGAGAATCAATTGAAATAATTAGTTGCCATGTGAGATGCCACATTTCGAGCATTCCAACAGAACACTTGTGAACCCCGTTTTCTTTGCAATCCAGTAAAATATAACAACTGTAATATAGCATGGCATGTGATATGGCAAATCGTAAATAGAGTTAGAATATAGCTCAGTCAAACAGCTGTGTTACATCAGTCATTGAGGTAAAATCAATAAATCTGCATCTAACACCATTACACTTGTCTCTGAGAATTTTGGCACAGTGTGCGTATAACAATACAGCTTTTATGCACAGCGATGTACGCCAGCCTGCTGTGGGTCAATGTTAAAGCTGCAGTATGCGAAACTCGGTGCTTCCAGTCCGCCGGTTTGCACTGCAGGGTGTATCTATAGGGAGATTAGCGGCCTTCCGCTTGCTCAATGGGCTCCGTTAGCTTTAGGACTTAGCTTTGTCACGGCAGGCGGGCGAATTGCTTCCAAACAGCTCTTTCATTCAGCTCCAGTAACTGGGTGACCCACAAACTTATGTGGGAAAAATGGAAATGGTAATTACATAACCGTCCCGATGTTTTATTTATTAGATAAATACTGTTGGCTAGCAGAGGATGATCGGCGATTAAGAGGTGGATCATTATATTAATCTCCGATTAATTGATAAATGCTGCGTCGCAGCGCTGAAAAGCCTTTGAGCAACAGCATGTGTAACCTCTGCTCAGCTCCGAGATGAAAGACAGACCTCCCCTTGGTATTTTGATTCTGTATCAGTTTTGTTGTTTCAGGAGGCGTAAAAGCCAACGAAAGATCTCGATCCAGTCAGCTCTATAAAGGGGGTGAGGGTGACTGCGGAGGTTGGGCAGGGGGACTTCTCTGCCAGGGGCTGCCAGATGTGTGACCTGGCCCATCACTCTGT
This sequence comes from Sciaenops ocellatus, assembly GCA_033000465.1. Lineage (NCBI taxonomy): Eukaryota > Metazoa > Chordata > Actinopteri > Sciaenidae > Sciaenops > Sciaenops ocellatus. The sequence goes on from CP136866.1 coordinate 18,253,934, forward strand.
GATAAGAGCGACAGCTGACTCTCAGCTAGAAGCATATGGGAACCCACGTTTGACGCATGCAATCAGAGGAAAGGAAAAACGAGAAGCACTTTAGAGGACAGTGGTGGAGATATGAGAGAGGGGAGATGGGCAAAATGACAGAAGGACAATTCAGAAATTAAAGCATGGGAAAAAGGGTTTGATAGAAAGAGAGAAACTTCTGTTATTCATCTGCAGCTCACATGTGCAGTCCTGTTTCAATGAACGCACCAACAGAGTGGCTCCTCAAGGCATACATAACCACCCGCTCACAAGAGTTTCATCCCTCTTTCCACCACTAACAGGCTGTGTAATAAAACCAGTGTGTTTCATGGAGACAAACTCCATTCAGTCTCTTTTTCTCATTCACCTCCCACATCCCGCTCTCTGTCTAATTATCTTGCCAACACTGAGTCAGGCTGTGCAGGTTCACCAAAGCTTACATTGGACAGGAAAAGGCGATAGCGATTTATTAGCCAAGTTTATATTTTAATAGACTGCAGACACTGCATGATACGGATGTTTGCTCCCATTGGCGGAGAGCTTTTTTTCTCAGGCTCTGATTGGCCAGTTCAGAGATGCCATCAATGAGCTAATGGCATGGTATCTCTGTAATCTGCTCAGTGTTAGACCCCCCCCTGTTGTGCAGAGAGGCTGCAGAAAAAAACACGGGCCACATGTTGATCCATGTTGTTTTAGCCCTCTGGGGAGAGGGAAGAGAGGTGATAAGGATCTCTGCAGGGTTGAGGCAAATCCCTATTGTTCAATACTCCAGTGTGTGTGTGTGTGTGTGTGTGTGTGTGTGTGTGTGTGTGTGTGTGTGTGTGTGTGTTTGTCTGTCTGAGAAGGAAAGAGAAAGAGACAGGAATCCATCACTTCGTCACTTATGCAGCTCTAGTAATCATGTCTGGTGTAAGGTTATGGCTGTGCAAGAAAAAAAGGAGGGGGATGGGAAAAGGGCAACAGCAAGAAGAAAATGTGCAAATAAAGAAGCCACTTAAAGATTTACATTCACGAAAACTAAAACGAATTTAACTCTTAAATCATGTCCAGTGCATGAGCAGATTCATTTAAGTCACATTACTGTGAAAATACATAACACACGTGTCCCCAAAGTATCTAAAGTATCAGGTATGACAGAGAAAGAGCTCAGGAGAATGTATTTCATTTACTTTATGCGATTTAATAATCATCATGAGTTACCGTGGATGGAGTGTGCAGGCTTGCAGTCGCCACAGGACCACCACAGGGCTCCCGTACAGAATATCGCTTTTCATCTCTTCTCCCATGAAAGTCATACATTATCCCCCATAAATTACCTCTGCATTCACCCAAAATGATTTATCCAACTACACCAAAACAATAATTCATAAATCACATTAGAACAAGTTTGATTTCCCCCCCGGCTCGACTGAGGTGTACGTCCAAACGGAGGAGAGCCTGCAGAAGAACAAGCATCTTCTGTTACAGTTCGTGTGCGTGTGCATGTATGTGTGTGTGTGTGTGTGTGTGTGTGTGTCTGTGTGTGTGTGTCTGTGTGTGTGTGTGTGTGTGTGTGTGTGTGCGCATGTGTGTGTGTGTGTGTGTGTGTGTGTGTGTGTGTGTGTGTGTGTGTGTGTGTGTGTGTGTGTGTGTGTGTGTCTGCGCGACTCTCTCCATAAAGTAGCTGTAATGAGAACAGCATGGTTTGGGTAGCAGAGAGAGAGAAGAAGACAAATATGGAGAGGAGACAAAAACCAAAATACTGAGCTGGCCTTCTGTTATCAGTTGGTTTTTAACAGAACATATCCTTACTAGACTAAACAATCAGTCAAGTCACTGATTTGTTGAATTGATTGATCAAGTTAATGACCATTTTAATTAATCATATAAGTCATTTGTCAAGTAAGAATACCAAACATATTCCAGGCACGACCGCTGAAGTGTCAGCATTAGCTTGCTTTTCTCTGTTTTGTATCATTTCATCGTTGAGTATTGACAAGTACGTAAGACACATTGTATTAATCAATTTCAAAGGCCCTGAACACACATTTTCTCAATCAACTTTTTACTATGAGCATTGAGGTCCTCAAAATAATCTGTTAAAATGTGAACCATTTAAGTTACTTCACTGTTATCCAAGGCGACAAGTAGGCAGGGCTCAGACCTCAGCGGTATTTAAATCAAACTGTGATGACAGTTGTGAAACTGTAAATGGCTGCATTTATATAGCGCTTTTATCCAAAGCTTTATAACTTCTGGCTCATTCGCCCATTCACATGCAATCCAATGACAGTGAGCGTCCATGGAAAGTGCCGGACTGACCATCGGGAGCAATCTGCGGTTAAGTTAAGCCGCTCTACCTCCAGTTGCCAGTAAAATATGATGAAGCCACACATTCCTGATAAAGCAGACCAGCTGAACTTTAAATAAAGTTTAAACAAATTACAGCTTTAACTTCTTTAACAACTAATCGTTGCTTCTTTGTTCATAAATATTAAAGACTTTTTTAAATAGATTCTACATCAATCTGAAATCTTGAAATAATGAATATACCGCTTTGTATTTACACTTACCTTAGCCCTAATTTATTCACAATCAAGTGGTGTATATGGCGATGTGTGTAACAGTCTGTACATGTATATATGGATCTGATTTTAGCATTTCTTTTGGATAATATATAGACATCTGTGCGTTTTATAAATAATCTTTACTAGTTGTTGGGTGATCTGTCTACCCCTTAGTCCCCATTTCCATAATCGTTGCCCATGTTAGGGCTCTGTAAATGTCTACATGCTCTAAAAGACATATAATTTATTCCTCCCAGCTTTGTGCTTCTAACTTGGCTTCTCTCTTTTGAGACATTGGCCTGTTATATTTCAGTGTCCTTGCTTTGCGTGTGTGTGTGTGTGTGTGTGTGTATATGATTGAGACTCCAGACTGCGGGCAAAAAGAGAGAGGAAATACAGCTCAATAAAGTATGAGACCATGTCGAATGTGAGAATTGCATCAAAGTTATGTAGGGCACAGAAAGATAACAAGATTTAGGACTTTCATTGGATCATGGAATAGGCCCATAAAATCAAATCAATGCACCAGATGATGAAGTTACAGATTAAATAAGTTAATAAGTTATCACTCAAGGTTTCAAAGAATAGATTGCGCATTTTGCTCGACATTGTCAGATATTTGGTCACGGTCATCTTTGTGTCACCGACTGCCTCTTTCACGTATCCTCAGCATGTGCCCTGTGCTCAGCTGCATTCAAGGTGTGCATGTGTTGTTGCTGCATGCCATTCTCTGTTGTTCTGGCTCGGTTTGGTCTGCAGCACAGGTATCGTATTAAGATGACACATCTGCTCTTGTCAGGTTCTTTTAAACTGTGCAGCACCATCCAGTCCTCAAATATCCCTCATCTTTGTATCTGTGCTCCCTCAGTAACTATTTAACATGCCTCTCCCTGTCAACTCACATTGTACAATGGATGCTTTAGGCTTTCGGCCTCTATATGACTTTTTTTGAAGTTAAAATGGAGGTGCAGATCTCAGTTGATCCTTGTTGATCCAGATCCTGCACTGTAAAAAGCTGTAAAGATTCTGACTTTGATGAGCTGCACTGAAATAATCTGACTTTGATGAAATCCACTGCGGTAATCTAACTTTAATGACTGTCAGAGGCTCGCTCTCTCTGCTGCTGTTCATTCAAAAGTAAGACAGACAGGAACATTAGAAGTAAGACAGGGATAAGGATGAAGTTTGACGGAGAAGTTCATACGGTGAGCCAAAGTGAAAGTGAGGGATAAAAGAGAGCTGATTTGGAGGAACAGCGTGGATGCAGAGATGGATGGAGAAAGACAGGGAGGAGTAAAGAGAAAGAGAGAAAGAGGGGAAAAAGCAGCATGCGAGTAGTCTGGGCCAATCTTCTCAGGCTGTTTAGAAATGTAAAGTGATGTTTACGGCCATGTTGTTATTATTTGCAGGTGGAGTTGTTGAGATCACTGTGTTGTATTCTCTACTCCGTCTGTCAGGAAATTCCACTCTAACCAACCCCGTCATTGTGAGAAAGTGCCTCTTCACCAAAGAATAACTTGTTTCTTGTGTTGATTGTAAATCAGTCACAGGCTGGAGATCGGGCTGGCTATTAAAGTGTCAGTTTTCCTAATTAATTCATGTTGTATGTACTCTGAAGCATTGTTTACTAGATGGTGGAAGTTCCACCAACAAAACAAGACAGGATTGTAGATTTTCTCCTGTCACCGTCAGATCCGTCAGTGGATAAAAGTTTCATGGATACTGCTGCTTCTCACCTGCTCAGCTGCCAAAAGGCTCCCTCTTGTGTCCAGAGTAATTTTAAATGATGCATCCAAGTTCCCGTTCAACATATGGATCTGCCTATAGTTTGTTGCACATGTAAGTCCTTCAGAACGTGAGGTGACGTAAAAACCTTTCTGTGCACCGACCACACTCTCTGGCCACCTAACCATGATGAGACACACTCCTCATGTGAGGAAAAAGAGCGTCAGGAGACAGTCATAAAGTCATAAACCAGATTTAAGTGTGTGTGTAGAGTTACAAGGTCGTGGCAAGAAAATTGGCATTTTACAAGGGCAATACAGATGTGTGACACATTCACGTAAACATCTCGGGTAGGGTGAATTTCTGTGGTGCTTAGCTTAGATCCCACAACAAAACTTTGCCGGTGGGCACCTTGTCTTTTCCCATAATCAAAACACTTGCTGAAAGTCCTTCACCCTGTTAAAATTGACCCTGCTTCTTCAAATCTTTGACAAAAAGTCAGGTTTATGGACATTTCTGCAGTAAGATTTCTGCAAATTCAGGTCATAAATCATGGATCAAACTTCTGCTTTGCTGTTTCTTGATTGTTCTGGCATCAGTTGTTTTGGAAAGTGCTATACAAATAGGTTTATGATAAGTAATTATTATTATTATTGGTTTGGAGGGTTGCTGGCTACCATGTGTGCTGTTCTGTGTGTTTGTGCTCCTTACTTCAATGTTCCTGAGGACCAGTTTAAGAGTGAGGACATTTTTGTGAAGTGAGGACATTTTGCCGATCCTCACTTCTTCAAAGTGTTGTGCAGACTTGGTTTTTTTGGGTTGAGGTATTGGTTGAGGTTAAGGTTTGGGGGTTAGGCATGTGGCTGTGATGGCTGAGGTCAGGTTTAGTGGCTATAGAGAATGCATAATGTGAACGAGGATCTTTACAAGACTATAAGTACAAATGTGTGCCTGCGATTTGTGGTTTGCAGGAGGTTTATTTTTATTAGAGAGCTGAGACATTTGAAGACAGCTGGGTATGTCCCTGAAGGCTTAAGATCACACACTCCAGCCTCATGCATCATATGCAGACATGCATTTATGCATGCTCACAGACATACTGCTGAAATTCATTTAATTGTTATTCTTTACCATTAACCGTTCTCCCTTTTTTTTTCTCTCTCCCTCCTTCACGTCCTTGATGATGCCTCCCTGCGGTCCACCTTCCTCCTTCCTTCATGTCAGGTATGTGGATCCAGATTTCCCCTTTTCTCTCTCTCTCTCTCTCTCCCCATTTTTCTTTGTATCACACTGCCACATATTCCCAATTTTCCAATCACTGCCTCTCTGCTTCTCACTGATATGTTAAACCACCGCACTCAACACATGAGAATGAATGACCTCCATGTGTCGAGCCAGCGGTGGTACAGATTGGGGCATATAGCTGTGGTGCATATATTGTACGCACATTGACAATGTGCCAGTAAATATCATTAATCACAGTCTTGTTTTGGCTCCTCTGAGTCAGCCATGTGGAAGTGATTTGTGTGGCTAAAACACTTTGGGTGCTGCGATGTATTCTCAGCACTTTTCTGTATGTTTTTTATTTTCTGTTCTAGTCAGACTTACTCACACGGTGACTCGGCAGTTATTCACCCCATCTAAAAATACATCCTCTCCTTTTCCAGCCCCTCCTTCCTCTGGTGAAAAGCCAGTCAGAAAAAGTACAAGCCGAGCAGTTTTTCTGTCTGGTTTTCTACCGTTTGATTAAAAAGTGTCACTTTCAAGCCCAACGTACATATATGAAATGTGGGTATGCCTCTGTGAAGCATGTGAATCTGAGTGCATGCTAACTCATCCTTAAGCATTTCCTGATGGGTGCTTGGTGAGTCTGGCAGCTGTATACATCCCAACAGACAGACACAAGTGACAAGAGCCCCCCTTTCCCTTAAACTAGCTCTCAGACTCGCTAGCCAGAGAAGGCTCCTGTGGTCGGGGCTGGTGCCATCAAGAGTTCAGGGTGTCTGCTGGTGGGTTTCAGGGGAAAAGGGTGGGTGTAGGGGGGGAGTGGTTGGAGGAGATGCATCCTGGTCCGCAGATTATCTTCTGTCTGCCCTGCAATGACTCATCCACGAGAGAGCTTTATTATCTCTCGTTTGCAGAGACGCGCTCTGGGACAATCATAGCGCGCAGAGATAATTGTGTAGACTGTCATCACCGGTTTCAGCACCACTTTCAGTCTGATGTTGGTGACAAATATAATCATGAACGTCTGGATTTTCATTGAGTCTGACAGTCTGGATATGGAAAGCAGATAAAGACGTCTCGGTGAGTCACAATATGCTGTGAACAGCACCGCTGACCACCGGCTATCCACACGTTATTTGACAACGCAGTGAAAAAAGAAAGAGATTTGAGAAGTCAGTTAAGCAATTTAGCATGAACATTACATAGAGTAAGTCTTAATGATTTTTTGTGAAACTTCTAACTTTATACAGAGCAAGTACAGACCTGCTCTGCTCCAGTTATACCTGATTGTGCAAACATGAAAATTTGAACTTGAATTTGTTTCAAATTTTTTACACTTAAATCTCAAGATCCAGGACATACCGTATGTTCATGAAACTTAGAAACTTTTGCTGGAGAGATGTCACTTTGTTCACAAGTCAGAGCTACAGGATGATGGGAAAAGCTAAAACATACAGCATCAACATTTAATAAAATAATTTCTTTCAAATGTAACAGTTAGAGAGCCGATGGTCCAGGTAAAGCCAGTGAGCATGGAAGCTTTTGCTGTTTCGTGTAGCCCAAAGTCTGATGATGCTGAGTCTCAGTGGAAGTCAGCCTGGTTTCCCGGCACTTCAAAAGGACATGCATACAGTACAACAACAAACTCAGAGCTCAGCACTTGCGGGCCGCTATTGGATACTAACTGTAGAATCAAAACAAACGTGATAAAGCAAATAGGACCCCCTCCCTTAGCCCAACGGATGCGTGCTGGGGGGGCACAGCTTGGCCTGCTGGGGGGGCTCTTTAATGTGCTGGGGAAGCGTCACGCTGGAATGCTCTGCACAAACAAGCCTCAGCTCACATGTGTCTATGGCCTATGTGTGTGTGTGGTAAGGGGTAGGAGTAGAAGTACTAGTTTAAAAAGGAGGGTCGTGGTGTATCTGTGCGATTTTTCTGCCAAACATAGTCCAGGTTTTGTATGGACTTGGTATCGACCGCAAACCCACAGTGCGGTTGTGTTGAAAACACGCCTGCAGAAACAACAACAATGAGGATTTGGCTTGAGTTATTCCAGGTTTTTTTTTAAATCACAGGCTCTGTCAGACATCTTTATCTTTATCTAACAAAATAATACAATTGCCCAATCCCTTTACCTCTAACTTTGTTTGCTCCACGTCGCTTTTGCACCACATGTGGCAGGTGGTTTCATTTTCTGTGGCATCGGGATACATCCTTGAATTTTCCTTGCTCTAGTCTTTATGTATATAAATAACATACTTCATGAAATAATTCTGTTATTCTGCTTGAAACTCTATGTTGATTAGTTTTTCAGTGATTATGGGGAAATTAAACGTACCCCACCTCTCTGTTGTGGTGTGTTAGGTCAGGGTGAGGCAGGGTGAGACTGACCTGTAATGAGTGAGGTTATGTTTGTGATTAAAGTGTGGTAGATTAAACACATGGATAAAATGAAGAGTTATATACCAATGATTTAAATACATATACCTAGAGCCTAATTTAATCTTTTGGTCTCTTTTCCAACTAATAATGCTCCAAAAATGTCAAAATCTGGTGTAAATTATGGTTATTATATGAAAACTTGGGGCATATTTAAAAGCTTATCTTGCGGGCGACCTTGGATATCCTCAAGGAAATCCAATCCCAACTCCGTAAACAGGCTTTCTGGAGTGGTTTATGTTTATGCGTGTTTTGTAGTGCTGTTTTCGTCATGCTGTGAGCGCTGCCATTTGTTGGTGTTGGACTTTGCCTTCTTCAGACACAGCCACCACCAACTTCATCAGCCTTGTTTGCATCATTGTGTAAACATCTCATGAAATGTGGAAAATTGAGCCACAATAATTTTAAAAAAAAGAAAATGGAGAGAAGAAAAGTGAATGTGGAATTCTTCTTTTATTAAAAATAAAATAAAATAAAATTGTGTGAATGATTGGATCTCTCATGTTGTTTGCAACAGTTGGCCATCTGCGTCTTCATGTTTGATGGCAACCATATTGATGGGTTTGTGTTTATAATCCTTGCCAAGCACTTAAAGGCAAGACCCACAGAGTCCTGGGGAATAACTATATGAGGAATAAAAGGGATGAAACGAGGTTTAAATTAAAAATCTGCCCCTTATTAATGTCTTTATTTTCTTTATAAACAATAAATTAGATTGCTGATGATTTAATGAACTCATGGGACTCACAGGGATTTTCCATGAATAAACCTTTGTCAGACTCACTACAGTAGTTTTTACCTCCAGGTTAAAGCAACCGTTAAAGACAAATAATGTGCATAGGTAAATGGATTTTCTATAGTATTATCTTTCTTATGTTCAAAAAAATCGCACACAAAGACCAGAACCAACAAAAAAAAATCTCCCCTAACACGTATCATCTGTGGCTGAAGCCTGATATAGCTTATTCTTGTGTGTTATAGACCTCTGTTGTTATCCAAAAACAGCCACACAGTCTTGATCTTTCATTACAATGAACATGGGTACTGCAGTTTATTTTAAATGAATCCCACATACACCGCCGTGTTGCTTTAAATACCCACCAGTGTACCAAATCAGTGGCTGAAAATAGTCCCCAACAAATTACTATGGATTGAGTAATTTGCTGTTGTGCCCAGCTGTTTTGGGAAAGTATTTAGCTTTTTTTAAAACACACTTTAACACAATATAAAGATTTATGTCTTCATATTTAGTAGAAATGACTGTGCTTTGGGTAACAATAGAATAAAGTCACAAAAAAATGAGAAAACCAAAAGAGACAGATGCAACTAAATAGCATAAACCAAATTAAGATAATTAAATAATCATAGTGTGATACAAACAAAATACAGCATAATTTAAAGCTTCTGCATTGGATTGTCCAGTGACAAATGACACACACACACTTTAACAACATAATTGGACACGCACATGTTACTTTTACAGGAATTTTCAATCAAAAAAGAATTTCATGCTAAAGCATGCTCGTATTTGGACGAGGTTCAACACACTCCATCTGTGCATAATTGCTGGCTCCACCAGCCAATGCGCCTCATAAAACACAATTTATAACTTTTAGCAAGAGATGTCCAAAATATCAGACAATAGTTAGCTACATTACATCAAAAAGTATCCACTGCTATCTGACTGAGCCAAGGCAGCTCTCTGCTGTAAATCAAGTGTGACAGCAGCAGATGATGAGATTTTTGGATCCCTCAAACATTGGGTTGATTTGACCTCAACATTAATCTACTGTAGTTTGCAACATTTTTTTAAAGCTGTTCATTCTTCCCTTCTCAAAGTTATCTACTATTTTCACCGATGTTGTAAGGGTTGCGAGTTGAACCTCTAATTATCCTGACAGCACATGAAGACACACTTTCACATACTTTGTGATTGTGTGCCTCCACGCTCTCAATCTTTCTTTCTCCATTATGCACGTTGCCAAGTTTGCTAAAACAGGAAAATTGCTTCAGATTAATAAATTGTGGAGACATATGAAGGTGACTGTTGACTGTGAAACAAAATACCAGCCATACAGTGTAATTGCACGTGTGTTTATACAGCGCACAGACAAAGAAAAACATCGGAAGGGACAATTAACCTCCGTGACTTCATACTGATGCATTGGCTCAGCAGCCGTTCATAACCATATGTTCTTTCTATCACTGAATGTGAGGAATCCTGAGCTTTCAGGAAAATCGTCTTTCCGACGTTTTTCCCCTCCAGCTCTGCTCATGGTGTCATGTCAGAAACAATCAGCTCCCTCCTGAGACGTCAGGTGAAGAGGTTAAACAGGATTTGACCCTCTGCTCATTATCCTAAACCTGTGGTGGGGGAAAGAAGATGGGGAGGACAAAGAATAAGACAGGAAAGGAGAGAGTCTCGAAAAGTGAGACTTCATCCACATGTTTGATGATGAGTAGACACGTTTTAGCCATATTAGCATCAGCCAGTACTTTATGTTTTATGCTGATTAGCAAATGTTAGCATGCTGTCATGTTAAGATAGTGAGCATTATACCTGCTTAACATGTTAGCATTGTTATTGTGAGGATGTTATCATGCAAGTGTTACCGTTAATCTCATAGATGCTCTGGTAGGAACTGGTAGCGCCGTCCACCAACGGGGAACAACAAGCGAGAAAAGTTTGGAGTGTCATCTGCATAGCAGTGATAGGAGAAGCCACGCGAGCGGATAATCGGACCCAGGGAGGTGGTGTAAATTAGCAAAGAGAAGGGGCCCTAGCACCGAGCCCTGGGGCACCCCTGTGGTGAGGTAGTGAGATGTGGACAACTGTCCAAGCTAGGATATGCTGAACGAGCGTCCTGTGAGGTAGGAGTCACACCAGGATAGAGTTGAACCAGAGATGCCCGTGCTTGAGAGTACAGAGAGGAGGATGTGATGGTTAATTGTGTCAAAGGCAGCTGATGAGTCAGACAGAAAAAGGACAGAGGACTGTGTTGCTGCTCTGGCTTCTTTTATGGCTTGTTTAGCGACCGTTCAATAGCTTTGGATTGGATGGGAAGAAGTGAGACAGGTCGATAGTTCTCAACCTGAGCAGGGTTGACAGAGGGTTACATTGTTAGCGAGGTAATAAGGTGGAGAGGAAAAACATTGACAAAGAAAAATAGCAGGAGTAAGTGTGAGGTGTAACAGTTGTTAAATCAGACTTGTGGAGAGATGTTTGCTCTACGTCTGCAGTCCTCTGGCTCAGAGACAGACCTCAGCGCTGATCGATGTGGTGTAAAACACTAATACACTCTGTATGTGCAGGGTGGAGCCCCAACTGCTTTCTGATGGACCTGTTACTCAGTCTGAAATCTCCTTTATACTCTGGGGTTCTGTAAATCTCAACCCACTGACCAGACGAGAAACTCTGGGTCTCACTCTGGGACTTGGCCTTATTAAAACCTATTTCTCCCCATGTCATCAGGTTCTTCATTGTCATATTTATTCATATAATATCCTGTCCTGATTTCCTCTCTCAGCTGTGTTAAATCATCTTATAATCAGTGCTTTAGAGTCAAAGATATATCAGGAAGAACAGCGTCCAATGTCAATAGCATGTAAAGTAAATGTCGAGCAGTCTAACGCTGTATCAGATGATACATCGATGTGGTAACAGATTTCGGGTCTGTTGTAAGACTTCTGCTCCTCGGGCAATGGGCGAGTTTCAGATAAATATCAAAATGAAACACCGTCCCAGCTGGTCATACACGAATACGAATAGAATAATAGTGTGTGCACATACAGTATGTTTAGAATTAGTGACGGGCCGTGAAGGTTTGCACATGTACGGGGAGCATTTACATATTTGTATCAGTGAGTGTACAAAATGTACAAAATGGCTCCATCTCAAAACATAAATCCAACAATGCCGAGTTCATTCTCACTTCACAATGAGTTAGATCTGACAACAGTTTGAGAAAATGTGTGTCAATATTTGTGTTTTGGAGAAATCCCTTTTCTCAATTGATTACATTGCATGTACATTAAACCCAGCTGCAGTGCACACTTTACATGTGTGCGCCAATAAGTAGTCAAACACACTGACGAGCACTCATTCATCCCTGATTAAGAGTTCTCGGTCCTCGTTCCTCTAACACTAAAGGTATACTTGATGACATATTACTTCCAGGAACTACAAAGAGAGCAGCGGGTTGGTTGGATAGGGGGTTCGGGTGGTGATGTATTGCCTTTATTTAGAAGGGACAGATGGCCCATTACTGCTTATTACAGGCTGTTCCCTTACTTACAGCATAATTTGTTTCCAGTTATTTGTACAGTAACTCTGCATTTCTTAAACACAGATATTGGCACATGTACATACCCCCCAATCCATCTCTTTTATGCACACACACACACACGCACACTTTTGCTCATGCTATATCAGCGAGGCCTCCTCTAAGACCATAAAAGAGGCCCCTTCTTTCTGTAAAGCTTGGCCTCAGCCTTTAAAAATATGTGTCTGACATGTTGGATGTTGCCATCTGATTAAGTAACTCCCCTTACTGGTGCGTATCAAGTTTAAAGTGTTTTGCATGCCTCCATTTGTTTGTCACTGAGGGATGTAATGTTAATGTGCAGAGCGGCTGTGCGTCAGACTTGCTGCCACATGAAATGAAGTGCTGGAGAAAGGATGCCGAGGGGAGTTAAAAACAGAGCTGGATGAGATGAAAGTGGGAAAGAGAGCAAACAAGGAAGGATGAGGATAAAAGACACAGGATGGAAAATGCAGGTAAGGGAAAAAAAAAAGGTGCAGGAGTGCCAAACGTTTGGAAGAAAGAACATGGCAAAGAAGGAGCAGAATAAGTGTCTTTGGTCAGCGTGGCTGAAAGCTGTGCCAGATTCACAGTAATGAGTCACTCACTGTCAGCCAAAGACAGCTGAGCCAGAGGTGCTGATGTCATTGACTCCCTGCTCTCCTTTTTCACTACTTCAGTGAACGTTAAGTGTTCGCCATCCCGATCTAAAATAACAAACGATTATCATGCTCAGATCATTCATACTGTCTTTAAAAGGACTGTTGCTCTCTGTTTTATAATACTGCTAAGCAGTGAGTGAAATCGGGTAACGTCATCTTTGTCCAGATGTTTCTCTTCTTCGAACAAGGACACATGCTGAGTGTCTTTATAACTCACATTTTAACCTTCTTTGTGATCAGTTTGACAAGAAAATAAAACAATAATAAATTGGATCAAACTCGCCATCAATTATGCCAAGACCTGTCACAGTAATCGATGAATTATTTCCAGTAATAGTACACATGGATCTTGACAAATGTAATTCTGATTTTATGAAGGAGGTGATGCAGACGGTGAACAGAGATAAGTGACTGCCAAGTGAATTCCTGGTTGGATCTACATGCACATGCTGATTTTTTAAAGCCTGACATACAGTGACCTATAAAACAATGTTGCTTTTATGCACTTTTATTTGATTTCATGTCTGTGCAAGTAGATTTTTGTGATGTGCTTTGGCAAACGGTTGACAGTCGAACAAAGCATACACGATTTGTAGCTAATCTAAAACTTGATTAACCACTCGTATAATCCTTTTAGACAGGCTGTGGGGTGGTTTGTGCCCCGGGTGTCAGAGATGGATGTGTGTTTTGTCCTCCCTGTGGAGTGAAGGGTGATATAGGAGCATGTGCCACAGTTTGATCCCCATGTCAGGAGACTCCTGTTCAGACCACAGGTCACCTCAACCCTGCAGGGAGCGAGGGACACCTGATCTGAGGTCCTGTCAAGCATGGTTAACTAATTCCACACCAGAGGGGCTGGAGAGGGGTCACCCATGTGGTGGAGAGCGACTGTGGACTCACAGAAAAAAAACATTAACTTGTGGATAAAATAAAATACTGCACAAATACTTCTCAGAGTCAGACTTTAACCTGTAACAAGCACGTGGAAGAGAAGTTGTGTTGCACTAAAAAGCATCCCCCCTGGTGTTCGCTTAGCTGTCCTCCTCGAGGGGGGAACTATAATTGCCTGTCATGCGTTTCCACTGTAAATGATGATGTTACTTGAATGAGTCAAATCACTTAGCTTTTCCCGGGGACTCATTTTTCGGTTCACTGCCTTTGACATGGCTCAGCCATGCTTTGCACTGTGACTGGCTGCAGACCCTAAAGAGTACCTCATGACTTTAAAGAGAAAAACACAAACAAAAAAGTAACTAAATTAAATGAGGTATGCATTTCTTCTTTGTGTATTTCATGATCAAACATGGGCCAAAACTGACCACAAGCTGTGAACTCATTAATATGTCTGCTTTGTTACTTAATCTAATTAATTATAAAACAGAAAAATGACCAGAAAAATAGTTCCTGGTCAACAGATGTAGACCAAAGAAATACATCCAACCTTGGAAGTGTGTCCAAGTCTGAGATAAGTATTGATTTTGATTTGATTGCTTTTTGTCTTGCGCCATGTGGTGCCCAGCCCATATTGGCGTACAAGACCAGAGACTGCAACAACGGATGATGAATCCTGATATATAGGTCCACAAATTTAAAAACCATCTGATTATGTTGGATACAGTGTTCTCTGTCTGCATTACCATGCATTTTCTATAAATCTCCAAACAGATGGTTCTGTTCCTAAATTCATCCTCAACAAAACCATGATCACAAAAGAACTCTCTTCAGGAACACCCTTCCTATCTACCTACTTCAATTGGCGGACACCACTTCTTAACTGGGCACATAATGTAGGGTCTTCTCCCCACTCTTTAACTTAAATGTTATATAAGGTTCTGTGTTGAAGTCTTTAATTTAAATAGTTTCTGAGCTTTGGTTTATCCAAATCTCTTCTTTTTACTGCTCATTTTGGATCTTTAGTTTTTGTTCGACTATATTTATATTCCATTTGAAATTGTTTCTGAACGACTGAGTGATCTATCCCCGGTAGAGATCTTTATGTTCAGCCTTTCCTCAACTGAACAAGCCGCTTCCACTGCCAATCTATTTCACATCTCTCCCTTTACAGGCCATGACTCCCGTCCCATGGCTCCTTCAGTAGCCCACTTAGCAGTATATTTGTGTACCCCAAGAAAACACCTCACAGCTCGACTCTCTCCGCCCTGAACGCTATTGTTTCCAACCACAGGTCTGGAACCATCAGTAAACAAAAAAACAGGAACACTTAATGTTTAGCGTATGATGTGGATACTGATAATAACCACAGCTTGTTATTTTCTGTGATGAAAACCTTCTGCAAATCTCGCTGACTTTATTTCACTGAGCTTTGTATATTTCCCAGAGGTTTGGCCAAACCTTTGGAGTAAGATGCAGTTTAAATAATGATTAGTTTGATATGTCTTTGGTCTGCCTCAGAACTCCTCTATTACTCAGCAGGAACCGTCTGGACTTTAAACTGCACAGAGGAGAGGAGGTGTTAAGAGGAAGAGGAGGCCAAATTTGTGGTTTTATAGTTTACACCACCGATAATCCTCTACAAGGCTGTGTCATTTCTGTGCTCCCTGACAAATTTTCTTAACAAAATATTTTAATTATGTCTTCATAGGCTTCGTCACATCATCTTTCTCCTCTGCATGTCTTTTCTGGCAACCCTACAGAGGAATTCCACACAAAAGTTTTCATCTTTGTCATTTGTTGTTGTGGAAACCACATGAAGAGCTCTGTGGTAGAAAGCTGGGCAGGTTTTTATTATGGATAGCAAATTAAAACTAGCTGTCAGGTTGCACAAGACAAAATGGAGAATACAACAATGACATGTGAAAATTTTGGATCCATTTCTAAATCACATTCTACACATTCTTTGTGTATTGTTGAGTTAGACGTAGAGTAGGAGACAAGTATTTGACCCTTATGTGCCTGTTTTTAATGAATACCTGCATGGTATAATTTTCAACAATCCTGCAGTTACGGCTCTGTGTGTAAACTGGAGTTTAAGCGCTAAACACAACACACACTCCTGCCAGTGCTTTATGAGCACTTCAGGACCTGTCAGAGCGAATTGACCGGTTCATAAAGGGTCCTCCATAAGGAAAAACAATAAATGTCCACAGTAGAGCGCGAGAGAGAGCGTTAAAAATGAAAAGTCATAACCTAAGTTTTCATAAGGTTGTCACTTTTAAACATGCAGATTTCAAGATAAAGGCCGAAAGCCGTTGACATCTCCAACACCGCGGTGGCCTGAATGGTGTTTCCACAGTTTCCAAATTAATCCATCAACACATGTTAACCTCATGCTTTCATCTAATGTTCTTGCACTCCTTGCAATGAGAAATACAATTTCTCTTCTCTTCAATCGTCTCTTTTGCTCTCTGTCTGTCTTGTCCTCAGCACTTGTGATAAAAAGGATCTGCTGCTGGCTGTAGTTTGATTGTCTGGTTGACAGCTGGCCATCTGTTTATTTTTCTATTTATCTCTGGCGTCCTGAACCGACACACTGCCACTCGTGATATCGGCAGGTTGGTAAGCATGGGGAGAGATGGATGAACAGATGTGTGGACTACGATGCATGTTTTAAATTAAAGATTTGTTTCTTGGGAGTTGTTGGATTTGACACATCTGGACTTCATGCACTCATCAGACAGGCATACGTATACAGTGAAGATACACACAATGATGAATACCTCCAACCGTGTTTACACGAGGAAACACTTCAGTTCTTAATCCAGAAATGTGTTTATTCAGATTTTTATCCCTGCATTACAAGGTCAGAGCTGTTTCATTGTCTGTCTGCACCACAGAGGGGCTTCTGCAGGTCAGCTGTCTTAAGGGACACAAGTTCATTCCCTGACTCCCATCAAGCTGTGTTTGGAGCTTCAGTTTGTCACATGAGTTCTGCCCTGCAGGTGGGAATCTCTTGTAAGCAAGTACAGTACTTTCTCCTCCTCCTTCCTTCTGAGCGCTCACTCGAACAATGCCCAGAAGCTACGAAACTAAATAATGTGTATAAACAGATATTTTTGCAGTTACGTTCCGAGTAACCATTAGCACTTTCCTCTGCGTGCACATGAAACATGAAGACTCCCCTCATTGGTAACAAGACTAAGCGTCAACAGCCATGTTAGCAGCTCTGTGAGACTAAATGGCTCAGCATACTGTGTTCACAGTCTTAGTTCAGCATGTTTGCATGCTATCATTCACTAATTAGCAAAGTATAGCTGAGGCCACTGGGAATTAGTTTTGCTGGCCTTTGGTCATAAACCAATTTCACCGGATGAAAGCGGGTATCAGGAGATCAAAGCTCCTGGAGTTTTTGGGGACCATTAATGTTGTACAAAAAGAGTAAAGATGTTTTGCTCAGAACCCCAACTAGAGGAAAAAGAGACATCAGCATTAGTAGGATTAATAGGATTCATCCTCTGGGGACCATAAATAGCATTCATATCAATAGTTATAGAGACATTTCAGTCTGGACCAAAGTAGTGGACTGACAGACCGACATCACCATCCCTAGAAGCATGCTGCTACCATGGTTAAAGATGTGTATGCAAAGAGAAATCCTGAACCAAAAGAACAACAACAAAGAACAACACACAAACCAACATCTCTCTGATTTCACCTCCCCAGGCTAGCATACCAACAAACTCTTGTAAAACTGCAATAACTCCTGCACCACTGCACATGTGTAGCATAGCAGGGAACATCTTCCAGCCTAGCGTGGCATGTTTTGCGTCTGTCCGTCCTCAGGCATTGGAACAGGTTTGTTCCACTGGCTGAAACTAAAGAGAAGGGCAGGTGAGGTCACGTGGCCCCCTGACCTCTTAACCCATGCTGTATTAACCTCTGGCACCGGGCTGTATCTCCGTTAGCTGCTAACCGGATGCAGCGTTTGCCCTGAGAGGTGGCTGTTTTCTCTGCCCATCTGTGCCGATGCATTGACCCTGACCGGACATTCCCAGACCATTTCCACACCTCTGACCCTGCTGGAAAAACGTCCCCACCTTTCTCCATTACTCATCCTTCCTTGTGTCTCCATTCATCGGACCTTTCTGTTGGCTACATTCTCCTTAACTGAATTACATCGTAGCTGCAGGGGGGAAAGATGAGCCAGCCTTGATGATTGACAATCAATGACAGACAGACTCATCAAAGAAGGGGGGGGGTCTTCTTGCTGTTTGTTGTTAACATTGTGTTCTGGGGGGCTGACGATGATGATGATGATGGTGGTGGTTGTAATGATGACGTGAACAAGTTTATGGGAGCAGAAAGAACAGGAAGCTCTGTTAGTAAACTCCATCCTGATGGCGAAAGCCACAACTGGGCTCTAGTCAAATGTTCTGCTGACTGATTTGTCAAAACAAGCCTGTGATCTCTCTGTTGTCCAAAGATATATCAGATCTCTATATGCATGTTTTTATTTCTTTGTTGCATTGTGTGTGTTTTTGCAAGCATATGTTATTGCATAAGAGCACCATGAAACCTGAACCGTACGTCTGCAGTCTCTTTGGTCCACATGATAGTCTCTGGTGTTGTTTAGTGTTGGTGAGACAAAATCAGTGTTGTTCTCCTCCGTCTCAGGGGATGCCTAAAGAAGACAAAGCACCCTTCGAAAGGACAGTCGGTTCGCTCTCTGAGTAATCTCCGTCCTTTTCATTATGAACTTTGATTCGATCCGTTCAGCTGTTGTTTGTGCTGTTCTTTCATACACTACAAGCCTCCACAGCCACCACAGAACAGTAAAGCTGGCCGCACTGTTCAACAGGGGAGCCATGAAGCCATTAAACACGACCAGATCAAAGCCAGGCTCTTTATTCCTGGAATACAGCAAGAGTTTTACAGTTCTTTCTGCTGAAATACGAATGGTTGTGTTTATCTAGTGTTCAGATAATTTATCTTTGTGTCTCGAGACCTTTGGTCGGGCTCAGTGGTCTCAAATATTCAGAGGGATTGTCAGTTTGCCATGTTTGTTTTGTGTCAACTGCCTTTGTGTCCCTGTCTGATGTTCATCTTTTAGCACATTATTTTGGTTTGTTTTACTGTTTTGAACTTCTTCAGCTTCACTCAGACACACAGAGACCAACATCTGTGTGCAGCTGGGGACACGGGAACAGTGTCGCAGACAGAGTACTCCAGTTTCTTTTCTGAATTAATGTCACTTTCTCAAACTTGCCTTCAGTTACCTCTTCAAATAATTTGCATCAGTATGTATTTAAGACCTGAAAGCTCTCTAGTCAGGGAAAAATCCACCAGCTACTTGTTTTCATTCTGCAGATTAAAGACTCCTTCTTCCACATGAGAGCACCCCACGGTCACACATCGGTGGTGGAAGAAATCTGGATACTATAGTTCAGTAAAAGTAACAATTCTGCAACATAAAAATGTGCTGCCTTCAAAATTTCACTTCACTTTATCTCAAAATTTACTCAAAGTATAAAACTAAAAATGCATCTATTACCAAGTGTTACATAAGTATTGTTGAACATATATAACATATAATAGAATGCAGAGGAGGGATATAAGTGAGTGGAAATACTCTAGTAAATTACCTCTACAGCTATTTAAGCACAGTAGAAATGTACTGTGTTACTTTCCTCTTACTTTGTAAGTATTACGAATACATGAAGTTCTTAATATTTTTGGTCCTGCAAATACTTTATTGTCTCTCTGGCATGTCATGTCTTTCCTATTTGGTGTGCTTGGTGTTTGAAGTATTTCCTTATTAATAAAACTAAACTATTATTTGGGAATTAGTCTGCGGCTGCAAATAAGAATTATTTTCATTACAATTTCCATTGCAACATCTTCAAATTACTTGTCTCAATGGTCAAAAACCCAAAGGTATTCCATTTACAATGATATTAAAGGCAGGAATGTACCAAATCCTCATGTTTGCAAAGCTGGAGCCGGAGAATGATTGACATGTTTTGCTTAATAAATTACTTACATGATTGACCAATTATATAAATTGTTGTTGATCAAGAAATCAAGTAACTAACTCGCCCTTTAAGCACTAGTACAGTGTGATTTATATTTTTAAAAAATGTCTCCTCTTATGTATGTGGAAAATTTCAGCAGTAAATTATTCTCTCAGTGACAAATGAAAGCAGGTGAAGGCCATCAGGAATCATTTGTCTGGCAATTGAGCCGACAAAAGCTCATATCCTCAAGGTGTCTGTGCAGGACGTCCAGGGACGAATCTAGAGAGACGGGTTTTTCCTTTAGGACAGAATCTAACTGGAGACATGTGGCAAGAGGTGATGCACACATCCAGGTATGTCGTTATTCTACCATCTGTCTGCGTGGTTGATTGGCTGAGCAGCACCTCAGGACAGTCTCATCGTCCTGCTTTCCAACGTCACCAGACAGATTGATTCATACAAAGACAATACTTCCTTTTTGGAGCATCTCAATGCTCGCATTCCTCGATCCCTCCTTTTTCATACTGTCCTCCCTGTTCTTGCATTTCTCTCTCTCTGATTCATGTGCGATATCCATTTGTATGATTGATTTTGATCAGAGCCGGATTTAACAGATGTTCACATGACGAGATCTGAAGCATTTATCGTCTGCTCTCACAGTTGTTCCTCTTCTTCTTGTTTACATGATTGTCAGTATCTCTGAGTAGTTTCTCCTCTCATCTGTTTACCATGTACCCTTTTGTTTTATGGAGAACAGAGGAGGAAAAAAAGCATCTTGCTTTTCTCTCTAAAGTCCAAGAACAACAAGACCATTACTGGAAAGAGGCCTTGCAAACTGGCCTTGCTTCTACACATGGTTTAAAGATGAGGAAACCCTGTATCTGATATTTCTTTTTTTAAAAGGGAAATCAATGTTGACCAGCTGTTATACTCACTTATTCAATGAAATTCAGGTAAAAGACCTCACTAGAAAAATACATTACCATGTAAAATTGTTGCCTTGAAGAGGGAATGTTCCTCAAGCATCCTCTCCTTTCCTCCCTTATCTTTACTCTTTTCCCATGATTTACTGTTATCAAACTTAAAAGACTTTGAGGACAGTAGTAAGGACTTGATCGTTTCGATGGTCATGGTCAGCATTCACAGAAAACAGACCCAGAAGGTGCACTAAGGATAATATAGTATTGGTGACTTTGGCAGCAGGCCTGCAGTAGAGATAATCTAACGCCACCAAGATGTCTGGAGTGGCCTCATGAGTTTTCCCAGCAGTGTGCCTGAAGCCTGCAAGGTTTTACTCTAATACACTGGAGAGAATTAAAACTGATATTCCCCATCAAAGGAGCATTTTCCCCTGCAGGCAAAAGACCCACACACTCTCCCACTTTCTTCATCTGAGTCCAAAGTGTTCTTCAGGAGTGACGCCCGATGGGACGAGGTACACGACCTGTACCCTGAGATTTCTTTCAAATTTTAAATTGTGGAGAGAGGAGTGAACAAGAGAGAAAGTGTTAGTGTTAGTAAAACTGAGCTTTGGTTTCGCTCTTCAAAGTTTCCTGGAAGAAGCCGCTTAGCCCCTTGCCACCAAGTGACGCAGTTTGCTTTGAAAAAATCGAGTCAAAACTCTGAACACACAGTCATAACGTGATTACTTTTTGATACTTTCCATGAAAATCACAATCTCAGATTATGAATAGTCTGAAAAGTCCAGAGCTTGCTTGATAATCATAATGCTTTTAAGTTTTCTTCATTATCAAAGTAATCCAGTGGTAGCTGATGGTTTATTTGGCATATTTTGAATGGTGGAAATTTGGCAAAATGTAAACAGATCTTGGCTAAAAAGAACAAGGTACAAGGGTTGTAGCCCAAAGCTAACTCGCTGACCCAATAGGATCAGACAATAGGAGTGTAAAAATTCATTAATATGTTGCACTTTTATTGACATTAATTAGGATCAGTATGTCATCTATGTGGTTTATATCTTCGCGGACACTGACACTCTCCTCTACCTATTCATATACTGATATTTGCCCTCTGCTGAAAACCAAAAGACTTAAACTGTTTTATATTGCATCATTTTTACTACTATACGAGTAGCCCATTTTATTCTGAAAATAATAAAACATGCCTGGCTAACACATGTGCTATAGTGACTCCGCTAGAAGCTGGTAAATAAAATGCAGGAAAATCAAACAAATTTTCAAACTAGTTGAGTTCACTTACCATGACTCTCATCTGTGATCAGTGTTCTTTTTACATGTTCCTCGTGTCGCATTTCTAATAGGAACATGGGAAAGCTGCATTTTAATCCTCCCCACAAGTAACAGAAGCAGATCCAGGTTTTGCGTGCTGTTACCGTCTGCTGTTTATCCATTTTGCCAGACCCGTGTTCTCCAAACACATCTGATTCATGCTTTGAATCGTCAAAACCGACTATTTCTTTAAACACTTGCATCATCTAACTTTTCTCCATCCAAACACATGTGCACTCCTCCGCTCTGTCATAAAAGTGTCTCTGTCTGGCTGTGCAGCGTTTTTCTGTGGCCTCTGCCACGCAGTGCAATCCCGTGACGCCAATTACCACGCAGGTTAAACTCTTAAAAGTTTAAAAGTCGCTAAAAGTCATTAAATGAGCCGTGTAATCACAGGTTGTTATTGTCATTTTAGGTTTATGATGATATACTTAGATGATGTAATACGTGTGTCTTCATCTTCTTAAATGATGAAGACATTAATGAGCAAGTCTTTGCTGCTTTACTATGTCACTGCTTGTTATAATGATGACTAAATGCTATTATCTTAATGATATATGAACCTCATATGGTCCTACATCTTTGTTTTTGTGAGCATGATTGACAGTTTACCTAGTGGTCAAACTGGGGTTGTATACAATAGGTTGTAAAGTGGCTGCTTGGGCCTATAGATGTACTTATAATCCACATTTCTGAAGTCTTTTAAACAAACTCTTTAAACTGTGGAATTGATCAGCAAAGAGCAGGAAATGACTTGTCAGGTGGTAAAGATGTAAGAAAGGTCAAGGGAAGGAATTAGGAGTGGGAACGACAGCCCACCCTTGCCCGTACTAATCCTGTCCACCTTCTGGAAGTTTATGCAGGTGGAAAGAATCATTGCCTCTATATGCTTTGGGTAAACTGCAATAGGCTGAGTATGTATAGGAGAATCCTTTCCAAATATACAGTGCAAGTCATTCTCAGCTCTCCGCATACCGGGCGTGGGCGCAGGAGACCTGAGCGGCCTGTCATGCACGTTAGCTGCAGGCCATCATTGATCAGTGGCCAGCTTCCACTCACGCCATGTCAAAGGCACGGCAAATAAACAGAGAGGAGAAGGAGGGAGAAGAGGCGAGGGAGAAGAGGCCTGGGAGAAATCACAATGGAACACAATAAGCAAAGGGAGGAGCTCAGCGGTGAGGGAAACCGATGAAGAGATGATGGAGGGATGCAAGCAGGGAAAAGCTGGAAGGACGCAATCAAAGGGGGAGAAAATAATAAAAAACATCAATAAACAATGGCATCTCAGCCCTGTCTGTGACCCATTATAGATGGGTTTTCTTTTGTTTGTTGATAACCCTGAGAGTAGCACATTATTTACCCATCTTACCGCATGGCACCGCTTATTACACATGGCTTTTGCTAAAAATGTGCTGTGCAGAGGACTTTTTACAGAGAACAAAAGGTGGAGAAAAGGTCAGCCTGTTGCCATTGTTGGTTTAGCATCTGGCTAAAAGAGGCTTAGCGTTTCGCCACATGTTTAACTGTTTTTGTAATATTTTGCTGAGCATAAATTCACAGTGTTGGTGTAGCATGAAGTGCTCACCTGTGTGTGCTGTAGGTTTTTGAGACCACCAAGAGTCAGTGTAATCATTTAATCTCAATCTTAATCTCAAACATTTGCCCCATGCCTTTCAACTGTCAGATATCTGTGTTAGCCTCGGCTTCTGTGCAGCAGCTTCAGAGGACTGTGCTGACGTCATATCTTTATCACTGTTTCTCCTCAAACGATGGGGCCCTGAGTGTAAGACGGCTGAATGGAGTCCATTCTTTATATCTGCAGACCCAGTATAACCATTAGACCTCCCTCACTGTAACAGACTCTCTTTAACTTAAGTCTGTTCTTCGTCTCCGTCTTTCTCCCTCCATCTTTTTCATGTGTTGGCTCTGCACTGCCACCGCTGTGCGCGCATACAGTACATTCCTGCCTCACGGCTCTCATCTCAGGTAGAATAATATTATCTCAGTCGAGTGTCCGTCGTTCATACGATCTTAAGCGTGGGACTGTACCTAACCATGTCCAGACTATGCTGCTACTTAAGAGGGTCTCTCTCCATTGCTCAGACTGTACCGTAGGTCATAATTAACCTGAGACAAAGCACTGACCTGTGACAAATAGACTGTAACACTAGACCCCCTCCCGCCCACTCCACATAGCACAGTCCAGCACACCACTGCACGACATGGCCCACTACAGTGTGATGGAGATGGAGGGGTCCTACAGATCAAACCTGGCCTGAGGCAATGAGGGAGCATTCCAAGGAAATATGTAGACATTGCAACAGCGGGAAAGTTTGGGAAATAACTCTGGAAGTGCAAGGGAATTACTTCTGAATTACATTAAGTGCTGTCCCCTACAGCCAGAATGAAGTGGATGATATCGTCCTGCACTCACACGTGTGATGGTTATTTATACTGCAGCTGCAGTGAGGGTTATTTGAAGAGCATCTTAAGGACAGCTGTCTGGTTAGCTGGCTATACACCAAGCTACTAGTTTTACCTTTACCTTTATGATTTAACTTCATGGCTGTAGTTAGCGGTTTTAGTTTAGATTTAGTTTTGTGTTGGATAGCATTATATTGAAATGCATTTCTAATCATCTGTATTGTAACTAAATGAGAGTGGACAAAACATCTAAACACCTTTTAGACACCTTTCATGTAAAATTGCCATTAGATTTACAGGACAAACAAAACAAAAGGTACACACATGACAAAGGGCAATGGTGATCAAGTTATGTTGTTATCCGCTAATACAGTAGGCTACATAAAATAAAGTGCATCAGGCCCAGAGAGGAACACACCAGGCTTGTATTACTTGCAGCAAAATGCATGTCAGTTACTTGCCAGCAGCATTCCTCATTGCTGTTTACAGCATCTGTCATACCGCATTTGCAGTAGACTGTTACGTTGCGTATCAAATACAGAAATATGCTTGATAGTGAACAAAAAAACGCTTGACAGCTCTGTGCTTGCAGGGTCATGAGAATATTTGGATCTACAAACAGCGTAATGGAGTCCAAAAGTTGCAGAAATGCTGGCTTATAGTATCACTGCAGTTTAAGTTTTAGCTGATCTGTTGCATCCATATAGTCTCTCCCACATAATCCTGTCATCCCTTATTCCCGTCCTCAGCTAATTGCAACAGAAAACACACACAGACGCTCCCCACAGCTTTTAACCATGCCGTTACCACAGGTATGTTAACTGGGCCTGGCTTTGGTCTCCATGCATTAGCTGCACATTCCAGTGGTGCGGATAATGGGAAGTTCTATTAGGAGCTATTTGCGGCTGTGCTGTGGCGTGTTTCACCAGATTCCAACATTAGCCGGGGTTTTAACCTCGTCGGGTGAAGGATAGAAGGGGAGTGAGGGGCTGATGCTTTGTCTCCATTTGTCTTGTTTGTTTCTGTTGTCGGCCTCCCTCCCTGTATATTTGCTCTGTGTAGTTGCAGACCGTAATGGGAACGCGTGTTTGTTTACTCTCTGTATGCATGTCGTGCACTTATATCTGTGCTAATTTAGACATCTGTCTGTCTTTGTTTCAAAGTGTCTCTTACTTCATGTACATGTCACATTACTCTCTGCGTGGTCTGTATGTTGCTGCACATGTACACGACATACATGCACGTGTACCTCATAACTCTGTGTGTGCATGTGACCATCGGAGACCTTGTGGCCAAGGCAGCAAGGGGTGGCCTGTTGACACTGAGCCATGGCAGGGGAGCTTCCTTCTCCCCAGCTTATAGAAAGCAAACAAGCTAATCAGAGCCAGCGCTCCGACCTCCTTTCAACTCTGCAACGATTCAGTCAGGCGGACAGAGGAGAGGATGACGGCCGTCCTGCTGCAGAGGAGTTACAGTTAAAGTGAGAAAAGAGTCTGGTGTGGAGGTGATGGAGGGGAGCATGCAGATGTGCCCCCAACAACCTCTGGGAAACGTGGGTAGTCTAAATATTGCTAATACTTCACTAGCCACATCCTCATTACCAGCTCTTATTGATCTTGATTTTCACTAAACATACACAGACTTTTTAAAGTGATGGATGAGGTGATGTTTTACCTGTTGACAAAGCAGCTTCATCTCAAAGTCCATTTATTAGCTGCTCTCGTATCACATGCGCTTCGTTAGCAGAGGGAGTTTTCCAGTTGTCATGGCAATTTTCTAAGAATTATGAGGTCTTCTCATCCATGGTACTTTGACCTTGGAAACAGAAGAATTTCCATGTTGTTTTGACTTTATTTCACCTGGATTTTATGAGCCTATTTGCTAAATATTGCTGTGTTTCCTGCTTGCCTGTCAATCTCTGTAGTTTATGGTAAATAACTTCAGAAATACTTTCGGCAACACTGAAAAAGTTGCTAATTATGCTCCAGATTCCCTCTTAGTAAAACAAAAAGTATGAAATATGAACATGTGTAGTAGTTTTTAAACAGCAGTGTTAAATGTTTTTATTTTTATTAAGTATTTAAAATAATAAAAGCAGTGATTTATGGCCTGGTGGTTAAGACACTATATATTGTGATTGCAATATTGCGATTTATTGGATTTATTTTCTCTCCTTGTTTCTTGTCACATCTCTGGTTTACCTTAAAATAAAGGCAAAAAACTGCTCTTAAAAACTGTATTTCTTTAGGAAATTTAAAAAAAAAAGTCCAATAACGAGCCTTATTTGTTACTGTTTTACAGTTTATTCTGGTGTGTTGATCTTCTGTGTGTCCATCTCATTCATGTGTGTACTTTAAATGACGCTTGTGTTTAGATTGCCCAAGTGTATCTTTTAATACATTTTGTTGTGTACAGATCGTAGTCAGAGATGCAAACATACAGAAGCTATAAGACTTAACAGAATTACGTAGTGTAATCAAATGTGTGTTTTTCAGTGAAAACACTTTAATCCTTCCTCATTTGTTGTAGCGCTTCTTTCCAGATGGTGTTGCAGAGTTCAGCGTGTGTGTGTGTGTGTAGGTGTGTAGATGTGTGTGCGTGTGTGTGTGTGTGTGTGTGACATCCCATGCAGGTTTAAACTCCTCCATAAACCTTTGTAAACACACTTTCTCCCCCATCCCTTGAAGACCACAAACAAATAAATCACAGACTTCAAATTAGCATCAGTCTGTACTTCACAGCATGCACACTTTGACGCAAGACGACCTTTGTCTCACCTGATCACTCCCGGAGTGTAATAAAGAACCTACTTTTAGACAGTTTGGCGATTACCCATGATCCTCCTCACCACGGCTTTCCTTGACCCGCTAACAGGAGCGAGCTAGGAATAATTTATGTGAACTCTGCGCTCGTCCCTTGAACCCTTTGCATGGTGTCAAGTTGTGTCCGCGAATTTTGGTCCCGGCCATATCTTCTTCTGTCAACACTCTCACGCTCCACATCCTGACCGCCCTTCACCAGGGGAGAGGAAAGCAGCCCTCTCTCCATCTCTCTGCTTCATGACAGAGGCCATTTAGCAGCTTTGTTATCTATCTCTGCTCTTCTTCACTCAAGGTCTGGCCTCCTCCCAAGACCAGACAACTCACGCACATGCAGGACATAGATGCATTGAGAAGATTTTTCTCCCAACAAGACTGAAATCACTGGAGTGGAGGCTAATGGAGTGAATTTGAGTTATGTTATGACCACCAGTCAACAAAGTTAAGGCTCATTGTTAAGATTCTGTACCAAGTTTTGAACTTGGAAGTCAGTTTGGACCAGTTTTCACCTGCAGACTCATGAAATTTCTTTTTCTGCTTTCTGTGAATGAGATCTCTTGATGATGACCACAGCTCAGGAAATCTAATGGGAATAGAAGGGAGGAGAAAAGTATTGTGCGCATTGGTTAAACCACAAAGTGTTTTGTATTGCCAGTTCTGAAAATCAGATCTGCGCCCTATTTCTGTGATTTTCTTCCATATTTTGATCGTAGAAAACCGCAAACATTGCCAGATTTTTTTCAAATAAGTGTTGCTGTAAAGACTTGTTGAACGGCTGCCAAGTCCTATGTCGATTTACTGTGATCATCATTCCAGTTACATGTATTTGAGGAGGAAAGAGAATGTACTGTGGTTTCCTTCACCACATTATGTTATCATTTATTATCATTACCCTGATAACAGTGCCTGCTTTGCACATTTGGATTTGTTTAGACTTGTAGAGAGCCTTAATATGAGCACAGTTCAGCCTCTTTTTTCATTTATAGTCATGTGTATCTCGTACCAAGAGAGAGGAAAGGTCAGGATGAGACGCACATACAGTATTTATACGTACATCCACACAG
The DNA here is from genome assembly GCA_033000465.1 of Sciaenops ocellatus. NCBI lineage: Eukaryota > Metazoa > Chordata > Actinopteri > Sciaenidae > Sciaenops > Sciaenops ocellatus. Next base: position 18,282,322 of record CP136866.1, read on the forward strand.
TGCTGTAACAGAGATGCCTATCGAACACAGTCCTAAGTGAAAAAAGGTGACGTTCCCTGTGACATAAATGCTGTTTTCCACTACCGTGAAAATGAAAGTCCTCGCAGATGTCTACATATGGCAAACATGCTCGTTATCGAATCAACGGCTGCCTCTGTTCTGCCCGGTGTTTATGGCATCAGTAACTTCAGAACACTATTGAATAAAGAGAAATAATCCTTCCTCATGGCTGCACAGTGTGTCGGTGTCAGATGGATTACTGAAGCATTTATAAAACATATCACAACACACATATGGTCCCCAAGCTCTCTTTAGGGACTGTTGCACAGTGGCCCAATCTGCAGATTCGGTCAAACAAACATCAAAGAAACTGGAAGTTTAAACAACTTGATCGTCTGTGTACTGCAGCGGAGGAAACCTCATAGTCTGTTAACCTGAGACATGCACGCCTTGGTCTTTCCTGCTAACAGTGAAACATTGCATGGCTGACACACCTCTGTGGGATTACTGTAAACGTTAGTGTGGTGCGAGTCTGTGCAAGCTCTATGACTGTGTGAATGCACGGCTTGGGCCTCTGCGATACAGATCTTGTGGAATATGTCTGTCGCAGTTCTATCCCATGTGAAAGTTTGTGTGCATGAAAAGCAGCACAGCTCCCAGACTTGCAGCAGGTACTCGTGTCATTGTGGTGAGTCATACTTTAAGGACCCGGGCGATGCTGGAAGCTCTTCAAAGTGAGTTTGTTGCAGTTGCGGTGAAATGAGCTGAGAGGATCTGGATTCAGCAGATGAAAGTAGCAGAGAGAGTGTGGTGGGGTTGGTACACAGCATGGATCTGAAGTGGAGGAGATCTGGGCCACAAGACGTAACACCCGCCTATACAATCATGTGTGTTGTACACGGGGGGGGGGGGGCTGTATGTGAGCTGACTGGGATAACTGTATGTTGGCTGCAAGACCTGCATGCAGAAAAGAGAAAAAACTGAGACAAAGACAGGAATAAATTATCCAGAAAACCATGTTGACGTGAGAAAAATAGAGCAAGTGTAGAACACATTATTCTGAACCTTTGATGTTCAAAAACACTCCCACAAAATGAACTGAGTAAAGACCAAAGATTTAGTGGATTTTTTTAATCTATTTATTATGCTTCATTTGATCCCAACTTCAGGAAACATGGCATATTATTTCAACATGCAATTACACTGAGAGAAAGCAAAAGCAAGATTGAACACAGGCTTACTTATTTTATTGACACCATCGGGGAGTTTCAAACAGGAAAACAGCAGCCACAACAGATCACAGTGTTTCTGTTTAACCTTTGTCATGAAATGTTTACTGTGCATCAGCGTATACAATACGTACATCCTGAATGCTATAGCGACCACCTGGCTGACCGCGCAGCTGCGCTGTGCGACATTGGCCTTGAATGCAACTGCATGACTTCGAAGCCTGCAGAGCCGTAATGAGGGAATCCATCAACATGGGGGCAAACAGTCAGCACGGGAAGAAGCAGGTGCGAATGTATACTGTAGCATTAAAAAAAAATAAAAGAAAAAAAAAAGACTCTTCTGGAAAATATGGAGACTTTTTTTATTCCCAAAAATGGAAAAAGGAACAATTATAGCAAGTTAAATTTATTCTTCAAGGCAAACATTTTGGTGAAAATCCTTGAAGCATAAAGCAAATGACTTGTTGACAAATTAACAGGCTAGATGATGAATAGACAGACCTCAGGCACAAAAGCTAAATCATTTCCTTACACTACAAAACCCTTTTTTTTTAAGTATGGCAGTAACAAATGTGGAAAATTATGGGGACCCCATTTCTCCTCCTGACATTCCCTCTACAGTCCGTCAGTCTAGCCTCATATAATCTGTCCTAAACACACTGTGTGTGTTTCCTAACAGCTGGGCTGGTCCCACTGAACCAAAGTACCATGGATGGCTGCTAATAACCCACCCTAATAATCCCTACATTACCTAACGTGTTTTTGCGTTCAGTACCATTAAATACCTATTCATTATAATGCCAACAGTTAGTGCTATTGTGTCCCATAGGTGGGACCTAACGCTAGACAATGACTGGTTGACTCTGCGGTGGTTCAGCGGACTGGCTCGTGCCCTTGGGTGGTGATGCTTGGTGATTACCCCAAAGTTCCACAGAGGTGAAGCCCAGAACGGAGCTCCCTCAGCAGGGCATCTGGTTAATGAGAACTGGGCGTGCTGCTGGAGCCCCAGACTGGAACGATAGGAAATATACACACAAGCTGGATACTGTACTGGAAGACGACCACAACCACACACACACACACACACACAGAGTCTCAATGTTCATTTGATCAGTGGTCCATTTCCTCCTCATAGTGGAACATAGGGAGAATCCCGCTGAGAGGACTCAAGACAAGTAGCTGAACATTAAACACACATTTGATGGCTTACATTAAAGTCACATTTTCTGAAACTGGCATATTTGACTGTTAACAGTATTCATATGTAGATGCAGTAACGTAATGTTGTAATGGAGAGCGTTCTGCTCTGCTGCAAACCTTCTTAGACTCTGATTTCACAAGTGTTTTATCCCAGATCAAGTCTGAGTCTTAGATAGCATGAGGGTTCGCAGTACATGTCTTGATTACACGACTCTGAATGTAGGGTCTAATTGGACGCATGGAGGAGGCTCCCCTGGAGGATGGCTGGATATACGCTGGGGACTCCGGGAACTTTACTGGAAGCCATTAAGGAAACAAGACATTTCCGACCGCAGGGAACAAGAAAATCGACTGAAAAATGACGAGAAAGGGAGAAAAAATGAGACGCTTCAGGGCTAAATTGTTAAGAACATGATTGTGCAGTGTGTGTGTGTGTAAAGGAGGAGTGGTGGTGTTTGTTTGTGTGTGTGTGTGTGTGTGTGAGGCCTCTTTGTCCAGGTCGCGTGCCAAATTACAAGTTGGCATGGTAAACAGTGTGCCACTTTTCTAAATACAGAGAGCTACACACAAACAACATGCTGTTAGATAAGCACCTCTGTCCAGTCATCCAGCTCTCTTATCCGTATCGTCATCAATCAATCATTTAATGTCATCAGGTTTCAATTTTGAGCTTCAGCTTGTTTGCCCCCTGTGGCAGCGCCTGCTTCACTCTTCAAAAGCTCTGTGTTTTCAGCGTGCAAAGGGGGGAACACTGTAGCTGCAGAGAAAGGAGAAGTCAAGAGAACCGTTTGAAACCCGCAGTCACTTTCAACTCCTGTTGGAGAAACTGACAGAAACTCTTCATTACGGTTGAAGCATTACATGAAGCGCGGGGTCGGGGATGGTTAACTGCGACGCACTTGAACGGCGTTGGAATCTGTAATGGCACCTGGAAGTAATCGTGTTTCCCTCCCTGAAATATTTATGTATTGGTGAATTATTCTAAGCATGTTCCCGGTGTTTATTTCTACAATGATGTCTGGCTGTATGGCAGAATAACTACGCAGTCAATCTGTCAGCTCTGAAAGTGGAGGAATTAAAACAACAGCTGCTGCATGTGTGTGAAATGTGCATCTATTGACAGTGTAGCAGCAAACGGAGTCTGAACTGTACTCCTCATTAAAGTAAAGTCAGCCCACCTTCCCTCAGGCTTCCCTTTTTACATGCACTACCCCATATCCAAACACTGTTAAAGACTCATAAAAGCTCAGCATAATATTTTGATATCTGTCATCTTATTCCATTATAAAGGAGCCAAAGGGAGAGGAAGTTGCCTTCGTTATGTGGTATCCATTCCCATCATAATACACAAGCTACAGTTTCCCATGGGTGTGTTTGCTGTGATGTCTTGTGGCACCAAAGCAAACAGACACAGTCTGCATGAGGCTTAAAGACCTGGTGGATTTGTTTAGTCTTGGTGGGCAGGACACAAGGAGAGAATTTAGGTACTCTTTGGATTCATGCTTGTTTCTCTTCACTGTGGTCTTTGTCTTTAGGAGTTATTCGCCTTTGTAATGTCCAGTTTATTATAACTTTGGTTTTATTTTTTGATATGATCATCTGAGTGCTCAAGTTTCGTAGACATGCTTGTAGACATGTTGCTGTATTTCCAGATTTTAGTGATTACTTTGGTGAGTCGTCTGATTAATTCAATTGTTGAAATAAACTTTAAGCCATGCTAGAGGTGTGGCTATGAATGGCAGCATCAGATGGTCTTTGGTCCAGACCGACATCAACTACTGAATTAATTGCCATGAAACTGTGTACATGTCAACATCTTCAGGTCAAAGCTCATTTAATTTATGACCTGCAAAACTAGTGACATTACCATCAGCCTCAACTGTACGTTGTGTTTAGTGCTAATGTCAGCATGTTAAACATTAAACCCTGTAAACATCAGCACAGTAGCAGTGACGTCAACATTTAGCTCAAGGCTTCTCAGAGCTGCTAGATGATGCACAAATATTGAGTCGGCTATTCACAAAATAAGCCAGTTACTTGGAGAAAGCCTTGGAGATGAGGAAAACATTTCTTCATCAGGATGAACTTTAGGCTCTAGGCATTTATTTATTTTCTTACCTCTGCTATGCAGTCCACAATTTATTTGAAATCAAGTCCATCAGCATTAAAACACATCAACTGTCTTGCCCTCACCACTTTTGATGCACTTTTTGGTCGCTAATGTACACGTGATGTGCTTTTTGAATCCTCTGTCATCAAAACTTTCAAAAAGCCAAAAAACGTTGCCAGTCCTTTTATTTTCAAAATACATCTCTCATAATAAAACATATAATCTTTTACTGAACTACAGTCATAAACCCATAAACCATAGACTCACACTGCGCACCACACCTGTAACAATTAGTCCTGCACTTAAGTAAACTACAATGGCTACCACCCAAAGACAACCACTGAAATGGCTCCAACAATCACCGTCATGAAAGTGAAATAGCTACAAATGTTCAGTGAGGTGAATAGATCATGAAATTTAACTGAAGCACACTCTCAGTTCAGATACCCACGAGCGCCTGCAGTGGGATGTTTCCTTACTAGGTTAAGTGGTGAGATCTATTCAGGTTTAAGCGGTGGGGTGTGTATGTGTCAAGCTGAGGTGGGTATGTACCGTATGTTGAGGGGTGAGGACGTTGCTGAAGGGTGGGGAGCGTGGGTGAAAGGTGACACCCTGACAAGTGGTGTTTACGAGAGCAGAGAATACCAAAAGACAACTGCGGGCTGCCTTGAATATGAGATAGAAGGAGGGAAAAAAGGAGGAGGGTCACTGAGACAGAGATGTGCATGAGTAAAAGTGCAAGGAAGACGGAAGTCAAGATCCAGGCGTGAAGACGTGACAGTGATATGAGGATCCTTCTCAGACTGACAGCAGCTCTTAACCTGGAGGTCAGAAAGAGAGAGGTGTGGAGAGACATAGGGAGAACATATGACACAACCACAGAGGGCTCATGGGACAAACTTGTCAGCCATCTTCCAACATTTGTGTGCATGTTAATTTCATCCATCTCTTGTCTATCTTTTATTGGCTGAATGTGTGCTGGGCGGGCGTGCCTGCAAAGAAAATGTGAATGGGTATGTGTGAGGGTCAGAGGTGGCCTGTGTTGGAGTACAGTGGCAGATTTATGGGCTCCACCAGGCTGGAGGCTGGAGGTCACATGCTGACTTTGTTACACGCCTCAGCCAACACATACACACTCACGCAGAAAGCGGTGGCACACACTGAATACCAGCCTACTGATGCCAGGTCATGACTGTTGAAGTCAAAGTAATAGATAAAGCAGGAAATGAGGCTTGACTGACGTGTGTGTTTGAGTGTGCGCACGAGTATGAGTAAGCTTCCCATCTGGCCCCCGAGGGTAAACCATATAATGTCTGATTAAGATAAAGGATACAGGACATTGATCAGTAAAGAAACAAGCTCCGGACTGTGGATGAAAGAACAAAGTGGGATCGTGTTGCTCTGCATCATTAATATCTATCACGAGCAAAACGAAGCTTAAAACAGTCAGACGTGGATGGATGAGCGGATGAGATGCAGAGAAAGGAAAAAGGAGGGAGAAGTTTCTCAGGGTCATAGTGTTGCCCCTCTCTTTCTTACTCCATTCATTCATTATCTCCCTCCCTTCTGCTGTCATTCTGCAGAAAGTGCTTTTATCTCCTATCGGGTGGTTTGGTTGTGACCTGCAGGAAGAGTGTTTACATCATTTCAGCATTTAGCTATTTATTCTGATGTAAACCTGAAGTGCATGTTTCTGCTACTTTATCGTCCTCTCTGCGTTTTCATGTGTTTTTATTTCAGAGGTCTATCTTACCTAATGGGCTCCAAATATTTGCATGTTTGGACTTCACGGAACGGTTTAAAGAAAGAGTTTAACATTTCACTAAATACTCTTATTTGTTTTCTTGCTGAGAGCTAAATGAGCAGACTGATACCACTCTCATGTTTGTCCACTAAACATGACACAGGAGACAGTTAGCTTACCACAAAGACTGGGAATGGGGAAATACCAGTCTGGCTTTCTCCGAAGCAGTGGCGCCAACTTAAAGACCCCTTTAATAACTTTTTAAATTAATTTTAAAGCTTGAAAATGGTGGCTATTGACAAAGCTTATTATATTATGGTATACTTTTGTATATACAATATTTAAATAGCTAGTAGTTGGTAACACTGGCCTAAAGACGACACAATCTGCCTATCAGCACCTCTAAAAACTGATCAAAACTAAGTAAATGGTTCCATTAGTGTACAGCAACTCAAAAATAACAACTGTTATGTTTTTGTTACTTTAAAATGAACCTTTTATATCTATATAAGGTCTTCTTCCACAGAATCCGCCATGTTGGACCGCCATGTTTGTACAGTAGTCCAGAATATAAAAACTAAACACTGGCTCGAGAGTTTTTGCATGTTTTGCAGCCACCATAGCTTCTTCTTTATGCCAGGAGGGAGAAGGTGAGGTGAGGGGTTGCAATCAACAACTACACTGATAGATATGCAGCCACTTAAAATCGCACACTGGTCCTATAAAGCAGCGGTCCCCAACCTTTTTTGCGCCACGGACCGGTTTCATGTAAGATAATACAACTTACCATTACGCTGAATTAGTGGGAAGCCCTGAGCTTGTTTCTCCGCAACGAGCCGGTCCCATCTAGGTTTAATGGGAGACAATGACACCCGAAGTGTGTTCCATATGTCCAGTCTATTCCGTAATTTTGTTTTGGTCGCTGTCACTGCAGAAAACCCCGCTTCACAAAGGCCTTTTCCCCTTTCCAAAGATGTTTGTTTTTTACTCATTTTTGCAGCTTTGAGGGCTTAACTGGGGTAACATATCACGTGACCGAGACGAGCGTCTTGACCTGTCTTAACCTGTGTCAAGAGGCACAGCCGCACAGACGGATGTAATTGTCATTGTAATTAATCATTTTTCAAAATAAAACATCTTTCAGACTCCGATCATCAATAAAATATATATATATATATATTTTTTTTTTTTTTTTTTTTTTTTTCTGTGCGGCCCACTGCCAAACCCATGGACCGGTACCGGTCCGCGGCCCGGTGGTTGGGGACCGCTGCTTTAAAGCATTACATTGTGTTTGTTTTAATACCTACAAAAGCTGTGCCTCTGTTTTCAGTCACCATGCAAAGCTAACTGGCTTCCAGCTGTAGTTTCACTATACAGACATGAGAGTGGTGTTAATCAAGCGAATAAGCATGTTTTTCAAAATGTCAAACAATCATATAGTTAAATGGGCTATACTAAGTTTTATTAGTAGACTTTATGTCTGGAAATTACATTCACTCACACTTTAACCAGGCATGTGAGTTTAAATGTCTGCTATTCATCTGCACATAAACAGGTGCTTTAGGTTCGACCTGCTCCTCCTCCTCCTCTGCTGTAATCTCGGACAGCCAGAGCAGCTAATTAGGTCCTATTGTGCTCTGTGCCAAACTCTTGTCTTGGTCTTGCATCTTTTTAAACAAGCAGAGTGGAATTGTATTTGTCATCTGAAACATTTGGTCCCTTGTTGCACCTTAATTTTCTACAACAATGGATCTGTTAGAAACAGGCTTTCAGAAATGGTTTTAACAGAAGGTTGATTTAGAGGGGAGAAGTGTGCTGTGAGAGCCATTTGACCATATTTGGTTCAGTTTAAGGCCATATTGGCTTAGCTACAGTCAGGTGCATGCACACAAAGCCCCCATTGTTGGAAAACCCCAGATAGTTAGTTTTACTATAAACCTCCTCTGACTGATTTATGAGACAGCCCCATCCAGTGAATAAAAATATGAAACATTTTTTAAGCGCTACCACTTGGAGCCGAGAGCAAGGTCCCTAAATCATCTTCGAAGTTGCCGCAAAATGTATTTCTTGTACTGATGTATCATTTTACCCACAACACCCGTTGATCTGGGACGCCAGCTCAGTCCAAGAACCTGTCTGTTGGTTAGAGGGCGTTACAACCACAAGCGATTTTCTTCCACTTGGCCTGGCAGTCGAGCGCTGAAACCTGAAGCCGTTCTAGTACGGCACATCAGGGTGGCTCCAAACCTTGATTAGTTTTTGGGTTGGGCCAGGGATGGGTCAGTGCCTCATTCCTTAGTTGTGGTTCACTGAGAAGGGTTTTTAAATGAAATTCCTTCTGATATCTTATCCGTTTGAGTGCTTTTATTATTGAACAGACAAATTCAGATGTACACAACCTTCTTTCCATCCTTTTTCCACTGTCACTGGCTCATTTGTTGGCGAGGTGAAGAATGAGGGAGTTCGTATTTTAGGCCAGGAGGAGCTGACGTAGCTTGGCAGCGGCCAGGTACAGCAGGAGAGCTGGAGACTGGTCAGCGTTCTTCTTGGGTGTTAAGAATAATTCCCATTACATCAAATAGTAAACATGCGTATGGAGCAAATGGAGGTGACATGACTGACTTTGGATGAGGCGTTAGATGAGCATGCGTTGAGTGAAATGAGCTAAATGATGGCTCGTGCATTGCTCTCTCTCTCTTTGCAGCTGTGGTCCGCTATCGGTTGCCTACGTGCCTTACCTTGACCCTGATGCAAGGTCACTACGTTATGAACGCTGATGCAGAGATGTGATTGGTCAACAGCAATGAATGGCACATACCTCTGTCATGCACTCCCAGCTGTGTTTGACTTTCATTACTACACATGAAGCCTATCAGACGTATCAGCTTTGTCAGCCATCTATCACAGTCGCAGCTGCTGTCAGGCATACAAACTAACATAGTTTGAGATACACACTCTTTCTACACACACACACACACACACACACACACACACACACAACTGTAAATACACTCAGGCACCAATCTACACTCAACACCTTCACAATGGAGTTTTCTCAGGCAGGCCCATCTGCCCAGAGAAATTCAAAACTCTGCATACTTTCACAGATATTTTTTTGAAGTTGCTGTTATGAATTGCAGGTAGATGGCTGTAAACTCACAACAGGCTGTAACATCAGACTGATCCCAGTCTATCACCGACTGTGTTAAAGGCTCGACAGCCATCCCAGCCATGTTCTGACCCTTAGGAACCTGAGCAGCTGATTGGACCAAATATGGCGACCACCAATCGGATAAAGTGACGCATGACCTCCTCCCATAAAGTTCACACTGGGGCAAGTCTGCACCTGCCACAGGAGCAGCTCCACAACACAACACACACATAGACACACTACACTGTCCCTTGAATCACGCAGTATTGAAAGGGGACATGGGTTATGTTACATCAGTAACATCACAGGACAGAGAGCAAGTAAACCCTGCAGTGGTGACATCGTATCTCCTGGCGCAATGAAATTGTATCCTCCTTACACACACCTGCGTGTGTAAGTCTTTGAAATAAACAGATGATCATCTTTAAAAGAAGCTCATTTTGAAATCTAAAAGAGTTTATGAGCGATCACAAAGGCGGCAGCACTGACGTAAGTGACACGGCGAGTTCATGTCCCAGCAGGCCGCAGCGGCCGCTCAGATGACATGATGCTGTTTTCTGTTGACTGCGATATAGCCAAGCTGAATTTCAGCCAGAAGTTCACATCTTCACCTGTTTGTTACGGCTGACGCACTGTTTATATTCCCCTAAAATGATGGCATCAGTACCAACATTTTGATATAGGTGTCATACCAGAAAATAAACCAAAGTCATTGAAATAAGCACACACACACGGTAACAATACTGAGGTGCTGATGTTTGATCTGACATCTCAAAGATCCATTGTGTTTGTGTGCATATAGCTGATGAGCATATGTATGTGTTCTGTTTGCAATGAGCCAAAACCCAGGATGCAGATGTATTCACTCATCCCTGTTTTCAGCTGCTCCCCAATGAATGACATTTGAAATGTTTGAGGAAGTCATTTGAATGTTTCAAACATGGATATTTTGTTGCCAGTTAGCCCAAAATCCTCAATTTAAGTAATCCAAAAGATACTTATATGTGATTTGTTTTAGCAAACAACACCAAAGCTGTTCAATGCTGGAGAACAACATGCGTGTGCTACATTTTATACCGCTTGCTCACCTAATTTGGCACCACCGCACATAATCAATCACATCCTTACGTAATGTTGATTCTCAGCCATCGATTCTTGATCCACATGTATCACATGGCATTAGAGGGTATTTGTTTAAGCCAGTATGGTTGAGGCTAACCACGGGTGGATCAGGGCAGGTATGCGGGGCTGGTTGACTGACGGGGTTAAACCAAGCGAGGGAGAGGAATAGACTGGAGCTTATATGACAGTAAGATGAGTGAGAGTCGAGAGTAAAGTTGTATACATGAGTAGGACACAGGAGCACACATGTCTGCTTACATTTATTTTAAGTGCACCTTCCTGAGAAGATAATACATGTGCTGTCATTTCAAACAGAATACATGTCCACCATTATGGCTAATAATAACTCACAACACAACCCCCGTTCCCTTTTTGTGTTTTATGGCTATATTCTCCTGCATCTCGCTCGGCCAAGTCACGACTGTGCGAACAGGCTCTGGACCACCTGCACCATGTTGTCCATTACTCATAAACCATCGGGCGTTTGGTTGGCAGCTTTGCGATCGCATGCTCTCACCTTGGCTTCCACATAGGCTGCAATTAGCCTGTCTGTTTCAGGTGTGAGAGAAAAGGAGAAAGAAACCAGAACAAGGAGCCAGCTTAGAGTGAGGGCTAAGGGCACAAGGGGTGAGACACCTGTGATAAAAGGGAGAAATAATGGTGGAGAGTTGAAAATGATGTCAATTGGCAGAAATTGCACACAAAGAAGCAGGGTTGGAATTCGTTTTTTTTTTTTTTTTAAAGGCAGAGGGTGGAATACTTTCCAGAAAAAGCTGTCAGGGTTAAAGAAAGAGGCTAGCAGGAATGAAGCTCCCTTTTGAACATTCACACCATGTTTCCTCAACCATCGCCCACACATTGCCCCACACATTGTCTTCTGTTACAGCTACACACACACACACACACACACACACACACACAAACTGCAGTTTTCGTTTAAAGTCATGGTGATTAGTGCACTTTTCTCTTTATTCCTTTACACTTGAACACCCACCCCCGCTCCCTCCACGCTCGGCTCTCCGGGTTTTGCTCTAACATGTTCCAGAACATCAAACTAAAACCACATTTTATGAATGAATAAGGGATACAAAGATAAAAGAGCATTTTATCCTGTTACAGACCACCATTCGACATAGACTGGCACTGGACGAAACCAACACTTCAAAATATCCTTGTCAAATTACCACTGAGAACATTGATGCCGCTAATGTTCGTCACATTAAAGAGTCTGATATTTTTATCTTGTGTTAAATGCATTTAGGGGACGTCTGGCACTTTAGATCTTTCAAGACACAATCTCACGATGTTAAGGCCCATGCTCCTTCAGGTGACCCATGTATATTCTTAATCCCAACTCTACCTGTGTGTCAGTAGTGTTAATCCTCATGTTTATTCTCCCTGAGGACTGGATTTTACACCTCCAGACTTCTTGGAAGTCCATGAAGCACTGGTGGCCCCAATCTGATCTAATCTACAAACATAACCCTCATTCTCACCTCGACATCGCACCAATGGCTGCTGTCCCCTGCCTTCAGGCACCTCAGCCATTCGTTATGGGACTCACTGGTTCCTACATCTGAGGGTGGCGATTGGTCACAGGAGGTTTATCAATAACCAGTGCGACTCAGATCACACATGGTTGAATTGTTCTGAGAGTAACATGAAAAATGTGAAGGTATTTCTATTTTCAAGCTGAGGCCACTGGGAATAGGTGTGTGTGTGTGTGTATAGAGGTGTTGGGATTGCTCATTTGCGTGCAAGTGTGTTTGTACGATTAAAATCCCCCCTGAGTACCCAAATTCCAGCGTCTGTGGTTACAGTTCCTACGAAAAGTACCACCCAGGAGGCTGCATGCATGGTGCAGAAGAATCAATTCTCTTCCATACACGCCACCATGCCGAGAGTTAACAAACACACATCTGAGGAGGGATTGTTTATCTGGGGTCAGCTCGTTTAAGGCATCGTCACGAAAGGGCCAAAAAAATGAACACAGACTCAGAAACACATGACTCCAAACACACACACACTCAACATTTTTCAGGGTTTTCCTGAGGTGTTTCCCAAAACAAAGACCTTCATGAATGTGACATTAACAATACTTCACTTTAGCATTCATATTTATCCACATTATGGTCACAGTGGGAAAAAAGTAACATCAGCAACAGGTTTAATGAGTATGTCAAATGTGGGATGTCATCAACTAAAGGAATGTGTCCTGAATTTAGTGGCCCGCCACTTCTGCTAAACAATTTCCCAGGGGAAACCCATTTTCTGCTTTACTTTGGGCCTGGAAGTGCAGCTGGTAGCTCGTAAAGACAAAGCTTTTGTCTTCTGGCTGCTGAACTTTGGCTGCTCTTGTCCGCTTTGTTGTGATCTGCTCTTATTTGCCGTGCTCGGCCGATGCTAGCCGTGTTTTGCTAGGGCACTCTCATTGTTTTGACTGCGTCTGTCTCTCCGTGTGGGGCAGGCCCGTCTCTGCCTTCGACTCTCATTAGCTGTGACACGCGGTGACTACCCAGGCAGCCTTTCAGCACCAGCCTGCCACTCAACGCAAACCACCTGCTGGACATCACAACAGCGGGCCTGATGCAGAACATACATGTGGATACACAAGAAAATACACAAAATCAAAGTTTCACACAAGTGCAAGCTCTGTCTCACCAAAAACACAAATTAACTGTCAGAGATTATAGAAACCTAAATAAATGCAGCCACCATGATGAGCTTTTCATAGATGGTGCTCATTAGGACCAAATGAATAATGCAATAGAAGTAAACAACCCTCCAGCTGTAAGAGCATGCATGCATGCTTACTCACACGCACTCAAGTTTAGAGCAGCGTCACTCAGCCCTGACAGAGCATGTCAAGAAAACTATACGGTATCACACTCGCATGGGCATGAAATAGGCATCTATACCTTCACACAAACACACAGCCTCACACACAGACGCCCTCTCACTCTGCTCTAAAAAATCCACTCTGCAGTCACGCAACACTTGAGGCTGAAAGTAAAACAGGAAGGTCGACTTGGTACCAATATGTTCCCGGCATCTTATTTCTCAGTCACACACCAGCCTTTGCACGAGTGCTGTTTACCGGTCAGCATCTCTTTCTAACCACATTTCATCAGCCAGAGAGGTGAAGTATAGTCCGCACACAGGCTCTATATCTGTGATTGGTTTTCCAAAATGAGTCTATTAGGAATGTTATTGGAGTTTTGTAACAGCTTGTGCACAAAGGTCAAAGAGTGAAACGTCTCTGTGGTCTAATTGACCATAGTCGCAAGTAACGTTCATCGAATATTCAAGCCCAGTTTGTGGCAAAGGGCAGAGCTATCACTTCATTATGTTTCTACATATTGGGGTTCAGTGAGGTCAGAAGAGAGGGGAAAGAGTATCTAAAGAAAAAAAAAATTTCATTTTGCAATTCTTGTTGTATTATTGAACCCCAAACCATAAGGAAGTAAAGCCAATTTCAACAAGGCACAAAAAACTATAGACATTTTTTTGTGAGATGTGGTGCCACACATCCTCTCATCAATATCTGTTGTTGCAGTCAGTATGAGCATTTTGATATCTGTTATGAAACAGATTATTTAACCATTTATTGCCCGATGGACATAACCAGAAAGATACAAACTGAACCACTCTTTTTTATTATTATCAAATGAAAAGCAGATTGTTTTAAAAGTGTGGCACATTTTGGTTGAAAAAGATATGTCAGGATGTGGTGCGGATCTTTATGAAATCTACGTTGCTAGCACAAGAAGAACTGATGGGATGAGATTGGTTTACAGGTAACAGACTACATGTATATGAACGCTGTTTTAGTCACTGAACCTGGGCTGACCCAGGGCAGGAGAGACGCAGGGCAGCTGGAGAATGAATCACCACCATGTGAATCTCATCCGTTGTCTTTTTCCCTTTCTGTTGCTGTTTACATCTCAGCATGTGTCCCCCATCTTATTGGAACGAAAGTTGAACAAACAGGGGAAACGCTGACAGATCAGGATACGGGAAGAAGTGGTTTTGTTTCATGACGACGAGGCTTAACAGCTGTTCCCGTTTGTGCGAAGACGAGACGAAACAAAAGAAGGGAATCCTCACAATCATATTTCAGATTAGTAAACAGTTTAAATGATGGCAATTGACTTTGACGTCTCATTATAATGAAATATAGTCAGTCTTTTTACAAATAGTAATAGAGCTCACTTTGTGGTTTCAAACAAACGCTGTTTATAATCAATTATTCCTAAAGCACATCTGCAATAACAGTTTTTAGTCAAAACTGTATAAAAAGACTAAATCTCTAGTTTGTTCGTTGTCTTTGTGTGTGGATGCCTGCATACAGACACCTCCTCCAAGTTTTGTGATTGTAATTAAAGGAGATTAGAGGGAAGTCTGCTACTGGAATTTTTAAAGAAAAAAAAACATTTTTAAGTGGGAAAAAGAGGTGAGAGAGGATCGGCTGTTGCCTCCAGCTAAAATGGAGGCAAGAAGTTGACCTTCACCACTTACACCCTTCCTCTCCACACCCCCACCCCACCTTTCTCTTCCTTTCCAGTTAAATTAAATTTTCCCCTGTTGCTGAAGGAGTATTGCGGAGGTGGGGGGGGGTATGCAACCAACGAGGAGTGGAGAGGAGAGTGGGGGTTAGATGGACAGAAGGATGGATGTAAGTCCTGTGGTTGTGCATATGGAGTATCACATTCTGCTATTTTCATTTGGCTCTTTATTGCTCCCAGTTGTTGGGTTAAACAAAATGGGGCCTGAAAGAACAGAGGAGGAGGAGGGAGGGTCGCTCCAACCAATCCTGCGCTTTGTTCCCTGGAAGCACTTTGTTTGCGAGAAATGTCACAGTAGCTAAATCAAGCCGAGCCACGGCTATGAGAAACAGACAGAGCAGATGGAGGATGGATGTGTGTGTGTGCATGTGTATGTGGAAACCAAAGGTGGTGTAGATTGAGGGAGATTGTTGGTATTTGGTAACATTTACTGAAGAAATGTTGCTGTAAATGTTTTGATAGAAGAGCTTGTGTTTTTGTGGTTTTGAACACACAGACGTACTTGTGCAACCGGTAAAAGCACTGATGGAGAAATTGCTTCTAACTCCGCTCAGGTCGATTGTTCTTGTCAGCGGGGACGTTGAATTTGCCTTACTGTATGTATTTAAAGTCCGTATGGAAGTCTGTGCTTACATGTGTGTGTGTGTGTGTGCGAGTTTATACTGTGACGTGACGTTTGGGCCATTCTCCAGCCTGAAACCTCTCATGTAAAGACTCAAGAGGGATGCTAAATCTAGGCAGAGGTCCATGTGTTTGTTTGTCTTCATCTCAGGTTGTTGACATTCTCACACACACATAAATACATTTACAGTCTTTTGGCTGGCTCCCAGTCAAACTTTAGACCCGCGTATAGAGGAGAGAAGAAGTTGAGGGTTAGCTTGAGATACAGCGCTTCAGCCAAATGTATACACAGCTATCTAAGTTCAAATGCAGTTCACTTTGTGTATGTGTGCGTATTTCCAGGGAACTATTTACATGTTCATATTCCTAATCGTGACAGCTGATGATGAGTGAGTGTGCATGTGTCCAGCACTGTTTGTGTGTCCCTCAGAGAGCGCTGGATGTAATTTTCTTTCCTGATATTTGTAGAGATACGTCTTTCATTCTTTGGGGGGTTTTTCAACACCTGTAACAATGAAGGACGACATCCCCATTCAACACTTATCCTCCCATCTTCACACTGGCTGTGAAATATATTTCTTTCTTCTCTGTCTGTTCCTCCCATCTTCCCATCTGCTTTACATTGTATGAACTGACCCGTCACTTGGAAAAACAGAGCTTTGTTTTGTCCTTGAGTTGTGTAGCTTTCATTTGATGTTGATAACCTTTGACCTTTAAAGAGAAAGAAGGGAAAGGAAGGATCAGTCAAATTATGATACAGCCCAGTTGGTAGGCGCATTGAATCAAACATGATCCTCCAGACTATCTCTTTCACTCTCTAATGTACACACTGGTTCTATTTTGGTGTGTTTGTGTGACATTTTCTGACCCTGGTATATCACCACAACACAGGAAGTCCAGACTGACACCTCAGTCACGTCATATACGTGTGTTTACATGTTTGTCTGTATCTCATGTGTTCAATGCTCTCTCCTGAAACAGGAATCTGAACTATTTCCACACTCTCTCTCTCACACACATACACACACACACACACACACACACACACATACAACACACTCTTCAGCCCTTCAGCGCTGCTGTTTTCCCCATTAATTCCTCCAGTCAATCCAGTCCTACATCAGCTTGTCATCGCCCACCTCCACTCCCCCTCAACTCTGCCACTCAGGACCAATCACACTCCCACGTTTCAGTCACTCTGACGCCCGCTCCTCCAGCGTTTGGCGACTGACCTGTCAACATGCCAACGGCTGCCTTTCATGTCTCAAATAAAGGTAGAGCAGGCTTGGCCTCTGGTGACCCATATCTTATAATGCATATCCCTGCTTGAGGAGGTACTTTAAATGGCCAATGACCATGTTGTACATGGATTTTTACTGGATTGTGAAGCCATCCATCCATCCCTACTGACTCCTTTCATCTTATTTTGTGTCTCTGCCATCTTTCATCCTCCTGTCATTTTTAACTACGTCATCTTCTCTGTCCCTCACGTTTCATTTTCCATCCTCCATTGTCTTCACTCTCCATCCCACCACTCACTTACAAACAACACCCCCTCAATCTCCCTTGTCCTCGCCATCTCCTCCCCTCCGGCTCCAGGGAAATGCTCCAGCCCTCCCTGCAGGGGCCTCGGCCCCTCAGCACAACAGCTCCATGCTGCTGTTTATGGCAGCGGGGGCTGAAGTCAGGGAAGCAGAGCCTACTATGGAATATGGAGACTATTAATATAAATGCTGCGGCTGGAAGAGTGTGTGTGTGTGTGTGTGTGTGTTAGTTGGCAAATGTGTGAGGTTTTGAAGGTGTAGAGGTGTTAAATGATTAAAATTGTTCAAACATAAATTTTAAATGAGAGTAAGTCGGTGCACAGCTGCACTCATTCTCCATTGTTACATTTTAAATGGTTTCTACTTGGTGCCAACAGAGTTTGGCCGCAACAACAAATGGCAAAAAGAATCAGATAAAGAACAACAAAATTCTGGTTCAGTGGTTTGAACTTGAACAACTCTTTTTATGTAATTTCTTAAATTCTTCAAATTCAAAGTAATTAATAGCGTATCGCTGTTGTGTAAAGGAGGGAAAGAGGGATGAAAGTGGGAGAGGTAGACATGAGGAGGAGGTGGAGGAGCATGATTGAGCTCTCTTTGAAAGGGTTGGCAGAGTCAGGAAGTGATTAGGCCACTACAATAACCTCAATAATGACAATAGGGAAAACATGTCTGCAGCCACAACCACTTAGCATCAGGAACAGAACACAGTATGGTTCCTATTTCATTACAAGAGCAGGACTGAGTGTGGGAAGATGATCACATGGAAAGAAAGAAAAAGAAGTAAGGTGTTGCCTACAGGAGGGCAACACAGAAACAAGCTGAAGGTTTAGTTACTGTTGTTATAGCTGTCAGACTTTGTTGCCTCACATGGGACATCTGCAGTTTACGATGATAATAGTGGCCGATTTAGGTTTTAAAATTCCTTCCTTACTTTGATTTTGCACAAGTCTTTTCAATTCTGGCTGTAGGTTTTCCCCGTTGAATTGAGGACTGTAGCTATCCCTCGTTAGCTTCATGTCACAGTCAACTTCCTCATCGACTGATGATCTGTGTAGAGGACATTGAAGTGGAAGATCAGAACTGTTCTGCAGGGTAGAGCAGCATGAAGAGGGAAGATTAAAGACCAGGGAGGTGTTTCATTTTGACATAACTTATGTAACTTCTATATAAATCATACTAGTTATAAGATTTATGCATCATATTTTTAAATGTTACACTTTTTAATATTAGATCTGGCTCTCTAGTCTCATTAAATGCAGATTTTCGCTCTTTCTCCAGAGCTTGGCAGACCTTCCATGCCTTGTTACAGTTGCTAAGCTAAAGAGAAGAGGTGGATGATCTTTCTGAACTTGAGCAGAAACCTGTAATTCTCCTAAAACAACACCTCTCTTAATTTACCAAGCAGACACTGACGCAAATCAACTGTGGTGTGGAGATGATTCATGGTCTTGTAGCAGCATGAGGTCTGAGGCTTGAGGTCAACCCTCTCGCTGGCCACATCAGCTCCTGGTTTCTCTGCAGCCCTCCTGCTATTTTTCACATCTTGACCAGGCTTCTCCATCAACAACTGAAATCATTTTACCGGAAAGGTGGTGGTACCAGTCAGAGGAAAGTGGCTGGATGCAGCCCAGGCAATGAGGAATGGGTCTGATGAACCTGATATTCAGCCAGAGCTGGGAGGGGAGAATCAGTCGTAAACTGATGCCTGAAGGTCTAGTTTGTTCAGACTGAAATAAAATCAGTACATTTGGTTCTGGGTGTGACCAGATTTTTGTTCTCTTTTGATCCGAAACCGTCCGTACATCACTTTCTCATGGTCATCGGTCCTGTGCCAGCTCACACAAACTCAGTGCCAGCCACAACACATGACCACCAGCAGTTAAACAGCAAGCAATGCTCAGTTGTTCTTTACTCATCCTTATAGTGCTGATTTGGGGGATTTATTGCTCTGTCTGTGTGTTTTCACAGGGCCTCCAGGGAAGCGTGGAAGGATGGGAAGAAGAGGGGAACCTGGTAAGTGACGCCTACCACCTGCTTTGTTTGTTTATTTCTCTCTTTTCCTAGAAGACTCTTCTCTTTCTTCATTCCTCTCTCTTTCTCCCACACTACCTCTCTTTTCCTCGGGTGACTGGATAAGTTCGCGGGCTGGTAAAAGCAGTGACCCATGAGTCAGGCCGGCAGATGATGGGCCGCAGTTGGCCCTTCTCCCTGTCCCTCGCTATTTGCACCGACACAGCGCTAACCTTGGCCATGTGGTTGCACTAACTTTGCCCAGATGTCAGTCGTTCTTGCTGAGCGGTAGCAGCTGCAGTAGTACGGGCCTAATGAGACTCTCCCTTGCCAACATCACTACCCACCGTTATTGTGTTGCTTTTTTCCTCCCATGCAGACCGCAAAACACTCATGGAGGAGCCAAAACAGTGCAGAGACGTAACTCTTGTTGCACCAAACGTCGTCATGACAGATAGAGCGGATGTTGTACAAGTTTGAGTCATATTCATTCTGTGTGTTTTTTATTAAGTGTTGACTCCACCAAATTGTGGCGCGACACTCTCAGACGATTTTATCAAAACCTGCAGGACTGCAGTTGTTCTGCAGGATGTGTGTCAGATGTGAAAACTAACAATCTGGTTGTGAGTCATTGTTGTGGATATTTAGTAGATGAGACCTGTTCCTATGAAGGTGATGACAAATCGCCAGTAACCTTTATGGCTCCACTTCAGCCACAGTGTATTTGAAATGAATATTTGCTTGATTTTATTTGACATAGAATATTTAACGATGAGCTGAGGCACATCTAAAGTTTCATACATGGTTTTTGAATCCCACAGTCCCAAATATAAACTGTTCCTTTGTCTTCTTTTGAAGCATAATGTTGAAAAAATACATATTTTTCTTATTGAAAACCAACTATGATAGTTCGTCTTTCGAAACTCTCTGTTTGTGGCTCTCGGCTTCAAGCCCATTGATTCCTTCAGAAGGCGTAAATCTTTAAATACAGGTCACAAATATATAGTTCTATTTTCAAAAAAGGCTCAGTCATTTCCTCTAACAGCTGAGCACTGTAGTTTTTTCGGAGTTAAAACTGTATTTGCCGTGTTTGATTATTGGTTGTGATTATTTACAGCAGCATGACGGTGTATGTGGGATCGACCCAGAGCAACGCTGTGGCTAACTGCTGTGTTTTTAATAGTTTCTGGACAACAATGGTGGCTAGTTTTCAGTCTTTTCATGGGATTTGTTGACAATAAGAAAAATAGAGCATATCACCAGACTGTTCCCTTAAATTCCCATATCCTCTTCACAATCCAACTAACTCTTGATCAACACACACTGTGAAAATCCCTTCTGCGATTACATCAGGCGATCACCAGGACCAGTAAATGACTGTGTTTTTCATCCAGGTGGTATGTATTTGCAGCCACTTTTAGAGGATCATCATCACAGGAAGGCTCGCTGTTAAGGTTTCGCCCAAGATGGGATAGTCATTGGCTGTTTGTCACAGGATGGTCTGTATCTGAAACAAGGCGATGTGGTCGTGTTTACTTTGGTTTTCCTCTTGTTTACTTTTGCGTCCTCACATTGCAGCCTGGGTTATAGTGCGGGGGTAGGTGGCATGGAGAGGCTGTTGCGCCATCCTCTAGCCGAGGACAAATTTTTACAAGACCAGCAGAGGTTTTCCGCTTTCTATCAGAGAAACAAATGAGAGCGAAGAGAAGAAACAGAAACAGAAACACAAACGGTAATAACAGGAAAGGGGGCAGACAGAGTAGTTAAGCATCTGTCGCCTTGTCTGCTGCGTCAACTCTCACTATTTTCATTTCTGTTTGGTCTTTTCCTTTTCTCTCCTGTCTTTCTCTCTCATTCCCTGTCTCTTTCGTGCTCATTAGTCTCCACATTCTCACACACCTATCTCAAGTTCAATGGTTAAAGCTGGTCTTACTGCGTAGCTTTGTAGTCAGTGTACAGTTGTTTACCCAACTGTCTGGTCCAGGAGGTCCTTGTCCCGGCATGCAGACACAGCTAAACTTGATTGACTTGGTCTTCATGCCTCATAAACCCCAACACCTGTCTCTTCTTCTTTCCTTTATGCCTTCTCTCCCCAACCACCTCCAGTTTTTCATCCTTCTTTTTACTCCTCTTGTCTCTCAAAATGCCCGTTTTCTTTGAATCAAACTTCAAGACTTATCAGTGGTTTCTGTGTGTTTAAATAATAAAAATACAAATACAAATAAAACACCACAAATATGCCACTAGTCTGTTTTCAATCTTGAGTTTATGTAGATGTATAGTGTTGCTTCCATGTTGATGAGCTGTCTTGTACCAGAACTGCAGTGGTGGCGTAGCTCCAAATCGTGCCATTGACTGTAATTCTGTTAACAATCACACGTAAGCACAATGACTGGTTATAAATTTAGATCAGATCAATATAAACCATTCGCTAATATAAAAGCCTTTAATGGAGAAATGATTTATTCACTTTGTAGGGGTTTAGTGGTTTATTAGTGCCTTCGGCCTTGGATTTTTAGGAGACTTTTTTTTTTATATAAGAATATTCCATTAAGACCAAGACCACTAAGCATGAGAGGAGTCCTTTGATCATTACTGTTGTTTCTGGTTAGACAAAGTATGAGAAGCAGAGTGTACTTTTTGCTGCTGAGGCTTAACATCAGAGCATTTCAATCAGATCTGAAAGACGGCCCCGGAGAAATCTCAGAGACATCTTTTTTTTTTTTATACTTGCACAGTTTTCCAGCACACCCCGACCTTTTCACTGCCTGTTTGTCCTCCATCTCATATCTTCGAGAAACAAAGTCTTGACATGACTTCATATCCTAATGCAAAACATGACCCATTATCCAGAAGTCTGTTTATCATAACGGGTTCACCGCAAACTCCATTGGCAGCGGCTCTAATGAGCTTGTTCTGTACCATATTTAGGTGGTTAATTAACAAACCGCATCGCATGTGCAGTTTTTTCGATGCGCACCACTGTTCCGTGGAATTGATTGCTGTACAAACCAGAGGTTAACGTAACTCACACTGCCGTGCTTCACATGTCACAAGTACAAGTACAGAATTTATTTTCTAACACCTGATTTCTCTTTTTCTGTTGCAGGTCCTCCTGTAAGTACAATTTCATCTCATCCAGGTAGTATTAAAATCAACAAGTTTTTGAACATATAGAGCTTTCCTTTGCCATTAAACTTGCAATTACACACACAAATACACATGTTATCCTTCGCTATACAAACTATGGTTTCCTCTCACTGCAGTAAAACACACAGACACACACACACACACTGTCACAGAATCACCCACACATGTGCATCCACAGAGCATGGCAATAAATGGACCACCTAGGGAACAGTGGGGTGTGTGCATGTGAGTGTGCTTGTATCTGTGTGTGTTTCATGGTGATGGTTAGGGAGAGTTGACTTATTAGCAGCAGGTTATTCTTCTCTGTGGGACTATAACTCCTGCTGACACTCACACACACACACACACACGCTAACAGCAGATAAAACAGGTTTGGATTTGCCTTCAGGTTTGGATTTTTTAAATTATTATTTCAAATGAAATGCTGTGATCTGCCTGGAAAGTGTGACCCATTTATGATTATATCTTTAATTTTCTGATTTAAGATTTTTAGTCACATGTGGCACAGATCAGATATGCAGAGGTGCAAATACTCCGAAAACACACCATAACCTTTTCCGGAAATATCGGTACTGAACTGGATGTCCAGTTGACGTTTTTAAAATCCAGGAAATGGTTTTATTGGACAATACTGTCTGTGCAGCTGGTATGCACACAGTGTGCATGAAACGATGCTGAATTTACTTTTCCGGACACATTCAGTGTCTATCCTCCAGCACATAAAGTCAAAGGGAAGGTGTGTAAATGCAGATTCACCGGCTACTGCACAAAGTAACAGTCTGAGGCCAAGTTATAAGGCTTTTTTTGTTTTATAAGGCTTTGTACGAACCAGTAGAAACAGGATCATGTATCATTTAATACTCGTCTCCTTTAGTGCCAGATCATGTGATGAGTTAATATAAATATATACAGCGTGTTGTGTGCAGCTGTTGGTTTCTGTTCTAACCTGTCTCCATGCTTCATGCTTTGATCTCTAACCTCACCAGGGCAAATCTGGACGGGATGGATACCCGGTAAATTTGATTTGTTATTTATCCTGTCACTCTTCAATTCACCCAATCAAGTCTCTACTTTCTCTGGATTTATTCCAGTTTTTTAACTTTATTAGGCCCTTTTCTGTTTTTTTCCCCTTCTCTGCTCTCTTTGAAGAACTTACATTTACTCTACTCGCCTGTCTCCTTGCCTCTTCATGCAACCCTTAAACATTTGCCCCTCTTCAGTGATGTATCCTGCCCCATGACTGAGAAGTGACTCAAATACAGAGACAGTTGTAGGCTTATTTAAACAGAAGCAGACATAGACTGCCAAGAGTGGTGAGACTCATTTATTTCCCATAGGAAATTTAAAGCAACTTATTGACTCATGCCGGTAGTGACATAAAACATATTTAGTGCACGTGTGAAAATGAGTAAACATAAAGATATCATCAGTAAACATGAACTACAAGAGGAGTGGAAACCATACCAATAATGTGAAACATTCATCCACAAAGTACAAATCAAAACAAAATTAAATGAGGTTGACTAATGTTTGAATAACACAGCTATACATCCAGAACTACTGAATGCAAAGCACATCACTGACTTCCACCAGACTGAGAGCCAGTTCTTGTAATAACCAGAGATATAGCAGCCTCTTGTGGCCGGACAGACTTCTGACTCCACAATCGCTGAGATGAAAAGTGCTCACGGCTCTGTTGCTGATTTGTGGTTCTGCCATCGTCAAATTCTCATCATCTTATACAGATAAACACCATCACCATTCGAGAGCTTTTATTAGCAGATGCTTTCATCAGAACTGGATGGTGTGCAGCTCATATGAAGCATTAGCGTGTGTTGGGTCTATGTGTGAGCCTGTTACATGCTCTGTGTGACCCCTTCTGTATGGTTGCCTTGACGACCCAAGGAAGTCGCCTCCGGTGTTGTGTTCCACGGCGTCTTGACGCTTGTGTCATTATACATGTTGTCTCACTGAGACTTTTTGTGGAAGTTCATTACCCATGGGGCTTGCTCCCAGTCAGATTCCCAGTCTGCCTGGCACTGCACAGCCCTCCTGACGGGAAATGCCTGCTGCTAATTACACACAGGTGGACCGTGCGCACAGAGGAGTGTGCGCACATTTGTGTTTGTTTGCCCGTGACTCTATCCATCTTTGTCACCGTCTTCATTAGAAATCCCAAAGTTGTAGCACATTGTCGTGTTTCTAACTTTAAAAGATCTGCTTATGTTACTTTAAAGCTGCATAAAGCTGTGGGTAATCCTTCCCAGACTAGTTAGCATAATGAAATCAATCCTCAAAGCTCTTTAATTACATAGATGAAACGATATTACAACTGGAGGAGCTCTGTTTGCTAAGTGCATGAGGCAGCTTCCTGCTATGAAGCGTATGTGCAGGTATGATGACTAAGGAAGCTGCGTCTATGAAGTTACAGTAAAAAAAAAAACAGTAGATTAATCATGCTGGCAGTTTACAAGGACAGCACATTATTTCATACAGCAACAGAGATGATTAAGTTTCAAACGTTTAAAAATAGGACCATTCTTCCATCCTGTTGGTTAAAGGGTGTTTGTGTATCCGTGTCCATATGTGCAGATGTGTGTGAACTCTATCCAACCACCCATAGTTTATGTAGATCCCTGTAACAAAGGCCAGAACTATGGAAGTGGTCAGAGTGTGTGTGTGATATGTTTTCACACCAGGGCTGCTCATATGGAGAGGGCATGCGCACATCAACACAAATGAGTCAGTTTCCGGAGAGTGCTGCTCTCTTGTGTTAACTTGCGCCGTGCCAGCGACTTGTGCCAACAAAATTTTCTTTCTTTATTTTTCCATTGTTAAAACAAACAGTTAGATCGCTTTCCAGCACTTTTTTCCTGCTGTCTTTCACCCTCATTACCTCCGACTCAAGTTGTTAACCCTCAGCAGGCAGCAGTCTTAAGTCTGCGACTGCACACATTAACGCATAATTTGACAGAATGAACATAAAACTTGAGTATATTTACTTAACTTACATACAATTCTGAGGCACTTGTTCTGAAGTATTTCAATTTTCTGCTACTTTAGACTACTCCACTATAATTCAGAGGCAAACACTGTACTTTGATGACATTTATTTGATAATTTCATACTTTAATAACACTATCTAAACTAACAAGCTACCCAGCAGTATATGAAGTCATTAAAATAAACCCCATCTTTACCAGCTGCATGATGTACACATTAATGTATCAATCATTACAATTAGATAATGTAATACACATCATTTTGCATGATAAGTATTTACTTAAAGTATATTTTGATGCTTACTTTTCTACTTAAGCAAAATTTTGACTGTTTCTACACTGTGGTGTTCCTTCTTTGACTTAAGTAAAATATCAGAATACTTCTTTCACCACTGAACAAATATAAATACAAATTAAGTGCACACATGTGTGCATGTTTGCCAATGTGCACTTCTTTCAAATGGCATACACATGTCTCGCAGTTCATCAGATTAATCCACGCAGCAGCCCGCGTCCACTGAAGCATCACTAATGTGATAAACAGTGTTAATGACGTGCGGTTTGTGTGTGTGTGTGTGTCTCAAGCATAATGCTATGTTAAGTGTGTGTGTTTGTGCGTGTGATGTATGTTTTCTCTTGTCATGTAACCCCTGTCACGTCTTCCTCTCATAAATCACAGACGAGGGGTTTGAGTTTCAGAAAAGAGAATTTCTCACTGTCAAACAATCAAAATCAGACAGACTGACAGAACAGAGCAGAGGGGTAAACACACACACCCCCCCCCCCCCCCCCCCCCCCCCCCCCCCCCCCACACACACACACACACACACACACACACACCAGTTGATTATCCATATGCACAGTCACCAGCGTGTCCAGCCACTAGCGTGTTTATACGAAAGTGCCAGTCTGTAACAGACAGCGGACCTCACTCAGCAGAAACAAGCCAAGGCCTCCATTGTTCAGCCTTCCAGGCCTCTAAGCGCAGATTAAAGCCAGACAGTCACCCAACAACATGTCAGTAATTTTCTGTCTCAAACACACAACACTCTGGTATGCTTTATTGTGCTCTTTGGTTCTGGATGCAGACAGTTTTTTTTTTTTTTTTGTATGTCATGTATCACAAATTATGTTCATGTAGTCCTGACATAGAGTGGAGTTTTGTCCCTGTGGAAACATGAAAGTAACTGGAGACGAGAAGGGACTGAAAAATATTCAAAGGACGGGTGGTGGATGACTGCAAGAGAGGAAAAGATAATGACATCAAAGGATGCAAGAGAAGTAAGGAAAGTAGAACCATGAGAGAGGAAAGGAGTCTCTCATTCTCCGCGTCATGTAATTAAGCTGACTGAGCCTAATGTGTGTGACACGTTACTGTACCATGTGTGTTTCTAGCTGAGACGTCTGCTCTGATGTGCAGACACCAACTTTTCACGCCGCATCCTCAACAATTACACCCAACTGGTTAATTACCAGACTGCACCATAGGGAGTACAATAAAGACAGCAAAGACACCTCTCGCCCTGTTTCATTGGGATTAAGACACACATACACAAAAGCACAGACGTATGCCCTCCTGTTGGCCAAGCTATTTTCCAGAAATGTGTTTTAAAGCCATCTAATTGGTGGGAATGCTGAGTCGAAACTTTTTTTTATAGATATATATCTACTGAGGGACGCTGCAGGACAAGATGGCGACACAGACACAAAGAGCCACACATGCATAAAAGGGCATTATTTCATTTTCCCCTACATTCACTTGAGGTTTTAGTGGTAATCGCAGGCCTATTTTCTCACTTTTTCTCAACATTAATCTCCCAGGTTTTTTCCCCCCTTCCCTTCCTTTTTTTATTCTGCGGCCTGATCCATTTGCGGTCTGACATCAGGAGATTTTAGTAGTGGCTTTCTTTTTTTTCTCCTCTTTTTGTTCAGCCAGTTCTATTTTTATTTGAATTCCTGCTCTTTTTCCCGCCTTGCTGAGTGATGTGTACTGCAGGTCTGTACCACACTGGATGTATAGTATAACAATGCAGCTATACAGAAAGAAAAACCCAGAATATATGAATCAAAATCCAATTTCCCCTGGCTCCTCGAACACAGGCCCGTTTTGCCCTTGGTTTCCATTAAAACTTCCTTCTGACCTCTGTTGCTGATTTAAGTAAGGCCTGTATATTTTAAAGCATCTTACCTTATCATCATATATTATAGAGGAGCTTCCTGGACTGCTGCATTATTTGAATTATTTCTCCAGGTAGCGTTAGTAGTTCTGGGTCTTATTTTGTCCCATATTGGATACCAGTTCATAGAGGTTGCAGTTATCTTCCATATGCACACTGTCGGCTGCCAGATATTAGATACAGGGTTTTATTGTCGAGATTAAACCCTGGCTGTCTCTCTCACTCTCTCTCACACACACACACACAAAGGAAGAGACACACACACACACAGTAATACTACATACAGTTCACAGGCCACTGTGTGGCTTGTTAGCAGCCATAAATCAGTCTGTTTTTGCTTCGGTTCAGACTTCGCAGCAGCCGATGACCTCACCATGTACACCTCGTCTACTCATCCTGACGAGTCTTGAAGGAGCCGGGCTTTGATAAACGCTGCCAGATGCAGAGATATCTCTGCACACACACACACACACACACACACACATATACCAATGCATACATCCCGAGACATGGACATAGATACGAGGGAAAACTCACTAGGCTCACTCTGATTCTCACACTCGGATGCGTGACATGATAAACACAGCGTGCTGCATTTTAATAGAGTGGTGAAACTACAACCTGTTCTGTACTGTATGCAGCATCCAGTGAAGGAAATACGGAGCATTAGATCCTTAGGCTTTACACTCCTCTCAACTTTAGACAGTCATGGTAAAATTATTGCCATCCAATTGGTCAGAGTCATTTGTTCCACCCCGATCTCAGCCACCTACTGCTGATTTCACAAGAGGCCCTTAATCAAAAAGACATCGGGAGAACTCAAAGGCTTTTTTTTACCGACTTTTTATAAATCCCTTTTATACAGACAAACTACTCAGTGTTTTTGAAGAGAGTTTATAGCCATGCTGTCCCATTACAAGACTAAAGAGGAGCAGCAAACGAACACATAAACTATTAATGAGAGCCACTCCACAGTATCATTCCCTCCGTCCTGCTCCTACTGTCCATCCATCAAAGGCGGCAGCGATGACACTGTGGTAGGTTTTCACATCAGGACCTCAGCCTGGATTGCACCCATGGGGCTGGTTAAGCAGGGAGATGAGGAAAAAAGCCAGACTTATGTAAGCCATCCAAGGTGAGACGGGACGACTGTTAATGGTGGTTTCCACTCTGCAGAGCCACCAGGACTGTGAAGTATTGAGCAACCCTCGACTCAAGGGACCCTGTAAAAACTGTTAGCTTAACATCAAGTATGGTCGTTAAGGAGGAAGTCAACATTAGCCTTTACCACATACATCACATTTAAGTGTTTTTGGAAAGTTTGATCCAAAAGCCAACTGTTCCCTTTTTCGTTTAAGTAGGGATCTAAAGGTTTGTGCCTTTGAACTGAGCGTCTCTTTGCAGAGGAAGTTTAATGACTGGTGGGCTGTTTTTATTGAGGTAAACAAAAGTGGACAACTTCAACTGCTGTTTCAGCACTTGGGTGATGTTGGATAGGAACTTTAAACTGCCTTGTTAGATTATCTCATCACCACAAATACACAGAAACATGGTAGATGTGGGGCTGTGTGGGAGATTAATCCAGCTGGACCAAATCCACAAATAATCTATCATGTTGGACACACACACTCTAAATCTTTGAATAATTATAAACCACAACCACCTGGAAACATCGTAAAATCTGAGCCTTATGAGTGCATACACAGTTAAATGGGGCAGGATAGACGTACATTTGTATAAAAAGTAAAACACTCTTTTGTCTTTTTTTACTACTTTTTCATCTTAACCTTTCCAATAATTACAGCTGTTTCTTTCTGTCGTTTACGAGCACGCATTTTACTATCCCCGCTTGTCTTGCCAAATCCACTGAACTGTTTTTCCTAAGCTAAGATCATTCACATTGCTTCCGAAGAGATACAGGCAAAGCTTAAACATTATTAAATACCAAGAAATAGTAGCCGGATTATGATATTTTGAAGGGTTAGGTGTCTGCGTATCGTAAACAAGCATTCTTCACAGTATCTTAAACAAGCTCTTCACTGCAGACTTATAGTAGATGTTTTTTTATGTCAGTCATTAAAGGAATAGTTCTACATTTTTGGATTCAGCTTAGTTTAGCATAAAGACTGGAAACTGCAAACCTGGCAGTTGTGGTATCAATTTTCTAATTTCTCTCTATTCAAGAAAGTGAATAAACATATTTTCCAAAATGGCTAATTTGTGTCAACATGGCTCTCATAACTTTGCGATTTTGTCCTTTAAAATGTCTCTTTCTCTGTCTTCCTACAGGGTCCACTTGGCTTAGATGGAAAACCAGTGAGTATTCCCAGAATTAAATGTTTATAACTTGCTTTAAATGAAGTGAAAGTTTGATTTTAACTCTTGTGTTTTCTCCTCTCAGGGTTTACCAGGTCTCAAGGGAAGCCAGGTACACCGTCACCCTCCTGTTGTCTTGTTTTCTAGTAACACATATCAGTTTCACTGATGGAAATCATACTCTAGATTTTCTTAGTGTGAATCTAAGTGGGTATTTGGCCTGTAAGACAGGAGATGGTTTGCCAAACTTATCAATCATTTTTACTGTTCTTAAGGGAATATCACAAGTGAGTAAAAACCCCATCTTAGCCATCTTGTTTCTTGTTCTACCTCTTAAGTCATCTTAGGGCTCAAAACCACGGGGGAGTCATGGCTCAACTGAACCAAGTGCTGAAATCCCCTTTGCACTTCACCTCTGAGTCCCATCCATCACCCCCCAGAAACCCCACCGCACTCCCAGACACACCCAGGTGTAGCGTGGAAAGAGGCGAAGCAGAGCAAATGGGTTACACACCAGTGGGAAAAGTGAGAGAGAGAATAGAGTTTATAACCTCTGCAGAGGCTCTTTAAAAAGTCATTATAGTACCCTCGACCCCCCCTTCCTTCTCTCTAGTCCCTTTGCCCACGAGAGGGACGAGTCATCTGCTGAAATGTAAACCCCTCACATAATGAGAGCTGTTTGAATAGCTCCTCTCCAAACACCACTGAGCTGTTGTTTCCCGCAAAAGGAGACCTCAAGCTGGGTCTGTCCTTTAAGAGGACTCTCCCCATCACAGAGGGTCTGCCGTAAAACCCCGGCAGGTGTGACACAGACCTCTGAGTGCAGTAAGTCAATGGATGAGGGGGGGAGATGAAAACAGGAGAATAAAGGAGGATAAAAGCAGTAGAAGAAAAACATTGATTTGTTGACAGATGATGGCCAGGAGAGACACGAGACAGAGGGTTGTCACAAGTACATTGAAGGACATCACCATAAACAAAAAAAGCTTCTATAAAGTTATAAATGTTTGTGAACTATAATAAACACAGAAAAACTGAACATGAACAAAAACCTTTTGACAAAGAAATCGGAGCTTTCTGACGCATCTTGTGGCCTTCATAGTGGGTGGATAAAGTTTAGTTAAAAAGCTCTGGAAACCTTCCAGTAAGTTTTTTTTTTTTTTTTTTTTGTCAAACTGCTGTTTCCAAGGTCAACAATGAACCCTCAGTCTCAGCCGAAACCTTTCTGCCCATTTTTAAAATTACAGAAATAATAAATCATTGTTTTTATTTGAAGCTATTTTTTCATATTTTTCATAATAACTACTGCAATCATAGAAGACAGAATATTCTGATCTTTTGTTACTTCACATTTAAAAAGACCAGACTAGAACTATGAAATAAAATCTAAATAAAAAAAAAATAAAAAGGGAAAGCCTGAAACTGCATCGGTCTAACTAATAATAACTAATAATAAATTTCATTCAGTTTCCTGTATTTATCAACATTTTTGTTGAATGAAAATGAGAATCCCAACTAGAATTTAAAACATAGTTGGTAAGCGAACAGCCAGAGGAAGAAGAGGATTAAAAAGGTAAACTGAAACTAAAAGCTATCAAAAGCTGAGTGATACTGAGTGATTGATGATTACACACTTACAGGAGGAGTAGTAAGTATGTTGTCACTTGAATTAAACCGTCCTCCTCCTCCTCTTCCTCCTCCTCCTCCTCCAGTCCCTCTTTTCCCAGAACTGAAGCAGAGAGCAGTGCAGGAGATAAGCTGCTGCCTGTCATCACATGGCCAGTTACATTAACAAACTGCTTATCCTCTGCACCAGACCCCCCTCTTCATCTCTGCACTCCTGAACACAATTAGAGCTCCAGTCCAGAGAAAATGTCTGCCAGACAGAGAAGATATGAAGGGGAAGGGGGAACAAATTAGACAGGGAGGGCTTCAAGGCAGATCGCATGGCAGATTTAGAGACAGGGGGAACTGAATAAAAGCAGAATGAGAGAACGAGTGTGTGAAATACAGTTTGGGATGAGAGAGAGGAATAGAGACGTGAAAAAGTTTAACGTAAAGGGTGATTGGGCTGTAAGAGGTGAGAGCTCCTCACTGTGTCTCCAAAAGAGACACAGTGGCTGTGTTAAGAGACAGTTGGTGGCGTGTCTCCATGTAGCCCACTCTGCCTGTCTCTCTGTCTCGTCACACAGTGTCAGTCTGCGGTTTGTGATGCCGCCACACTCGAGGTCTTTGTGCCACTGAGACAGACAGTCGGAGAGATGGACGAGGGCACAGCACGGCCCAACTGGCAGGGATTAGCTCCTCTGTGGGCCTGGTGTTCATAAGACAATGTCAAACTGTCCAACGCCACAGTGTGACTGTCAGTGTCTATACATGAGTGCATAGGCTTGTGTTTTTAGTTATATAGTCCCTCTGAGAGATTGGAGAGACTGGTGGAGGAACAAAGGAATATTTTTGCCCTTTCAGTTTTATCTCGCAAAGAGAAATCTTAAAAGGGATTTTCACTGCAAGCTCATGTCACATGGTCGTCTTATTGTGAAATATGCTCAGACAGAAGTCACTTGTGATTGAGCGGTCTCGATGGCACGGCCGCATTAAGTGGTTGCCTTACCATTTGATTGAATGTTCCCTACCAGAAGCCAGTTGAAGATGTATACTATGATGTATGTTGCTCATATGATTGAACTGATTTATCTTGACCAACTGTCTCCCATTATCTCCTCCCTCCCTACAGGGACCAGCCGGCCCCAAGGGAGAAAAGGTATGTTCAATATGGATTTCACCCAACGATGCTAGACAAGTCAATGCACTGTATGCATGTGTTTCTCACATTAATTTACAGGTTTCAGAGAGACACAAATGCAGGCGCACACACTTACACACAACCTCACAGGTGTTCTCTTTATCGCCCTCCCACGTTCACGTTTTCACTATGTGCCCATCAAACGAGCCATAGATTACATGTAGTTATGTAGGAGCTCATATGTCTCCGCACATTCTCACGTCAGGGCACTAAACAGGTTTACAGGCCTTCCGCAGGGCTCGATGATAGCCAGATGTTTTCCCGCTCTGTGAACCTCTGCCCAGCCTAGAGCTGCAAGAGCTGGCAGAGAAGGGCTTATGCATGCGGTCATTTGTGTACGCACCGATGGGTAACTTTGTGTGTGTGTGTGTAAGTTTTTTTGCACTCGAGCGTAAATTGTCCAGATAAACCACAAGAACAACACAACTGCAGTAAACAGCATGTGTCAGAGCAGTGCTCTGGTGAGCGGGGATTGTAAGTGACAGATGATGCTGAGGTTTGGAAAATTGGTTGCCTTCATGTAATCATGCTAGAAGCTCTGTGATGAGAACATGAACTCCAAATCCTCATCAGAGAACCAACCATCCCCAGCACGTGCGATCCCACTTTTACTCAGCCCATTGCATCCCGTCAGATGATTTCAATTGTGGCCTATCAAATGATTTATGCAGTAAACGCTGACATCCTGAGCTGGTTTAGGGACAGATGACCTTTGAGCCGCTTCCTTCATGTACACAAGTATTAGTTTTTAAGCCTGTCTGTCATAGCTGCTTTACAGTAGCGGTGTTCTATTGCATGCCTCGTCCGGTGTGCGTATACAGTGGTAATAACTGCTGACAATCTCTACTTTCCTGTTTTTCTCTCAGGGTGACCAAGGAGACATTGGGCCAAGGGTAAGTTGAGTTTTCTATCTTCGTCTGAGAAACAAGATGTTTTTAACTGTCATGTATGTGTTTTAGAAGCTATTTTCACTACAGCTGACCTGGCTGATAACACCTTTCCTTTAATTGTGTTTTGTTCCCCAGCTGATCTTTGCTTTTCAAAAATGAACTTCCGTTTAAATTTTCCTTCCTTTCTCTTGTTTCGCCGGTCACCTTTTTGAAGTTTTACTCCCTTTTAAGGTCAATAGACATTTTTTTAAGTTAAGTTAAGTTAATTTTCTTAGAAATTTGAAGAAATTGTGCAACTTCATCGCTCCAGTTTGACCTTTGTTTGAAACAACAGGTCCTCCAAAAAGTCCTGTCTTATCCCATTACTTTTAAG
Organism: Sciaenops ocellatus; assembly: GCA_033000465.1. Taxonomy (NCBI): domain Eukaryota; kingdom Metazoa; phylum Chordata; class Actinopteri; family Sciaenidae; genus Sciaenops; species Sciaenops ocellatus. The sequence continues at coordinate 18,316,335 of CP136866.1, forward strand.
GAAACATGTTTTTTACTAAATTCAGATGAGAACATAATAAACATGTCCAGAGGTAATAACATCTGCACCCATATATGCGCAAATTAAATCACATTTACGTGCAACTGACCTATCAGTGCATCTGAAATGAGGAGAAAAAAAAGGTTTTAGGACTACAGGAGGAAACCAACGCCAATACAGCTGAGATTTAAACCCCAGACCAGACAGACCATCACAAATTGGTAATCCATAAGGTCCAGGAGAAGGAATTGTCTTTCTTTGGAGTTTTTACAACATCCTTAAAAATGTCACTATCATTTCGTTGTTATCACATTAGGGGAACAGTGTGCATGTGCAAAGAGACAAACATGAAAACCTTTTCTGATCACAAGCTTTGTCTACTTTTTTGTTCTAGCCACATAACTTTCATCACATCGTTCAAATCTTGTAAAAAAATGTAAGAAAAGTGTGTTTACCCTGTACAGCTTCCCCAGCAACTGCACCAACAACATAGTCCGGCTCCTATGATGAGGTTTCAGTTGCCCACATCTCCGAAGCCAGAGATGAGAAATGATGATATTAAAGAACGATGGAAATACTTAAACCTCACCATCAAAACCCAATGGTTGGGGCAGTGTGCCAAAGCTGCCATCTAGTCTTAACCAAACTCTGTTTTTTTAATATTACGGCGTAACCTCACTCTGCATCTGGCCCATGTTGTCAGTGTTGTCTTTTCATGTGATATCATTCCACTCACCATGAGATCTATATAATTATCCCCCGTTTTATTCACTGTGGTTTGAAAATAAGCCCCCTGTGCTTACATGGTAAACATCTCGGATGCTTTGAACAAGTCATGTACCCCGTGAGTCCTAAATGTTTTTCTAGTTTTATTATGTAGCACATATTTTCAGGTTACACTCCTTCACATGCAAACAAAAAATGGATGGGAATGAGCTGTAGACGTAATGTATTGTACAGTATTAGGTTTAAACCCAAAGATCTGCAGGTTTCCTTCATTTCCACCTGAGATGGTAAACTATAGAAACATGATGTAGAACAGAAATGATTAGTTGATTCATCAATAAGTCTTAGTTTACGTTATTTTTTAAGCAAACAAGATAAAAGTTCACTCGTTGCAGCTTCTTAAGCAGGAATATTTTTGTTTACATCACCTTTCTAATTAAATAAATAAGGATTCAATGTAATAACTAACTTCAATAACTTTTATTTTAATTTTAACCATCACTTAAAGTCCTTTATGAGTCATTTGAAACTTATTGTGCACAAAAATCAGCTCTTGTGTGCCAGATATCCCAAGGTCTTGGCCCAGTTATGCAAATTACACTTTTCTTTCCTGGTGTTGATTTTTATTTTTCTTTATAAATGTTTGTCCATTTGTTTGTTTGCTAAAAGATTTGTACTTACTTACTACCAGTAGAAGCCTATTTTTCAATTGATGTAGCCCAACAGGTCATCAATTATCTTTATTTATAATTACATATCCTCACTGATTTGTTGTCCAAATAATGGTAGTATAACAAAAACTGTACCAGTAATTTTTTATATTGGCAGTGGCCTGTCTTTTGAGGAGCATAACTGACTGCGAGCCACTTAAACTTTAAAAATACTCACACATTAAATATTTCTAAAAACTACAAATGTTCCTTGTAAAAGGCTGAAGCCCCTTTGTAGCCACTTGCTGCTTGTCTTTATTATTACTCGCATTCTTTAGCAAATATCCAACAAATGAAAAGGTTTGGAATAATAATTAGAAATAGATGTGAAGTCGTAAATCTTCTAAGACTTTGAGCCTGACAATATTGGCACAACAGTGTGTGTAACAGTATTGGAATGAGACTGAATGGCTATTGTTTTATAGCAGAGCACAAATGGAGTGTAAATTTGACAAGGCTGCCCAGCAGAATAATATTTATGATGCGGCTCAGAATTAGAGGAATTCCTGATTCCTATTAAGGCGTATGCCATTTGACTTCCCGGTCTATCCCTTCAGATTTTGAAGTAATAGTTTGTGCAAGAATTAAATCTTTTTGGCATTCTTCATTACACAGTTCTTCCAAATGGTAAATATTGCACTTGGACGAGGTTTCTAGAGCTTGGATGTCCTTGGATAAGTTTGCAGCTGAAAAACCTCAGAGTATCGCTTAGAGACACAAGCTTGGTTCAAAACAAACCCTGCAGTTCCTAAAACTACTGTACTTGTGAATGAGGTTTGGCAATGGGCTGCATTTTCATAGATATGGCTAGATAGGTTTGCAAATGAAAAACTCTTGGTCTCTGAATGTTTAAAATATGATTTTTTAACGGCTATGAATCAAAGCTCTACAGTTTGCCATCAAGTTCAGTCATCACCTTGCCCCAATCTCAACACTGTACGCGGATTCACCTTTGAACTCTACAAGAGGATGAGAGAATACATGTGAAAACAGGAAGAGACCATGAATCTCTGTCAACCTGTGACTTCCTGTCAATCCATCAGTTTCAGTGCCTTTGTCAGGCCGAATCTGGTCCCAGAACAGGATGCAAACACAAGATAACAGAAGTATTAAAACACAATCAGATGTTATAGAACCACCAAAAATGTGACTAAAGGTCATGTATAGTGCTCCATGTTTCCCCAAGGCAACTTTTATTGGAAAGCAGAAAGCTGGTAGCCATTTTCCTCAGCCTCCATACTGTCAGATCCATACAGAGGATGTCACTGCATGTTTAGGTTCGTTTGGCAGCTTTGTTGAAAGACAAGCCACGATGGGAGTTTTATCCCAAGCCAAAGCCTCCTGTTGCCTCCCCCGTAGCAGCTACAAAAAGGCCATGGTTACATGGGGCTTGGAGGTTGAATGGCTGTTTGTCTTACTATCAGCCCAAGGTCTGATGAGAACGAGGTAAAGGGGAAACCCACTGTGAAACAGTCTATTCTCTTATGAGATGTTTAAGAGCATATGTGTATGTGGTCTCCATGGTGGGAACAGTGTGAATGAGTGAATGTGACAGTGGGGAGAGAGGAGTGTATAGGCAGAGAGAGGAGGAGGGAGGGGTCTGCGGTATCAGAGTAACCTCAGCTATTCAGCGCTCACCACAGCCTGTTAACGGAAACCTCATGAGCAGGCTCACATCTCCCCTTCTTTCTCTACCTACTATCCCCCTGCTGTTCATCCCTCCTCTCTTAGATCTTCCCTCCATCCTTCCCTCCCTCCCATGTGTTTTCGGAGGGAACTCAACCAGAGAAACAGCACAGTGCTCCGAGCTCTCTGGCGGCAGACAAACTCAGCTCCTTTCAGCTTGACAGACAATCATCACAGTTACTGTCTGTCGGCTGGAAAGAGCCAAGCCACCTCTGTTTGGTTTGGTCGCAAAGGGAAGGATGGGAAGAAATTAAATGGAACACACACGCACACAATTAAATACATGTTTGCGTAAGAGACCCAGGATATAATTTCTGGAAGAGCAAAGGGGACAGTTACTGGGACTTTTTCTGATTTTGCAATATTTTATTGTATGTCTCACTATTTGCAGATGGTGTAGTTTTGTTCCTTACCAATCCCTTTTCAAGCATATTAGTATGCTACAGTAAATTGCTCACCTTTTCCTTCCTCTCTTCAGGGTCCTCCTAACTACAGCACAACATATGCAGGTCTGCACAGTAATCAGATTCTCACCGTCAAGGTTTGTCCCTCCAAGCGAACTGTTCCTTATTCCTCCCAGCAGTCACTGCTCTCTGTCAGGCTGCTGATCTGTCACTACAGAGGAGCAAAACCCTCTTCTTGATCTTTCTCTTTTGGCTTACAGCTTCAGAGGCTGCCAAACACTCATCTCTCTTTTTCCCACAGCAGTTGTTTCCCTCTTGGTTGGACTCTCCTTCAATCTTTTGTCCTTCAACACGCTACATGTCCTTTCCATTCATTTTCTTTTTACACTATTTCCTTTTCTGCTGTCTTTCCCTGCTGCACCTCTTGCATCGCAGATGGTTTTCCCCCGATATGACCATGGCTTTCTCTCTGGAGAGCAGTCCAACACCTTTCAGAGACGCTTTCTGAAGGTAGACCACAACTAAGGCATGTGTGCACTTTAACCAACCTTTCTTATTCATCTACTGATCTTTCCTCACCTTTTCAACTTTCTCAGCCATGTTGCATTGCATTGATTTCATGTTTGATCGTTTTCCTGTGTGTGCTGACTTGTTTAGATATATTAACATGAAAATTGCTACGTTGTTTAATCGATTAGTTGTCAACTATTCAACTATTTTGATAAGCAATTTTGATTCAAGAAAAGGGAAAATGTCCAAATTCTCTGACCTCTTTAGTCCTCTGTGACAGAAAACTGAAACAAAGACATTTTAGGAAGTCACTTTGGGCTTTGGGAAATAATTATCAGCATTTTTCACCATTTTATCAAACAACTAATCGATTAATCAAGTAGATGACTCACAGATAATGACTGATAATTAAAGATAACATGTAGTTGTAGCCCTAAAATTGTTTGTATAAAAGGTAAAAGGTGGACAGGAATAATTAGGAAAAAATCTTTGAAGATGAACCACCATGTGTGGTTCTTTGTTGACAACAGTTTAGTTCAAGCCTAACAGAGGCATAATAATTATGAGGGCGAGGAATTTAAGTTTTGTCTTCTATTTGGAGGTCTTGGTAATATCATTTCCATGAAAGGGTTTTGTGCACCATTTTGCTTGCCGCAACAAAGCAAACCATAATGTACCACATGTCTGTAGAAACGAGAGGGCGCAGAGGAAGTGTCGACATGTGACTATAGAGACATCATTGGGCCTACATCCCCTTCAGTGAGCAAGACTCTGAGGGCGTTAATTGGTTCTGTGTGGCATACAGCAACAGAATGAGTGTGGAAGTCATCAGAAAGAGACATGTTCCCACTTAGATCCAATGACAAACGAATCTCTAAGGTGGTGACAGTTCCATTTTTGTTTTGTGATACATAAACGGGAAAATAAACACCTCATTCAATGAACGATGTCCTCAATTAACAAGCTCTTGTGTGTGCATTTTTCAGCATGGGTGTATTTCGCTTTGTGACTAAATATCAGTCTGATTCACTGGATGAGAACAGAAATACACTCTCCCCTCCTGTCCCCCTCACTTTTTAAGCCTCTGTCTATTACATGAGCTGGGACAAACAAATTAAAAGCAAATGAAGCTACACGCTAACAGCGGAAAAGAGTAATTAGGTTTTTGAATTATGCCGAAAGGCCTACATGGTTTATTCTTTGGAATGTATTAAAGATATATAAAACAGCGATAATCAGAGGGCTACATCTATGTGAAAGGAGTCACTCATAGTGCACTCTGCAGTTCTCCTCGGTTCGTCTTTTAGATTATTGTTGTGGTTTTCCGGATGCAACTGTACTGTTTTCTTTTACTCTGACCACTCAGCTGTTTTCATGAAAATAACATGTAAACACTGTATACCACAAAACAGCGGACAGACAAAGTTAGCAAGGAGCTGGAGCATTTAGCAGATAAAAAGCAGATATCTTTACAGAGTTAGACGAGACCTAAATAGCTAAAATAAAAATATTGGACTTGGTTGGACACAAGCATGATTCAATTCATTACATCAACTTATATGTCCAATGTTTAAGATTTAGGAGGCTCTATTTACAGACTTTTATGACAGAAATGGAATATAATACACACAACTATGTAATTAAAATTAAACAATGTTACTGAAAAAAAGAATCATTATGGTTTTCTTACCTTAGAATTAAGTTTTTATATCTACAGAGGCCGCTGGTCCTCTTCCACAGAGCATGGTGAACCGCCATGTTTCTACAGCAGCACAGAACAGACAAATTAAACAGTGGCTCTAGATAGGGCTTTCCACATTTTTACATATTTCATGGCCATCGTAGTTTCTCCTTTACACTAGCACATTAGGACGGAGAGGGTTAGAGGGGGTTGCAATCAGCAACAAAACACACTGGTGTTTTGTGACAAATACAGAAACTTAAGGCCACCCTTGACAGTTCTGATAGGGGTTTCTTCCAGTTCTTTCCTGTACTGATACATACAAACTATAGGCAATGCAAGACTAATATCTATTAATGTTTTGCTTTTCCATGACTAAAAGAATATTTCTTGTGTTTCTTTCACTTATTTGGTTCTTGTTTTTATTTTTTCCATAAGGGTGATCAAGGCCAGGCTGGACCTGCTGGTCCTCCCGGTCCCCCAGGTCCCCCTGGTCCTCGAGGCCCCCCTGGGAATACAGGAAAGGACGGGCCACGTGGCCCTGCTGGAGAGCCGGTAAGAACTTCTCCAAAATACCAAATGTACAAACAATGCACCCGTACATGCTCCACTTAGCTGCTGTTATTATACTCCTTATCCTCCACCGTTATTCTCCCCCCTTTTCTCACCCTCTAACTAAGGTTACACCACAAAAAAATACCATCACTTAAAACATCTTAAGCATCAGGAGCTGCTGTTAAGCCAATTGTGTTGACCTGGTAGGGTTCAACCACAAGGTGTGACAGATTGCAAACTGTGTGTGTGTGTGTGTGTGTGTGTGTGTGTTTGTGTGTGTGTGAATGTACATTTATTCACATGAATGAAGGGGGAAAGGGTCTATGCAGTAGATTGTAGTGAACCCATATTCTCATTCTTCCGGATTTGCCAGTGAGCTGTGGCTTACCTAAAAGCTCCCAGAATAGCAACTCTACTCCTGGCCTCATCTGTTTTGTGTAAGACGGCGGCCACAAAGTTCTCTAGCACGCCCCCATTCTCCTACCCTCCTACCACGACTGTGTCACTGCGCACCCCTGAAACAGATATGGCACTGTGGCGAGTTCATGGGCAGTTTGCCGGCCTCGCCAAACAATAGTTGTGCTCTTTGCTTGAGGCAGTTTATGTTTCTCAAAATGTACTTTCTGCTTCCCAGAGTTTAGTACATATGCAGCGGTTGCTTAAAACTGTGGTTATAGGATGGAAGCGAGAGAAAACGGCTATGAAGGTAATTTTTGTTTATCTAAGTGAAGGAATGAATGCTGTGTTACCCTCAACTGGCACAGGACAGCAAAGGGATTCAAGTGAAAAATGCTGGTTACAGTGTGGGTGAGTTGAGAGCATATGCAGAACCGACAAAAGAGAAAGCCAGCACAGCTCAGAAAATGAGGAAAAACAGACGTATCAAAGAGAAAAGGGCCCGTCCTGCATCCCAGTCAATTTCAGATGTATTCTGCACGTTGATTAAAAGGCGTTGCAAAACCCAAAACAGCAAAACAACGCAGAGTGCTCCATGTTGTGGGCAGATGTCTGAGTGGGCTGAGCAGGAGAAAGTGATCAAGCCTGCTAGCTTGGGTATCCCTTGTTGTTTGTATCTGTAAAGTGGAAATTAAAGGAATGTCAGCTCAAACAAAGTTACAGCTGTCCTTGCATAAAACTTCTGTGGTGGATGTGTGCATAGATAAGAAAAAAATAAGTAGTTGCTTTATTTCAACATATAAGTAAATTTAGTATCGTTTCTAATTGAAAATGCATCTGACATCTGAACCGCTCTTCATCCATCCTTTTCTGCAGTCAGGATAAAAGAAGTGCTAAAAAATTATTTGCAACGGTGATTTGTTTCCCGCTGCTGTGGAGGAAAGATCAAAAGATGAGAAGGAGGAAAGAGGGGTGAGAAAGGAGGTTAAAAGGCTGCAGAGGATGGAAATAAAAGAGGACCACATAGTAGTAGAGGAGATCAGGGTGACAGTTTGTATGTGCAGGCAGAGAGCAAGAGGAAGAAAACCAGCTGGGAAACATCTAAGTAGCTTCTGCACACCCTTTTAAAATATGAGGACAGAGTGGAAGGCTAATAACCTCTAATTTATATCATGCATTTATTTCAAGTGTTCAAGTAAACTACTTGATAGCAGAGTGACTGTGTGTGCCTGTGTGTGTGTGCAAGAAAGAGATTTGTTGCACAAGATAAGCTGTCTCCGCCATGGATGACTTCAATGCAGATGTTTAGCTGCTCCAAGCACACATCCAACTGGCCCTCGCAAACAGCCATGAGAGGTCTGTGTGCATAAAAAAAAAGCCAAACTACTGATGGACAGATGTCGGAAACTGGACATGTGATACTCTGCCAGTGTGTGTGCTGGTGGGAGAAAGTGAGTGTGGTGTATTGCACATCATACACCGAGTCCAGGGCCAATTGCCAGTCTTTTTTGATACAGATGGGTGACAAATTTAATGAAAAAACACAAGCGAGTGTTATCATTTTCATTCTCTTGTTCGATGTTTTGTCTAAATGTCCCACAGGTGTTCAACCAGATTGAGATCTGGAGACTGCGAAGGCTATAACATATGAGCCGCATCATTTTTACACACATGAAAGCATTCATTGGGTTCTTGAAGAAGCAAGCAAGAGCATCTGTATCTGCATCTGTTTTTTCCTTTGACGCCAGTCTCTGAATAACTGGTTATACCTTGTTGAACACTGACATCTAGTGGCCAGAGTGGTTTAACCCTATTATGGAGATTTACCTGAGTTTGAGTCACAACTAAGTTTCTCTTGTATCTTCTCTTCTTTAGGGTTTTCCAGGTCGAGATGGCATTGAGGTGAGCGTTCAAAACCATTTACCCTTCAAGCAATCTGACTGTTCATGAAGCACTGTTAAGTCGTTGTCTGTCTCTGGATAATTATGGTAACCAAATATGTTTCTGCCTCATCAGGGGTCAAACGGATTGCCTGGGAAGCCGGTAAGATCATTAATAAACCTCAACTTCTTCCTCAAATACCTCAACTGTGTTGTCAAATTCTTGTGTGTGCTACAGAAGTAACATGTGACCAACAGTTTTTGACATTTACTGACTGTCATGACTTGACAGGGAGAAGACGGTGAACCCGGCTACCCAGGACCACAGGGTCCTCCGGGAGCAAAGGTACAGATCAGCTTTACTCATCGGTTATTACGTTTTGCATGCTGATTATCTTTTCATGCATTGACCTTGAATGTTTATTGTGCACTGAAACAGGGCGAGCCAGGTATGGGAGAAAAAGGAGAGAGAGGCATGGATGGACTCCCAGGATTGAAGGTAGAAAACCAATCTGAAAAGGCATTTAAACAATAAAATAAACACCAATAATTATTACTTTACTCATTAAAAGTATTATTTTTTACATTATATTGAAAATGTTAAATATCTATTGCCTGAGTTTTACCATAATATGCCATATCTGTGCATCACACAGGGAGATAAAGGGGAAATAGGACTGCAAGGACCACAAGGACCCATGGTATGTGTATTATTCAAATTGTTAAAATCATTTTGTTATACTATTAAACACATACAGTGTGTTTATATCTGTCAATCATTTTTGCTTCAGGGTTATCCTGGTGAAAAAGGTGCCACAGGCTCTTCAGACATCATCGACTTCAATGGGAAGCTTCTAGATGCTTTCCAGGTGAGTGATATAACGTGTGATTGAGGCCAGATTTACGGTTGCATCGTATATTCCAACAGGCATCTCATGATAGGTATAATGGAAAAACTTAAACAAACCCAGAAATGGTAGTGTGGTAAGAAACGCATCTGAATATGTCACAAAATTGAACATGTCACAATTTCTTCTTGACAGGCCATCAACACCATCAGTGTTTCGGTAATCTGCTGTTGTTTCTGCATGGTTTTGGTGGAGTGATCAGTAACTAACACCTATGATAATGCATAGACTCACACAGATTTGCATTAGCACACAGCCTGTATGTATTCACACCTTATCCCACCTGCTTCAGCCAGTGGATCTGTGTGTTTTTGTAGATGCCCTCTACCCACAACTACATACTTCAGATGTATTGGATGTCACTCAAGAGGCCACATCTAAAGAGTCTTAGTGAATGTCCCTGGTTTACTCGTCCACCAGGCTCTCTTGTGTATTCATTTGGAATAAAAATGCACAGGCCCAGCAAATATAGTACAGCTGTGCTGTTCTATCAGATAACATGTAGCCTAAAGAAGCATGCTTAATCATGCAGAAAAATCAACAGCCTTTGTTACATTGTTCCGCGTGTGTTTTCATGCTATCTATCCAACGTGCCTCAAAAGATACATGGCAATATCTTGCTATAGGGCAACATGGTGTTTTTTTGTCTACGTATTTGTGTTGTTCCACATAATTCGGTGAGTGCACAAGGGGAATGCGTTGGAAAGGATGGGAACCCCTCATAGTCGCCACAGTCTCAGTTTTATATCCCTCTCTTCATACACAAGACCCTTTGATTCTACCATGTACCGTGCTACATGCTAATAACAGATGGCTATCTCTGCAGTGGAGTGTGTATTTGATTAAAAACCACTATGCACCACGTCCCCTTGGACCTGATCTGAATAGGCTTCTGCATGCAACGCTGTAGACAGCAGCGTGAGATAGTTACGAAGGAGTCGGTGAAAACATAAACCTGAGATCTTATCAGAACCTTCTTGCCAACGTGGAATAGTTGATACCAAATCACACGCAAGGTCTCAGCCAAAGTTATGTCAATGAAAGAACCAGTGCTCAGTGGCCACCCAGCTTGTGTTATGATCCATTCACTTGTTTGTGTGAAAAGCCGTACTGGTTTAATTTATGGTGAAAGTTTAGGTAATGATGAATTTGGTTTAAAACAATGCTGAAATTTGTTTGGTTTGTTGTTGTTTGTTAGCATCATTCATTTTATGGCGTTTTTGTCTAATTATTTGCATGAGTAGCCGTCACTTTCGAATGATGGAATATCCCAGATTGAATAGATGTTTGTAAACATCTTTTGGTTTCCACGGCATCCAATAGGAGGCCAATGCAAAGTTAGAAATTGGAAAAAGGGAGAGACTCAGCATGTACACCTCTGGGAGGCAACATGAGTTCCTTTTTTATGACTTCAAGATGGCCAAGAACTTCAGAGGGAGAAGTAACAAGTGTAACATTGTGAATGTAGAGATTAAGGAACGTGATTTACGAGGCTGCCTTTCATCAGCCAGCATGGAAGACAGCATGGGATGGACATAGTAACGTATTCTTCATCCACCGTTAGCGTCACACAAAATCACATTTCTCTCGTTTCTCCTCGTACTTGGGCAATGCTCATCCTGCATCAAAGTAATCAACAGAATGGGAAATAACACCAGGCTATTGTGTAGAAAAAAAAAACACATTCAGCACTGTTTTACAATTTTTGTAAGATAAAATTGCTTCAAGTTGGTTCTGATCAGCCAACAGCGTTCAGCGTCAACAGAGTGAACGAAAGAAATCATCAGTTTTGTTTACTGTCAGACTTGCATTGTGAAATCCTGCAGCATTCTTGTATTGTTTTGTACTGGCTTGTGTTCAAGCCTTATGGTGGAATCCCCAGTTTTTCCACCACTGATAAACAGAGTAAACAGCAATATGTATACAACATGTCAACAGCATTCACATCATCATACACATGGATCACGTGTATGTTCATGGTTAGAAATCCACTGGGAATCATCTCTGCAGTTCCTCTCAGCTCTGTGGAGCTTTAGTGAGTTTCAAGTATTTGTTTTTGCTTTCAAACTCACAGTCCAAGTTTAAGTTCAGCCACAATCAACAGTCGGCCTTTTTTCAGGACAAAAAGCCACAGTATGTTATCTACCCACCACCACCACCATTACCAGACAGGCAAAGTAAGCAACTGGCACACCAAATACAAATGTGACTCAAAATTAGTGCCAATGTCGCTCCATATCAGCTGTACAAATAAACCCCTGTTTGCTAACAAGTTTGCCCTATCAACTTAAAAAGCGCGTTTCCACTGCCCCCAAGTGGCCAAAAAAAAATGCTATTGCAGGCACAAGATAGATAAATTGTAATTCAGTATAATGGTGGTATATGTACCATTAAATTTCTGTCTGTCTTTCTTCAGGGTCCTCCTGGACCACCTGGACCCCCTGGCCGCCCAGGCGAAAAGGTAAGGGGCTCTGTCAATGTGCAACCATCAGCTAGTGACGTAGTTTACAGAAAACCTAAATAGCTTTTCTGTTAAGAAATTTGTGAAGTCAGTTAACGTGAATCTTTCTTCTCTTTGTCTTTTTGCAGGGTGAGCTTGGTTTGCCTGGACCAGCAGGAGTCGACGGGGAGAAGGTATGTGTATACACACACAGGCTGATGTTTAAATGTCTTATGACATTGTTTCTGTTCATGGTTTGAGAGCTTGTTTTCTTTTTCACTACTCCAGGGACCTAAAGGTGACTTGGGAGAGAGAGGACCACCTGGCGAGAGAGGAGAGAAGGGAGAGATGGGGCTCTCTGGGCCGACTGTAAGTAGTGACAGTAAAATATGTTTCTCTGGTATACAAACAATGAAAAATACATAAACAGCTGGAAGTTCATCTTGCTTTTTGTGGGTCAGGGTATGGACGGACCGAAAGGAGAGAAAGGCAGCTGCAGAATGGATGACAACCTGGTTAGTGTAACACACACACACACAGTTCAGTTTCATGATGAAGCTCATTTATTACATCACTATCCTTCAGGCAGATTCCTGACACATACTTGAGTTGTGTGATCCTTCACAGTGAACATCTAGGTTACGTTAATTGTCATGGTTTGCTTATTTATCTGAGGTAATGCAAACATTTGATATCAATTAAAACGTAAACCGCATGATGCAACGATAATGCAACTTTAATTAACAGGACCTAATGCCATTTAAAGATCCAAAACAATTCAACATGCTTTGGAAAATGGTCGGTGGGGATGATGTTTTCACTTGTCTTTTTCATTGGTGCTCAGGTTCAGATGATCTCCCAGCCAGGCCCACCTGGTCCACCGGGCCCGCCAGGGGTTCCTGGGTCCCCCGGATCCATGGTGAGTACTTACATCACAATCCAAACCCATGTAGAAACTATTCAGATAAAGTTCATGTGTAGCTGTTGTAGCTTTAACACTCACAGTATACAATGTTTTGCAGGGGCTGCATGGAATGCCTGGTCCTAAGGTAAGACTACAATACCATGTATGTAGTATGTGACGGAGGCTATGATGTGTTGTTTGGTACTCAGTGTTCCTGTGTTCTGATGCAGGGCGAGCCTGGATTTGGGATGAAGGGAGAGAAGGGCGAAGCTGGTACTCATGGATCTCAAGTAAGTCACATTGATCCACTATAATCATAATAAAACATGATGTATCTGGACATACAGTGACAATAATGTACTTTTAACTACAGGGATTAGATGGCCGCCCGGGCTTACCTGGGCCTGCAGGGTTAGTGGGTCTTCCAGGTGCCAAGGGAGAAAAAGTAAGCACCCAAATCACCTCTATAAATGTGTTTCCTAAATCTCTTTTTTTATTGTGTGTGTATATAAGTAAAATATAAACATGACTATATATGATTTACATGTGTGAATGTGTGTTCACAGGGCAGACCAGGGGAGCCTGGACTAGATGTGAGTTTCTCACTGACAATTTAAGTCTTGACATTTTCAATCAGAACATTTTGGATTTAATTGAACTTTAACCTGTATCCTGTGACAAGCTGCTTTACGATGTGCTTCTATGTCCAGGGTTTCCCGGGTATGATGGGAGATAAAGGTGACCGAGGGGAAAGAGGAGAAAAGGTTAGTACAGGACGCACAAAGAAATATTAAATTATGTTCCACTGTAAAAATGTATCTGAACGTTACATCTTGTTCAACATTTTCTGTTCATGCAAAACAATAATCCATGACTTAAAGGTGCAGTGTGTGAGATTTAGGGTGCTTTATTTATAGAATATGACAGAAATTGAATATAATTTGCAGGGCTATGTTTTCATTTGTGTATAATCACTTGAAAATAACCGTTTTAGAGTCCGCCATGTTTCCACAGTAGCCCGAGCCAGTCAAACTAAAGACTAGTTCTTGATCAGCGTTTTCACAGTCACAGCCACTGTAGCTTCTCTTTCACAACTGAAACTGAAGGTCAAGTTTAGGGTGTTGCAATATGCAACTACACCACTAGATGCCACTAAATCCTACACACTGCTCATTTAATGGCAACAACAAGCTCTATTTGACCTTTCCAGGTTCTTAATGGCAGAAATGTTTTTTTTCTCATCTTGTGTGATTAATTAATAAGTGTGCGTGTTTCTGCTGTTCTTCTCCTGTTCAGGGTGACAGGGGAACAGTGGGAAAGCGAGGTCTAAAGGGCCAGAAGGGAGAGCAGGGTCCTCCAGGCCTAGATCAGCCTTGTCCTGTGGTATGTCACCACCACACACACACACACACACACACACACACACACACACACACAAACACAATGCTGCATACCTAAATTGCATTACTTTCTCCTACTTTCCTGACACTTTTTAGACATACTGTTTCTCCCTGCTTTCTTCTCTCAGCACTGTTTCTTTGTCTTTTTCCTCTTCCTCACTCCTCTGAATGTGTAACTGGTTCTTACTGACAGGGGTGTGATGAGACTAAAGGTCTTTCTGAGGAGGCAAGGCTTTCTTCCCCTCCACCTCCACCTCTTCCTCCTTCCGGCCCTGAGGCCCCCTGTCCTGTGGTACAGTATCTCTTCCTCCTTTCTCCTCCTCTTGCATCACTAGTTATGCATCTTCTGTTGGTATTTTCTTTACAGACACTTTGTTTCATGTCTTTATCGTCTTTGAAACTCTATTAGACATGTGATTATTGTCACCAACAATACTTCATGTAGGTCTACTGCAGGTCAGTATTTTTGAAATTAAGAAAAGCCAGTTTACAAAATGTCACATTATTCGAACCAGCAAAACAACAGAAAAGAAACCTAAAAAGATCTCATGTTTTGGTAGTCAGTACATTATTCTCATAAATACACAAGTAGACACATAGATAAGGAACAACTGATCGCCACCATCAAGGACGAGTTCAATTTCTTTTTTCAAAAAATACACTTATTTGCTCTCCGGTGTGAAGTTAGAGGATCGATACCATTCATATCTGTCCAGTAAATATGAAGCTACAGTTATCGAGAGTTTAGCTTGCACAAAGACCAGCTAACCTTCCTCTGTCCGAAGGTAAAAAAAATAAATCTGTCTAACAGCATCTCTAAATCACGCTCAACAACAAGATATATCATGTTTGTATCTGTTTTTACAGCTTTCAGTCTTTATGCTAGGCTAAGCTAACCGACTGCTGGCGGTAGTCTCATATTTACCAGACATATATAAAAGTAGTATTAATCTTCTCGTCAAAATATCTACAAGAAAGCAAATAAGAAGAGTATTTCGCAAAATGTATTTAGTGAGAAATCATCCTTTAAATAAACACAAATTTACGACTTTTTTGTGCACTTTTTATCTTTTTTGTTATTCTCTCTTCTATGAATTTATTTTATAACATTAGTTTGCTGATAAGGAGTGCACACCTTAGACATTATAACAGTTGCCGCTGACATTGAAAGCAGCAGGGTGCAGAAGTGTAAGGCATGTTCAAGCATCAAATGACATTTTCTGGCTTGTTAACTTTCCACTGCTGTTCTCTCTCTGCAGGGTCATGATGGGCTGCCCATACCAGGCTGCTGGCACAAGGTGAGTGTCATGAGGTCTAACATATCTTTTTTTTAAAAAAAAAAGCTTATTGTTAACTTATTAATAGCATCTGATTAGCATTTGATTATGAGACAGCAGTCGTCAGAGAATAGTAAATAGCTAACACTTTCTGTAATCATACATTACTCATGAATGGATTGTCAGAATTAAATTCATTGCTTGACTCTGATTTGATACAGGGGCATTTTGTAAGTATATTTTAGTGTGTGATCTTGTTATAGTAAAGTAAAGCATGCATATTTAAGGTCAGTTATTTGATCATTTTAGGGGCTTGTGTTTGGATTCTAATTTGATATGTTACTAATAATTAATCCCTTCTATTCTTTTTTTGCAGTGATGACTAACCAGCAGCATGGAATCTGTACATATTGATATGGTATATATTGGAAATGAATACTACACCAACAACCCACTCCCTTTTTTTCCCCCGTTTTTTTTTTTTTTTTTTTTTTCACATAAAACATTTTATATAATATATTGAGATTTTTTTAACAAGGACATTTTTGAATCTACAGTATTATGAAAACTTTTTTTTCTTTTAAACTCTAGAGATCGAGTGTTGTTGTGAATGCAGCTATGGTTTTGAGGAGAAAAAAACTGAACTGGCAGTGGGACTCTTACTTTGAAGGACAGTCCTGATGACAGTGTTGGAGTGCCTTGACGTTCTAGCTGCCTTACTAACAAAGTCTGACTTGCTGCCTGATTGTAATCATGAACGCTGTACGGATATGACAGTGTGTGCACTCACCCAGTCTGGCGGATGGTTGGATGCTTGGCTGTGGCAGATGGAGGAATGTGGGTCAGTACTCTCCTCTCCTCTCTCTGTTTTCTAAAAGGAGGAAATGGCAAAACAGAAGCTCAAACGCAAGCGTCTCTCTCAGCCCTGAACGGGTTCGGGGCCTGGTGGAGAAAGGACACGTAGAAAGGCAGAGAGCACAAGAGGGGCAGGTTGGCCTTTATGAAGAAGAGCGAGCCATGCAATGCCTCGGTGTCATACTGAACACTCAGATCCTCCATTATGGAGACTCTCCAGGAGGGGGCAACAGAGAACGCTGCATCTTCACATTCACCTGAGAAGAAAAGACACACCTGTGGCTGGTGATGTTGCGCAATAGCTTGATAACCGGTCAAAGTTATTTGGGAGTCACTGTCGTCACTGGCACATAAGGAAGGATTAACTGCACAGATACATTGAACATGTCGTGGTGATCTCTTTGTATGGCTCTTTTGTAAAAGGTTTTCACTAATTAGATGCATGATCATAACAAGGCACAGTGTTGTTTAGCACATCCTGACAGTATGACTTGTGGTCCCTCACTGAAACCTCAAACGACAGTAGATTAATTTTCATTTGCATTAAATAGTCTTTCCATTTCAACAAGCCACTCAGATAAGTCTACCTTTTTATGGCTTACACATGTGGCAGTGGTGACTTGTGTGTTTTATTTTATTTGTTATATTCTTACCGTTTTGTTTTTTTTTTTTTGTCCAGTTACATTTTGCATTCCTGTGCATTGTCATGGTTGTGGAATATATAGATAGTGGAATTTCAAGGCCAGATCTGAAGGAACCATTTACAGTATTCATGATAAACCAGTGTTTCAGTTGCCTTCATAAATGATTGCCAGTCAAATAATTTCCTTAATTGTTTTCAGTGTAACTGATGCTTTTTTTTGACTGATCATTATCCTTTAATCACTGATGAAGACATGTTTAATTAATGTTGCCAGTTTCTCTGGACAACAGTGTATGTTTTTTTGCTGCTGACTTAAATGTGTGTTGTTTGTTTGATATTTCGAATCAATATTAGTCATTTGGACTGAAGGACTAACAGACTAAAGTATGAAATCTGAATCAAATGTGTCATTCTTTTTGGGAAATTAGTCTTTTTTATTCAGCAATACACCGTAGCATTTATAACTGTCGGTTATTTTTGCATTTTGTGTGTGTGCTTTCATCACAAACAGTTTTAGTCTTTGCGATCAGATGACTTTTATTGGTGTGTTTTGATCTTTGTCATACATTTTTTCTCAGATGGAATAATGTTCTTGGTGCTTTAATACTTTTATGTACCCATTTAAAGCTCTACTCTGCATATTCATATGCAAAACCACACACACGTCCATACATACACATGCATTGTCATGCTGAACATAGGAAGAAATTGCACTTGTACTATTTTCAAATATCAAATGTATACAGGATAGAGATTATATGAATCATTATTTAGTTCTGGACACAAAGACAGGGACATGATTGGGAAATTGTGTTTATGTTTCATAATACACATCTGAATATTCTACAATGGTATTAGTTGCACTTTCTGATACAATATGAATAATATTCAGCATTTTAAAGGCAGAATACATATTCAGATTCAGATTAATCTCTATGGCACGTCTGACGAACAACCATTTACAACACTTTCACTGTTAGCCCGATTGTGAAGAATCAGTATGTTTTATTGGTTAGCAGCACAGACTGCTAAACATTTCCTATTCCAATAATTGCCCATAAACAACCACAAACATTGCAACATTTGAACATTTCAAACAGGGTCAGTATTCGTGTTTTTTGATGGGGGGGGGGTTTCAGGTAAAGAACATAATGTGGATCTGTGATGTATTAAAATGGAATTTGTTATTCCAATAATTAGTTCAAAGGGCAATGCACTAGAAGGATAACAGTGTTGGTTCAGTTCCTGCTGAATCCAGAAAACACACAGTACATTGGTAACGCTGACTTCCTCTTGAATTAAACACATCTGCTAGCTCACACGCAGACTGGCTCACGTTATGTTGCAACGGTCGTGATGTAGGCCACATATCCCCGCAGCGATTAGGTCAGAAATGACAGTGTAACATAACCTCTTATTAGCTTTATTTTTGCAAAGATCATTTTACAAATCTGGATTACTAACATCACACAAAACAATTTCCACATCAGTGGGATAAATATGATGTGAAGTTCCACTCAGTGTTTTAAGTTTAGATGGGTGTGGTAAGAAACCCTACACTGCACCACATGTTTATGAAGTTAAAGTTTTCAATAAAATAAAAATCTGTGGATGAGTTGCATATCATTTGGCTGAAATAAAACAGCTGACATACAAATGTAATTTGAGAATCATAAAGAAATGTACGCTGAATGAGATGTTATATTGAAAATGGTATAACTGTAAACCACACAGTTCTTAGCAATATTTCACTGGAAGCTGATGGTTATCTGTCACTTAACATTATTATATGTGTTTATTTCTTTTGCAGATTCTATCAGTTTCAGTTTTAAGGCTTAATGGAGTCAGTAAATGGCACAATGTCTGAATACAGTTTGGTGTTTTAGCAAGTCGTATATCACAGTATTAGCTTGACTTTGTGAGATTTTTTTTTTCTGGTTGTGTATTTGGTTGTAAAAGAATTAAGCTATTTTTGTAATTACTTGTCTAAAAAAATGTATAACATGAAATCTGGTCAACTAAACATGTAAACTGAAGTAAACTCTCCAGTTGTATGTTTTTCTTTCTTGTCCATTAAACCATAATCATGTAAAATTATTCAGTGTCATTCATTCAATATGAATATAAAAAATGATATATGATGATCATGTTATATGATAGATAAAAGAATATATTCAGGCTACAAGATTATACACATCACACCACAGAGCTGTTATGGTCAAACCAACAATATATTCCTTTTTTATGGCACTTTCCAGCCTTTGTACTTTATTATCAATCATACAATTACCTTTTTAGTGTATCTTTACTAAAATTAACTGGAAAAGAGGATGTATAACAACAATGACTTTAGACCCCAGAGCAGGTGCAGCAAGCATTGTTAAGATACCAAAAATAAATAACCTGCATTTTCTTTACGTTGCTGTCCTTCTCTGTCCATTTACAACCATCACAGTGAGTATTTTTAACTAAAATTGTTGTTGATGGTGACCATCTGACTCAAATATGCCCACAGACATTGGTGTGTTACCCCTTAACCCAATAAAGTGTGCTCTCAATTTTATCATTTTTATCAAACAAATCCAGAAACATTTTCACAAATCATTCTCATATGATGTCCTCTATTGTGACAGCTGAATGAGCTCATAAACATCAGGCCACACAGCCGGTTGTAGTTGAGAAGGGAACACTGGAACAAAGGCATACAACATCTGCTTTAATTGTTTACAGCAACTCTGAATTTCATGTTTTTCACTTTAAATAACAGCTATTTTTATATTTGCAAATTACCTTTTATTTGTTGTTCAGTGTTTATTGTTTGTGACTATTAAATCTGTGCCACATTTGTTATGGTCAATGACCATCATGGAAGTGTTAGACATCTATATTGCATGTATCTTAGCTTAAATGTGAGAAAGGGGAATACTTAAAAATACATTTGTAAGTAATTTCATTTTTATTGTTACCATTAAGATGTTATAAAGATATCTGTGTGTTTTCAAACATTTGGCTGAAAAAATAAATTAAAAACACATCAAATTCAGACATACCTTGACACAGATGTTATATTTGCTGATGTGTACAAGCCAGCATAACATAAACCATAACATAAGAAAGGTAATTCTTGAACTCATTTATAAAAGTGGGGAATCCAGTTTGTGACATGTGACATTTACCCATCATGATGATACTGTTAACCTGTCAGATATTTATTTAGAGAGATTATCTAAATAAACCATATCGTTAAATGTAGCCGATACACCTTTTTCACAGCAGCCATTCTGACATGAAATAGTAGGGTCAACACAGGTGTTTCCAATGGTATTAATTAAGGTCTCATTCCATTTATTGCATCAGAGCGTTTCCAGTGAGCCAACATGCACCACAGCAGTACCCTGACTCTCTTTGACCTGAATGGAACAGAGCCTTAAATAACCTAAAGATGTCATGCGGCCCGAAGCTTTGTTTTTATAAAATATTATTTATGGCCTGCTAGGATTGTCAGATACTGTATGGCTTGAAGATTTGGGCTTTTTTGGTTGACATAATGAAGCATTTGAATGCGCTAAAGTTAACCTCTAAGGACATAACCGCCGGTGTACCTGTAGCTGTGACACAAAATAATACTTTCTGAATGATTTTGAAAGAATGATGTGAAAGAGCAAGAGTGATACGTTTAAAACTTAAATGTTAACAGACTTTGCATTACTCATAATAAGTCATGTTTAGAATTAACATGAGATTAAGCTTTGTATCAGTTTTAAGTTTAACATATTCCATACAATTTATTCTTTGTTATCTGACTTCAGATGTGAAAGAAAGGAAGAACAGGTTTTTAGATTTGTTTGATCTTAGATTTGGTTATATTGCCATTAAAAAAAAAAAAAAAAAAAAAAAAAGATAATTGTGACGATGAAAATAAAATTGTTACAGAACAGTGCATTTGCATGTAACTTTTATTGGTAATTTTTTCATTTTTAAATCTTCGCATCGTCAAATCTGGCCCTCCTTATAAAAAGTTTGGACACCCCTGGATGAGATTGGTATCAAATGCATAATGAGGAGTTGTATTTTTTAACAGATTCAGTTAAATTTTCAGTTTGAATTTAAATCAAACATTTTATAAGATGTGTTCAAGTGTAAAACGTGTTAAAATGTTTATTGACTTGTTTTCCTTGTGACTTTTATAGCTGTGTTACTCCTCAATGATTTGACCATTGTGTTTGTAGTTTTACGGCGTAAGTATGAAGTCCACATTTCCCAGACTCCTCTGCGGCCCGCTCACCCCTCTTAGTTTTAGCATCCGGGTCTGAGCTTCCTTTTCCTCTGTGCCCCGATGCGATGAGGACTTAGGTTTTTCCGGACCTCCGAAAAATCCGAATCCATCCTTGTAAAAGGCACCACCGAACCTCGCCAAAATGACCGAGCAGATGACAGTGAGGGGGACCCTGAAGGGTCACAGTGGATGGGTCACCCAGATCGCCACTACGCCCCAATATCCCGACATGATTCTGTCGGCGTCCCGAGGTGAGGCTTCCCCCCCGCCGGTTCTGCCAACATGGCTAGGATAGCATGGAGGAACGTAGTTGGTTTCGCTGCTGTAACGTAAAACAAACACTGGCGTTGGTGTGAGTGAGACATTAAATATGTACAAACTGTGTTTAATGTGTGTAGCTGATCTTATTGTTCAGTTTTTAACTCAAACTGCAGGAACTTGAGAAAGAGACGCCGGCTAGCTTGGCTAGCTAACACCGTGGCGTCATCTGTAACTCAGCCTTGAATACTCACATTGCCTGTGTGACACGTGTAATAACATGCTACAGGGAAATCACAAGTGTAGTTACATGCACAAATGTGTGGACTGGGCAATAATCTATTTATAATCTGAACAAATTGAGCCGTCTGAGTGTTTGACAGCTTATCTTTTTGGCATGCAGTCACACAATGCTAACACCCAAACTGTCTGCACTCCTCCTGGATGATATATGAACTTTGTGTTAAATAAAACTCTGCGTGTTTGTGTTTTTCAGACAAGACTATCATCATGTGGAAGCTGACCCGTGATGAGACCAACTATGGCATCCCCCAGCGCTGCTTGAAGGGACACTCTCACTTTGTAAGTGATGTTGTCATCTCCTCAGATGGACAGTTCGCCCTGTCCGGTGCCTGGGACAGTACCCTCCGCCTGTGGGACCTCACCAAGTGAGTACAGGGGAGGGAGATCTCTTTAGTACTGGTCAGATGTTTGGGGGTCAGTGTGGAGAGCTGTTTCCTCTACGTGTGCACTGTAGATGGTTAGTGTGGTAAAAGTTTGTGAGGATATCTGTATAATTGAGTCAGATCTGACTTTGGATATCTGTGGCAGGAAACAAAAGATCCCCTTTGTTGTAATGACCAAACCAGGTTAAAAGTAGGTGTTGTTGGAGAACTTAACTCTTAACTGAGACCTGGAGTATCCTAATCACAGGAATCCCAAATAACTTATGCAAAATAACAGTAACGTACGATAATCTCAGATAATTGTGACACACACACTGCCACGCTACATCAGGTCAGTCTAGCCTTTGTCCAGGCAGTCAGCAGGTCAGATCTGACACAAACCCAGCCCGAGTTGTGTGGCCTTTGGTCCACTTAGCAGCAACTTGATGGATCTTACATAGAGCAGCATGTTAAACGGGCAATTTGGCTTAACATGTCAAATCTTCTTGTAATGATGCATCGTAATTATGCTTCTCTCCTTAATTGTTACAAAATGATATCTTCTATCTTCTTCTCTTTTAATACATAAAGCTGTTTTAAAACTAAAAAAACTGCACAGGATGATGTGAAATCTGCTTGTTAATTGGTCATACAGCACATGAAGCACATCCACAAACTTTTCTTTGCCTACTTTCAAAAGTTAAACAAACAAAGCATGCTTTATCCACACTTTCGCGTCACATAACATAGTTTCTGGAAAATCAGAGCTATATAAATTTGTATAAATTTGCTTGTACTACTTCCTTACTCTTAGTGTTAAGTTCAATTGGCACAGTGTGTCATATTTCAATAGGTCTCCGTTTTGTGTTGCAATGTAAAACTTTTCTGTTCATGGCAGGCAGTAATCGACCTGATCTGAGTTTACAAGTCAAATTTAATAACCAAATATGTGCTGAAAACATTGAGGCTAGCAAATGATAAAGATTCAGCTAAAAAAGAGAGAAAGAAAAATCATGTAGGGTTGAGGAGAGTTTTATGGAAATACATGCACTAGACATGTATATTCTTTAGTTTTAGAGAAGAGAATTAGTTTAAGGGAATTGTCTTAACTTCTAAATATGTGTGCACAGCTTTTGGCTAGTTCTTAGAGAACTGGAGTACTTCTAGCGATATTAAACAGGCTTAAGTGTGTTTACATGTGATCATCTAAAATGTTTGGTGTGATGTTTCTTCAGTGGCGTGACCACCCGCCAGTTCATTGGACACACCAAGGATGTGTTGAGTGTTGCCTTCTCTGCTGATAACCGCCAGATTGTGTCTGGCTCCCGGGACAAGACCATCAAGCTCTGGAACACTCTTGGAGTCTGCAAGTACACCATCCAGGTGAGCTACTAATGCATGTTGAACCGGATTTAGGTTTCATGTGGCTAATAAGCAGCCAACTAAACACATGTTGCATGACCAAAGAATCTTGAATTGATGATATCTATGTAATTGACCTTTTCAATTGGCAGGATGAGGGTCATTCTGAGTGGACGTCTTGCGTGCGCTTCTCCCCCAACAGCAGCAACCCCATCATCGTGTCCTGTGGCTGGGACAGGATGGTGAAGGTACGTTTGTGCAACAAACTCCCTAGTTGTTAGCTGTAGTATAATTTTATGACTGAAAATGATTTGAAATACTGGCACGTATCACCTACCTCCTTCTTACTGATCATGTTTTTGTGTTTGAGTGAGCAACCCGTAGAGCTTTGACTGATCTTTATACTGGCATAGGTGTAATGTAGTCTTTCTGTCCTTTGCTCTTAGGTGTGGAACCTGGCCAACTGCAAGCTGAAGACCAACCACATTGGTCACAGTGGCTTCCTGAACACAGTCACTGTCTCTCCTGATGGCTCTCTGTGTGCCTCTGGTGGAAGGGTATTTATCAAGTTTCATATTATTAAAGACTGCTATGGAATAGTTTTCTTTCATCTCAAACGAAACACCAGTTTAAGTCCAGCTTGCAGGTTTCAGCAGTGATGAAAACATAATAAGCATCTGTTTAACATTGATGATAAAGAGGCTGTTTCTGAGTGTTACCTGCACCTAAAAAGGACATTAAAAAATGATTATGAACATCTCCCTAGTTATTAGCTGTTAAGCATTATGTTAAATATCCTAAAAATCGACTATATTTAAAGTGTTGGTTATTCAAACGTTTTCTCTTTCCCTCCAGGACGGCCAGGCCATGCTGTGGGACCTGAATGAGGGCAAGCACCTCTACACCCTGGACAGCGGTGACACCATCACTGCCCTCTGCTTCAGCCCCAACCGTTATTGGCTGTGTGCCGCCACCGGCCCCAGCATCAAGATCTGGGTAAAATACTTGCCAAATGCTAATGTCATGTTAAATATGTCAATCATGTGGTGCATTAAAGCGACAGTGCAAAGAGCAGTGACGAAATTTCAAATGCCATCTGTATTCTTTGATGATAAAGAGGCTGTTTCTGAGCTCTAATCTGGACCGATGTGTTCATTGTGAAATTGATCATCTCTGCCAGGTGTAAGCAAGTTATAGCTGAAAGCATTTCAAGTATTTGATTAGGCTAAAAACTTAGCTTGCCTAGTCTGTTGCAGGCCATATTTTGGCTCCATCCCTGATATGTTACGATGCACTAAAATTGGGCATCATACAAGATGAATCTTGACTGTAAGGAAGCTGGGACACACCTGCTGGAGATCTGCACTATTCTAGCTTTGAACGCATTAACTTCTGTCTCTGATCTTTTGCTACTTCTGAGCAGCTACTGATTTGCCCTTCCTCTGGTGTTTTCTTCTCATGTAGGATCTGGAGGGCAAGATCATTGTGGATGAGCTGAGACAGGAAGTGATCAGCACAAACAGCAAGGCCGAACCCCCACAGTGCACTTGCTTGGCCTGGTCTGCTGATGGACAGGTACAAAACATTTTGCTCTGTAGGACCACTAAGTACATGCTGGATATCCCACTAGTTAGTGGTTTTAGTGTTTAACCCCCGGTGATTATACCCATTCACTTTTAACTCTGATGTCTAATGGTGACAGTCCTGCAAATATGAGGGGCACAAGAAACAGATATTTATGGAGTCATTATAGGACTGTAAATGGACAGTTTGAGTAATCTGTGTTCTGTTCCTCTTTCTTTACAGACCCTGTTTGCTGGCTACACTGACAACCTGATCAGAGTGTGGCAGGTCACCATTGGAACTCGTTAACTCGAGAACCCGAGCTAACACCTCGAAGCAACTTTGAATAAAAGACTGTTTGAAAAGAACGTGTGTCATCTTGGTTTCAACAGTGTCCAATGTCAATTATATATAATACATTAAAATGTTTGTTACTGTAAGGACTTTTTTTTATTTTTAAATGTAATTTCAATGAACAACGTTGCATTTAAATCCTCAAAGCAGTAATACAAAAGTAGACATTTAATGAGTTTATTATAAGTTTGGTTAAAGTTCACAATGAAGTAGAAAGGAAATCTGACGTATTTGATCTTTGAGTTAAATTTTAATAAAAAGTACACGTCTCATCCACATAAAAACTGGGATGATGGGAATACCTGTTTGAAATAGACTTAAATTGTGAGTTTTAGTTGAGATTTTTGATTTTTTGTTCTGCGTTACATCGATTGATCTCCTGGCTTGCCGTAGACTTGCAACGGTATCCTAGCAACCTACACAGAGACATCAGTGGAGCAGCGGCATAAACGAGAAAGTAGCATAGCCGCTATTGGGAATAGTTTCTTTATAACATTTAAATATTAACTACATATCAGTACAATATGTTAAATGTAACCTAACTGTTAATAACAGTGAGCTAATTACTTTAACACGTGTTCAGTTGACAGGACTGAGTCGGAGTATCGTAACTTATCTAGCTCTAGGCTACATATGCGAGCGTAGCATACAGAGATGGACCAAACTTCATATCCTCGCATCTATGTGGAAAGGACGCTGGCCATTATAAAACCAGACGCCATCCACAAAGCTGAGGAGATCGAGGATATTATCCTGACATCGGGTTTCACTATCCTGCAGGTTGGTTAAAATGTCTATAAAGTAGGATGTGTCCTGTGGCAATGGTTTGTGTAATTGGGTTTCATTGGATGATCCCGCTACATAACTTAAAAGGTGTTTTTCCACAGATGTATTTGTACATCAACGAGCCACTTCATTAGGAACATTTGTACAATCAACTGCGATTCAATACAACATAAATTCTACCTTTATGAAACAGTTTTTGTTGACACTGTCAATGAGAGATTAATTTACCTTTAATGTTTACTATTGAGGTTTGCAGTAGTGTTAAACTGGACTGTATTGTATTGAAAGTTGTTTCTACTTTTATGGCCCTCTCATTTATGTAAATGGAGTGGCCAAAATATTATAGAAACATCTCTCAGTATAATGCACTCCTGTACAACAACAGCACCCATTAAGACCTCAATAATAAACGTAAAGTAGTACTAGTATACTAGTATACTCACATGTATTTAATCACATTGGATTGTACAAGTGTACCTATGAAGTAGCTGAAATAGAGTATTTTGGTTGATATGCAACAAGACAATGTAGTATACAATTTTTCATTCAAAGAAAAGAAACTTTTGTCTGTACAACAGTTTGCCCACCAGAGAGCGCTGACAATATCCTGCTCTATCATGATCATAATCAGGTTTAAGGGATTTTTGTCAAAGATGTTTGTTATTTAAATAAAAAACAATATCGCAAGACTTCACATTTCACTATTTTATGACTGCTGCAGAAACGGAAGCTGCAACTAAGTCCAGAGCAGTGCAGTGACTTCTACGCAGATCAGTATGGAAAGCTCTTCTTTCCCAGCTTGACTGCCTTCATGAGCTCTGGTCCCATCATTGCTGTGACTTTGGCTCGCGACAACGCTATCGCCCACTGGAAGTCCATCATAGGACCCGTCAACAGCATCAAGGCCAGAGAGACTCATCCAGAGTGGTCAGTCTGCCAACGTATATAGTGTTGATTTAAACTTTTGTTTTGTTGTCTGTTCCTTTTACACATAGCACATGTTTCTTTCTTAATATAAAATGTATTATAATGGTGGGCATTTTGACTAAATCAGTTCCTAGTAGAGCTGAAAACTGGCCTGTGAGTCTCCCTTAAAATCATGTTAGATATTTGATTTCACTGTACTCATCAAATGTCTACTTCAAAATATAAACTAGCATAATTAAAACAGACCTTCAGTCTATTAAGAAACACTGAATAACTATTAATTCCCTCACTGCACCCACTGTCCCGTATATATCAGCATTTCAGCACATCCATATTAGGGTGTCACAAACCTTTAGGTCAGACAAAAGGTCAATCATTTCATCAGACAGGGTGTGCTGTGTGATGCACATATTATATTAAATAAAATAATAACATAAGCTTGAATTGTTGTTTGTCTATGTGTTTGTCCTGTGATGAACTGGCCGCTAACAGATTGAGGATGGCACGGTGGTGCAGTGGTGCAGCACAGTCACCTCACAGCAAGAAGGTTCAAGGTTCAAACCTACTCCGGCTTCCTCCCACAGTCCAAAGACATGCACTTAATAGGTTGAGTGGTGACTCTAGATTGGCTGTAGGTGTGAATGTGAGCGTGACTGGTTGTTTGTCTCTATGTGCCCTGTGATAAAATGGCGACCTGTCTAGGGTGTACCCCGGCTCTCGCCCAATGCCAGCTGGCACCATTACCCTGATAAAGATAAGCAGTTACAGGAAATGGGTGGATAAAAATAATAACATGCTTTTCTCAGTGGTCATGGTAAAGTGTGTAATCAGCTTACAATGCTGAATGCATAGTGTATAAAATTGAATGCGATTCTCTACTCCAGCCGCTGACTATTATAACGTACAGTACATAGTTCACCCTGTGAGTGTGGGTCATTCTCTGAGTTGGTGTAATGATTAAATGTTTTTATCTGTTGTAGAAGGGTCAACGTTTGTGCTCATGACAACTCTGGCAGACATATTTATCTGAATGTGGTGTATTTTCCTCCCAGCCTTAGAGCTAAATATGGCACTAATGACCTGAAAAACGCACTCCACGGCAGCGAGTCATTTCATGCGGCTGACAGGGAGATCAAGTTCATGTTCCCAAACTGTAAGTGATACACAAACTCACACATACCCTTGTTTGTATGGAAATGTAGTAATGAACACTTATGATTATGTATCACACATATGTTTTTTTCTATTTAAGCTGTAATTGAGCCCTTTCCCTCAAGAGAAGCAACTGAAGAATACCTGAGCAGGCATGTAAATCCAACTCTCCTACTCGGACTCACAGAGCTCTGTAAGAACAAGCCACACAATCCCTGTGTAAGTATCTGATGCTCAATATTCAAAGGGAGGTGGACAGATTTATTCTTTAGTCAGTTATCTATTGCCGTTAAATATTGCTCTTATTATTATGATGTTGTTTGCTCATTTTGAGCTTTGGTCCTGAATCACATTATCCTGCACTTTTGTTTTCAATAGATCTGGCTTGCTGACTGGCTGATCAAAAACAATCCAAACAAGCCTCAGATATATGAGGGAGACATTGTGGAAGAAGCAAAATGACAGCAGAGAAACAAGATGGATTAATGCATAATTTTAGTTATCTTTTAAACAAATGTTCCTGTTCATTACTATGAAATAAAATGTTCTTTTCAGCAGTAATCATCTGTTTTGATTTGTTTTTGATAAAGTTGGTCAATTTATAAATGATTTGTCCTTTTTTAAAGGGTTTGACTTGATTCATAATATAAGATATGAACACTAACAACTAGTCCTAATTATTCAATGAATCAAACATCATAGGTTTGTTTATTTTCTGGTAAAGAACCACATCCCAATATGTCTAACATGTCGAATTACCTAGCCAGTGGGTTAAAAAGTCAATTTGAGTTACATGATCTGAGTCGAGAACATTAAGTTGGACCAGACAGTCAGACACCATCATGCTGCTCTACCAGCTTTTACCAGCTTGTTGCCGCATATGTAAAATTTATAACTGCCAAAGTACTCCAGCTAGTAAAGGACCTACATTTGCATATGGCTGTCTAGCAAATGTATCACTCAATGTACCAAGTAAATGACATCATTTGGTCAAATGAGCATGACACTGCTTTACATTGGTTTGCACTGCAGATAACACTGATGTAGGAAAGCAATCACAACGACTGCTATAGTAGTATTTTGTGTTTGAGGACAGCAATAAAAGAAAATATATTTACTCTAAGTGTGGAGACATGGCTGGAAGTCAGTTTCTATAGAGTATTTGATTGTAGGTTATTTGGTCTGCAGTATGTATCTCATTGTAGCTGCGTGTGTATATGGTTCCTAACTTAGACAGAGGGCTGCTGGTTATTCGATAGGCTCCTGTCCCTGCGGCCAGTACAGATGAAATGGAGAGACAATAAATCAAGTGAATTTTCTATTATCAAACAAAACTACTACAGGATTTAGAAGAAATAACAGGAACAACTCACAATGCATTGCACTGCATCCCTGCAATCATCTCTCATCAATTACCACAGACAGAGATGAATCATCACCGCTCTGACAGTCCCAATAAACCCAGGTATATAAAATTGCAAATACATTGTAGTTATGTAGCCTATTTGATTGCAGTATTGCATTATTTTATAGTGTATTTTATTCTGTCTAATTAATGTTCAGTATTTTTTTAAACTTGCAGAGTAGTCACTGACACAAATGTCCATGTACACATATAAAGAGCTTGATGAAACTCTTTATGCATTAATCTATCAGTAATGCAGATAGAAAGATTTGAAAAAACACAATTAGCACATACAGTCCTTTAATTTTTCACGACGCCGAACTGTGCTACTGTTGCATTTGACTACAATTTTGCCACAGTCAGAACAAATAACAGCGCAAGTCGCTACGATTAAAAGAGCGTTATTCAAAACAACAGTACGCTTAGTTATTTATCATTTTTGGTTGAATTTAAACCGAGCAGCGAGCAAATCTTTTTTTTTTTTTATTAGAAACAGAAAAAGAGACAGAGTTCCTTCCTGTGAGTTGATGGGCGTGAACGTCTTCTGTGAAAAGAAAGCGACACGCTTGTGATTGGTCAGTTCCATGAATGACAGCTGCGTTCGTCCAATCAGAGGGCTCATCCGCAGAAATGTCGTTTTTTTCTGCCGGTTCTAGAAAACCAACCACGAGTTGTCGTCGTGTGGGAGAATCCATCTTGAAGAGAGCTCTCCGGTTGTGTGACCAGTAAGCAGGTTTTCGTACTTCATTAGTCTTGGTTTTTTCATTGTATTGTCACGTAAGTACTCTGATTGTTGTAGTATTTTGGAAACTGTAACGCTAGATGTAGATGAAATGTGTGTATTTAGTAGAAAATATAGGCCTACAGCGCGACTATCACGGCCTCTACATTACGTAACTGCGAATTTGAGTTGTACAGTCCGGGCTTGGGTTATCAGTGTGCTACAGATGGTGCGGCTTTCTTATCTTTGGCTCAAGCAGAAATGTACCTTTACGTTTAATACGGCTGCTATGCTGTGGATAAATGTTATTCCGATGCCATTATCTGGCACCCGGCAACAAATACGGCCTTGGATGAATGTATGGGAAGCGACGGTAGCCGGCCAAAATGGTGGGAAATGCATGCATGCATTGGCACCATGTAAATGGCGAAGCGTGTACGGCATGACGGGATTATATAACGATTTTAAAACTTTGCTTTCCTTTTTTCGGGGGTGGGTTTAGGTATAATAGTGCAAAATGTCTGAGACAGAGCAGCAATATATGGAGACATCGGAAAACGGCCACGAAGTCGACGATGATTATAACGGAGCCGACCACACCGAAGAGGGGATCGACGAGAGCGCCGTGAATGACTGCGGAGAGGGCGAAGAAGGGCCCGACGCGGACGGGAATTCGCAAAACGGCGGCACGGAGGGCGGCCAGATCGACGCCAGCAAAGGCGAGGAGGATGCCGGGTGAGTTTTTAAAATGGAGTATCGTGACATTTTCATTGGCGAAACAC
This sequence comes from Sciaenops ocellatus, assembly GCA_033000465.1. Classification (NCBI taxonomy): domain Eukaryota; kingdom Metazoa; phylum Chordata; class Actinopteri; family Sciaenidae; genus Sciaenops; species Sciaenops ocellatus. The sequence continues at coordinate 18,347,561 of CP136866.1, forward strand.
ACGCTTGTAATAAGCGTTCGTGCTTTGCCATGTTTCTTTGTTCAACCGGCCTTTGTTGGCGCCATATGCAGAGCGGAGGGGGGGTGGGGGGGATGGGCGCCTGAGCAGGGATCAAATCTAACATGTATTGGCTTATGAGAGAGTATGAATACGAGGTGCCTGCTGTGGTCGCATCAGTGATTTTTCACTATATTGAATTAATGTTGTAAAATAAGCCTGGAAGACATGCAACTGTTAGCCTGCCTCTGTACGTCATTGGGTCAACAGATGTTCGGGAACAGTGTGTACATTCACAGCCCCCTCCTACCCGACACCACCCCCACCCCTACAGCCACATATAAAGTTGTAATAGGGGTACTCTGTCTGTTATGCTAAACGTGTCCCCTTTCTGCACACAGGAAAATGTTTGTCGGTGGTCTCAGCTGGGACACAAGCAAGAAGGATCTTAAGGACTACTTCTCTAAATTTGGTGAGGTGACAGACTGCACCATAAAGATGGACCAGCAGACAGGCCGGTCAAGAGGGTTCGGCTTTATTCTCTTTAAAGATGCAGCAAGTGTAGACAAGGTGAGTGGGGGAGCAGCTATATCAACACATTAGAAACACTCGTGTTTACAAGATAGGTGATTTTTAAACATTTTTTTTTTTATTATTTGTTTTTTTTTCAAGGTTCTTGAACAGAAGGAGCACAAGCTAGATGGCAGAGTCATCGACCCCAAGAAGGCCATGGCAATGAAGAAGGATCCAGTGAAGAAAATCTTTGTGGGAGGCCTCAACCCTGACACCTCAAAGGAAGTCATTCAGGAGTACTTTGGGACCTTTGGAGAGGTATGCTCATCAATGGATTTTGATTTACCGAGGATTTGAATGCTCGTGATATCGGTTGTAATGTTTTTTTTTTTTTAAATTTTCATATAGATCGAGACCATTGAACTTCCACAAGATCCGAAGACGGAAAAGAGGAGGGGTTTCGTATTCATCACATATAAAGAAGAGGCACCCGTCAAGAAGGTTATGGAGAAGAAATACCACAACGTCGGTGGAAGCAAGGTAACTGCATATCGCACGCTCTGCATACATTGTGACATGTATACAGTCCCATATATTTATGCTGTAGTGTAATGTTCTCTCTCGTGTGTGGCGTTCCAGTGTGAAATCAAAATAGCCCAGCCCAAAGAGGTCTACCAGCAGCAGCAGTATGGTGCCCGTGGATATGGCGGACGCGGCAGGGGCCGTGGAGGTAAGCACCTTTTTTTTTTTTTTTTTTTTGCATGAATACCAGCAAAATTTTTGTGTTACACTACACTTATTGGTAGACTCAATTGTGCAGAATAACTGCCTGGGTCCTGTGTGCTGGAGAGTTGTGACAAAGGCCTCACCTGTTGTTTCTAGGCCAGGGCCAGAACTGGAATCAAGGTTACAACAACTACTGGAACCAGGGATACAACCAGAACTATGGCTACGGACAGCAAGGCTACGGATATGGCGGCTATGGCAACTATGACTACTCTGCTGGTTATTACGGCTATGGGGGTGGCTACGATTACAGTAAGCGATAAGTGCCCCCAGGGAAAGAAAAAGAATGAGAGAAACTTTATTTTCTTGGTCCTCCTTGTTGTACAGAAGAACTCAGTCCCTTTTTCTCTTGTCCTCCAGACCAGGGCAATACAAGCTATGGGAAAACTCCAAGACGTGGAGGCCACCAGAGTAGCTACAAGCCATACTGATCACACGTAGTGCAGGTATGCATTTTTGCATCATCCGTGGTAGTATGAGAACATAGCTGTAACCATTGGTGCCTTTTTGACCCCAAAGATGTCCATCTACTCTAAATCCATTCAAGCATTGTGGTGGGGTTAGGGTAGGCCGTGTTGTGGGGTCTGTGATCATTAAAGATGGATTCATTCCACCTGTCAGCCATCTTAAGATGCATCTCTACAAACACTACTTGATCAATAAGGGTTGAGTTGGTGGTGGTTGAGAACAGGAATAAGGACCGTTTCACCTTTCACCAGGGTGCTAGGTGTGTAATAGCTAGCGGTCGTGCCCCTCCCCCTCCCCCCCTCCCCCCCAAAGTGTGTCTGTCCATTCACTGACCTGTCAAACTCATTCATGCACCTGTCTGTCTTTGTGTAACTGCATGCCATATTTGGTCTATTCTCAGTAACGTTAAGCACCGTGTTTTTCTCTTAAGGTCTAAAGTAAATAAGAAAAAGAGATCCATGGTCTGACCACAGCGAACATGGGCTCTGGCTTTTCCTTTGGAGTTGGCAGAAATTTGGACTCATGCTCCATTTGTACAGATCAAGTGAGGAACTGGGGAAGCAAATGTCACTTTTCCACTTTTTATTTTATATTGTTTTGTGTCCATTTACATTTCCAGTGATGGAAGTGTTATTTTTACTGTACTTTTTGGTACCTTTTTGAATCTAATGTATTGTATGGTTGTATTTTTACATGTCTACTGGATTTACAGATGAGCAGGAGCAAGAGCTTTTAAAGCTCACAAATAAAACAATTTTGCTTTTTTTTTTTTTTTTTTTCCTTTTGGTGTTTCTAGAACTTTAGTTATTTTCTCCCGTGCTGAGTGTTGGATGCGAGTTGCATGGCTTCAGATGTGGGGTGAGGCTAAATAAGGGATTTAAACTAATCAAAGGATTCATTGTAAGCGTGTCAAGTGAATGTTTGCAGATGGTCTAGTAGACGAAGACAACCAGCATCTTTTTTTTTTTCTTTTTTTTTTCTTTGTTTTGGCTTTTAAGGAGATTCTTCCCCCATCATGTTTGCAATTTTAAGTGGCTTTACTAGTGTTATTCAACTGAACGCAAGCCTGTTAATGTACGAGGGTACTCCCTCTCTCACTGGAAACTCATTCCTCTAGTGTCTTGGGCAAATTGGTAGAAATAAACTTTTGGTTTATATTACACTTGGATCTTTTTGTTATTATTTGTAAAGTTAATGTTAAATGTTTTGTACTGTTAAATGGCTTGCTTGTTTTGTCACGAGTAATGTTAACAACTCTACGGATGCCTCTTTGAGAAGCTGTGGGAGAATACTTCACTGTCTGCAGGATAACTGGCTGAGTGTTAAATACCCACCCCACTAGATGTGAAACTGCAATACTTGAGCATATTTGTGAATGTGTCCAGGAGTTAAAGATAGTGGTCTGGTAAGTGCTTATCATAACCGTACTGTGTATTGAGAACATGTTGCTGATCAGTGTTGTAAGTTGGGACTAATTTTATATATACCGGATATTGCTACTGTGGGTAAAAGAACACAAGAGTCAGGATTTTAAAATGTGAACTTTATTAGTTTTTCAATTGGGGGGAAAAAATAGTGTCATGTCAGCACCATCCTGTATACTGGTCATCTCCCAGGTGGTAATGATGTAAACCTTCAATTGGCTGGGTTTCTTCAGGCAGGAGACCACATCTTATTCTAGCAAAGTGAAACCTGGGGAGAGAGAGAACAGATTTATAATTTCACTTTTAGATTGCTCGAATTAAGACTGAATGAAAGAATGAAAAGGGCAATCCTCTAAAATGGCCTTAAAAATCTAGTGTCAATCCTTTGGTGCAAGTGATTAGTCCATTTAAAAAAACAAAGGGAGTCCCACAGTGGTGAGAGTCGAGTGGAAGGAAGCAACATGTTCTGCCAAGTGAAATGAACTTGTTTGATCTACTGGAACCTCAAGTATAGACGTTCATATCTCTACCTCTGAACTTTATGAATGTGACCATCTGACAATGTCTGATGCAATTAAAAGTTTTTCTACAGGTTTAACCAACCTTAGATGTCTTCCTTTTCCAATTTAAGGTCACTGGCTTCGATGTCTGTGAGAACACAAGTTATTCTACACTTAACACAGTGAAAGATGTCCATAAAGAGTTCATGTGACACATTCATAATTTAAGTGTCAAGTGGATAAACACATACAATCATGTGGTAACAGTTACAGGGGGTGTTTGTGTAACTAACCTGTGAGAATGCGGTCAATACATTGTACCGCCAATTCTGCGTCCTCCATACTGAAGCACATAGGGGGTTTAAACTTCAAGACATTTTCCCAAGGGCCGTCTGTGCTGACACAGATCTTATCTTCTTCTTTTAGCCTAATGTAAATGGGACATTGAGTTAAATCACACACCACATGACAGATATAGTGTATAGACACAAGTCTCTTTTCTGGCAGGTAAAACAGCAAAACTACATCCGTAACTGCTGCACTGCACTCCACTCCAACCCCGTACCTTTTCACCACCAACGCTGCTGTTTCTGTGGCAGGAGTCTTCTTCTCCCGGTCTGTAACCAGCTCCAGACCCACAAACAGTCCTGCACCTCTGTCAAAAAAAGAGAAAAACAGAATCAAGAAAGGCCGGGAGAAAAATATTTTAATCCATGATGTAAATTCTCCATGAGCCGCGTTAATATTCTTAAGGGACATTGTCTTATTTGACCAATTACAGTAATAAAAATAGCTTGAAGACATCTTGCATGTAACGACTGGCATTAATGTTGCACTGCTGTGTTTATCGAGCTGTGGAGTCGTGGTGGTGTCTGCCAACTCGTCACACCTAATGGCAAGACCTATCAGTAGTTCTGTAGAGTGTGTTTCAGATTGACAGGTTTGATAACGAAACAGATAATCTGAGGGAACGGTGATCTGAAAACTAAAGTTGGTGTGAAACACTCATTTATATTAATACAGCTCATTTATTTTGAGATGTGGGATTCTTGTTGAGCAGGAGCCAGCAAAAAACAGCCTCATACACATTGCACACAACACGTAATCTGGTTGAATGAAAATGCCTCCCGATATGTTTTTTTTTTTAGTTTAATCTACAGCAATGCATCATATTATATGAGATCATTGTGAGTTTCCTGAAGAATAGGACAGTTTCCAGCTTTATAAATGACTGAGATTGAATTTTCTAGCGAATCGAACAGTGTTTTTATTAGTTTAACTTTACAAGTTTATTTAACTTAAGAAAAAGGAGAATTTTCTAAACCAATAATGAAAAACTTTCACCTTCACAGAAAAATCCACTATTAAAAACACCAAATTTGGGCATGCATGTTTTTCTCTGAACGGGAAGTATCTATAAGGTAACTCTAACTAAACGGTCATAAATGCTCAAGTAATGTGCAATTACCTCAAATTTGGACTTTGTACAGTACTTCAGTAAAGGTCCAGTTACATTTTTACATTGTTTTGTGTTTACATATTGCATAACTGTTTACAAATGTATAGACACAACTGACATTCTTCTGCTGCTGCATAATTGATCAGACGGTGTCTATTTTATTCCTTGTTTTACTTCTCATTGTGTTTGCCTATTTAAAGCCCGTGCAGCCAATGGACTGGTTGCACAGCAGACAGTCTGACATGTCATAGCAGGAAACGTACATGTTTATTAATGATAGCTGCATTCCACGTAGGGGAGGTCCTGTGGTTCACTGTCACTGTTACTGGGACACTTAAACAAACTGAGCTGTCATTACTGTTATTAAGTTAACCTGTGCCTGTGTTTTTCTGGTTTTGACAAGTCAAAACGTCTGCTGTGCAACCAGTCCTGTTCATTTCATGTAACAAGAGGTGCATAGGAGCTTTAATGAAGTTGGTGAAATGGTGGTATTAGGTAAGAATGTCAATTAATGTTTTTTTTTATTATCTATATGTGGTTTTAAAACGGATTAAATGTCATGAACAATGAGTATGAAATAACAAAGGCCACTGGTTCTCAAACTAGTACACGTCCTCCCCGTAGTGGTACATGAAGGAATCTCTGAAATATATTTTTCAAATGAAATAAAATAATTTCAAAATCAACATTTTGAATGAAAATAAGTAATACATGTTGTGTGCGCATACATCTGTGATTAGTTGTGACCTAAAATGTGACGGCAAGACAGAAACTGAGGTAAGAGGTAAAATCAAGGGATCAAAAACTCGCGAAATATTAGGAAGAGAAGTGCAGATCAGGAGTGCACCCATTCCACCAAATTAACTTTTGAACTGGTTCCATTCAGGATTCAGCAACAGTGAACAATAAGTAATTTTATTAGAAATAAACCTGCCTCCTGTGGAAACTGTAGTTGAATCGGCCGGCCTACGCTGCTGTATTTTAACATTTGTCATAATAGTGGTAATTGGAAAGCTCAATATTTTCTGAGTTGGTACGCTGGCATAGGCCTTTATAGGTTTAGGTTTAGGTTGAGTCTGAGTGCCCTAGTCACTGCATCCTTACCTGACATCACCGATTAATTGATGTCGTGTTTGTAGCTGTGTGAGCAAATCTTTCAGACGTGCGCCCACCCTTGTGGCATTTCCTCTTAGGTCCTCTTTCTCTATCACGTCAAGGACTGCCAGGCCAATTGCACAGGACACTGGGTTCCCACCGAACTGCATGGAATTGGAGAGAAATATTTTTGTTTTGTTTAGCCTGATAGCAGAAATTTGACATATTTATGTTGTTTGCAGCAATATAAAGTAATTAGTACTCTGGCTGTCTCTACAGCTGAGGACAGCTATAGATGGATGAAGCAGCATGCATTCGTATTATGTTGCTGCTACTGTATAATCACCGTATTGAAGTACTCCACTCCGTTGGCCGTGAAAGCTCCAGCTATCTCTACAGTGGTTGCCACACATGACAGGGGATGCCCATTGCCCATCGGTTTGCCCATTGTCACTATGTCAGGACAGAAACCCTCCCCTTGCTGCTGGAAAGCCCAGAAGTGACTTCCCAAACGTCCAAAGCCTGTCTGCACCTCGTCTGCCACAAACACTCCACCAGCTGAGCGCACATATCTGTGGAGAGTATGAAGGAAATTCACCTTATCATCATTATCGTGCACTTGGCTGAGCACAAACAGAAAATGAAAAATGAGTCACAACTCACTCTGCAACTTTAGCTGAATATCCTTGGGGCAAGATAATTTGCCCTCCTACACTTGGCAATGATTCAGCAAAAAAGGCAGAGATCTATGGGAAAGAAATGTTATGAATCGGTCATGTTTATAACAGCGTAATGATGAGTGTTATGTGTGTAAGTGATTTTATTCTGCACGCATGCATCTGTGTACCTTACGACCTTTCCTGTGTACCTCCTCTATTAGATCTTTTACTGTATCGGCATATGCTTGGCCTGGGTTTGGGTGATTCTCTCTGTAGATGCCTCTGTAGGTGTCTGGTAAGGGTGCCTAGGACGATAAAAAACATTCATTTAGATAGACAGGAGTCGACTGTTGGTCAGCAGTTTGTGTAATGATGGCAGCAAAAGTTTACACACCACATGAACCCATTCTTTCTGTCCCGCCAGTTTCCGGAACTTGTAAGGACTAATGTCGATGAGGGACTTTAGATGCCCATGGTATGCACTGGTGTAAAAGGAAAGTTCATTGTAATCGATAAGCAAGTGTAATGTCAGAGGGTGAATTTGTTGCATTCGGACAGAATACTGACTGGTCAAGCACGATGACATCCTCGTGTTGGGTGTACTGCTGTGCCAAGCGCAGTGCAAGATCATTGGCCTCTGAACTGTAAGAAAAACAGATGTTAAACCACTGCTATGGAAGTGTACTGAATACCATACCATTCAGTGGGCCTGTGGGTGTGTTAAACAGCATTATTTACCCTGAGTTAACAAAGTAGAAGACACACAGCTTCTCTGGCAGGGTGGCAGACAGCCGGTCTGCATACAGGACTATGTTGTCGTGCAGGAATCTTGAATTTGTGTTGAGGAGGTCCATTTGTGCAGCTGCAGCCTTTGTAACACTGGGGTGACAGTGGCCCACTACAACATGAAAAAACCCACACACACATTCAAACTTTGTGCCACTAGGAGGCAGAAGTGTCATTTATAACAGTAATAAATATGATCTTTGCACTTGGTCAACAAATGTTTTACCGTGATGAACATTACTGATGCAGTCCAGATAGCGCTGGTCTTTCTCATCGAATAAATATTGCCCTCTTGCTCTTACTATTTTCACAGGGTCGTCTGAATAAAAGAGTCTACACGATTGCCTGTAATAAAACAAATGAATACGTATCAGTAACTTTGGTGCACAGTCTGCACAGCTGCACGCTGTGCTTATTACGGCTAGGAAGTTTGTTAACATAAACAAAATCACAGTTACCCGATTAACCGCTTCCTCATGGCGAGAGTTTCTTCTTTTTTGAGTTTATCTAGTGCCATGTTTGTTTTCTTTGGTTTATGTCTGTGCGTAACCCGACGACTTCCGAAGCAAAGAGTCAACAACAGCATATAACTCTGGTACAACGTTTTATTGAATTGTTACGGAGTTGTCTTCCACGCATGCGTGAGTTGCAGACTTTAGTTCACTTACTTTTAACAATCTATAATAGTTTTATTTTCTACCCGAGATATATACAGGCTATTTAAATAATATATATGTTATATTATAATTTAAATATCAGGGGGGAAAAAAAGATTTGTTTGTCGCTAAGACATTTTCTGATTTTGTGCTGTCGCTTTATTTAGAAGGGCCTATGTGTGGGGCTGCTAACGTGACACAGACCACCTAAAATAAATGTAACACATACAGCGAATATTTCGTTTTAGTTAGGAAAACTTAAACAAATGTAATATTGGCAAACTGTGCGATATAAAAGTATTATAAGGTTTTGTGTGGATAAGTGCGATTTTTGAGGCAGTATTTAAAAAAAAATACCTCTTTTTCTTCCTTTCTTGGTATCGCCCAAAGGCTATAAATACTCCGCTAAGCTGCCCTCTATCCGGTGCACTGTGTGCAGCTTCGGTTGCTAAGGAACCGCTGAATGCAGGTAATACATCAGGACAGCTGTAGCATGCTAGCTTGCAAAACAGGCTGCGTAACCAAGCTAATGCTACAACTAATTTAGACATATATCACCAGCCCGGACGTTACATTTTTCAACTCCTCTATTCATATAGCAGTCTAAAGAATCAATGGCTACAAATGGGTACAATGACAAGCTATTAACTGGTAGTAAACAGCAAGCTAACGCTAGTGACGTTAGTTAGGACACTTGTTATCCTATCAGCTAATACAGCTAACAGCTAGACACCGGCTAATAACTTGCTGGTGGTGCTCCTCGGGCTGCATCGTGTTGCTGCTGAGCTTTGCTCACCAGCGTTACCAGTGTCTATCCGATTTAGCCAGCAAATCTAGCCCAGTGTTAATAACGTCGTACGCTGTCAATGACAAACAGTTGTCCTGCAGCTAGCGTTAATGTTGGAGATTAAGTTTTTAACTACACAAATGTATTTTTTTTTTTTAGAAAAGGAGCTGCGCAATACTGCCTTAAACTTATTTGCTGGGCTAAACATTACTAGAGATGTAAAGTGTCCTCATGGCCAGACTTACTTAATTAACCTAACTAATAGTGTTAATGAACAGCGTTTTGTATTAGATGTGTGTCGGCAGTCGTTTTGAGAGTATTGTATTCTTTTTTCTTTTTTTTAAGTTTGTAAGCATAATTGAATAGTGATAAAGTTTTTTAGTCAGCTTGTGTTTGACAGCCGGCTGTTTGTGTAGCAAATGAAGCCATTCTGTGGGGTGCAGAGTTTTTGCTACCTCTGGCATGTGGAACTAGGCTAGCAATGTAGCACCATGTTTGCCACAAGGAGGAAGGCCCTGGAGGCCACATCATGACTGCCAAAAGCAAGTGTTGGAGCAAATGTCTTCATTGAGTAGGACTCCAAATATCACCAAGTGTTTTAATTCAGGTTAAATGCACAATGCAGTATAAAGTCAGCATTAAATGTGCTTTAGTTTTTGGCTGCACTGCACTTTTAAAGAGCAATGCAAAGGCTAAAAGGCCATTTTACGTTTTAACACAGTTTTTATATCATCTTTCTGTTTTAGTTTAATTTTGAGATGTGCATTTTAGTACTGGTCAAAGGTTTGGTGGGTTTCTTGATATGATCCACTGCAGGTTAATCTTCAAATATGTCTGTGGACTGAGTAACCATTAGATCTATATAGCTAACCCTGTGCTATTTGCATACAAAGTAAATGTCAGAGGAATGTGTGTTAATGAAATGGACATGCGGGCTGTCTTGTGGTCCTCAGCTCTGTGGTGGTACATCGCACCATTTTGGCTTTGCCTTAGTAATCTAAACCCTTGGGACCTGGTCACTGTTCTTTTGTCCCCCCTTGCAACGATACTGTGGCATGCTTCCAACCCCTATCCCCATTCATTTTTCACACACTTGCCCCATCCTTCCCCTTTTCGTCTCTCTCCCTCCCCCTTCCATTCACTTCTCAACTCACAACTCTTGTCATTTGTGTTTGTTGGACACGACTGACTGTGATTGCCACAGTATTGCTCCAAATGTTTTCACATGGGACATACTTGTCATTTTATTTGAAGTTAAAGTAGACTATGTTTGTAGCCCCAATAAGAAATGACCATGTGCATGATGGAATGTGAAGTGTTTCTTTGTTCTGGGTTCCCCACATCCATGTGTGCTCTCTCTGCCTTTGTGAACATGAACTTATGCTTATCATGTGTGAATGAGGCAGCACATAGATCCCAGCCTGGGTGTCATGTGGTAATTTGTGGTCAGTGATTAGAACACATTAGTTCAGGCATCCTGTTTCCCCTCTGTGAGCGTTTCTGCACCACTGTTATACAACAGTCATAGCATGTGGAAGGAGGTCCTCAGTAGCAGATTTTCTACTCCTATCCAAGACCCAGTGCATCTGTCTGTGTTCAATAATGTGCTTTTTCTGCATTGTGATCAGTTTTAATTGTTGACATTGTTTAATATGGATCCCTTCTTCTAATCTGTCCCTCTAGGTGGCATAAAGATGATGGTGGCATGGTGAGAAAGCTGGTCAGTCTGGCAGGTTGAGGTGTGGAGGGGACACCACAAACCAAGCCAGGATTCTGACTAATAACATTTCCACTGCCCTCAGTAGATCTCCTCATCATCTCCATGTCTATCCCTGGATTGTAGCTACAATAATGGTGACGCTTATCACAGAGCAGCTCCGTAAGCAGAGTTTGGAAGAGCCTTATTACAAGGCTTTCTCATTCAATGTGAATGTGGTGAGTTAAATACAAATCAATCAATTTTCTTGATTCACTTATTTCTGTTGGTTCTGCTTTTGAATTTAAGTTACGATACTTCTGTTTCAGTCATTACCTGCAGTGGGCTCCAGTCCCACTGTCTCGTGGAGTGCTTATAAATCAACACAAGGCAAGTTCCTTGAACTAAGTGCATGTTTGCAGCCTACCTATCAGTGGGTACATTTGTCTCATATCTATCATTTGGCATTTTCAGACACCAGCTCAGTTACACACCCATCATCCAAAGCCAACCTTCTGGATGATTCCTGTGGACCAGACTCCCTATGGCCTCCTTCCCATTCTGGAGAATCTATCCAGAGATCAGAAGTTTTCTTCACAGACAAAGCTTTCCAAAGCTCACCCCCGCCGCCACCTCCAAAACGCCACTGCCGGTCCCTGTCTGTTCCAGAGGACCTGTCTCGGTGCCGCTCCACCTGGCATCCTAGTGCATCCAAGGTTTGGACCCCTGTCAAACGTGGCTGTCAAAGTGGAAGAACATCTAGTTCAGGCTCTGGAGCCAGCTCTTTGCCACTTTGTGGTCCCAGTTCCTCCTTTACCTCTTCATCCCTACACTCATCTTCTAGCCCTACCTTCTTTAGCTTAGCACTGTCCTCTGACTCCCCACTACCATGGAGCTTCCCATGGGACCCCTGTGACAAACTGAAAGGAGCCTGTTCTGCCTCCTTCGCCACTCCTTCCTCCTGCTCCTCTTCACCGGCCCCCCTGGTTTCTCACTCAGTGCTGCAGCGCCGCTTCTCCCTCTCGCCTGTGCACATTCAGGACGCCTCCGTGGTGCTTCTGCCCCCTCGGCCCTCCCCTGCTTCTGTTCTGACATATGGCTGTTCTGGCATGGAACACCCAGCCCTGTCTCCTTCTCCCACTTCAGCCTGCAGTACACCTTCCTCCTCTAGGCGTGACCTGCACCCGGCACTGCCACGATGCCACTCGCAGCCCTGTGACATGCGCAAACCTCGCTTGAAGAGGCGCCATGACCCAGATGTTCTCCCCTGCCCCAGGCCAGGCCTTGACTTCAGCAAGATGACCCAGGTGAGGAAGAAAGTCCAATGGGATTTTAAGTTTGGTAGTTTCTGTCAATCTCATCATATTGGTGCACATATCTAAGCCATGCCTCCAATATTAGGCATTTCATACCATCTTATGATCTAGAACAAGTTATTCATGTATGTAACTCTATCTAGGCATCTGTCAGGCTACCATTTACAACTAATTCAAATTGCGGCTGCTTGGTTATTAACAAGGTCCAAGGAACAAGACAACATCAGCCATATCCTTCCATCTTTAATTTCAATTTCAAAAACACGATATGCTCTATATATATAAAGCAATTGAAATGTAAACACAAGTTGCAAACATGAACAGAAAAAGGTAATCAACCATCAACCTATATACATCTATTTTCAACAAAAAGCAGGTATAGCTATATATATATATATATGAATATATATGTATATGAATATATATATATAAGAATGTTCCTCAATAGTGCAAATGTAGCATATAAAAGGTGAGAAGAGATAAAAATGAGAGTTAATGGTGTTTAACCGTATATTTTTGTTGATTCCTTTGGTTTTAAATTGTTCAACTTGTCTCTTTTTTTAGTCTTATTTACACATCTGTTATGCTTGTATGTGTATACATACTGATTTTCCTTGTGAAGTACTTGGATGTTAAACTTGTTTGCTTGGTATGGTATCGGTAAGCAATCAGCTGGCCTGGGTTCACTTTTGCCCAGTTTCTCTGTCCTCTGCATTAGAGGGCAATAGAAGGCCTCTGGCAGTGTCCCATCCCCCAAACACTGGCTCAGCACAGTGTTTGGGGGGATGGGACCCCCCCCATGCCATCAACTCTCCTCATTTCACACCGGTGTTTGTGTTGGGATCATTAGTGAAGAAGTGAGCCCCAGATCTGTTTCCATATTCCTGTCTCACTCTGTTTTTTTGGTGCAGGAAATTTTGGCCAACTGGCAGCAAAAGTCACTAGAGAAGCGTCTAAAGCTGCAGTTTTCTTATCTCTACGTGAAGCCAGCTTTTAAGCTTTTATACACCCCCACCCCCCTCTTTCTTATACAGAAGATGATAAACTACTGAACATGAGATCCAGTCAGAGTTTGATCTATTCATAGTGAAACTCATGTCACAGGTTTCCAGAGCCCTGAAATGCAGATTTTTTCTGACAATCATTGATTTATTTTGCACTAATATCAGATTACCATGGCAAACCACCCCATACATACTCGGTTTGGGAGCTACAGCGTTACAGCATGTTAGTACTTGCTGGCACTCCTGGTACCTGGCCTGCTCATTCTTGTATCAAATCATCAGGACATAAAATATTTAACACATTTAACAGGATTAAATGTCATTTGTGTAAATGAAATAATGTAAGAGTCTATCCTTTCCAGAGTTAATGGTGTTTAGGTCGATCCTTTGTTTGTTTTGGCCAGATTATGCATGTCAGCCAGCACGTTAAATCTGCTATCAGTTAATCTTAACCAGGAAACAGGCGCTGCCATCCATGCATACTTCCTGACATTGCGGATGATATCAGCACTGCTCCACCTATATTTTATCCTTTTACCTTCTTGGTGTAAATCCTGAGATGTATGACGCTGATAATTCAGCTAGTGAGAATGAGGGTTTAACTGTCACGTGATAATCATGACGCTTCTTTCCCCGTGTGCAGATCGGTAATCACGAGAACCTAGTGTGTGCTACAGGTGGCTGCGTAGTCCAAGTGTCTTCCCAGGCAGAGCAGCGCTCCGCCTTCTCCCCTGCCGAGTTCCTGGGACGAGCCAGCATCGGGCCGCTAAGTGAAAGTGAAGAAGAAGAAGAAGAAGAAGAAGAGGGGGAAGATAAAAGAAAAAGGACTGTGATAGATGTAGGACAAAAGATTGTTTTTGAAAGAGATTGCACAGAACTGGACTTGAACCTTATAGAAGAGAACTGACCACTCCTTGGTGCTCCCAGTGTGATTACTGCATTCATAACCATGTTAAGCACACCTGTAGGCTTTGTGCGCTCTTCTGGCAGAGTCCTTGGGAACCTGCTGCCCTCCTAAGGCTTTTGTCCAGAGTTCATAATCAAGAACCGAGCAATTAGAAGCTAATATCAAATTACAATGTTATAGGGAAATGTGCATGAGCAAATGAGCTAGTTTTCATGCACACAGAATTTTGGCTAATATTTCTTATTGAAACAAGTCTTAATTTGTGTTTGCCCTTGGCACACGTCTTGATATCGTTGCATATCCTCATCAGAGATCACTATATACCGGAGCAAGCAGAATATGCTTAGTGTTTCCTCATAAATGATTTGAATACACACTGAAAGCTAATAGATTAAGGGGACAGAGGTAAGCTCAGCGCCCCATCAGATACCAGTGTAGTCTACTTTGTATTTGGGTCTCTGAAATTGAAAAAGGAGCTGCTGAAGGTGGACATCAAAAGAACATTCGAGGAGCCCAAACAACAGGAGAATATTGATATGTAAATGCTTTCCTGTCGGTTTAACAGGACACATTCCAGGATTTCAATGCAGCTCCTTAAATTTCCCCTCTAGATTTTCTTTTTGGAGTTTTTTCAGTTGCTTGCACATTAACACCTTGTCAAGAATAATACTGCTGATACTGTAAACTGACCATGCCTTAAGCTTAAAAACACAGAGTTCTTGGTGCTCTGGTCTTCTTTTCACAGCCAGACAACGTTTTTTGCAGTCTCCATTTGCGCTGATTCAGATCCTTTTTGAACAGGTGGCACATGCACTATAATAGTCAAACGAATAACTGAATCGATGCTGCAGCTGGACTCCATAGGGCACAATGTAATGTACTGTACAGCGGTTAGAGCGAGTACACACGTCAAGCCAATTCTAAGTGTGACAAAGGCGGGTAGAGATGCAGATGATCTGGTGGCCTTTCAGAAATGATTTTTCATGTGTTTTCAGATAGAAATATTACTGTTGCACAATTTATGTACAAATAAAATTTAATAGAGAATGATATTTTTTCTCCAAAAAGTGTCTTGTCTTTTGTTCTAATAGAACATATCCTGCTTCTAGTCAAAAGAAACAGCACATAATATTATCAAAGTGTTTCAAAGAGTTAAGATTAAAACAGAAAAAAAGTAATACTATACTATTTTCATGTCAGGAAAATTCAGTTCAAGCCCATTTTCCTGCAGTTTTGATCACTTTTTCTTCAAAACATGACCTGAAACAAGAAATATAGACAAGTCAATTATTACTCAGATTTTTCATGTGTTTGCAGATAGAAATATTACCAAGTTATATACAAATAAGATTTAATATAGGATGATATTTTTTTCTCCAAAAAGTGTCTTCTAAAATTGTAATAATAATAATAATAATAATAATAGTTGATGACAGTAGCAGTCTGTGGGGATTTGGCTTGGGAACTGGAGGATGGCTGACTCAAGTCCAGCATGGACCAAAGTAAAGAGGGTGTGCTGGTAGCTGGAGATGTGCCAGTTCACCTCCTTGGCACTGCCGGGGTGCCCTTGAGCAAGGTACAGAACCCCCTAGCTGCTCCTAGGACGCTGCTATGTGTGGCTACCCAGCACTCCACCTCCACATCTCCCCACATTTGCGTGTCTATGAGCCCTTTGTGTGTGTGTGTGTGTGTGTGTGTGGTTTGTGGTTGTAATATTTGTTTTGATCACTTTTTCTTCATAACATAAACTGAAACAAGAAATATAGACATGTACATTATTACTCAGATTCATCATGTGTTTTCAGATAGAAATATTACTGTTGCAAAATAAAATGTAATATAGAATGATGATTTTTTTCTCCAAAAAGTGTCTGCTCTTCTAAAATTGTAATAATAATAATAATAATAATAATAGTTGATGACAGTAGCAGTCTGTAGGGATTTGGCTTGGGAACCGGAGGGTGGCTGGCTCAAGTCCAGCATGGACCAAAGTATGGAGGTGCCCTTGAGCAAGGTACCAAACCCCGTAACTGCTCCCAGGGTGGCAATATGTGGCTGCCCTTTACTCCACCATCTCTCCATGCATGTTTATGAGCCCTTTGTGTGTGTGTGTGTGGTTGTATTACGGGTAAAATGCATGTAAATACTTGAGTGAAAAAAATATTTCGAGGATCAATGTAAATGTTAAACATGAGTATACTTTTTTTTATACCAGGAAAATGTGGTCACTGCCACTTTTTAACCCATTTTGCTGCAATTTTGATCACTTCTTCTTCGGAACATGAACTGAAACAAGAAATATAGACTTGTAAAGTATGATGTCTGATGTTTCATGTGTTTTCAGATTATATTTTCTCTCCAAAAAGTCTCCCGTCTTCTATTGTACAACAACATATCCTGCATCTAGTTAAAAGAAACAGCACATACTATTAGATTATTGCGACATCTAGTGGCTGATTTCAGTGTTATAGAGATATTGCATAGAAATACAACGTGTTGAGTCAATTCAGACTTTAATAGACATTAATATTAATGCACACGCGGAGCTACATTTTAAATTCAGGGGACAAAAATAAACAAGTTTTGACAAAAACATGAAGTATAGCTTGATAAAACAGTCACAACTACACAACTGTTGAGTCGATTGCATGTTTTAAAGTGCACGTAAAGTTTAAAGGATTGAAGCTGAAGACCACCAAAGTTTAAAAGTTTTATATTTATATATATGTCAGCCTGTTGCGCTGCAGAGTCCCGGGTGTTTCTGTCAGCATGCCGTACCGCCGTGGAAGATGAGGGCGCTCCTTCGAGTCCACTGATGCTTTTTCACAGACGGCCTGACCCCCCCACCGACAAGCCACTTCCTCTTTTGTCTAATTTCATGGCGATCGGGAGAGAGGGAACACCACCGACGCACGCACACTGTCTCAGCACTCTTGAAAGAGTTTATCCGGGGTAAATAACTGACGATTTTTGCAAGATTTGCTCACTTGGGTTACAAAGTAGTCCTGCTTGAATTCAGTCATGTGGGCGATTCACCTTTCCCTGTAGGATTTATCCATTTTTTTTTAAAGCTTCTGGGTCAAGATATTTCACATTGTAGCGCCACTCGCTGATAACAAATCGGACGAAATGGGCTCCCCCTCCGCTCGCATCTCTCCCACACACTCAGCGCACGCTAGTTAACGGCGCCTGGCTAGCTAATGTTAGCACCGCTGCAAATGCCTTTATAAATGTACAGCTCTTGATATGTTTGTTTTTATAGGCACACTTAACAACCGAGTAGCCGCTAAACGACTGGATGTGTACTCGTGTGGTGGCACGAGTTTGTAGTTTTCATTAAAATGTGTGCCACTTGAAGTACTACATGTTTGTGTTTGGGTCAGCTAGCCTAGCATCGAAGAGCTAGCCGTCGTGCTAGTTAGCGTTAGCAACGGTCGCGATTCAGAAGTTGATGCAAGCTACACTACTTTGGAGCGAACTGGCTAAGTGGGATATATTTATTACATAAAAAGAGCTAAATAACTTATTTTTCTGCATGGGATATATTCACGCTATCCACAATTCAGTGACCCATTTATTCTCGATAGCTGTGAAACGGGTGAGCTAGCAGCATAAGCTAGTTAGCTACTTAACGGTGACTTGGCTACAGGACGAGGGTCTCTCTAACCGTTGATGTTTTCACCATGAAGTTATTGTAAAAAAAATAAAATAAAATAGGCACTCATGTTGCCAACTGAGGTTGACTTGTATTGGCAGTGTACTGTAGAAGAGTGGTGTTATTATTTAAAGTTAAAGTAAAGTTGACCACAAAGTTTAAAAAACATGATCAACAACTGTAACAGGTTAAATAGTAAAAGTGTAAAAGTGAAGTGAGTCGACTTATGAGCACAATAACCTCCATGAAAACACTTGTTGTCTGCAGGGGATTTACATAACACTGCATTTATTTAATTGAGCTGTCCACAGATGTTGGTAGCTTGTAGTTACTGTCCTCAACACTCATTGTATGACATTGTTTTAATATGACGTCCTCATACCTTTTTGTTTGTTTGTTTTCACAGTGTAAACTAAGTTGTCAACCTGACTGCCACAACGGACATTGTTCTCTAGGTGAGTCTCTACAGTCGGTCTCTAAAGAAATAACCCGCTATCACCACTTTCTCTTGGTTTAATTTGACAAATTTAGTATTTTTCACACATTTTTTTCATGCAGAAATGGGGCTCAAAAAGTTTCACAGAGCAGTAAAACAGACAAAAAAAGTGAAAACAAACCATGAATAAGTAGTCGTTACACATGAGTGTACTTTTTTATGGCAGGAAAATTTGTCCAGTGCTACTTTTTAACACGCAAAAATCAATTCTGCCCACTTTCCTGCAGTTTTGATGACTTTTCCTTCAAAACATGAAGTTATATGTGTGGTTATGTACAGAAATATAAACTATAAATAAAGTAAATTATTATTCTTAACTGACAGCCTGTACACACTAAACAAATAACCCACTATCACAAATTTCTTTGGGTGTTATTTGATTATTTCAGCCTTTTTTTCACACTTGTTTACACTTTTTTTTTTTGCACTTTACACACAAAGAGCAAGATTAAAACAGACAAAAAAATATAAAATATATTTTAATATCTAAAAAATATGCAGCAAATATGTAATCGTTACACGTGAACATACTTTTTTAATGTCAGGAATGTTTGGTCACTTCTGCTTAACACACAAAATTTTCTCAATTCTGCCCATTTTCCTGCAGTTTTGTTCACTTTTTCTTCAAAACAAGAAGTTATATGTGTGGTTATGTACAGAAATATAAACAAATATATATCATTTATCAATTTATATCATGGTCACTTTACATTGCAATGTTGTTTTTTTATATCATGCCACTTTTACCTTCAGTACTTGTTTTGCACGTTGTTTATTGTGTAGATTATAAGATACTACTACTACTGTTTTTGTTGTTTTTGCCTTTTCTACTTTAATTCTGTATGTGTATATTACACTTTTGTTGCTGTAACGAATAAATTTCCACATTGTGGGATAAATAAAAGTATAATCTAAGTAAGTAAATCAGCGATCACTCTTAACTGACAGTTGTTCCTTTTTGTGTGCAGGTGAAACTAAGTGGACATCGTTAAAGGGGCTTCACAGCGCTTGGATCTGTTCTTCTCTGTCCCAGGTTCAGACTGCTCGGTCTATGGCTCTGATGGACAAACACAAACAGGTCAAGCGGCAGAGACTTGACCGCATTTGTGAGGGTGAGATTTCATAAATACTCTACGCAAAGTAAAAGTAAATATGTTCTTGTTTTGGGGGTAAATTTTGATATTTTTAAGAGACTACACAGGAGTTTTTAACAGGCTGTGAAACATTATTAGTTTAATACTGATGCTTCTACATGACATGCATAAACAAACGTGACCATCAGATTGGCTATTATGTAGTTTTCCTAAATGCGTGTCCCTGTCAAACGCATATATTTATATTTTCCCAGGCAAAGTTTCACACTGAGTGTTTTAGCAAATTAAAATATTAATTAGTATTTTATTTTTGATGTTATATTTTGTGGTTATGGCTGATATGACGCAGCAGATCAGCAAAGAGAAAAAGAAAAGACGTGACTGAAGAACAAAATGGACAAAAACAAAAAGTCAGTCATTGAACAGATGGAGAGATTTACAGGAAGGAGAGGATGAAACAATTCAAACACGATCCTCATAATGTGTGTATACCTACAGCTGTGTATACGTCAGTCAACATTACTGTTATATAATTAGCTACAAGGACATGAAGACATAACATCGAGAGGAATTGTTGATAACTTTAAGTTTCTCAACATATTTACGATAACCGAGCAACTGAATCGGTTAGTCGTAGTCTTTCATGTAACCTATGTATGAGGTGTGAACAGTACTAAAACAAAGTTTGTGTTTCACCGTCGTCGTATTAGTTATTAATTTTACATAGACACATTACCTCATCGCTGTGCGTGCTGCAAACAGCTACAGTTCATATTACATTTAGTCATTTAGCTGACGCTTTTATCCAAAGCGACGTACAAAAAAGGGGAACCAATCAAGGTACGGTGCAACAAGGTCATGTTTGTGCAGCAGTGAGTACTGTGGCAGTATTAATATTTGTATTAAAAGTCTAATTTGCACGCGTTAGCCATGAAAACATCTTTACAGCACACGGTGGTGGCGCTCACAGGAAATGCAGCCTCCATGCCGGGAAATGCTTTGGTCCACAGGGACAGCTGAAATCAATACAAAATCAAAGCTTCTTGTAGATGCTTTATTAACACATTGATACATATATAAGGATTAAAATGAAACTTAATCATATTATTTCTAGGGCCATCACACCCATATAGCCACAGATAGCTGAGCCTTGTTGCACTAAATAAAGACACACATGGACATTTTTAGCTGCAGCCTGTAACTGTGTTAACTATGCATGCAGACCATAGAGGGCAGATTTTGCCTATTGAAACCTGACGCTCACATTTTCATATTATATTTGTATTATAATATGCAGTGGTTACTTTTAACATATTATCCTGGTGCTCTGTAAATATTGTGGTTGTGATTGAATTCTTTTGTTTCACGGTTATTGGTTAGTGTACTTGTGTGCGTGCTCTTTACTTGACTGGTTAAAGTGCTGAACCTCGAGTGGACATTGTTGCTTTTGTTCATTTATTTTTTGGTATGTGAGGAATGTGGAGGCTTTGCGTTGTGTTTCATGTTGGAGATAACAGAAAACTTTTTATGTTACTTCAAGTGCACGCAGTCGAGGCTGGCACAGTGCAGAGAGGCTGTAGTAAAGTGGAGTCTAGACGATGGAGATCAGACATAATGGTGTGCTAAAATGGAGGGAACAGTCTGGGGAGAGTCTCTGGAGACGGGTGAGAGGGAGAGGACAAGGTGAAGGGTCGTGGCCGCGGCTGCAGGGAAACGGGCCAGCTGTCTCTTTAAAAAATGACAACAGCCCAAACCGCCTTCGGCCTCAGCCTCCGCTATGCTAATGAGGTTAGTGCTGGTTGGCCGGCCCTCAATGGAGCCGCCTGTGATTGGAGGCTGGCTGTGGGGGAGGGGCTGGGCGTGGATGACAGCTGGGATCCAGCCAGCCAAGAGCAGGCTGACAGAGAGAGAGAGAGAGAGCGAGGGAGGGAAAAAAAAAAAGAGCGATAGAGGGAGAGCAAGGCGAGAGAGGGAGAGAGAGAGGAAGACAGCTCACAGACTTCATAATGCAAGGTTAGGCCCGGTGCTCATGTGTTTTCTATTTTGGCATGTGTGTTTTTAAAAAAATGTGAAATGTTTTTTTTGGTGTTGGGGGGGGGGAGCGAGGGAGCTGTATGGTTCGGGTGTGGAGCAGCTTATGTTGTGCGCAGTCTTTCCTTTTATGTTCACGGCGCATTGGTATTGTCGCAGCCGTTGAGAAGAAACCGTGTGTGTGTGTGTCTAGCTGCGTCTGGGTGGAGTACTGCTGCTTGCTGCATTATCATCGCTCGCTGCCCCTCCCCCCTTCACCTCTTACTCCTCCAACTGCGGCCAGAGGGAGCGAGAGGAGGAGGAGGAGGAGGAGGAGGGTGTGAGGGGAAAGAAAAGGGAGAGGGAGGGAGAATGAATGAATCACTGAATGAATTGTATTGTGTGCGCGGCCATGCTTGCGCTTAGTAGGCCTCGGGTATGCCAGTGTCCTTTGACTCAAATTACTCTGTGTGTAGGCCTACTTGTATATTTCCAGAACTACTTTTTCAGAGGGCGTCTTTGTGACGAATCCCTTTGGGTTTCTCGCCGTAGTAAGGAGTCTCTTTGTGCTATCGGCGTGTAGCAGTAGGCCTGTTAGCATTCTTGAACCATCTGCAATGAATGTGAATCACACCGCTAAATGGAGCGTAGTACATTATGTCTGTATGTTTTTCTTACGTTCTTTCTTTGCCCGTGTGTGTGTGTGTGTGTGTGTGTGTGTGTGTGTTCTGTATGCATGTGTTGGGAAATGCTAAGACGTCAGAGGAAGTGTTCACAAATATTTGTTTTCCACCCTCGGCTACCGGCTCCCTTCCCTTCCCTTCCTCTCTGCAGTCTCACCATTACCTCCTGCCCTCTGTCCAAGTAAATGTTTCAGCTAGACACACTCCCCCACCCACCCTGGGACACACACACACCTGTCATGCAGCAGGGACAAGATAGTGTGTACTGGTGCATGCGTTGGGCTAGTCCAAACCAAAAACTGCTGATAAGACTGATAGAAAGAGAGTGAGTGAGAGGTGTAAATAGCATTTGCTGATATAAGGGTCCCTTATTTATCACTGATGCACATGTACATGCAGCGTATTCATGTCATTGATTTGTTGATTTGATTTCCTTTGTTGGTATAATCATAAATAACAAAGAGGCACACGAGCCAAATGTGCAGATGTTTGCCAGCCAAAGGGGTGTGTGTGTGTGTGTGTGTGTGTGTGTGTGTGTGTGTGTGTGTGTGTGTGTGTGTGTGTGTGTGTGTGTGTGTGTGTGTGTGTGTGTGTGTATCTGTGTCTCTGAAATGAGGGTATAATAAATAGGAAGGAGCGACTCTTCCAGACAGGAGAATTTAGGTCATGACTCAGACCCCCACATGAACCCCCCCACCACCTCCTCTCTGAGACCCCCGCAGCTTTCTCCACCCTTCCCCCCACAGCCGCCACACTCCATCCCCCTCCCCTCTGCGGCGTGCGCTCTGCTCATACAGTGGCAGGTCAAGTTCCCAGACTTAACACTTAATCAAAGCTGCTCTCCTTCATTAACCAGAATCTATCCTGCTCCTCCTCCTCCTCCTCCTCCTCCTCCTTCTCCCCCTTCACCTTAAGAGGAGTCCTGAGATGGATCGATGAAAGCTTGGACGGTGTATATTGGTTTCATGCATTCCTAAACAGAGCTGAAGTTCAATACCAAATAGGCCAGGATGCTGGACACTCTCCATGTCCCATTACAGATTTAGTTACACATCACTTTTGTAACCATAGAACAGTCACACGCGTACACACACAGCAAACCCAGTAGTTCCCCGAGGGTGTCGGTAGAAGTGGATTCCTTGGAAAAAGAAAGTCCTAAAAGTTTTGAGTTATTATTGTCTGAGCAGTGTGGCAGTTAGCCATGTGCGCAGGGGGATTTTGTGTGAGTGTATGATGACTTGCATCCCATTTGGAAGTCCAGACATGGCAAAGGCAGTCCGATCTGTAGCTTAACATGCTCATTCCCACATGTAAGTGGCTGGTAGCTGTATACACAAAGTGTCATTAGCAAGTTGTCACTGCAGCAAGACTGAGATGATGTAACATGATGATGTATGCAACAGCTAACATCATTTTTTCCCCGCTGGACGCAGGTATCCGACCCCCCATCCTCAACGGGCCAATGCACCCGCGGCCCCTGGTGGCCCTGCTGGACGGGCGCGACTGCACTGTGGAAATGCCCATCCTCAAAGATGTGGCCACAGTGGCCTTCTGCGACGCCCAGTCCACACAAGAGATTCACGAGAAGGTACAGCCAGCACACAATTCATTTCACTCTGCTGTAGTATGAACATAATTGAGACCTTTCGATGCCTTCGCGACCACACAGCCTGGAAATTTAGGACTAATGCTTTTATTTTGTTGCATTTCTCTTCTGTAGGTTCTAAATGAGGCGGTGGCCGCTCTCCTCTACCACACCATCACTCTGTCCAGAGATGACTTGGAAAAGTTTAAAGGCCTCCGCGTAATTGTCAGGATCGGCTCGGGTTTCGACAACGTCGACATCAAAGCAGCCGCTGAGCTAGGTCAGGACGTGGACTTTTAAACATATTTTCACAGACGCATGATCAGCAAAGAGCTGAAGCATGCAGTGACACACACAGAGGTTAATAATTCTTTCCTCCATCCAGGGATTGCCGTCTGCAACGTGCCAGCAGCCTCGGTGGAAGAGACAGCCGACACTTCGCTATGTCTCATTCTCAACCTGTACAGGCGAGTCACCTGGATGCACCAGGCCCTCAGGGAGGGAACCCGCGCCTCTAGCGTGGAGCAGATCAGGGAGGTAGCTGGTGGTGCTGCTCGCATCCGGGGTGAGACGCTGGGAATTATTGGTCTAGGTGAGTAAAGAGTATGAACATGGGTCTCTGGACTTGTTAAGGGCATCATACGGGGTTTTTAAGTCTGGGAAATACCGGGATTCAAATATACTGTAGTGTTTACCATTAGTCAACTGTCTGGCACAGTCTAATTCATCCCACCAGTCAGACACTGAAACAAAAGTATTTTTACACTTCTCTTAATAATATAAAAAAATGACGTGTTAGTTAGCTCCCACCTGCTCACTGTGCAAGTTGTGTATGGCCCCGCATAGTACACTAGAGCCTCGCTTCCCCCTCATAATATTTATTTTCCTAGGAGTGTGAAGGATTGACTCACCCTGCTCAGCCTCTGACTCAATCCAACCAACCCACCCAACGAAGGCAACGAGAACTAGCCAGTCAGAGGCGGAGTAGTGCGGGTCATTCCTTCACCATCCTGTGAAAAGAAATTCAGCCTCATCCTCATGTCAGAGAGGATGAGGATGAGAATGAGAGGGAGCAAAAAAAACACCATGAGAGTAAATTGCGGGAACAGCATCACGTAAACTTATCTCCTCAAGTTTGAGGTCAGCAAATAATAGTTGATGTGCAACCTGCAGTGCATCTCTAGTAAACTGTTAGCTGAGAGGTCAATCACCTGGTCTGTTTGCTGGCTGCGGTTCTGTTACTTTGCGTGAAACACAACTATTATGTTTGAAACGCCAACAGGGTTTATCAACTGCAGCTCGGAAATGATAACCTCATTGTGAAATACTTGTTCATATGCATGCGCCTGCATTAAATTAAGCTGGTGCCTTTTTTAGCAGCAGCAACCTCTGTGGCAACCAGTCCAGACAGTTCATGGGCGTGATGGCATTCCTCATAGGCGCATCATTTTAAAACAAGACTTGATTATCTACCTGATTATACCTGATACCCTATCAAGAACAATTATCTAGTCACACCTTAGTCACAACTCTGGACTAATGTAAGATGGATTGACATTGATTAAAAAAAAATGAATTTATGGGCAGTATGGATGCACACCTCTCACTAAATAATCACCAAGTGAACACTGCTTTAACATAACCTGCTGTTTCATCTCCACAATCGCTGACGTGAAACAAAACTCAAGATGAAACAATCCCCTCGTCATCTTTGTTTGTTGTCACCGTGTTCACACGTCAGTCATAGCTAGATAAGAACTCTTTTGATCCTTTACTGTGGAAATGAGCAAGCATTGAATAATCAAAGCATAAAATCAAAGTTATATGAACAGCTGGTAAAACAAATTGACATTGACGCTGTGAGCTATTCTTCACAGCTGCATTTATAGTAACAAACTAGATCTGACGATAAAGGCTTTTTGGTTTAGGAACCTTGAAAGTGCTTGAATTTTACTCTTGAAAGTCTTTGTGAACCTTGATGATAGTCAGGTATTTTTACAACTGGCTTGTAATTGAACAAAACTTTTTAATCAAAAGCTTGAAGCTGTTGTTTGACATTTATTCTTTCTTCTTAATAACCCTTTTTCATTTCTCTTTGTCTTCCAGGACGTGTTGGTCAAGCTGTGGCTCTGCGGGCTAAGGCCTTCGGTTTCGGCGTGATCTTCTATGACCCCTACCTGCCCGACGGCGTGGAGCGCTCGCTGGGCCTGCAACGCATGGCCACCCTGCAGGACCTGCTCATACACTCTGACTGCGTATCCCTGCACTGCAGCCTCAACGAGCACAACCACCACCTCATTAATGACTTCACCATCAAACAGGTGTGTGGATGCCCACTTAATATGTAAAACACAACATGTGGTCTCACGTTTGTCATCTCATTAGTGGGTATTTTTCCAGCCTCTGTAAATGTTGAAAGGTTTAAATAAGACAGCATCTACATGAGTTTAGCATCATAAATCTATAAAATCTATCAAAGCAAGGTCTGCTCTTTATAGTTTACTCATACCGTTGCTAACACTGATACAGATGCGTCAGGGAGCCTTCCTGGTGAACACATCAAGAGGCGGCCTGGTTGACGAGAAAGCATTGGCTCAGGCTCTGAAAGAGGGACGGATACGAGGGGCTGCCCTGGACGTCCATGAGACAGAACCTTTCAGGTAACCCCCGATGCACAAACAGCTGTGTATGATACGAAAGCATCATTACTCTTCTCTGTAACAACCTTTCCTCTTCTGAACAGTTTTTCAACAGGCCCTCTGAAGGATGCCCCCAACCTGATCTGTACCCCGCACACATCCTGGTATAGTGAGCAGGCCTCGGTGGAGGCTCGCGAGGAGGCAGCCAGGGAGGTTCGCCGCGCCATCACCGGTAAGACACTCACTGACTGAACACGATGAAACCTGCTGTGTCACTGCAATCAACTGATTAGTATAAACACAGCACAGACTAGAGCCTTACAACTCCACTGTAAGTTGTCAAGTTTTCACTCGTTTGTTTAAGAGTTTACAAAATTTGCTGATTTGGCTGATCAGAGTTTGGTTTGTTTCATTTGTGTGTGTGTGTGTGTGTGTGTGTGTGTGTGTGTGTGTGTGTGTGTGTGTGTGTGTGTGTGTGTGTGTGTGTGTGTGTGTGTGTGTGTGTGTGTGTGTGTGTGTGTGTGTGTCTCTCTCTCTCTCTCTCTCTCTCTCTCTCTCTCTCTCTCTCTCTCTCTCTCTCTCTCTCTCTCTCTCTGGCCTGCAGCCTGATAAAGTGCATGTATAAAAGGGGCTTTAAATATTGGTGGATGATCTCACAAAATAATCAAAATATTGTTTGTTGGTATATTGTATTGTTGATGCTTTCATTAATCGTTACTTCTACAAAATAGTGAAAGATCCCGTTACCCAACATGACGTAGCTGCTTGTTTTATCTGGCCAACAGTCCACAGATGTCAGTTTACTTTATCGTATATCACATACAGGCATCAGATGTTCACGTATGAGAAGCTAGATCCACTAAATGTCTGCTATTCATTAATTCTCAACGTAGTTCATTTTCTGTTGGTCGACTAATAAATTCATTTGACTATTGATTCAGCTGTAGATCACATTTTGGGGCCATGTACTCTTTAAACATTTTTACCAGCCTTGAAGTCTTTTTCCAGAAT
Organism: Sciaenops ocellatus; assembly: GCA_033000465.1. NCBI lineage: Eukaryota > Metazoa > Chordata > Actinopteri > Sciaenidae > Sciaenops > Sciaenops ocellatus. The sequence continues at coordinate 18,374,787 of CP136866.1, forward strand.
GAGCAGAAATCTGTTTAATGCAGTTACTTAAAATACCGCACACTCAGCAAATCAGAGTCGTGTGTTCTCCGTGGCTATTTGGCCATCTCATCGTTTTTTACTTCAAAATGACATAATTTAGGCTTGGACTGTTTTTTTTTTTTTTTTTTTATATCTTCCTGACATTTCACCAGGTAGTTGTCTCTCTTTTAACCACCGCTGCTTCTCTAGCCTTTATGACACCTGTATAGCGACACATGCTGACGAATGAAGGCATTTAAATGAAACATTGAATTGTTCTTTATTTATTTTATTTAACAGTCAGTTGTTGACTTCATACAGAAGTTGTTACAGCTACTAAGCTACTAAAGCACTGAATCACAACTCCTCTGTTCATCAGTATGTAAGATTATTGATTAAGATCATGTTGTACCGAACATCTCCTTCAGTTTATAGAAAGAGGAGCGTCTGTAGTTTTGACATACCTCCAGGATTTCTGAATGCCGTGTACCTTGACACCAACCAAACTTAACATAAAACAGAAACTGATATTAAGGCTTCTCCCTAAACATTCTAATAATTATAATCATCAAAAAGTCACATCATTGCACTTTTTACTAGTTACATTATTGTACACAAGTCCAATGCAGGACAGCCTGGTAGGCTATAAACTTTGACTAACAGAGTGCTCTCTCAAAATTGCCGTGCGATGCGTCTGATAGTGCACAGCAACACAACGCTGCTTGTTTTGTTGCACACCGGTTTGCTCTCAACCGTCCAGCGTCCGTCCACAGTTTAGCTTGCAGTGCCACCAGGAGCCAGCCAACCAGTTTGTTTCACTCAGTGTATGGACACGTGTGTTCACATCACAAATGATGATCAAACGTAAATGTTGCGTAACATCTGAGACTTGACACGTAAGCTGTAATAGTTCAGCCATAGGTGCCCCACATTGGACTCTGTAGGTGTGCTGGACCTCAGTGTAACAGGGCAACAGACTTTTCCCCTGCTGTGATCAGGAAGAATACAGCCGGATACACCAGGCCAGCACTGAGAGGCTCAGGAACAGCTTCTACCATCCGTTCAGTAGGATCCTAAATGAGGACACTGCCTAGGACTCTTTATTCCTTAGTGATATTGTTGTTGTTTTTGTTATTATTGCGAATACTGAACCTGATGAATTAAATATAAGGCAGGAGGTGTAGTCAAACAATAATATTCTCAGTAGCACGACCACTGTTTGTCATCAGAAAAAGGCCTAAATTGGTCAAAAACCCTATGAAAGAGTAATGGTGTGTTTTCCCTGCTCTAGGGCGTATCCCTGACAGCCTGAAGAACTGTGTTAATAAGGAGTATCTGATGGCAGCCTCTCAGTGGCCCAGCATGGAGGCAGCCACTGTTCACCCAGAACTTAATGGAGCCACTTACAGGTGAGAGGAGTGTGTGTGGAGGATGAGAACGGACACAGGTTATGAGGCTGAATCTGAAGTTTTTAATTGTTTTTGGGCGTTTGTGTTTCAGATTTCCTCCAGGTCTGATCAATGTTGCAGCAGCAGGGGGTCTCCCCGGAGCTGGCGGAGGTGTTGAAAGCCTGGTTTCAGGAACCCTGGCGCACGGCCTCACCCCCGTCTCCCACCCCCCTCACGCCCCCTCTCCTAAGGCCGAAGCCGACAGAGACATCCCCTCCGACCAATAGCCCCCGCCGCCGCTGCCAGCACATTCCGTCACCTCTGGAAACCAATCCCCACCTCCCAGCATCAGACACAGCCCGACCCTCCAGTACATCGGCAGCGCCAGTTTGACCTGATGTGGATCTACACAGTCTTGTTCCTCAGATCACGTAACCAGCCCAGGAGTGACTTATCCACAGCTAGCCCCCCCTCCCATCCTGTCCACACCCCTCCACGAACACACACACATCCCTCCATCTTCGTCCTCATCTCACCCACCCTCCCCCCCCGCCATTCCCTCCCTCAACTTCACTCCCCTACAAGGTCAGCAATAACTGTTCTCAAGGATTCAATGATTGGATTGGTTTATATCCTTAGTTGGCTGTTGTTTTAATGGAACGTTGATCTGTTGTGGTTCTAGGTGTTAATGTTTGTTTAAAAAAACGCATTTCTGACATGAGGCTTTACAATATGCTGCCTCCTGCAGTCCTCCTGACTCTGAGGCACAAGGTTAAAGCCCCCTTTTGTACATTAATGGCTCATGTTACTGCTCTCTTCTTCTTTTCTTTTTTATTTTTCTCCCCCAACTCTATCGTCTTCTTGTGATGGAGGAAAATGTGTACTAAAGTAAATCAGACGGAATCACAAACAGTACATCCTGTCCTCCCCCACCAGGCATCTAGCTACCCCCTCAACCCAGTTTGGCCCTTGGTTCTCCCTGGCGCTGTTGTCAGCTCGCTCAGCGGAGGGATCCATAATGCTGTCAGTGTGGAGCTCTCTCAGACTGTCAAAGTGTATTTTCTCTGCTCAGCTCATACTTCACATAGTGATATCCAAGATCCTTTGTCACCTTTTACCGCTGTGACCTGTCTAGACAGTCATCCCTGTATCTACACATGCGTTTGCCCCTCGTGGATTGTTTTGTCATGAGATAATAGCTTAGAGAGTCACATCAGAGAGCGACCTAACCTAGGAATGAATTTCCATCTCACGCCAGCAGACGGAGTGCTATATGTGACGTCTTTACACGTGTTGCCCACACAGAATCAAACATGGGGAAAACCTTTATAGCATGCCAGAGGCGTCGCCAGCAGAGGGCACCATCACACCGCTCCGAGCTGAGAGAGGGACAGTTACAGGTTAGCTGTAGTGATGAGGAACATGACCACACACTGCCGACATTCAGAACACAGCACGGGTGACCAGGGATCGACTACCGCCTTATTGTTTATCAAGATCTTACTGCACCCCGCCACAACCCTCCTGCACCCACCCACCCACCCACCAACCAACCAACCAACCTACCAACCTACCCTCCACTCCTCTCCCACTATCATGGCCCACCCAACACATCTGTTCATGAACCAGTATGTGTGGTGCGTGCGTGTGTGTACATGCGGGTCTGTGTGTGTGTGTGTGTATGTTCCTTCACCCTGTTATGATAACAAGCTATTGTCTTTCCAAAGGAATAGTCCCTAGGAGTAACTCTTTAACGCTGTTGCCCTGGTGTCAAGGGAACACCTTTCTAGTACCTCAGTAACAGATATTGAATGTACCGTGCATACCCTTTTATTTTTTGTACAGATTTTCTAGATACTTCTTTACTATTCTTTACCAGAAGGGTTGTGAAATTGTAGCAGTAATGATACAATAATAAAAATAAAAAACACACATCGCCCCATTAAAATAAATTGACAAATTCCTTTTAGGTTTGCTATAGGTCACTGAATACTCAGGCTTCAAAACCAATGCGTATCTCTTTGCCTTTACCTTTAATTTCCTCAGTGTGGAAAAATTCAGCACAACGCTTTCCCATTCTTAGACTTCAGACTGTAGTTGATGTGTTTCAACGTCCATCTTACTGGCTAATGAAAAATAAGGAAAAAAAACAAAAGTCGGTCGCTGTGGTCTGCTAGTTTTCTTTTACTAGAACAGTAGTAGTAGATGCTGTTTTTTGTTTTTGTTTTTACACCCCCTCCATTGTCAGGCTGCTCTATCTATAGTGCATGTGAGGTAATGTTTTAGGGGAAATACTATTGGCTTAATGAATTTGTGACATCTTGCTGTTTCCCTCTGCTCCCTGGCCTTTTACCCCCCCCAGATCCCCTCAAGAGTGTTTTTCAAACCCGAGTTGCCATTTTTGTCGTGGTCAGTTTCCAGTGATGTACAGTTTTCCCCTCAGAGTCTATGAGAGACATGGAGCATGTCTGTGTCCTGAGATGCTAGGCTCCTCTGTCATGTGATGAGTATATATTTTTAAAAATAACCCCCATAGTTCGGATTATGAGCATAATAGTAATCTTAAATTTTGCTGTTGATGATGATTATATATATTTTTTTCAGTTCAGCAGTGCACTGTTATGAAAACCATTCTGTTTTATTGTAGGATTTCATTTTTATGGATATGCTGTCTGTGTTCTACATGTTGTACTGAAACATTTCAGAGAAAACAAGAGATCCCTCTCCTGTGATATTTTTCTTTTTTTCTCTCTTTTTTTGTTGTTGTTGTGTCTTATCCCAACTCTCCTTTCCAGCTGATATCCTCTGGGCCTTACTTATTCTCTCCCTGTAAACGTAGCTGTTATAGAAAGTCGCCATGGAACCACTCACTGCCTTAATACAGTTGACCACAGCAGGTGAAGTCAGGAGCCACACCCAGTTGAAAAGAACGAGGCCACAATCGAGGCCGCTCCGCAAGAAGCTCCTCACACCCCGACAGGCTGAACTCTGCAGCACCTTGCATCTCTCCTTCAGTGATCTAGCCCCGTGTAGACAGTTACAACACGCAAATTCTTACCGTGCGTTAGATGTTTTTCTAACTTTTAGAAGTTCAAGGCAGCCCGGCAGCGTGTACCTGCGCAGGCTAACAGATAAGCACAGTGTGTATGCTCACAAAGCCACAGCTGATAATTCACTCTTGGGTGTGAGAATGCCTCTCCCCCCTTCCACCCCACTCACCCAAAACACCACTACTACTACCACCACCACCACCACCACCACCACTACTCTGGGGGCTCTCTAATAGCGTCTACCATGGCGCTGCCAGAGCTCCTCGGTGGGGGCTTCGGAGGGGGGAGGGCATAGCGGACACTGGTGTGGTCTGTCAAAAAAAAAAGAAGAAAAAAACAAAGGAGAAATTAAGAATCGGTCACTTTTTCTCTCTCAGGGTTCAAATGCACACATATCCTCCAGCAGTCGCCCTCTGTCTCGTGTCCCTTGTCCCACGTTTTCTGGCCTTTAGAATGTAGAACAGCCTCTTTCGTTTTTAGAAACCGCTCTCCCGTCGTTTCCCCCCTTTGTGCACAGGTCTGAACTTTTTTTTTTTTTTTTTTTCTTGTTTTGCTTTGTTTTGGCACTGACATCTAACCATCTAACAAGGAATGAATGAATGTTTGAAAGTGACTGTGTGTAATGTTAAAATTGGGAAATGTATTTTTACAACATGTGAACTTTTTTTTTTGTTTTTTTTTTCCACTCACTCTCATTGTGAATTGATTTTTTTTTTCTTTCACCAGACTGCAAAAACAAACAAAAACAAAAAAAAAAAAAAAAAAAAAATCTCCTGTAACTAGGCTCTTAAGCTTTATTTTTGTTTTGTTTACTTTTTTATTAGAAACAATCATGTTTGTGATGGTAACTTCCGATGGTAAACTCCACACCGTATTTTAATAAAATCTTAAAAATTAAACATTTGCTCTCTTGTTTTGACCTTTTATACTCTTCTGCTTCCTACAATCCTGATGTGTCTCAAACCTTTAGCTCTTCTTGTCGTTATTTCATGTGCTTGATTGTCGTGGTCAGTAAGTTGGTCACAATTAATACCAGTTCCCAGTACGTTGTCGCTCTGATTACAGCAGCAGTCTGTGTTGACATAGATCTCGCCGTAAACAAAATTGTTTACTACCTCCTCCTACCTTTCAGCTCTTTTATATGGCAACAAGGGGTTACGCAGTACCAGAACAGGCACAGCTTTTACGAGTGGGCAGGCTAGGTGGAGTGTACGGGAAAGGGGGCTTCTGTGTAGACCCAAGGGGCAGAGAAGGGCGGGCGGGGTGGGGGGATTATCAGCCCCAAAATTGCTACCACATGGACGTAACCAGGAGGCTGCTCTTAAAGTGGAGTGAAGGGACGGAAAGGTGAAGTCCACTAGAAGCTTGAGTTAGGGTGCTCTGGAGTCCATCATGGAAGGTTAGAGATGGATTGAGTTTACTGAGTCCATGATGGTTTAATTTTTTTTTAGCTCTAACTTTCAGTAAAACAGATTTTTGCTTTGTCAGTATCTTGGACAAATACAGTCACAAATGTTAAAAGAGTGCTTCATATATCTATGTATATATACACATTTACCTTGACACTTGTGACACTTGAGTTTTTTTTTTTTTTTAATAAGACTTCATACTCATCTCTGGACCCACAAAAGGTTTTATACAACATTTTTTCACCGATGCAGTTGAACTCTTTAAGACCTAAGCAGACTACAGATGTGTAAAATCGGTGAAGTTGGTGCTTCAATGTTGCAAATAACTGTAGTTACTTCCTTTTATTATCTTTACTGAAACTAAGCAGGATTGTGACAGAAAGTCTTAATCTATCAATAATATATAGATGAATAAATAATAACCAGATATGACAACAAACATGTTTTCATGCTCATACAACAGGTACAAAGTTAAAGCTCGTGTTTCCCTCTATCTATCTTAACCCCAGGACAACTCGAGGGTTAACTCAAAAACTGGGTATACTTTAATGTGAACAAGGTCTCTTGGCCCTGAAGTCCAAAACGAAGGGAAAAATTGTGGTAATGGGAGTACGACCTATAGTCTTACTTCAGACTTATAGTAAGTTATAACACAGAATTGATTGACAGTTTATACTATTATGCTTTAAATGACTGGCGAGGTCATTTTTGACTCCAGAGGACAAAAGGTGTATGACAATCAGGAGGACATTGCAGGGGGTTAAATTCACTCCTCAAATGAGTGAGTATTGTCTGCTTGCACACCCATGGCGATCTTATGTTACTGTCTATGATGTATTTGCCAGATATTTCCTAAAGTCACTCCAATGTTTCTCAAAAAGCGGCAGGACATTTTTAATTAATCTTGCACTTAAGCCTTGTGTGTCGGGGAAACACTGTGGTGTCCTCTGGCAAGATAAATCTGGGTAAGCAAAGTGTATCAGCTCTTATGATATTCTTGGTTGTCTTAAATAAATACCCAGTAATGGTCTAGTTTCACACAATCCCAGAACATATGTGGGTCCCTGTCTCTGTTTTACATCTAGGAGACCTTTGAGAGATACTGTTCACCATCACGTGGAGCCTTTTATGTAAAGTAGGTTTTTTACAGATCACGGCAGCTGTTCCAAGGAAAGGACTGAGTCTCTTTACATTTATTCTCTTTTACAGTCTGTAAAAAAACACGTCCAAATCCAAATTTCCCACTTAGCCTGAACTGTGAGGTTTCAATAGGTTGTAAAACTGTAAAGCTTCTAGTGGAATAGGGCGTCCTCTAGCCGCCCTGTAGTGAACAAATATAGTGCCTGCGGGTAGATCAAGAAATTAGTTAAAGACTAAGTTCCCAAATGTTTAGATACCTATATAATGCTATATTTTAGTAATCTCATCCCAAAGAACAGCTGAGAGAAAAGGGTTATAATGAAAGGGTGTTTGTTTATGTAACACTGTAGTACTACAGAGGTATACCTGTATATCTGTCCAAACTCTAGAGATAGGATTTATGAGAGGATTATCTGTATCTGTTTTTAAAGTGTGATATGTCTTAATAAAAGGGACGCCTGCCAGTGGAATCTCGTGTGCATAACACTGCTCTATCTGCTTCCAAGTGGGAGGCTTGTCGAAATTATTTAGCCAAATCCAGTTTGATCTAATTTCAGCTGCACAGTAATAGAGCTGGAAGCTTCAGTCCACCTCGTTGAGGACTGAAGGATTGAAGGATAATTCTGGTTGGGTTTCCCGTCCATATAAACCTGGATCATCGTTTCTATTTCCTAAAAACTGATATTGGGATGGGGAAGATTTGAAATAAATACTGCTTTTTAATCCTCTTAAACAAAGGCTCAAAGTTAAGTGAATTAATCTTAGTGAACAGATTACACAGAGATAAGTAATGTAATGGGTTTCCCATTGGAAAGTAAGGACAGTGACAACTCCTCAGGAAGGAGATTGAGAGGCAAGACTATATATATTTTTTGGCATATCAATTTTATATCCTGATATTGCATTATAGGTATCTAACAAATCCTTGAGAGCTGGCAGGGAGGAGTTTAAATTAGAGAGAGGTGTCATCTGCATATAAGGAGATAAACATAGTCCTCATTCACAAACAAAGTTTGGGATAGGCATTTAGTTTCTAATGAATTTAAACATTTATGAAAGAGGGTTCCTTAAAATGTCTTAAAGAAATCTATGGAGAAACTATTATGTCCTGGGACTCTTACAGGAGCCTGGTGAGGACAATGAAAATATTTTTTGCCGGACTTCTTGATTTAAGATTATATTAGTTTTACATAATTATTGTGATTAAATTCATTCAATTATACATGATGTATTATAAATGATTATTGATTAGGAAACCTCTGAGCACAAGAGGTGCTTCATTTGAATGTGTTTTTGGTTAAGTGCTCAAAGGCTTTGACAAGATAATCTCTCATAGCATTAATTAAAAAAACACGCCAAATCATCAATCCAAGAGTAACTATTATGGACAGATGAGTAGGGATAGCTTTGTCATAACCTGATTTGTGTCTCCCCCTCCACCTCTATTCTAAATTAAGATAACTAAGAAATTTCCTTTCTTCAGAGCTGTAGCTGCAAACAACAAAGGTTTGGACAAAGAGGAGAAACAGCGTTAGGCTGAATATTAAAAGTCTCGTCCAGTTATAAACTCAGTAGGAGAGCCTTATCGTTAAAAATATTAAAGAAGTTTGGATCACTCTAATTTGGATATTGGAAAGAAAACCTGTGATCAATTTTGGATGGTTTATGTGCTTTTTATACCCTCTATCCTCCTACAAGACAAAGTTCAGCTGAGGCTGATTTTTCCCAAATATTTGCTCATAATCTATAAAGTACTGGACAAATTCAAACATGACCTGGTGTTAGATGAAATGTTATGGAGTCACAAGTTCATCCTGAAGGGACATGAATGCCTGTATCAAACTTCATAACAATTCATCAGTCAATCCAATAGTTATTGAGACATTTACTCAAACCACAAATGCAAACCTCTGTGGTGCTAGAAGAAAAGACAGTGGCTCACCAAAGTCAGTATGATTCATCCAGTGCAGACCATGGATATTCAGTTTATTAGTATCTAGATATTTCAATCTGAAAGTGGTGAATCATCTAAAAGCTGACTTATTGATTTAGCCTAGAGTTTGTTACATTTGTGTCATTATGATGGATTGTGAGATCGATATATCCTGTAACAAACTGTGCTGTCCAGTTTCTGTCTAAATGAGGGACAAGCATATTATATAACAGCATGTGTATACCAGTGTGTGTAGTTTGAAGGAGGCCCAGGAAGCCAGCAGTATTTTAACAGAGCTGATTCACACACACTTCAAACACACTTTGGCTCGTTGCACTCGAGATTGTGTAACACAGTGCAGCGGAGCATCTTCCACCTCACCCTGCGCCACACATTGCCCCTGTCAGCCCCCATGCTGGGCAAACCAGATTTTTTTATCTTATTTGTTTGTTTAGTTCAAAGAGAGGAGGAAGAGGGGGTGCTCGAAAAACCTCACAGATCTGGGAACACACTCATCAAACCAGTAAAATGTACGTACTGGTTTCTGTGCCGCTGTTGAGTCAGTACCTTCAGTGAACTGCTCAAAGTGGGTCAAAGATCATGCAAGATCATTTTACTGAGATCAACATCAACAAAATAAAGTATTGTTTTGAGTCTTGATCATGACGTGTGAGAGAGAAAGTTACTGTATGTGCGTGCTCGAGCGTACATGTCTGTGTGATGAATTAGTCTCCAGACAGATGAACTATCCCACTTGGAGGGATCGCACTACCAACCCCAAAGTTACCCAGTGGATAAATATTTGTCTTTGGTCATCTTTGGAATGATTAAATATATTTTCCAGCCACTGAATGACTCAGATGTTGCTTCAGATTTCACCAGCTTTGTTTTTATTATTAACAGATACTGCAGCGCATCTTTTATTTGACGGGCACTAACAACTGATTGACTAAGAAATAAAACTGATTATATTCTGTCTTTTTCTTTCTGTCATCTAATCCCATCAAATGATCCCTTTAACTAAATATTGTCTGTGTATCCAAAGCCTGATTCAGCTTATTTCTCAGTGCCATGGAGCTGCACGGTTGTCCAAAAACAGTTGAAAACAATCAGTGAATGAATTGCATTGTTCTTTTATTTCACTGAAGCTTGAATCACTCTCACCATATATTGTCCCTGTGCTGTAAAATGAAACTGAAAATTGTCCCCAACCAAGGCATGAGTACTGTTTGATATAAACTATAGTACCCAGCTGTTTGAGGAATTTAAGCCATGCTAGTGGGTGGCTCTGTGAATGGTAGCCCATTGATTACTCGGTCAATTGGTCCACCACTTTGATTCAAACTCAGATATTTAAAAAGCTACTGAATTGTAATAACTTTCTAACTAATAAATAAAAAATGACAATTAAATACAATTTGAAAAAAGTGAAAAACAGAGTGATATAAATAAAACATAAAAAGTTTAAATGTACTATAAACTGTATAAATGTGTATACAGGGTAATGGAGAAGTATCACTGTATGGATAAAATTGAACGTACTTTATAACTAGGATATACTACGCTATATAAATATATGAAAACTGAAGTGACAAGTGTATTAAGAAATGTATCAGTCCTGGTACTATGGCAGCAGTCATGGTTTGTAGTGCATATAATGCAGACAGCGGTCCTATTAGATTACGGGTTAAGACGTCAGATGGACTGGTGGTAAAAACTGTTTTTAAGTCTGGTGGTGTGTGCAGTCGTGCTCGTGTAACGTCTGCCAGACGGTAACAAGGAGAACAGTCTGCGAGCTGGGTGGCTGTGGTGATGAAGATGAAGATGCTGCGTGCCTTTCGAAGGTACCGTTGATTAAATATGGCCTGTATGGCTGTGAGTCTGTTGTTTGTCAGTGATGTGCTGAGCCGCCTGTATGGCTGTAGACTCTAAGTATGTACAAACAGGCTTTAAGTTTAGTGCTACAGACAGGACAGAGGCCTTAGCACTAATTAGTTCTGCCTAAAGGTAGACAAGAAGACAATGTGAGGCAGTTACAGTCAACATTATCCATCTGTTCCTAATGCTGCTCTTTCCTCGTGTCTTTCTGTCTGTCTTAGGGGTCTGGAGGGTTTGCGGCGGTGAAGCCGAGACACTGGAGCTAGTATGGCCCCGGACCAACGCTCTGTGATTAGCTCATGGTTTTCCTCTCATTGCTTCACTCACTTGGCTCATGTAACATTGACGTGAGCATGTGATTGACAGGAAGAAAACTTTCAGCTATCTTGTAGATTTACGTCAGTCAGGCAACCTGCAGCCATTCTGCTGCTGTATCTGGTGTCCTAATGTTAACCCTGTGTGTGTGTGTGTGTGTGTGTGTGTGTGCTCTTGCAGTGTGTGGTTTAACTTTAAACTACGGATGTCTGTGTTCTAGCAATCAAAATAATCATCAGTTCCCGCATAGGTTTTCTGGCCTAAACGTCCACGGCCCTGCATGTGCCAGTAAGAGTTCACATTTTGAATGATATCGTGTGTGCAGTGTGCGCTCGCACATATGCACACCTGTGTGTTTGACAGTGTGTCGATGACGTTTCACATTAATGTGAGTCAATCTGGCTGCTGAGCTCACTGTCATTAATCAGCGGGCAGCAGGGAAGTCTGGAAGTTTTTCCTGTAACCTACTTTCAACTGCAAAGACAGACAGACAGACAGACAGACAGATAGATAGATAGATAGATAGATAGATAGATAGATAGATAGATAGATAGATAGATAGATAGATAGATAGATGAGGAGGACTGAGTAACTGTTTTGGAGAGGAAGGAGGGAGGAAAGCAAGAAACAGATGGGCAGAGGGTATAATTGTTTACTTGATTGTTTATGACTGCAAGACATAAAGCCCAAATTGTTACCTGATCCACATCTAACCCCATTCTTCTTCTTTTTCTTCTTCTTCTTCTTCCTCTGTCTGCTTCTCTGCTTCGTCTCTCCTCATTCCTGGAGGGTTCACAGGCGAGCCAGCGACGTGGCTGCAGTAGTCCAATTGCAGAGTTGCCTTTTGGATCTGGCTGATGTTAGCCAAGTTAAGTTGATAGCAGGTATAAAGGCTAGCTCTGCCCAAACCACAATGCGTGCGCGTGACTGAGATTGTTCGATTAAATATAGTTTGATTGCTTTGTTGCGTCATAGCCGTGCATAATAACCAGGAAAGTAGCAAAAGTTCTTAGAAGTTTCACACACTCACTCTCATGCACACGCACAAATAGGCCTGCACACAACCTCGTTTAGTCTGAGCTTTGACATGTTGATAAGCCAGTGGCGGCCGGTAATACAAACCTCCCTGGTTGTCCATGTGTGTACCAGCTGTGGGAACTGGTGACCACACGTCTCCGACACACACACACACACACACACACACACACACATATACACACCCTGACCTGAGGAAAAGGGTTCCTCCTCGGCTGACATCACAGCTGGATCGCAGAAGAACTATTTCTTTCGTGCTGTGGGGGGAAAAATGATGGTAACCATTTTAAATCCTTTGATTCTCAGCAATGTCCAATCAGTAAATGAACTGCAGGAATAAAAGCCCTTGCTTCTGTCCAGACGTATGCTATCCAGGTTGCATGCGTAAGCTCTAGGCTATTCCTCATTTTACTGCCATTATTCAGCAACCTACACCTCTTATGTCAGTCAGTGAAGAACAGGAGTAAGAAAATACACAATGCTGAGTGGTGTATGTTAAGAGAGGCCAATGTGGTGTTGATTACCTTGTCAGCAATGAGGTTGCTGAGTTTACACAGCCACCGAAAGACTAAAGAGAGAGAGAGAGAGAGAGAGAGAGATAGAGGGAGAGAAGAGAGGGACAGTGGAAGAGAGGAGTGAGGCTGTTAACTGCCTTTCCATACAAGGAGAGGTAGGGGGAGAAAAGAGGAGGTGGGGGAGGAGAAAGCGAGAGGCAGCAGCAAGAGAGAGAGAGAGAGAGAGAGAGAGAGACAGAGAGAGAGAGGAGGGTAATATGAGGAGATACAATAAGAGAGAGAGAGAGGAGGGAGGAGGAGAGAAATTTGGAGAGAGAGATAAAGACAGGGGGATAAAGGCTGATAAGGCTGCAGCAGTTAGCGGGTTACAGTGGAGCTGTATCATCTCTGAGATCCCAACTGTGTGATTGTACTGCAGCTGTCACTGACTGACTGATCCAACACAGGTAGGACGCACACTGAGCACACTGAGACTCCATTCATTCTCCACAGCACAAGAGGACAAACACACTTTTTTCTTTCTTTTTCGCCACATGAGATCCAGACAGTTTGTTTCTTTACCTTAAAAAAAAGTAGTATTTTTATGTAAATACATGAAGAAATGTACAAATTTCTTACTTAAGTAAAAACAGCTAATCCATTACAATAAATGTTATACATTCAATTTGTCGCTTGAGAAAAAGTATGTTGTTATTTAATTGTATTGTAGAATTATTGCCAGTAAAGTATACGTAAAATATCTAAATATTAAAGCTACTAATTATGCAGATTTTCAGTTATATTTTTATACTATGTGAATTATGTTATTGGACTTTTTTGGACTGATGCATGTGAGTATTTTATTGTTTAATGCTGCAGTTTAAGGAGAAGCCAACTGCAGCATTAAACATTAAGATTCTCGTATATTTTTTTTAGCAGTTTAATCTCTAACAATGCATAATCTTTTTAGAAATATACGTTTTTATGTGTAGGATCTTATTCAAAGTAACTAGCATTTAAAACTGTTGGTGGAGCAAAAGTATAAAGTAAAATACACAAAATTGTACCTCAAAAAATATAATTTCACTTTCACTTTACGCCACTGTTCTCATGCATGCATGGTGTGCTCTTTTTTGTTGGAATTGCATCTTTCATAATGAGTTTTTTTCTCTAAACACAAATCTATTGCTTCACGCAACTTCATCTATATTGACGTACATTATATACTTTACACAAATTTGTACATTTGCATCGGTAGTTGCTTCACTGGTGCAATTTATGTACAACATGCAGATATACACAGGCGCTCTCCATCCTCACTGGTCTTTTTCTACTGAAAATGTGGCTTTACTTAAGTACTTCAGGCAAAACAAAATCTGCATGCCCTCCTCACTTTTCTCTCTCTCTGAGCTTTTACCAACGCTGTCATGATTTCACCTCCGCCAGCATGAGAAACAGTCAAGTTTCTGACCTCCTGTTGTGGAGCATGCCTGGCCAAGTGTGTTAATCTGTCTGTGTTTCTGTGCATGTGCATTAAGATGACATAGCACAGATACGTGTAAATTATGCAGGAGTGTGTAAGAATTCAAGACAGAGTGATGCTTTTCTCAGTGCTAACTCCTGAATCCACTGCTGGCCTGAAACAAAAGGTTTTGGAGAGAAACCTCAGGAAAAGAGCAAATTACCTCCCTGCCATCCCCTTGTTAAAAATGAACATACCACCCGCTATGTGCACAAATCTGTGCTTGCGCATGCATACCTGCGTGCCTGTGTATATGAGCTGAGCTGGATGTGTGTATTATCTCTGCATGAGTCTGCTGTAATTACACGGTGAAGGTGCCCATGGGGCGGCAGCCGCTACATTTGGCTCAGTGCCACATCCCCCTCATTTTATTGTTGCTTGTGTTTGACAGAAAAACTGCTGTGTGCGTCTATCCATGTTGACTGATGAGAGCAGAGTGTGAGCGCATATCTATGTGTGTGTGTGTGTGTGTGTGTGTGTGTGTGAGAGAGCGTAAACTTTATGTCTACTGAAAATAAGTGTGTGCCTCATGTATGCATCAATAAATACCATACAGCCTATTTTTATTACTGTGTGTGTTTTCAGGAGCAGCAGCAGACATCAGCTGATAGCAGGCCTATATGTGTGTGTGTGTGTGTGTGTGTGTGTGTTGAAGTTCAGTGTGTCAGTGTGGGAATTCAAGAAATGTCTCGTTAGTGTGTTATAGTGTCAGTGTGACAAGTTCAGAGGGAACGTTGAAGGCTCTATTGGACCAAAGTCTTAGTGTGGAATAGGGTTATCTGATTAATAGCAACAGAAATCACATGACAGCTACCAACAGTCTTCCTTTATGGTCAGAAACAAATCATTTTGGAGGAAGAGATCATGTTCAGTGTCTGCGCCATCGCTTGCTGTGAATTTCCAGTTAAAAATATTGATCTTCCTTGTCTGGCATGTGTGTGTAAAAAAGACAGAAAAACAGGTAACTCTTTGCAACAGCCTGTGACAGGACTGACCTCCTTTTTCTATACTAAAGACGGGACAGTAGCAGTTAAGATCACATACTGATGTGAATAACCTCCGGCTCCAGGTGGTGAACTTCCATTAACCCGAGCACAGAGAGCTCAGTCACAAGCATTAAAAAAGCCCTGCTTATTATCGGTAAGCATTACGGCATTTTTCCAAAAGAAAGTCACTTTTTGGAAGTAGCTGCGTGCTTAAGCATCTCAACCTGGAGCTTTATCTGACCCCCGCAGAGCAGAAAAGTTTCAGCCAGCGAGATGATCAGATGACTGAGCAGTGAGATCAAAGCTGGGCTCGGTGTGTCTCCATAGTCGAGGTATTTTTATGGCTGGCTGTTAAACTGTGCAAGTGGTTAATATACATTTAATGGAGACAGGGAATTGATAAAACACTCAGTGACATATAAGGCTGCGGTCAGAAAAGTGTCAGAGTTGGAGTTTTGCAGCTATATTGGCAGAGTAATACTATCTCACCTCTGGAAATAGACTTCAGGGACAATGTGCAGCAGGACATGAGTGTTATGTCCGTTGGTGTGTGTGTGTGTGTGTGTGTGTGTGTGTGTGTGTGTGTGTGTGTGTGTGTGTGTGTGTGTGTGTGTGTGTTTGTGTGCTGGTCGACTTTCCCAAATTTAACTGTCTGCATTCTGCAGCTGCTTGAAGGTTAGTTATAGTAGTAACCCGTAGAAACGCCACACAAGGCTGTGGCCAGAAAACATCATTCTCCCATTGTGGAACGCACAAACAGAACATCTCAAAGTTAAAACATCTGCCAGTTAATAGGAAATATCAACTTTCTTTTGCAGTGTAAAATCACTGGCATCTTTATGATAATATAACCCCAGTGCCATGCTTCTTTTGAATATTTTAAAACTCTCATCTTGAATCAAGCCTTAAAAACTTAAATCTGGAGTTAGTTAAGATAATGTGCATGTGTTAGTTTGTCAGTTTTAGTTCTGCCCCCATTAGAAACAGTCAGCTGGGTCGTAGATTGGGTGTGAATATGAATGTAGAAGGTGGAAAGGTGGACGAGATAAAAGGCTGTGGGTGCAGAGAGAAGACAAATAGCACAGCTTTGATTAATTCCCTGGAGTGTAGTAAAGAAAATCCACTCACCGACAGCAAGCAAAGATTCAACTCTTCATCTCAGCACAATGAAATGTAAGACTGAAATTTGTTTTGTGCAATTATCATGCACGTGCCCTCCCTCCCCTCTCTCGCCTCTGTTCATAATCTGACTCAGCAGCTGGTGGTTAGTGGATGGTCAGTCAGTGAGGTCAGTAGAGCAGCAGAGCAGACAGGATTTGCATCTGTCCTCAGAGATGTCATCTGTGTTGTTTTATTTTAGACCAGCTTCTGTGGCAGACATTACCGTGACAGCGATGAATGTTAACCGTTTTGCCGTGTAGCCACAGATTGGCTGCGGACCAACACACACTCGGCCCAGCCCAAAGGCTTGCGGGGTCAGTGGGTTCAATAAGCTTTGTTCTTTGATAAAATGTATGTGTTGTGATATGAGGGCAGGGAAGTGGAAATTTCCCATCTTATACTGATTTTCCAGAATTGCCTGGGTTTGGTTTCCTAAAAGTTCATGTTAAGATCTTTTCATTTGTTTGCTGATGGACAAACATCACATGCCAAAGTACTTCTGTGAGACTTTAAAATGTGCCACATGTTTGATGGTATTCAAAAAAATAGGAACAATCGTCCTGACTTGTGTTACACGGGTGAGGAATACTAACACAACCATTTTTCATCTCCCCATTTCTTTCAGATGATGTCATCAGAGCACCTGACCTGCGGTTGGCTGCAGCGGCTCCTCGTTGTACTTCTGAGGCTTTGCCTCACTTTTGCGGGGCCTTTGCGACCACTCAATGGGACACAATGCACAGCCAAGGGTCCTGCTTCCTACATCCTTGTCTTTACAGGTCACTGGAGCCCACAGGCCTTCCCCAAGCAGTATCCACTCTTCCGGCCCCCAGCACAGTGGTCCAAACTCATAGGTGAGAAAGACTGCTAGGGACTAAGAAAGATCAACCACTTCCAATGGAAAATTTGACCTCTAATACTTGATAATCTATTGAATTCAGACTATTATTTCAGACTTGGAACAGCCGCAAGGAGGACTCCAACACATATGCACACAGACACTTACACAACAGAGATGAAAGATGTTAATGAGCAAAGCAGCGAGACGCTGACAGCAATAAGAAAGGAAGTCTAAATGCTACCAGATGTTTTTTTTTCTTTCTCTCTCTCTCTTTCTAACTTCTGTCCAGCGATATCTTTAATATTTCTCTAGTTCTTCAACTCAGTCCTACTCTCCTTCCCACATTTCCGCTGGTTTACCACAGTGTTGGCGGTAAACACTGGAGGAGAGGTTTTTTAAGGCTGGTGAAGGTGGGTGATGATAGTTGGGGTGTGGTGGGGTCAGACCGCTCACCTCAGAGAAAGGAGGAGGAGAAGATTCAGACCTCTCTATTCTCAGAGTCATGGAGCACGGGATGGATGGCAGATGTTTGTACATGTGTGTGCATGTATAGTATGTGTGTGTGCATCACTGTCTGTGGCTTTGTCTGGTTTCCAGCTCTCTGACTGGTGCCCTGCTGCCCTGCCGGGTGATGGCCTACTTACTCCATATAGAGACAGGCACCGGAGATTCTGACACACCCATAATGACTTTTAATGTTTCTGGGCACGGATGAATGGGTAGGGGTAGGGGGGCAAGAAATGGACTTTGTCACAAGGGAAGAAAAACACAAGGGCCTCAAAGGGCTAACGGTCTACCGGTAGGACAAAAAGAAAGTTGAAAATGGAGTTTGTCACAAAGAAAAGCATAAACCTGTCGAGGGGTTTGGGGGCCTGCGATGGTTTTGTGTTATTGTGGAGACCTGCGGGTTAGGGACCAAGGATTCTGCCAGAGGGAAGAGGGAACGGCGTTAGTCTTGGCCAGAGAAAAAAACACAAGCAATTTAGGAAGGGCGGGAAGTGGGCTTTAACGTCTTGGTGGGGCTTGAATGTGATGTGTTATCGAGTTTCAAGGTCTTGACGCTTGTGGGAAATTTGTTAGAATGGAAATGCAATTAAGTGCAAAAGTAATGGCAGTTCGGGGAGAAACAAGATAGTGTGTGAAGTGTGCTGGGCAGGTTGTGTGTGTGGCTCAGTGCGGTGTGTGTGCTAATACATGTGTCAAGAGTGTTTAAGTATAAATGCACGGTTGTGTATGTGTGCCTGTACGCGGCTCTGAAAAGTGAGGTAAGGCAGAACCATCAGAGCATTTGTCAGCATGTTTCTGGCTAACCTTACTCTGCCCTTAAAACCACTGGCCCAGGCCAGTGGCTCTGTGGGTTTCAATATGGAGCTCCAGAAGCTGCGGTATAAACAGTTTAACCTAAATAAGTCTCTTGATTCTCAACAGATTGCATAGATAACCAGAACTAAATATGAGAATGTGAAGAAAATGGTTTGGTGTTGGCCCAAAGGGTATGAAAAAGTATCAAAATGCTCCTCCATCTGGCTACTGACTCGGGGATCCTGACCTATCTCCTGGCAGCTTCACCCTCTGTTGTGGTTTTATCAGTGATAGATGGAGAAAAGATGTAACTATAACCGTAGAATAATGCCAAAGATATGCATGTGGGCAATTCCTTTAGAATTATCTGTTTAATTGCAGGAAGTAGGAGGCAGTCATAGAAATACATACAGGCTCCATGGTGGAAATGATCTCACCGTCTGGCTGAGGCTCTGCGGTGTTTCATTGACATTGATATGCATTCCATTGAATAAGCATCTTACTCCATCTTCTCCTCCTTCTTGTGTTTCTCTTCTCCCTTTAGCGGTCAGCCATAATCGCCATTTTCGGCTGTGGGAGGAGGGCGCTCCAGCCAGTGCAGGGGTGCAGAACTTTTCTGAACTCGGGGTGACGGTGGAGCTGATGAAGGCAGCCAAGGAGGCCAGAAAGAGCCGCACGGTTGGCGCCATGTACCGAACGGCAGGCATCCCTAACGGCATCGGGCACAGCTCCACAGAGTTGCTCATGCAGCCTCGGAACTCGTTGGTAGGCACAAATAAAACTTAAGTAGAAGAAATACTGATTCACAAAAGCACAGACATGCTCAGACACAGTAAGTCACACAAATCTCCTGGTGACCTGGGCCTTGCACATAACGTCGTCCATCCGCTCTGACCAAACACTTCACCACTTCTTTCCACTATCCAATCAGACTATGTTTAGCCCGAGTGCTGAAGCCCTGCAGCCACAAACGCCCACATCCATCCTGCGCGGTCTGCACTCTGTCTGCTGCCTGTCCCATTGAACTCTGTGAGCTTGGGGGGAAGTTTAGGAAAAGGAATAGTTTGACAATTTGGGAAACATGTTTATTTGTTTCTTGCTGAGAGTCAAATGAGAAGACTGATACCACTCCCATGTCTGTACTGTTAGTTTAGCTCAGTATAAAGGCTAGAAACAGGGAAACAGCTAACCTGAGCTGTCTGATGGTAAAAAATCTACCAGCACTAATTAACTAATTACCTCTCAGCTGTACAAAAAACAAAGTGAAATAACCTTATGCGGGATTATAGGGGGTTAAGTGATGGACTATTTCTTGGCTAGGCACAGTCACTTCTTACAACTTTTTACTTATTGTCATCTGCCTGACATAACTATAACCTCCATAAAATTGTTTATTCACCATCATTTTGCACGGAATAAGCAATATAATAGATTCGAGATGTTAATTAATGCGCTTCGTAGCTGCTGATACGTGTATTTGTTACTTCTGGACACAGCCTGGCTAGCTGTTTCCTCCTGTTTCGTATCTCTATGCTAAGATAACCGGCTGCTGGATTAGTTAGCTCCATTTTATACAGCTACGAGAATGGGATTGATCTTTCAAACAAACTCTCAGCAAGTAAGCAAATAATATATTTCCCAAAAGGTCAAACTAGTTTTGTTAAAGTAGAGTAAAATCATCAAGTCAACTTCATTACAATATTCTCATATGTCTATATGTACACTGAGAGAGTTTTTGGTTGCTGTCATCATTCTTCCTCCATAGTGCTGCTGAAGTGATCCCTACTTTGTGTGCAAAACTACTTTCTAACAAGGCTTCAGCAGTCTTTTCAAGTGGATATTTTCCAGAGATATTTTTTAGAGCAAATTTCTGTCTTTGTGTTACCATTCATTTGGATCTACCCCTATTCTGGTACTAAAATGACTGTGAAAAATACCCTTTTGATTAGACAAACTCAGACCGCTAAAGCTCCGTATTACACCATATTTAAGGTTGATAAATGGGCTAATAAATATGAACTGCTGTCGGGCTGCAGGCTCATTGTCGGTCGCTGGAGTACAGGTGCTGCTCAATAGTGAGTGAGTTTGGGTGCAAAGGTTCTTGGTCTTTTTTTTAGGCTTTTGGCTAAATGTGGGCCTAGGGATTAAATAAAGGCGAAGGATTTGAGGTAGGAATGAAGTAAGGCACGGTGGAAAAATTTGTCATACTATTCACACAGTTAAACCTCGAAATAAAGTATTCCTTTATGTGTAAAGCATATGTAGCTGATGAATGAGAGGAAAAGAGGTAAAGAGGAAGGGCAGACATTTACTGGAGTTTTTAGAAATAGGTGTGTGCCTGCCTGAAAGTCTGGTGACCTACATTTGTTTATTGGTTATTCTACTGCCTGAACCTGAGGACCCTTAAAAATCATAAACAAGCCTGGCGTTGGGCATCTTTGGTAAGTAGTTGTCATGGAGAGCAGCTTAACAGCCTGTGGTCTGGGTGCATGATGTCTGTGGCAGTTTTTAAATGGGTCTGTCTGGTTTTAGTATGACTATTGTGTCTTTGTGCTGAATTTGATGAAGAAGGACAGAATGATGTCAGCTGTTGACAGCTTAATCTACGTTTCTTTCTCCCACACACTCATATATAAAACCCTTTTCCTCTTCCCCACAAACCCAAACAATCATTCGCAATGCCACAAACATCCAAAACACATATGATTCCTTTCTCCATATTCATGAGTGGGAGGCTCATGAATTCAAAACAGACACCATTCACGATCCAACTGGCATTATTCTTAAAGATTCAATATTTCCTAAGATCAGTGGCACCACAGAAAATAGGACAACATCTACTGAGCAATAAGGTGCTTGTGCTACTGGACTGGGATGATTTGTTCTTTCCGGGGCTCTGCAAAAGATTTGCTGTGATGGATGGAAAAAAAGTGAGAGGGGTTCTGAATAATTGTCTGTACTCTAGATATACTTCCTGGCTTGTATATATTGCAAGCCATCATGGACTGAACAAGCCAATGACGAGGGATACCCCCGATTAGACATCCTCGCTGAGTGCGCCAATGGATATAGCAGGATGGGACTTCATGGAAAAACCGTTGTTTGAGAGCAGGATGAAAAGAAAAGGACAAGAGGAGGGAGGGTTGTTAGCAGAGGAGGGAATAGAGGAAGGAAGGGAGGAAGGAAGGAAGGAAGGAAGGAGGGGATCAGTGGAGGATTCTGAAAAGCAACAGAGCTGCTTCTGATTTGGTTTCTCTGTTTCTTGCCGTGCGTCACTGGTGAGAAAGCAGACCCCATGTGTCATGCTGACACTACCTGCCTCCTGTCCCGAGTGATCTGCGCTGCCTGGTGCGCTGGTTTGATGTCTGTTCCAGCACTCTTCAATCCAGCAGGGCTCTATCTGACTCCAGGCCATCCTTTTCTAGCTGTCCAAAAGCTGTCCAAGCCCACCCACCCTACCCTGAGCCTCAGCAGCTCAGCCCAGGTCCTCAAGTATCGGGGGCGCAAGTGAGGAGGCGTTTCCAAATTGTGCTGTTTTCTGGGCGTCTGCCACCTCAGCGTGTGCTGACCCCCAGGGCACTTCCTGTATGAGGTCACTAACTCTCAGGAAACATCCATCACAAAGGAGACACAGTCAAACCATGCACAGGAAACTGAGTGGGTGCATGCAGGCGCACACATGTAGTCCCCAGTCAGTCCCTGCATTGAGAAGTTATGAAGGTGGTAAATCCTGATATCAACAGTGTTTGTGTGTGTCTTACTATTTTTCCTTAAACTTAATTTATTCATCCAACATTCAGTACATAAACAGACAAGGGGCAGTATAATGAGACTTTTTTCTTTAATATATTCTCCCTAAAGACCTTGAACAGTGCTACAGTTAGCCTTGTGATTGGAGCCAGAAAATAACCACAGCTGTGCTTAGATAATCGAGCTCTCTGTGTCCAGTGGGATTGATTGTAACTTCTGTCTTTGTAGTTTGATTTACAGTTTTGTGAATAAGCCAAGAAAGACAAGAAAGCTACATCAACTCATCAGCACAATATCAATATTAATATGCAGCACATACAAAACAACTATCCATGGAAAAGGACACAATATATTCACATACCCACTCTTGGGTATATGAAGAAATAAAACGACAATGGAAGAAATATAGAAAGAACAAAATAAAGAAGCACTGACTATGCTTACATGCTGATGTTTTACAGATATGATATTTATTACCATTTTACCATATTCTGACATTTGAGAATGAGCTCTAAACACAAAGTACAGGATTACAGGTATTTAGTCATGAACCAGAGTATTCAACAAAATTAAATGTTAGCCTGATGACGGTGCTAGATGAAAAGTTAAGTGCAAAAGTAATCTGAAGAAGGACATGAATATCCATCCATCCATTTTCTGTAACTGCTTATCCTCATTAGGATTGCAGTGGGCTGGAGCCAATCCCAGCTGACTTTGGGCGAGAGGCGGGGTACACCCTGGACAAGTTGCCAGTTCATCACAGGGCACATAGAGACAAACAACCGTTCACACTCACATTCACACCTACGGACAACTTAGAGTCACCAATTAACCTGTTAAGTGCATGTCTTTGAACTGTGGGAGGAAGCCGGAGTACACTACACAGAAAGGCCCAAGCCGAGGTTGGACATGAATATGTGTAGCAAATTTCAAATAATTGTTGAGATATTTCAGTCTGGACCAAAGCGATGGACTGACCGACCGGCAGCCATTTAAGAGTCATACCACAACCTAGACATCTATCATATTGAATTTAAAGTACTTAACGGCCTTACTCCTCAGTTTATTTTAGCCATCTGTTTTTGTTAACTGATTAATAAATAACCGATCTTACGGTCTTGAATATATGAGTATCTGGAAGTATCATTTCTTCTGTCTAATTCTGCTTTTTTTTATTGCTCTGTTTATACTCCGTCTTAACTGTAAACTAGATTTCCTTCTTGGACAGTAAAGTTTGAACCAAGTGCATTTTCTCTCTCTCTCTGATTGGCAGCTGTCCCTGATGGTGAAGATGATCCCCAGTCCCGACTGGTTCGTCGGTGTGGACAGCCTTAACCTCTGCGAAAGCAACCGGTGGAAACAGGAAGTGACCATTGACCTCCAGCCTTATGACGCAGGAACAGACAGTGGATTCACTTTCTCCTCTCCCAACTTCCCCACCAGCCCCGCGGAAAACATTACGAAGGTGGGCTCTTGGCGTGCAATCAAAAACTGACTCATTCATTTAGTCGTTTGTGCGTTCATTTAAAAGACAAAGCAAGGTGGATGGCTAGTCTTGTTCTTAAAATAGGTCTGTGCATATGGGGCATCATTCTTAGCTGTCTCCACTTAAGTGATTGCTTGGCAGCTCTCATGCCTGACCTGAAATGATTTGAGTAAAGACGGGCCTCTCTTACATAATAGACTATCCATCCTTTCTCAGCATGTGTTTTAAAGTGGGCTATTGTGCATTTGAACTTTCGTCGAGACTCCTGATGAATTATGCATGTCTATTCTTTGCTGACTTCAGATCACATCTCAGATGCCAAACCATCCAGCCAACTCCTTCTACTACCCACGCTTACAGGAGCTTCCACCTATAGCCAGCATAAAGATCACTCGACAGAGCAGATCACCTGACCGCCAAACCCCAATGTCCAATCATATTCTGCCAAACTCTATCAGTCCCCAACGCTTCTCAGGTAAGACCACAAGATCAGTGGTGCTCAAACGTTTAATCTAGAAGGTTAAAACTGAATGTTCTGTACCAAGAGTTATAATATGGCCCTAAAGCCTCACTTAAACAGCATAATATAAGAACATGCTGATGTGTTTGCCACTAACATCTCTTTACTCTCTCTTCAGTGACACCACTGGACTGTGAAGTATCTCTCTGGTCATCCTGGGGTTTGTGTCTGGGTCCCTGCTCCAGAGGTGGTGTCCGTCACCGCACACGTTACATCTTGTTGCGGCCGGCCAATGCTGGCATCCCCTGCCCTGAGCTGGAGGAACAGGCTGAGTGTGTACCACACAGCTGTATGCGACTCCAGTAACCCACAGGGCGCACAAGCACAGATAGTGCCAGTATTTAACACTGGGACTGTTATTACTGCTGGACTGAGAAATGTTGCAGCATCTTGAGCGTTTCTTTGATTAATGCAAAGGATCTGTGTGTTTGTCACAGTCAAATTGTGGAAATTTAAGGCCGTTAGTGTTAGATGGCACACTCCTCTGGGTGTTTTTTAATGAAAATAAAGGGAAAATTAAGTCTAAGTGTAGCAGTCAGAGCGTTGGTTGGTGATTAATGTATGAGGTAACACTTGAATGTGTTCAGATAAGTGTTCACATGTTTTTTTTTTATGTTAATTATCGTGGATGCAATATAGAAAAAGAGGAAGATGCATGACAGATGTGTCTCCTCAGACACTTGTTATGGTTTCTTCCTCGTCAACAACATATGCATTTAATCTGGATGCTGCTAGCGGCACACCAGACTAACAAATTGTCAACACACGCACATTTGTGCACACATGTGTGCATAGAATACTGCACATACTGCATACTTTTACAGTCACGGAGGCATTAGTTTACATAAGTAACCTATACATGCTTGGCACATGCAGCTCTTTTAAAATAACCTCACACCCCGATTTATAAATATCACCTTTCACAAGAAACACCTAATAGCTGACTTGAGGCTTTGAGCCAGTCTGAAGAAGCTGGCCTATTTTATAATAAGATGCAGGTTTTTATAGAAATAAAAATAAATATTTGTATTATTAACTCTTTTGATATTTTGATGTTGAGATTTTGTATATACTGTATGATGTATCTCGTCTTGTATAACTCATGAATAAATATGGAGGTGTGTTTTTCAAATAGAAAGCGTCTGTGTTACTTTGTTAGAAACATTTCATTGTGTGAAAGAAATGTTTATATTTAAAACCTTTGTGAGACTAAAGAACATTCTTGATTTGCACAGTTCCAGTTATACATGATGAAGTCAACTTATTTGCGCACGCCAGAGCATAATTTGACCACTATTGACACTTCTTTATTTGTGTCCAAAGAACTCATGGCCCAAATGCAAAAATACACAGCCATAAATATCACAGTGTGAAAAGGTTATGATCCCTTATATTCACTAAAATAGAGATGACACAGTTCGACATATTTATAGATGAAAAATAGATATATTCCACAACATCTCTGCCTCCTAAACTTTACTTTCTATGTGGTGTTTAGACGGTTAATAGATGAATGTACATAACAGTGTCAGTATTCACTTTGGCAGAACATCCCAAGACTCCACGCTGCACTGCAATGAAGAGTTTGTAGCAGTGTGTCACCCCCTACTGGTCACAATCATCAACACATAGAATACACACAGAAATAGAAATAAAATATAAATTACATTTGCATGTAAACCTAACATAACCAGGTCTGTAGGGAGCTCAGTGACAGGGTGAAAACTGTCATGCTATACTATCCTCTTTTATCATCATCTTTTATTCATAATAGAAACACAAAGAGTGACCAACATTTTGTGTACTTGTATGGTGTTTTTATTGTAGCTTATTTTTCCTCTTTAATGGTGTTGTTTTGTATGATTTATTTGCACTGTGTGTTTATCATATACAGTGAAATTGGTATTGTTTTAAATTATTTTAACAGCATGATGCCACATATATTAACAGGTTCGGCCCTAGGCTTTTGGTGGCCCTAAACAAGATTTAGTTTGTGGGCCCAAAAACACTCACAAATTGCACACACTGCTAATAAATGAATGAAAACACACATGCACACAGTAGAGAAGGACAAATAAATTAACATCAAATCTCTTGCTGCATTTGCGGGTTGGCAAACAGCTACAAACAGTAACATCATGTGAAATGTGGATCATTTTGTCCTGAAAACAAACAAACAAACAGAGAGAAGGAGCTCTTAGCTGAAATATTTTGTTTGTATTAGTCATTTTTCTTTTTTGTAATGTGAGAAGTGCTTTCAAAGCAGTGACTCACAGTCTCCTGTTGCACCGTGCAGCAGCGAGTTATTCAGACCATCAGGAGGAAAGTGAGAAATATGAATCGTGGGTCTTAGGAGAGATGGCAGCCCCTCACTCAGTCATCTTAGCACCATACATACTGTGAGGAGTGAGCTCCATAGAAAGTCACAGTGAATGTGTGCAGCTGTGGCCCTAAACAACCACACAGACTGTCTGTTACGCCAGCTGTTTGATTGGTTCTCAAATCAAAATGAAATAGAAGTATATAAATAAGGAATTTTATCTGTCTTTGTAAAGCAAAAGTATTCATTTTAAAACGGTAATATTTCTGAAAATGTTCAATGTTTGGGAGAAGACTCTGGGTTTAAAGGTAGTAAGCCACCCAAACTGTGAAGTATGACGGCCTAAACAATAACTACACAACATAACACATAAATATAGTTGATAAAAGTTACGATAAAAATATGCAATATATTGTCTGATATATTATCGTCTCCAGAACCAGCAGGCTGAGGAACAGCTTTTTCCCATCAGCTGTCACCCTGCTAAACTCTGCACCTCTGACCACTCTCCCCACTACACTGCCACACTACCACCTGGACTATTTATGCCTCCACACACAAATACTTATTTATACTGTCCTACTGTAAATATCATGTATATATAGTGTATTCATATGCTACTGTCTATACTGTACATCTGACCTGTAGTGTATTCACATCCAGCTGTTTATTCTGTATATAATGTTGACCAATGTAATCACTTGTATTTACATTTATACCTGCAATTACTGCTGCTGCACAAGCTGTATATATCTTAGTGTATTCATTTTACTCTGTCCACACTGCTTATACTGTATATACCGTGTAACATATTCATATTTATATCTGCACTGTTATTTATATATCCCTGTTCATATGTACATTACTCTTTTGCACTTGTGGTTAGATGCTTAACTGCATTTTGTTGTCTTAGTACTTGTACTTCGTTCAATGACAATGAAGTTGAATCTAATCTAATTAATGTTTTTGAAGATGTACTGGTATAAGAGGTATGTGTTGGAAATAAATATCCAACAAGAAATAACAGTTAAGAAATTAGAAATTAAATATTATGGTATCATCATCAGAATCAGGTTTATTGCCAAGTTTTCACATACAAGAAATTTGTCTTGGTTATTGGTGCAACATTAAAGGTCCAGTGTGCAGGATTTAGTGGCACCTAGCTGTAAAGTTGCAGATTACAACCAAATGAATACTCTCCCACGCCTCACCCTCTCCTTCCAAGCGTGGAGGGAAAACTCTGGCTGCAAAATTCACATTAAAAGCAAAAGTCCACATCTAGATCAGTGTTTGGCTTGTCTGTTCTGAGCTACTGTACAAAAATGGCGGTTCAAAATAGTAGACCCGCTCTCACTGTAGATATAAAGAGTTCATTTTAAGACAACAAAAACACAACGATTCTCATGTTCAGGTTATTATACAGTAATGGAAACATATTAATTATATCTGCAAATAAATACTAAATCTTACACACAGGACCTTTAAAGGTACAGTGTGTAAGATTTGGGGCCTTTATTTTCAGAATAAAGCAAACATGGAATATAATATTCATAACTATGTTTTGATGCATGTATAATCACCTGAAAATAAGAATCTTTTTATGTTTGTTATTTAAAAAATATCCTTTTATATCAGTGGGAGAGGGTCCCCTTTCATGGAGGCCGCCATCTCGAAACACCTTATTTATACAGTAGTCCAGAACAGACAAACTAAATACTGACTCTAAACAGGGTCCTTAAAGTGTTGTTTCTCCTTTACATTAGGAAGGTGAGGGTGATGTGAGGAGATTACAATGCAGTGATTGGACCACTAAATGCAACTAAATTCTACACACTGGACCTTTAAGTAAAAAATATAAGAATATAAGGAAGATTAAAAGTACTAAAAAAATATAAACAATATAAATATATGTACAATATGTTTTTAGGATGAAAAGAGCTGTACAGTTTGTGCAGGATTGTGTAGATTAAGTCTTAGTGTGCAAGACTACTAGTAGCTATTGGATTGGAACTAGTAAATATATGAATGTTGGTATGGATTAAAAATCCACTAGGTTATATTTAATTAAAGTAATTTAACTTTCCATTTCTTTATTTTAGCTGTCCATCTCGGCTTTAACACTGCGCAAAACCTTGGTAAGTACAGCGCCTCACAGTGTATAAGGCACCCGCTGAGGTGATGCACACACCAGAGGTCGCTGTTCCCGCAGAGTAGCGCTCAGTCTCCGCAGTGCTGCCCGTCTACGAGGAGTGCGTTTGATTGTTGCAGGACTCAATGGCGGACAGAGCAGGGTAGTCGCGTTAGCACCGAGGACAATAACATCTCGACTTGTGTGTAATTCCTGGCGTGACTCGGTCCGCCTCTGCGTGTCCCCCGGGTGCAGCGGGTTGAAGCGTGGTTTGTTGTGCACAAACATTAAAAAGTCGCTGCAGCTATTTTCTGCTTTTCTTCCAGCATTTGTTGAGTTCCCATCACAAGCGGAGAAGTTAACACTGTTTCATGGTGGCTCACTAAAAAAAAAAGGCAAGCTTTAGCTTACGAGCAAAAACCATGGGGGACTCTCTTGAATTGATAGGGAAGCGTCTGCTTTTGCTCCTCGACGACGGCAGGTCGGCGAACGGATCCGAACCGGAGAAGGCTGCCTGGGCTCGGGACTGGCTCCGGGGGACGGTGCGTGCAGTGAGCGTTATCGGCCTAGCCGCCCCGGAGGTTAGCGGAGGAGAGGCGACAACAACATCCACTGCTGCAGGGCTGACGGTCAGTGTTTACATACAAGTGATACCGTACTGCGTAGCTAAAACCCAAATTATCGATTTATAAAACGTGTGCTAACTACTAAATATGTTTTTTTAACCTCACTCGAGTCGTTTTAACCGCAAACAACTGCACATTTGTTGGCAGTTAACGTTAGCTCATTCACCTATAAATATTAGCAAGCTACAAGTCGCAGGCAGTGAGGCGAGGCTAAACTCGAGGCCGGGGATTTTGCGGCCTTTGCTTTGTTCGCTTTTTAGCTTTAAAACAAGTGACATTCAGCCCCACTTATATTAACCATAACCCCGTAGCAATCATTAACAAAGCACAGATCCATCAGATATGACTAAACTATTATAATATAGTAACAAAAGGCTGTCAAGCAGCTGTGAATAAGAGCATTAGCTTGTCTAGTTAGTGTCTAGTTAAAGGCCTCACAAGTTCATATGAGGGTGAACCAGGAATTTACCAGACTTTACTGTGAGGTCCTGGTTGTTTAATAACCAGGCTAACTGACCAGGTTTGTAATCTGATAAACTCACAAACAAAAGACACTCATATTCCCACCCTGTGTTCAGTTTACATTGTGGTAAATAGCACTGTAAGTGAGATTTGGTGGTGGTGGGTGACCTACATAAGTCCACAGGCTTCACAGCTTCAATGCAGGCTTTTAAAATTGGAAACATTTGTCAAGTTAAGAACAAATGTTTATTTATGTGAACATTCACACCCGATTTGTGCAGAAAATTAAAATATAAGGACTTAAATGTGGAGTTAATAAAACTTTATTGCCCAGGTTAATTGAGCTATAAATCAGGTATAGAGTGAGGATTAAATGAATGAAAACTGTCCACTTTGGCTGCTGTATGACTATTAAAGTTGAATTAATAATATTAAAAGACAATAATGAGTTTTTTTTTTAATGTATTTTTTGTAAATAAGGAGACTATTAAACTATTAAAGTTAGATGCCCTAAGATGTGCGTATATCATTTGAAGAACAAGACTGGTCCTCTCCTCTGAGGTGTGCATTCAACATTTTTATTGAAATGAGATCCAAGAATTCAAATTCTTGACTTTATTAATATTAATAATATTCATTAATAATAACCTTCTCTAATCCCACTGAGGGTAATTTGTTTGGAGAAGCTTTAACACTTAACGAAACTTGCAACAAAAAAATACAAGATAAATTATACTAGGGAGCTAAATGTGGGAAAGTCTATACATAATTGATAAAGTACAAAAAAGGACGTGAAGATAATTTAAAAAAGAAATTGATAAAAACGTACACAAGCAGTGACAATGGTGTAAAGACAACACTACAGAGCATTTAGCAATCAGATTGCAGAGGGAATGAACGATGTAGAGTTTTAATAGTTCGTATTAATGATTTAAACTTACATCATACTGACGTATGGTCTGATCTCAACCAGTTAGGGCAAATACAAGTTTTCTGTTGTCACATGAGTGCCACAAATAACCAGCATCACGACTAAGATCTGTAGAAAAACATGCAAAACTTGCGTATGTGCTAAAAGTTTTAAAGATATTTTGTTCGGAGGCTCGATTCAGCAGACGATGTCAGTGCAGACAGGAAGGTTTAAGGTTCATTTTAATATTTTAAGCTTGGCGATAATCTAGATATACCGATACAGTAACGTGACTCTAGGTGTCATCTGGATTTTTGTTTCGCGTCACCTTTGATGACTTACAAGTAAGTGTCACCACTCATACTTCTTCGTAATACTCTTTCTCACACAAAATGTCATTAACAGAACTTTTTAGAACAGAACAGAAATTTAATCGGCAGATCCACATGCACATACAGCTAAACTGAAAAGGATAAAAAAGGTTGCATGACCTGCCACAATATAAATAAACAACTGTTGAAATTTAGTCAGACTCGAGACAAAACAGTCAGTGAATTTCTGACTAAAGACGAGGCCTTTTTTCTAAACATAAAGTTTCAACATTTTCTGCAGTTTAAACCTTTTTACAGTTCACAATGTTAATGTCTGGCATTTATTGCATGTAAGCAAATACAAGACGTGGTCTCTTACCAAATTCCTGCAGCATATGTGAACTGAGGTTAACAAAATTTGTAGTTCGTGGTATCTCGGATTTTATTATTCCCCCGCGATAGTGTACGGAAGTGAGAAGGTCTTGATTGAAATAAGTGAAACTGGTGTTCCTGGTCGTTGTTTCCAAAACACAGAGTGCAAAAATGCTCTGAGCCAGACAAAACTTCACTGCAGACGACATCTGAACACAGCTTGGTAAATTGAAGGAGCATCACCATGGCTCGAAAATGAACACAGACACTCCGGCTTACCAAAAAATCTGCTTATGCCCAGATAAATTTATTTTGTTCCATCTTTGTAGCCCTCATATATCCTGTATTAAAGCCAATTAATACGATTTAGTTTAAATGGATTTCTTAGGGTCACAATGCATATCTTCACATTTTGTACAGTGGCATAATGAGAGAGAACATATCACTATACTGAAGTTAGTATTAAAGTGTGGTGTAAGAATATTGGGACATTTCATTTTGTCAATGGTACCCGACCCTAGCTTTAAGACGGTGCAACCACCTTCTGATCCATGAGGTATCAGCTCAGTAACTCATTACTGATCTGTTTATTGTACCAGCCAGTACTTCTGCACCGCTTGACTATCACACTTTATTGTCTGTATAGTTGCCTAGACATCTACAAAAGTGCGGTGATGATGAATAGAGTCCAGCAGGGATTTGCTTTTACTCCTAGCTTAGAGAAATGTGAATGGTGGCGTGTGAAATAAAAATGGAAATATCATATCACTAACTCTTTGCCAATTATTTCCAGTCATCCATGGAAGTCACTGCTCTCCTACAGGCGTGCAGTGATTGGCTGTGTGATTTGTCTGTACCCGGGATAGGAACTTTCAAACTGACTCATCGTTTAAAGCTAGCTGACCTCAAAAACTGGACTCACTTAAAACTTGAGTAGTCTTATTTAATTTTTACCTGGAGAGTTGAATGACCCAGATTAAACCGGAAAAACAGCCATGCAGATATTTGAGGTTTTATTTGCTCAGGTCTCTGAGATTTCTGCTGGCACGTTAGCACAAAAATCGTGATGGGTACAGTTATAAAAAAGACAAAAAAATTATATCTTTATACTAACAATGACCTAGTTACTCTAGATAATAATTCACAGGTCTTATTGTGAACAGTTTTTATTGTATTCTACGTAAGAAATATTTCCTATGTAAACTGTTCACATATCAGTGCCGTGAACACTAAACAAAAATCCATTCATCACTTTTGTATTGGCGATAAGGCAGAAAACTCAGAGATGGACATCTCAAAGCCTCAGCAGATAAAATCTCAAGTATCTGAGATACTGAGATACTATGTTTACCTGTCACATGTCTGCTTTAGCAACTAACCTCAAATAAATAACTACCAACTAAACTTGAGTCTCAGTTTCAATTTCACCTCTCCCTCTCTCACACATTCTTTTTCCTTTTCAAATCTAAGCGGGCGGATACATGTGTCGATAAAATTCTCCCCCGTGTTTAAACAAGTCTGATTTGACTACAAGCAGTGACCAGGGGAGTCGGACTGATAACAGCCCAGTTTGTTTCTCACAGCTTGCTCTCTTAAATAAAGTAGTCAAAAGCTTCAAGTTCACGAAATAATAAACCTCCACCATCAAGTTTACAACCGTGACGAATAGGAGGCGTCACGGTGTCTTCAGTATGTGTGATAAAAGTCAATGGTGCAAATCAGCCCCGCTGTTGTCAAGTTTACTTTGAAACTTTGTGGTTGTAATTAATTGGATCATCCTTTGTGAATCAATAAGTGCCAGTTTTATTCTGTTATTATTCTGTTATTTTGATACAGTATAGAGGAAGCATAACTAAAATATCATGCATAAAAAACATTAAAAAAATTGCATCATATACTTTCAGATCTGTTGCTACAGTATTGCATGCCGCTCTCAGATGAACATTAGTTAAGGAAATGTTGCGCAAAACCCTTAAGTTGAGATTCAGATCAAAAAACAACCCTGTGGTAAACCGCTTCATTCAGTTGGGTCGTGCAATTTAAGGTATTGGTTAGACATGAAATACAACCCAGGAAGTCCAGTTGGAGTAAAAGATTAATGCGTTTAAAGATTTATCAGACACCAAAAACACTGCACGTTTTGTAGTGCTCAGCCAGGATTTTACAGCTCTGCAAACTTATCACTGCTGCAACTATTTTATCTTTAACGTAACAAAGTATGCACCAAATGCAGAACGAGACTCTCATCTGTAGTTGTTGGCATCCCGCATCTTTGATAGTGCGTATCTTTCAGAGTCGGCAGTAATGCTCACTGAACCTACCCTGCTTAATAAAGGTGAATTAAAAAAAGAGGCCACCAACTGAGACATTTGAAACTAACACCGAGTATTTCCAATCCATTCATCAGAAATCGGAGCTTCCCTGGTGTGTGCATATCATCAAATAACACTCGATACCAGCTGCACATTTGTCAGTCTCCTGTACAGGCTGTGATCATTTTTAAAAATCCAGATATAAATGTATGTATGTTATATTAAAAAATACCTTTACGACAACAGTATACATATTAAATAAAGATAATTTTAAAATAAGACTTTTAGGTTTGATGCCATAGAGAAATGTGTCAGTTTCTAACCCTGTGTCTCCCATTTTAAGCCAATCAATCATCAACTTTTTCCTTTGGACTAAAGTAACTAGATAATTAATGATTGACAGGCACTCCTCCTGTGATCCTGCCAGAGAGATCGCTGTGCTAGTTTCATGTAAAATGAAGGGTGTTGTCCACCCCTGGCAGTACAGGGTCACTCTCTCGTCTGTTTTGCATGTGCACAAGACGAAGTTGTGTATGATCATATTGTAGCAGTGACACCTGCTGTAGATGCAGACAGATTCTGCCGTACTTGCATGAGAATAAGTGTTATCACAGTTAGGAAATGATCTTTCAGAGGGTGTTGCTGGGACAGAGGTGTTGCTTTGCTAGTCGATTACATTTTTACATTACAAGAAAGAGCTCTTGGCCACTGAAGAGACTCTATGTTGCTGTCTGCAAATAGTAGCTTGCCTGTCTTTTGTAAAAGAAAATGTCTGATAGCACCTAGACAATGTTAACTTGCATATAATTCCCACCTTGTACTGAATTTTAATTAATTCGATCTGCTGTGATTGCTTAAACTTCAGATTTCATGAAAGTTAGTCCTCCTGAGGCTAACTTCCGGTGTTTATGTTCTGGCTCTCTCTGTTTTTCCCACTGCAGGTATTTGTGGAGTTTGAGAACGCTTCGCAGCGGTGCTCGTGGGTGCAGGTGTATGACGAGGGAGTGAAAGCAGTGTTGGTGGAAGACTCCATTGTTTGGGCCAATCGGAGCGATGGTACTGGGACTACCGGAGCCCCGACATCAGCCACAGCCTGGCCTGCTCTGGTGAGTGCCCAGTTGGACAGTGGGAGGAAGCGAGCCAATCTGTGTCATCCATACAAGTCAAGAAATGAGAAATAGTTATCATCAGAAGGCCAACCACGGCTGCCAACGTGCCTTTTAGCTAGGCTGTCAATAACTTAAACTTTTTAGTTTGGATTTTTCTTCTCAAGTTTGGAGATTGACTATTTACCATCTTGAATATTTTACAACATTCTCCAAAAAGTTGATGTAAGTAATGCCAAGCTCATTTGTCAGTGAGGATATGTTGGAAAAACACTAAATCCTTTGCTGCTGGAACAAGTCAAAGGCAACTTAACACCCCTGTTACAAATGCAAAATTTTGATTTTTGCACCTGTGACACAGATTAGATGTGTAATATCAACATGTAATCACCTCTGCACCAAGACTGAGCTCAAAACACTAATTACAACTCTGGTTCAGCCTCCAGCCTGAATAGTTGTTTCTGTTTGTTCCCAGTGCAGATTTCCATTTGACTGTGCTTGCCCTACAGCTTGTGTCTGCAGTCAGTTAATGTGTCCATGTGGGTATTATGAACAGAAGCACAGGAATCAGACATGACTCGCTTTATAATGACCAAAAAGTTAGTCCTTCAGTGTAAATGCAGCCTAGATGGTTTAAATTACATTTAAACCATCCGCATTGCTGTTGCATTGAACGTAATTATCAGGTACCGTTCCTTAAAATCAAAGAACTGCATTGTGTTCATCTTTTCCACAGATCTTTCGCTCGCTGGTGGACAGAGTGGGTTTAGGATCATTGGTTCCTGTGGAGTATTTTGGAAACAAGAATTTTGAGTTCCTGCCTGACAACAAAACTGTCCAGAGGTTTGAGGTGTGTGGGTTTGTTAATTTAATAAGAGCTAAAAACAATCAGTTTATGAAGCAGTTTGTCCATGATGGACTAATTATTTATGATGTTTGGCGAAAATTACCACAAACATTGTCTGTTCAGTGTCAGATGTGATTTCCTTTCCTCTATTTTCTGTTTGGTGTTAATTGAAGACCGCTGTGGCTTTGGACAGTTTATCAGACGTAATGAACCATTTCTTAAGCAGTGCATTTATATTATTTTTTTCATTTTGAAAATAACTATAACAGCACAACAGTTAGCTGCAACACGGATAGTCTTTCCTGTAATACTTTCTCACACGTTTTTGTTTCACATTATTGCTCTACCACTATGACTATTTCAGGACAGTGTGGTTTGTGTCCTTGTGCAGGTTGATAAAGACTTTAGACACTCTTTGTTGTTGGAGCAGCCCTCCCTGCATGCTGCCATCTCCAGCTGGCATTCTGACTTTGAACTGCAGGAGATCTTCAGGAAGGGTAAGACTCAACCTTCACTGGTTTTTATGTTGCTTTCCTTTGCTGTGTCTGTGAGTTTTCTCTGGCGTGTTTCCCACATAATGTTTTCATTTTTGGGCACCTGTTCAAATTAGCCTCCTTGGGATTACTGCTCATTTGAAATGCTTAAACCTGGCAGCGTTTATCATCAGATGTAGTTAAAACCGTGATACTGATGGACTAACAGCAGTAACTGTGCGTCATTCTGTTGAAGAAAATGTTGTAACGTAAATGCAATAATATGCAATAGAGGTAGCTTTCATTAGCTCGGTGTATTAATAATCAGCATGGAGTATAATGGTTATCTGCAGTAGCAACTTACTTGATGGAGAGAATTTCATGACTTTATAGTACAAACTCTGTTCCTAACCTGAAATGAAGAAAGCATGGTTCATGTCCACTGGCTGCTTGAGCTACATTTTCTACAGCATAATTTGCATCTGGTCTATTTCAGGAGTAATGTATGTAAGGATGTTATAGAACAAAGTTCAATCTTAACAATATAAACAGCATCAAGCATTAAAGTTTAGATAAACATACTTTCCAGTTAACGTTGCTCTCCTACCTGTATTACTGTGAAAATGAGGACTGTGGATATTGTAGCACAGTGCAGCCATGATGCTATTTTTGCTTGCTGTAATGTTTCTTAGCTATTTGTTGCCATGCTTTCACTCTTCAAACAAAACAAGTCTGCACTAGTTAGAGATCTAGTGAACCAACTGTTCTGCATCACCAATGTTTCATTCAAATCAGTCAGAATGTAACTCCCTTCTTCGCTCCCTGTTTCTACCCTCAGGTTCATACACTATTCAAGGACGCAGAGTTCACGTGTACCAGCCAGAGTTTGAGGAGTGCTGGGCCTCAGGACTGGTCTCACAGCACGACCCTATCTCGCACATTATGGAGATTACTTTAGATAAGGTAAATAACACTTCAGTTGCCAGTAGAAATTGGAAGCAAATTATATTAGATATTTAGGGGATAAAAATGCCCGGTGGTTAAAAAAAGAATGGGATGCAGTGTTTAACACTTTTCCCAGGAGTGGGTTAAAGCCAAGAGTAAAAATGAAATTCCTGGAATAAAGTAAAAGTAGAAGTGGATTAGTGTTACCCAATCTGTAAAATTGTTACCTGGTGGCACAGATATTCGTTATATTCGTTGTGACCAAAAATGGGAGAAAGAATTAGAAATTGTAGTTGACACTAAGCGATGGGAGGGAGGGAGGACATTTATACTGGGAAATGTTTACATCATACGGGAGTGTTGTGAAAAAGAAAATACAAAATATGATAAAGATTTCTATAGGTCTATAAGTATTTTATTTGCATCGTTGGGGAAATAATGGATAAAAAGGACAAAAATGTCCTTACAATATTGAGTACAAGCTCTTTGAAAGTTATATCAAGAAAACAGAGACAAAGATGGAAGCCCGAGTGTAGACAAACAGAAAGAATTAGTGGAGTGAAGAAAAGGTATCGCACGGTTTTGAAACAGGATGGGTTACATAGCTGTGTTATGTAAAGTGAAATAATGGCAGACATTATTGCACACGGATTAGGGATGTAACAATATGGGAAATTTGATATCTCGATTATGGTGACTAAATTATCACCGTTGATGATATTATCACGATATTCTTAATTGCTGTACAAATGTCCAAAAAACACATACATTGAAATAATTTCACGAAATCTTGTGATTTTCTTATCATACTAAAACATTAGAAGCCAAAATCTTATCAAAATGAAACTTTCAAATTAAAGGGGCAAGCAACTGGCACAGAAAGAGAGTTTATTTTAAATGAACAAAATATGTAAACAAAATGTGTTTACATGTTTTGTTGATGCATAAGAAGTGTGCCTGTGTGAGTGAGAGGAGTGCCTGTATGAGAAAATGAGTGTATGTTCTTGTGTGTGTGTGTGCGTGTTGGGCCAACACTGTGAGCAGTGAATTAAATTAACACAACATATTTCATTTCCTGGAGCTAAAGTTACAGACGGCATAACTCGCTGTCAGTATCGACTCAAGTTTTTAACTTGCTATTATAACTTGCTGCTTTACATTGTGTCGGCTGCGCTCAGTGGAGTAGACTGGGTGCCTTTGGTTCTGTTTCATTTGGGGACACTTAGCAACACAGCTGCTAACACGGCTAGTAGCTGCTCAACTAGTAGCTCCTAAGTGTCAGAAGACGTTGTTGCATTAGATACTGATAGATACTGCTCGAAGCTCGCGAGACTTGAATGAGGCTGTTATTACATATCCTGATAATCCACCGTGATAATGAGATTAATTTAAACATAAACGGTAATTTTTATCTCGTAAAATTTCACCGCGATTTACCGTAATACCGGTAACCGTTACATCCCTAACACAGATGCATGTAGAAATATAAGTGCATTCATATGATTGCATATTTAGATATGCATGCTCAGACAGACTTGTTTTTATGTACCACTACACATATTATATCTCCACCTAAACACTTTTTTTGCTGTAGGGAGAAGAAAATCAGATGGTAGATCCTCGTGTGATACATGTCATGCTGGCAGAAGAGGAGGTATGGTTGTCATATTATAAATGTAACTGTACATATGTGTAATTGTTTGTACTGTGCTTTATATGTTTTTGTAAATGTTGACTTATTTTCAGCTTGAGATATGCATTTTTAAAAAATAACATATTATTAATAACATTTTGTCCCTTTTTATAGCTTGGTAAAAATGGGCGGCGAAGGAAGGACAGTGAAACAATGAAGGGTGACAGTGGACGCAGACGTAGGACTGCGTCCGAAGGGGAGGATGACTTGAACTTGAAACGTTTTAAAGCTGCAGGAGATGCAGGAACTGATGGCCAAAACTGTGGCGATTCCAACAAAACTGCAGCTGAAGGGAAGGGGATCTGGGGCGGAGACTCGGCTGATAGAGTCAGCAGCACAACCAAAAACGGAAGCTCTTCAGAAGGAACCTTTCCTCAGGGCAGGGTGTCATCCCCCAACTCCAATTCATCGTTACAGATAGACCAATCAAACGTCACTCCTACTCGTTATCCTGCCCACGTTAAAGAAGATGGTCGGGCTCTCTCCACACAAGGGGCAGCAGACTCCACCACTGCCACTACTCACACCCCCACCCCTCCTCCCCTCAAACCAGCCCCCTCTCCCTTCTCCACCACATCTTTCCCCTCACTAGGCCAGATGCCAAGCCTGGTCCCTGGAGCTCCTGCCCCGAAGGCTTCCCCATCCCCCCAACCAGACCGAGAGGAGGCCTCCCAGTCAGCTTACTCTAAAACAGCTGCTCTTGTTTCCCCGGGGCCTGTCACCATCTCCTGGTCGCACGACAGTGGCCCTAGCGTGGCACTTTCTGCTTCTGTGGGTTTTAGTCCTAAAGCCCCCACCTGGGGAAGCCAGACTGAGGTAAGACAATCAATATGATCTGTACTGTCAATACCGTGACATGAGTTATGAGTTCTGTTTCTGTTATTAATGTCATCTTACTCTACCTTCATTGTTTTGTTTGCCAGGGCTCTAAAACTGCACCAGGTTTCCGTTTGCCCCAGACTGTGCCCACTGCCACGGTATTTGGAGATGTTACCTCTCAGACAAATGGAGCTCCGACCACTACCACAACCTCACAGGACACTCCGAGGCCCTTTGGCTTCGGCTTTGGCGGAGCAAAGAATGAGACTCAATCCCAGCAAGACCAAAACTTGTTTTTCCAGTGCATGACCCAGAATTCTGGCTCCAGCCCAAGCCTAGCTGCTGGTCAAACCCAGTCCAAGGACACTAATTACTTCACCGCAGTGTCTGAGAGCCTGAGTAAAGAGCCCCCAAGCCTTTTCAAGCCTGCAGCCTCCACTGAGGGGCTAAAAAAGCCTGAGCAGCCCAAAGTGCCTGAGACTCATCCGACGAGAAATGGTGTGCTCAACAGATCATCATCGGCCTTCCAGGGCATGGGTGGCTCTGCAGGAGGAAGAGGCTCTGGTCTAAGTATTGGTGGGCTGACAGCAGCCTCTGGGGCTCAATGTACTTCTAAGATCAGTAATAATGGGACTTCTGTGGGGGGCTTAGGGCTGCAGTCTGGTTTTAATACTTCGGATAGCCACCAGAACCTTTTTCTGCAGGCCTCCAAAAAGCCTGCTAATCCATTTCTGGCATACGGGGACAAAACTTCCCACACCTCCTTTGCTGGCCTCACTGGGGCTGAGCCACAAACCCTTGGCCCTGCCTCGGACAGCAAGCCTAATCTGTTCACTATGGCAGAGCCACCTAAGGGGATTCTGTCGTCCCCTTTCCCAGCACTCTCAGCAGCTGCTTCACCCAGTTCTTCCTCCTCTCCAGCACCGGCCTCAGCACAGAAGTCACAGAGTGAAGGGACTGTGACAAAGGAGGAGCAAGAAGTTGGAGAGATGCCTTCATCCACCTCCAGCTGCCCCATGTTTGGAAGCACTGGCTCTGGTGGAATGGAGGAGGTCCCTGTGTCCTTTGACCAGAGCCAGTCTCAGAAGTTTACCCTGGAGGAAAGAGGCCAATCATCCAAACGTGACTCTGACTCCAGCAGCAACAGTGACCTGTCGGACCTGAGTGAGAATGAGGACGGGCCAGAGAAAGGCCAGGTCCCAGGAGGACCACCACACCCTTCCAAGGATGGCGGCATGTTGCAGAAATCTAAAGTCCAAGGTGCTGCTAAGAGCCGTCCACGTAACAAGCCTTTTAAAGGTAAGTCTTTTCCACTCTTGAGTACCCCAGCGTCGTTTGTGGCAGCAAACTAAGCAATGAAATTAACACTAAGATGTCTTCCCCAGTGGGCCAGTCTGTTCTAAAAGACCAGAGCAAAGTGCGTCGTCTGAAGCAGTCTGGTGAGTCCTTTCTCCAGGATGGCTCCTGCATCAATGTGGCTCCTCACTTGCACAAGTGCCGCGAGTGCCGTCTGGAGCGTTACCGTAAATATCGAACTACAGACGGAGACAGCGACGATGACGATGACCCAAATGTGGCCTGTCGTTTCTTCCACTTCAGAAGGTACGAGTTTGTTTGCTGGTGCATAGAGGAAGTTATCACAATAATGGAGGCAGCTGTCACAAACAGCGATGTGCTGCTGAATTAACCCTTTTTTTGTCTGTGACTAGATTGGCTTTTACCCGTAAAGGTGTACTGCGTGTGGAAGGCTTCCTAAGTCCACAGCAGAGCGATGCTATGGCCATGGGTCTGTGGCTGCCCGCACCAGCTGTCCAAGAGGGCCTTGACCTCGATACATCCAAGTACATCCTGGCTAACGTGGGAGACCAGTTCTGTCAGTTGGTCATGTCTGAGAAGGAGGCCATGATGATGGTGGAGCCTCACCGTGAGTATAAAGACGTCTCATTGATCAGCACTCGACCTGCCAGAAGTATTTGTGTTTATAATCCTGTATTCTGTTGGCCTGTCCTTCAGAGAAAGTGGCGTGGAAACGGGCTGTACGAGGTGTCAGAGAAATGTGTGACGTGTGCGAGACCACCTTGTTCAACATTCACTGGGTTTGTCGCAAGTGTGGCTTCGGAGTGTGTCTGGACTGCTATCGGCTCCGCAGGAACAGGCCAAGAGAGGGTGCGTCATTATTGCGACACGGTGTTAATTTATTTGATTTCATATTTTTTATTACAATAATAGAAGCGTGTTCACAAGGTGAGATGTTTTGAGGTTAGGTACATTGGAAACACTCCTGTCAATATGTCTTATGTCTCCAATATGCCTCCCTTAGATGTAGATGAAGGTCCGGAGGATGAGGTATTTGCTTGGTTGAAATGTGCCAAAGGCCAGCCTCATGAGCCACAGAACCTCATGCCTACGCAGATTATACCTGGGACAGGTAACATGTAAATCATGATTGAATCATATCAGGTATTTAATATGATATTTGAAGATGTATTGATTGATTTTATCACTCTTTCTTTTAGCTCTTTACAACATAGGTGACATGGTGCACTCAGCGAGGGGAAAGTGGGGTATTAAGGCCAATTGTCCCTGTGCCAGTCGACACACTAAGCCTCTAGTGCGCCCTAGTGCCCCCAATGGGATTTCACAGGTAATCTTGTGCCACATCATCTTTTTCTTATTTATGCATTTTAAGAAGTGTCTAACTTGAAGGCGCTAATGTCTGGTTGTGCTTATGTGAGCAGTCTACAACAAGCAGTGGCGGCGTCCTCGCATCTGCAGCCTCTGGTTTAAGCTCCACTCCAAAATCAGAGGGAGAAACGCCAGTGATCA
Organism: Sciaenops ocellatus; assembly: GCA_033000465.1. Taxonomy (NCBI): domain Eukaryota; kingdom Metazoa; phylum Chordata; class Actinopteri; family Sciaenidae; genus Sciaenops; species Sciaenops ocellatus. The sequence goes on from CP136866.1 coordinate 18,417,147, forward strand.
AAACAGAACCTACGCAAACAGCAGCGCCATCAGACAGTGGGGGAGGAGAAACTGTGGGCAGTACCAGTAACTCCACCAGTGGTACATCATCCCCTTGTAACCTCAGCCAGTCCTCCGCCAAGGAGGCGCGCTCATCAGGAGAGGGCAACAGCTCTGCTCTGCACTGGCTGGCAGACTTGGCTACACAGAAGGCCAAGGATGACACCAGAGGTAAGTAGGAGAGAGTGCATGCTGAGTCAGTGTAATCTGAGTGTACCAAGAAAGACAAACTCAATATTAAAGTTTAAGTTACATCATCGTCTTCTTGCCATCTTCTCACAGAATCCGGTTCACTTCGCTCCATGATGAATCGAGACAGCCGGCCTCCCTTTGGCCTGGATTCACTCAGTGCCCTGTCAAAGCCTTCTGCTTCTAGCCCTAAGCTATTTAACAGCCTGTTACTGGGCCCCAGCATGGCCCAGTCCAAACCTGAGGGGTCCAGTCTCCGGGACTTACTCAACTCAGGACCGGGCAAACTCCCCCAGGGCCCTGGAGAGAGTGGGGTACCATTCCCCTCTGTCTTTACCTCAGCAGGCGTACGTATAAAGCTTTTATTACTCCTTGTTGTTTTATGAAGCGTGCATTTGTTATGAATTATATTTACTGGTGTAGTAATCAATCTGGACATTTACTTTGAAATTACCAAGGTGGAAACTACTAAAAGATATTACTTGTAAATAAAATATTAGGCTTTTATTTTGAATGATTCAAATGGAACTACTTAGCAGGGTAGTCAAAATTTCTCTTTTGTCTGTCAGAGCGACAAGCTGAAGACCAGCCTCCCGAACTTCCTGGATCACATCATCGCTTCGGTTGTGGAGACCAAAAAGGCAGAAGGCCGTCGGACCGGGGCCTCTGAGGGCAGTGAGCTTGGTGTGTTAGGAGGCCGCAAAGATGGAGTAATGGGCCTTAGTGTTTTGGAACCACATACCTCACACTCCTGGCTCTGTGACGGACGACTCCTCTGCCTACAGGATCCCAGCAACAGCAACAACTGGAAGATCTTCAGAGAGTGCTGGAAGCAGGGACAGGTAAGAACTAAACTAAAACATCTGTGGGAGAACAAGAAAGATGCTGCACATGAAACATGGGTTGAAACTTAAGGCACTGGCTTCTGTTGCTCTGTCATCTGTCTAATGATCTCTTCTCTCCTTCTGTCCTCTGTGTCCAGCCTGTTTTGGTGTCTGGGATAGATAAACGTCTCAACAGTCATTTGTGGCGGCCTGATGCATTCAGTAAGGAGTTTGGAGACCAGGATGTAGACCTGGTCAACTGTAGAAACTGTGCTATCATCTCTGATGTGAAGGTGCGAGATTTCTGGGACGGCTTCGAGGTCATCTCCAGTGAGTAACCAAACCTTTTTTCCTTTTTTTTGTTGTTTGGATAGCTTTATTGATGTTGATGCCACTTCCACTGTCTTAGTTTAGCTCATCTGATGTCAGAAATGACAGCTAATGTTTCTTTTTTCTTCTGTGAATACAGAGCGACTACAAGATGCTGAAGGCAATCCCATGGTGTTGAAATTGAAGGATTGGCCTCCAGGTGAAGACTTCAGGGACATGATGCCTACACGGTGAGGAACCCAGAAATATGTTTAATCTTGTCTGTCGCTGCATTTGCAACCAAGCTGCCCACTGTAATTTACAAATATCTTTTATAGTAATTATAAATAATAATGTATTTTTATCACATATATATAATAATATATATAATAATATAAGTCATCGTTAATTTTAGACATTTCTCTTGGCCCTTTTTTAAATCACTGATGTTAGCATTGACTTGTACTTTGATAATTTGTACCTCACAGTTTGATACCTTCACAAAAACATGTTTAAAATAACCATAGTCATGTTACTGTGAGGACTGTTCGAGAAAGACCATGTGAATCTTACTTGTAGTTACTTTTCCCAGGTTTGACGATCTCATGAAGAATCTCCCCTTACCTGAGTACACAAAAAGAGACGGTCGTCTAAACCTCGCTGCCCGTCTACCCAACTTTTTTGTGCGTCCTGACCTCGGACCTAAGATGTACAATGCCTATGGTGAGCAGAACTGACTGAGTCTGATGGAAGGTTTTCATTTCCTGTCAACTCCGTTAGATATCTCATCTCTTATTTTCCTCTCCCTCAATGATATATTTGTCTTTATCTTCTCTCTCTCTCACTCCCTTGCTGTCTTTCGTTCTCTCAGGCTTGATCTCGTCTGAAGACAGGAAGGTGGGAACCACTAACCTCCATCTGGATGTCTCAGATGCTGTCAACGTCATGGTCTATGTTGGCATCCCTCAAGGAGAGCCAAACCATGAGCAAGGTCAGTGGACTTAACACACACACTTTGTCTCAGTCCCTCTTTGGTCTCCCTTGTTCTTTTTGTCACTCACACACACATGTAATTAACTGTCATTAATTGAGCCACTAAATGTATCACAAGCAAAAACAAATGATGGATTGACGATGTAAAAATATTTCTATTTACAGTATTTCATGCAAATTTTTAGTTTACTCATTTCAAGCATTGGATATTCATCACTCATCCTTCATCTAACGGTGAACGAGACGGAACAATCCTCCATAATAATATTTAAGAATATTATCACAGCTTTTAAGAAGATCATACTTGTTTTAGTTGCTCCAGGGTTAATTGGCTTGGATTGGACCGTGAAAATACCCTCCGTCGGGTCTCAGTCATTTACATTGTGGCAAAATTTCTCATTCACAGAGGCAGATATCAATGGACGCAAAGGTCTGTAGACTTTCAATTGTATCACTTCAGTAGCATGCCCTTCTTCTTGACTAACTCCCTTTCTTCACCCTCACCCCACCCCCATCCTTCTGTTATTATCTGTGAAGTAGGGGCCAGAGCACTAGGACCCATTTGTTATTTATACTGTGGCATGTTTTGTCCTCACTGTAAATGCAATCTTTATTAACACCTTAATTAACTTTAATAATGGATGGGATTGAAATTGTGTACTGTTTGAGGTTCAACCAGTGCAGCAACTTGCATTCAATGAACTGGTTCACACGTTTTCATGTAATTACTGCAACAGGAGTGTCTTCATTTCCTGTTAGCTTTGGGTGAGCTGTGCTCTGGTCCTTACCCTGTGGGAGAAAAGTTTCAATGAAGGGCATCAAGAATTGGCTTCCCTATTCGCTCGCAGGCTTCCTGTCACTCATCACAGTGACACTGACATGCACCCAACAGTATGACCACAGGCATGCTGTGCTTACACACCGGTTCCTATTATCTATCTGGGACCAGGGGATTTTTACACGCACATCAAAATAAAATACACATTTACTGATTTCATCCTGGCAACTAAACTTGGCTGTGAAGGAATCATTAGTTAGTGACTAGATAATAATGACCGTCAGTACACGCACACACATTGTTGAGAGCGGTCAGTATGTTTTTAGACGGTAGTGTTAGCTGCTCTGTACAGTCAACCTCAGGCTGTGGATGTGAACATTGTGTCAGTGAATGTGATTGTGTAGTTTTGTCCTCTTCTTTGCCCCAGTGGTTCTCAACTGGTCCAGCCACAGGATCCACACGTTTTTAGTCACAGCCCAAACTTCAATGACATCAAAATTGATAGCTCATTCATGTACAATGCAGTATAATGGAACACATTGTAGGGTTGAGCAAAAAGAATATCTGTATGAAGTGAACTTGCATTAACGTCCAGATAAGAGGAAATTGATTACAAAGATAACACACCATTAATGATGAACTGTATTTGAAAGTTTAACCAATGAACCCTCTTCAACCTTTAATTATTATCAGAATGGCAGCAATGTGAAATAATATATTGCAATCGTTACGGCCCCAGGCTAGGCAAAAGGAGAGTAACATAAAACTAGCTGAAGAATCAGCTCTCCCCTACAGGGCTTCTTGGCAAGCAATTAAATGTAGTCACGATTCACACAATTCAGAAACAACAGGGGACAGTCTTAACTTCAATAGATGAATTAATTATCAAAAATCTAACAGCAAAATCTTTCAGGTATTGACCGTAACCAGACAACTTCAGACAAAAGAGTTGACCAAGTAGCTCAAACTGCACAGGGTTCTGTGTGCACAGGCGGCTGAGGTGGCCAAACAGGTCTGATAGTGCAGCTCCTCAGCCTTTACACACCCACGCCTATGTGCTGTACACAAACATCAGTTTGCTGTTTTTTAGTCTGTAAAAGTTGTCAACTGCACACATGTATTTGCTAGTGGTTGAGGCTGCGACTTCACGGGTTCACCAAAATTAAACTCCACACATGGTAGAGATGCAAATCTGCTCTCGTCTGAAAGCAAAGGTTTTATTTGCCCCCTTCGCTCGCCTAAAATGGAAATAATCTTGAGGCAAAAAATTTGCCAGTGTTGATTCACTGTATATCTGACCATAGCCGCAATTACACATCCACATATGGGGGAATGTAACAGTGATAAATATCGATGATTATCAATAAGAAATAAATTATCATGACTATCATTTTGCTGTATCGCCCCGCCCTACTTTTATGCACTAGAAACATTAGTCCTGTCATGGTATTTTCATGTTCTTGCAAAGACTATATTATTAATTTAATAATAATAAAAAACATATCTGCTGCCTGGGATGTTTGAGAAGCTCTGGAATATCAATGCACTAAGCCACATATTATGGCCCACACTCCAGCCGTCCACTTATAATGGACCTGTGACTCGTTGCTGGGTCACCAGTCGCCAGTTGAGAACTACAGCATTGTGCCATTTTTGTCAAACAGTATGATGGATGTACATTAACTCAGCTGTTTCAGAATTATACCATATAGTCTCTGTGACTTTACCAGGACTATGATTTTCTCTGTTTAGTCACTCATCAAACTAGAATAAGGAATAGAAGACAGTAGTGTTCAAATAATATTAAAACCTCAACAATTGTAGCTCAAAACCCAATCATAGGAAACTTGTATTAAAATCAAGTCATCATAGAGGCACTGCTTTTGACCCGTTTGTGTCCTGTACGTGTGTGCTTTGTTGTTTATGTTTGGTCCTCCAGAGGTCATGATCACCATCGAGGAGGGCGATGTGGATGAAATGACGAAGAGGCGAGTGTACGAAGAAAAGGAGAAACCTGGAGCTCTCTGGCACATCTACGCTGCCAAGGACGCTGAGAAGATCAGAGAACTGCTCCGCAAGGTCGGCAGCGAGTGGATTTCTCTTTGAAATTAGCAGCTGATTCTTCAAACTGCAATATCACATAACACATATAACTTCTTTACAAAGAGTAATGTGCAAAAAGGCATCAAATTCCCCTTCAGAAACCTCTTTATGACGGTGAACCAGCATTATTTTAAGACCACTTACGTTCTATTGATTTATGTTAATCTAACTTTATGTTGTTATGCTCAATTATTATGCTCATCTGTGTCAGGTGGGAGAGGAGCAGGGTCAAGAGAACCCTCCAGACCATGATCCCATTCATGACCAGAGCTGGTACCTGGACCAGTGTCTCCGTCGCAGGCTCTATGAAGAATATGGTGTGCAGGGTTGGGCCATTGTACAGTTCTTAGGAGATGCCGTATTTATACCTGCTGGAGCTCCACACCAGGTCAGACATGAAGAAAACCTGCTAATAGACATGTATGATTTAAAATCCTTATTTATCTTCTCTTGTTTCTTCAACATGTTTGTTCATTCTCTCTCAGGTGCACAACCTGTACAGCTGTATCAAGGTGGCGGAGGACTTTGTGTCTCCTGAGCATGTGCGGCACTGTTTCAGACTGACCCAGGAGTTCAGACACTTGTCCACTACTCATACAAACCACGAAGACAAGCTACAGGTTGGTGTGCTTTTCTCTCACATTGTTTTAGTGTAATGTAAAAAGCACTGTGCCACAGTGGATCTTTAGAGTCTGTTGGGGCGCCTCTTAGCTCACTTGGTAGAGTGTGCACCCCACGTACAAAGGCTCAGTCCTTGCCACAGCAGCCCGGGGTTAATTTCTGACCTGTGGCCCTTTGCTGAATGTCCTCCTCCCTCTCTCACTCCCTACCTTCTTGTCACTTTTTAGCTGTCTATATCAAATAGCTTTTGTCTGCTGGTTTGTTGGACAAGAGAAGTGAATAATTCAGACTAGATTAATTGATTGCTTAGAGTAATTTAACTTAAAAGTATGAATTGACTGTTAAAATCAGCTTATGATTGGGTGTGAATATTTTAAAATCCAGTTTCTTTAAAGATTTGATTTCTTGTGTTGAGATAAATATTAAAAATAATTAGGAAAAGTAGTAAGCAAAAAAAATCAAAGGCAAGATATCTTGAGTTATTGACACATTCGTCCATTCGTTTGTCATGTTAAACTAATCTTAAAATCATTCTGATAACAGTAAACATTTATGGCTTTCCAAGTTCGTCATTAAACATGTTAAAATGGCCATAAGTGACAAAGTTTGTCTCATGGCCTGACCAGTAACAAGAAGACTTATTATAATATTATAAATTAACAGGTGGGCAAACTAGACACTAGTACCAACCAGCATTATTCTCTTATTTTCTTATTTAAGTAGACTGTTTGTGATTAAATGTTATTTTTTGACAAAGCTCTTTCTTGTACAGCTGCGAGACTAAATATAACATTTGAGAAGTTTTACAAAGTATCATCATACTCAGACTTGATTATTGTGTTTCCATGTCTATCATTGTTTAACTTTTCCTGTTGTGTTTTTTCCCCCCTCAGGTGAAGAACATCATCTATCATGCAGTGAAAGACGCTGTTGGGACACTGAAGGCACACGAACCTAAACTAGCACGCCCTTAGTTCCTCTCACTCAACACTGTCTCATAACAACCAGCCTCTGACGACCACTCCACTACGTACACACACACACACACACACACACACACACACGATACGCATTACATACAAACATACACAAGTACAAGCTGCAGAGGGCAGAGTACAAAGATAGAGCCTAGGTTTTTTTGGGAGGGCAGTGAAGGTCTGAGTTTGTGGAAAGAGAACATTTGTTTTTGGGGAGGGATTTCGGGGAGGGGTTAGTCAGCGCTTTGATGAAGGAAGTCCTTTATCGCTGTTACACAGTATGCTCAAACTTGTCTAGTTGTTTTTCCAATTTTCCAGTTTTTTTTTTTGTTTTTTTGATTAACAATGTATTTAAGGTCAGTGTGTTTGTTCTGTTGTTTTACTTGTATATGTAAGATGTGAGAGTAAGGGAGGTAAAAGCTGGCGTGCCTTTGGAGCAGAGGTTCAGCTACCATATAAGTGACTGACAAAATGTGAGTACTGGGCTAACTTTCCTATTTTGATGACGTTGATATTATTTTTCTTCAATAGGAGCGAGGTTAACCTGTTTTTGTAGATTTGTTTTGTTGTTGTTGGAGTTTTTAAACAGCTGATTGCTTCCACCCTCTGTGGCTGAAATGGATTTGCGAAGCAGCCAGCGAGGGGAGGCAGACCAAAGTTTCGTATTTTTTTGTTTTCTTATTTCACTTTTAGAGTAAGAAGTCTTTTCTTTTTTATACACCACACGGTAATGAACAAGAGGACTTCAGAGAGGGCAGTCATTGTTTTATTTTTGTTTTTTTTTTGGTCACCTATCTTTGTCCTATGGGGCTGAATGAACCGCAGACTTCCAACAACATTGTTCAAGAATCACATTTGCAGCTGAACAGAACTACTGGCCATTAACAGTGTATCAATATATATATTGATCTTAGCAGTCTGTTTGATTTTTCACAATAAAGTTTACAAAAACTATGTTTGTTAAATGGTCTTTTTAACACACAAAACCTCTCTGTGTGTAGGGCTACAACAAACAGATTATTTAGAATATTTGAACTATTTTTCCTTTTAAATGACTTAAACTATGATTTCACTTATTTTTCTGTTGATTTTAATTAATCGTTGAAGCACTAGTCTGAATTTGATTTCCTGTGTGATAATGAATATAATTAGAGCACGGGTTCTCAAATTGTGGTACGCAACCTCCTTGTAGTGGTACTTAGAGGAACCCGCTGAAATGCTGGAATTTAATTTAAGATAAGTTTTTCATTTCCTGTAATATGTTTTTGTCAATATCAGCCTGACACGTAGTCACATTCAGGCAGGTAGCATGTAGCGAACATACATCCATGATTAGTTACGAGCTAAAATGTGACGGCAAGTTATTAAAGGTCCAGTGTGAGGGATTTAGTGGCACCTAGTGATGAAGTAGAAGATTGCAATCAAATTAATACTCTCGCATGTCTCACCCTCTCCTTCCAAGCAAGTAAGAAAAACTCTGGCTGCCAAATTCACATTAAAAGCAAAAGGACATATCTAGATCAGTGTTTGGTTTGTCTGTTCTTGGCTGCTGTACACAAATGGTGGGTCAACACGGCGGACTCCATGGAACAGGACTTACTCTTACTGTAGATATAAAGGGCTCATTTTAAGAAGAAAAACCCCACAACAATCCTTATTTTCAGGTGATTAAACACTAATGAAAACACTAATATACTGTATTCCATTCCTGCCAATAAATACTCCTAAATCATACACACTGGACCTTTTAAGTGGAGGTAAAATGAATGGTTCAAATGCTCCAAACAGAAAATATTATGCCTTTTCCAGTCAGCTCTGGTTCTTGAACTGGTTCTGTTAAAGATTCAACAACTGTTAATGAGTAAACCTGACTCCTATGTGAACGATCTGTAGTTAAACAGGGTTGAACTGTGCTGCTGAATTTTAACTTCTGTCATAATGGTGGTACCTGGAGAGACGGATATTTTTCTGAGATGGTACGTGGAGTAAAAAGTTTGAGACACACTGGGTTAGAGTATTTTCATCTCAAACTGAGTTGTATTCAAATGTTGCCTCTAAGGTGCACTGTGTAGGATCTAGTGGTGAAGATACAGATTGCAAACAACCGAAGACCACTCGCCTCACCCTCCTGTTCCAAAGGAGGACATGAAAATTGCGAAAATCTATGTCATTGATTTGTCTGTTCTGGGTTTGTACAAACAAGATGGTTCAAAATGGCGGATTACATGGAAGAGGATCTGCTCTGTAGATATAAAAGACTCATTCTAAGGCAACAAAAACATAATGAATCTTATCTTCAGGTTGATATTCACTAATGAAAACACACTTATATTTAGAGTATTCCATTTCTGCTAATAGATCCTCTTAAATGTTACACACTGGACCTTTAAGATTAGAAAGTTTTCATTCTGACAAAGATGCATTCATTCTCATTTTTTAAATGTTTGATCTTCCTTAACAGCCACTTGACATCTAATTACTGGAAGCTGCCCATTAGCTGTATTTTAAACTTGTTATACACAATGTAAATCAAATTGTTTTGAGTTGATAACAGGTTGTGTTCTGCCCTGTGTGGCCTATCTTTCACTCTAAGTGCCTGAATTAGTAAGTAGATCACAGAAATGGGGCAGGGAAGCTTGGATGTACTAACTAACCAAGGTGGAGGAGGAGGAGGCAAGCATGAATCCAGTTTAAACCAACAAAGAGGGATCTTTTTTATACTACAAACAAGGTCTCTTCTATATAATCTGCTGGTCACTTATCCACTGGCTCTTGCACTGCTTAATTGAGCTCATTGGATCATGTGAGTGAGGAGCAGCACATGTTTTAAGTTAAAGTGACACATTTAGCAGCTGTGGGTGCTCTGGCCCTTTAAGAGTCAGTCTTTTCCAGCAGTGGTGGTGGAGAGAGCAGCTCGGAGCCAGAGACTGCAGCACATCCTCGGCTGCTCTTATCCCACCTGACAGCACAGCAGAGCGGACAGGCAGCAGCAGGAGCAGCAGCAACACCCCTCCCCTCCTACCTAACCCCGGTTCACATCACAACAAAACCGCGTCCTGAAGGGGAATGGGGGGCACCTAGCCCGCTTGCTAACTTACTAGATTTCTCACGAAGCGGAGGCCGGCGGTCCAGCACGATGGTATCTTGGATTATTTCGAGGATAGTAGTGTGAGTATGGGCTGGGCTGTTGTTGTGTTTAGCCCCGCTTAGCAGCAGCAGCAGTAGCGGCGGCAGCGGCGGCGGCGGCTCCTCCATTCATCAACCGCCTGATGTTGAACGATACACCGCGCCAACTAGCTAGCCCTTGCGTGCTCTGTCACGCATTTTCTGTCCGTATATGTAGATACATTTCATGAATGTGTGAGCTTAACTGTTTATTTAGACGCCAGATAAGCTGTACCAACCGTTAAAACCGTTAGTCCGTTGGACACAATGATGCGGTGCAATCTGCATCCAGGGGCGTATTAGCCGTTGGTAGGTAGGGAGCTAACTGGCTAGCCGGTTACCACCTGACAGATAATGGGGAGTTGTTAGCCGGCCACGTTATTCAAGTTACTTAATATGCCAGACGAATAAACTGCTTAACACGGCCTGAATATATCTGTCTGTATATGTGATGGCCCAGCAGGCCAGTGCATGGATCCATCCGTCCATCATCCATCCATCCATCATCCACCCATGCTAGACTAGACTTATGTCCAGGAACTGATGGATGGTGGATGACTTGTGTATTTTTTTTAGTATTACAACAGATTTACTCCTCCGCTCAGCTGTGATCAGCAGGTCAGGCCTTGGTTTTCCACCTGTACACACCACATCCCGACAGTGTGGATGACTCAACTAAAGTCAGCAGCTGTCATCATCATCCCGGTCCCCAATGCAGACACTTCTACAGTGTCTGTGTCTGTGTCGTCTTATGTCAAGTTTCAGGATATTTATGACGACTGTGGTGGGTTTAACCGGGCCTGGTGCTTCAAACATAACTATAATCGTGTCACAGGTGTAGCCATTTTATGATGTTTCATCCCTATAAATATTCTGCTTGCATGGATTACATAAGTAGAGGATATCACAGTTACTTTTAGCGGCTTCCAGCTGGCTCTTCCACTTCACTGCACCTTAGGTAGTCATGCGTCAACAGTAGACAAACAATGTGCCTGGATATGCATCATAATGGCTGCTGCACATCTAACACAAGATCAGTCATTTTGTCATCTTTGCTCTGCATTTTAAACGCGCAGCTGGCAGACCTTGGGAGTCTCAACGAGAGGACAGGACGCCCTCGAACTATGAGAAATGAACCCGAGATGGGGACAGAAAGAGGCACGGGCCGTCTGCTTAGGGAGTCTACTGGCCTAGAGGTCTTTTCTAAGAGTCGCCTCAGCTTACTGTACTAAGCTGAGAGGAACTGTACACATGACTGCACAGCTCAGACACATACTGGAAACAGAAGACATACTTAAACGCTGAAAAAACGGTAGATATGCTCAGCTGGGAGCACAAGCTTTTGTCAAAATCAGTGGTTTAAACAGAGGCGGGTGTAAGCATACAGACAAAGTACTGACTTCCTGAACTGTATTCTCCCTGCTGTCCCCTCACTCAGCATTTAGCGTCCTGTCACATCAGCACAAATCGTCACAGTGGCACAGGATGCCACCAAATGCACATCAAAAACACAGCTGTGTGTGCACAGCGTCCCAGTCTGCACGTGGACTGACACATGGTGACCCACCTCTGGCGGGCTTTTGTGTATTTTTCCACACGATCTCGCTGCAGTCTTCCTGACTCCATGATCTCCTTTTATATGTATTTGTACCGATCATGAGGCCTGTGTGTTTTGACAAGGGCGCTGCCCATCAGCCGTCTACTGTAGCATCACCATTCAGTTCAAAAACACTGAGTGACTTTGCTTAAGTATAATTAACCCAATTATCCAGAGGGCTATGTGTGTTTACATAAGCTCAGAGCAAACATGGGTAACCTGCTTTTTACACGGGAATACGTTTGTTTTAGTGTCAGTCATTACCCAGAGGATGTTCTCTCTGACCTGGCTCCTCTGCTTTTTGCAGCCTTGCCTTTGGGACGCTCTATCCAGCATACTCGTCATACAAGGCCGTCAAAACAAAGAACGTGAAGGAATATGTGAGTATCACCTCTTAATACATAGCAGCAGACTGTGTTCGATCCCTGTCTGAGTTTTGGGATATTATGCTTCAGGCCGCTGTTAGCTTCGAGAAGGAATATAATACAAAGCCCACAAACACACACTTCACTTTGTTGGATTGGAATAGGAGGACACTTTACTGTTTCTCATTTGATGTTTGCCATCATCGCTCTGATTCCTTACCAAAATATAAAGCCTGTTTGATAGTGATCAGGTCAGACAAGGTCCGAAACATGGCATGGCAGTTAACTGGGGCGCACGGACCTTCATGAAACATGGTCACTGAGGCACTGTAATAACTTCTCTTATTGTACGTGAACAAAACAACATTTTGAACATTTTGAACTGGACAGGAAATCATCAATCAAAAACATTTCTTCTACAAAAAAAAAAAAAGAATCGGGAAACAGGCTAATAAAGTTGTGAGCCACTGATATGATTCCCACAGCTGAAACCACCCAATCCCTTGATACCAAAATGATTCATAGTTAGCATGTGCACTTTATTTTGTCACGATGTCCTATAGCACCTTCAAATGCCCAAATGCCCTCAGCACAGCCCATGCTTGAGTATTAAAACAGTAACATTGATCTGGGAGAAGAGTTTGGGCTTTGGCAGCATTATGAAATAAATAATAGGGAATATCTAACACAACTTCACTATTACTTTGAGATGTAATAACCAGTGTTGCCAGGGGAAACCAGGGTTTCAAAAAAAACAAAAACAAAACGGTAGATTCCCAGTCTGTCTTTGGCTGAGAGTCGCGGCCCTCCCTGCTTACCTCATCACTGCAAGGGATGGGAGAGCGAAGGAAAAGGAGGAGGAGGAGGAGGAGGAGATAGCAGCACTCTGGCCCTCTGCCTAGATTTGCACTGGAGAGCAGTATCCTCCTGGCAGGTTACCATGGCAACCCCCCTCCTCTCTCTCTCTCTCTCTCTCTCTCTCTCTCTCTCTCTCACCCTCTCAATGCCACTAAAGCAGACGGCCGCAGAAGGAGTAAATGAGGGAAGGAGGAAAAGAGGGGGAGAGTGGAGGCCGCCATTTTTAGACCTGATGTTTTCATCCCCCTTTCCTCTCGTTTGATTCATTTTAATGAGTCGAATGAGTCAGCACTATGCGTGTTTATATGGCCGCATGCCTGTGACCTGATTACCACGCTGTGTTTTCTCCAATTTAGTAACATTTGGTTGATTGACAATGTATTTCCACTGACTCTATGGATTAGTATTGCTTTCATAAGCTAGTTCACAGCATTTCCTTTAGCTGAGACGGTGTCCTACATTTCCTTTGTCTCTGCGAGTTTAACCATCCATACTGATGTGATGTGAGAGGACTCAAACATATGTTGTTCTGCATTGCCTGTTTAGCACCACGTGTCTCTGCACGTGCACGCTGGATACTGTGGGTTTTCTTGTGATATTTTTGTGATGTTATCTTTACTAACCTCTGCTTTGTGTGTGTGTGTGTGTGTGTGTGTGTGTGTGTGTGTGTGTGTGTGTGTCCAGGTGAAGTGGATGATGTACTGGATAGTATTTGCATTGTTCACCACAGCAGAGACGGCCACAGACCTGCTGCTATCATGGTGAGTCAGGAGATGCTCATGATCGAGCCCCCCAACCAGATTGTAATGAATAAACCGCTTATATAATATCAATAGACTTATTCATGTGTGTATCTAGCGCTAAGTGCTCCTGATATTTTTAGTACAATGATCGTTTAATAAAGTATTTTATTTTCATTTTAACATCACAACATGTTTTTATATGTCAGATCACCATCTTGGCTTCTTTAACTGTCTTTTTCCTCATACATCAGCTGTCTGTAGCCTCCTCAAAGCTTTTTTTGTTTTCCTTTCCTCTCTGCTGCTGATGTGTAACTCTGTATTTCATTTCTCAGGTTCCCTTTTTACTTTGAGCTAAAGATCGCCTTTGTGATCTGGCTCTTGTCGCCATACACCAAGGGCTCCAGCGTCCTCTATCGCAAATTTGTCCACCCAACCCTGTCCAACAAAGAGAAGGTACTAGGAACGTGATCTTTTTAAGTCATGAAGTATCTCTCGTAAATGCAAACATCCAAATTGAAATATTCAGATTTGTCTCTTCTTTGTCCCAATCACTTGCATCTCTCTTCCCCTTCAAATGCGCTGTAGGAGATAGATGAGTACATCGCACAGGCCAAAGACAGGAGTTATGAGACCATGATGAGGTTTGGAAAGAGGGGTCTCAACCTGGCTGCTAATGCTGCTGTCACTGCAGCCACCAAGGTGAGCTCTGAAGTTAGATGCCATTATCATTTAATAACACAGACCACTTCATTCATATTTGATGTCTGTAATATCTTCATTAGCATTGTTCAGTCTTACCATCTTAGATCCATATCTGTAGAGATTGTGTCTAAATCCAAATGTCATGTGTCCATCGCTGAATGTATCTCGAATGACCACTGAAATCCCGTTGTGCTAGTTTGCGGGAAGTGTTGGTTTACTTTTGTCGAAGTAATCTATAAAGGGGTGCCAGATTTTATGGAATTTGTCTTCACACCCTCTCAATGAGAATAATTGTAGATGCTGCATAGCATCTTTCAAAAGGGCAGAGTGAGTCGGGGGTTGAGCCTGCTTCCAGTTTAGTAAAATCAGTCTGCGTGCTAGAAGAGATTAAACGTTATCATGTTATATTGAGAGTTAGATAGTACGAGACCAGGTTCTTTAACTCCAAAGATAGCTGTCAGTGGGTTAGGATCAATCATTCTTCCTATAATGTCCGAGAAAGATTGGAAAATCTTTTGCCAGTATGTTGCTATTCTCGGACAGTGCCAGAACATATGAGGCTGGTGTTTGACCGCATCTGCCACAAGCAGGATTTAGATTTGGATACATTCTGCAGAGCTTTACCTTCGATAGATGCAGTCGGATGGAGAACGTGTGTTTTTATCAGTGGGAAACTTTGACCGTGGAGGGCAGCAGCCTCGAGGTGAGACCTGTTGTGACGGGCTGGTGCAAACGGTGAATTATTGGTGCTGCCATATCCATGTGTTCTAATAGCAAAATGCTTACAGTGAGACCACCCCTGTGCACATTCACACAGGGCTAGTTATTGTTCTGCTCAACGTGTAAGGCTTCACATTTTTGTTTATATTCCTGTGCAGAGGTCACAAACAGATCCGACCAACCACTTACTCAGAGGACATTCAAACATTTAATGTGTTACAGAAAACTGACTCAATCTTTCTGCATAAAATGAAAACACACATTTTTTTTAGTTACTAATTATTTATTGGTGATATTAAAGCTGCAAATGCAAACAAAATTATTCAGATTATTATGATGATAATTTCCGGTAATTGAGTACTGGTCCAGATGATGTCAAGAAATAGACAAAAATGCAAAGTAATATAAAGTAAGCTTTTCCTACCAACAGTCCAGGACTTAATTATATTCAGTTTAACGTTTAGTGCATTCAAATGCTTCATTATGTCAACCAAAAAAGCCAGATCTGCCAGCCATACAGTATCTGACAATCATAGCAGGCCATAAATAATATATTATAAAAACGAAGCTGCGGGTTGCATGAAATCTGACAGCGGGCCGTAATTGGCCCTCGGGCCGGAGTTTGGACATGCCTGGATTAATCATTGCAGCTCTAGATGATACAATCAAGAGTTTCTTGGCCCATTCAGGTGGTGAAGCTGAAATGGACGGAAAACAAACATGGGCAAAATAATAATAATAATTGGATGACCTATTCCGTCCAGGATGTGAGTGATGCCGTCACATATCTGACGTGCCTGTGTTTGGTTTTGCTGTGATGCTCAGGGGCAGGGCGTGCTGTCAGACAAGCTGCGGAGTTTCAGCATGCAAGACCTGACTCTCATCAACGCTGATGATGATCTGGCTCTGCACACTTCGGACGCTCGCATGAGACGGGAGCCCATGGACGACATGAGCTCAGGAGCCAGCACGTTGCCCCGGGCCAAGAGCACCACTGCACGGCAGAGTAAGGCGACATGACAAAGACACACACACACACACACACACACCAGACACGCAATGATCAGTTATCAGCTTCATAAAGGGAAGCATGGAGTCACACACACATAACACACAGCATAAATACATACACGCTGTGTGTCCAGTTTGTTTATTGGGCCGCAGTTTTACACAGAGGACTTCCTGTATTTATGAGCAGGACTGGGGCTAGTTGGGCCAAGTAGAGTCATGTGATTTAAAGCACTGCAGGGTGGCAGGGAAAGGAGTGGATGCAAAGCATGTGATTCCAGTGGGAGGAGAGGCTTGGAAGGAGGGCTCATTGTGTCTCACTACACGGCCGGCTGGCTGGCTGGCTGTGTGGGTCTGTGAACTGAATACAGAGAGACACACAGAGACGGTGAAACAATGAGCAAACGAGGCGAAGTGGCACATTTTAAGCCATGTCCAGTTTGGGCAGTGACGCATTTTTTTTGACTCCTTCCTATCCGTTTAATCATCTCATGACCGCTCAGATTCATCTTGTGACCCCTTACAACACAACCAAGTTTGGGAACCACTGCTGTAGATGGTTTAAAATTTGAATTAGACGCTTTCAGTCCTAGTGAAAGAGGTTTGTTTGGTTTTCCCACATCCTGGGAGTCCCTTTCGGGTCCAGATTATATTAATTATATAATTATTATATAATAAAATCCAGATACTGTAATGTGACATCCAACTTTAAAACTTGTGGAAACAAACTGTAGTTTGAAACGTGGCCACTGGGTGGCCTGAGAGTTTCATCTATTGTGCGTCTTTATGTTTTTGGAATAAATCACATTGGCTTAGAGGCGAGGAAATGCAAACATCCGACTGGCCAATTAGTGAGTAAGATTTGGTCCTTATTGGCTCATTCTCTCTGGACTCTCTCTTATCTTTCTCTTGCTTTTAGTCTGAACCCTGAGTTATCTCTCACTGGGTGACCACTAATTTTTGTCTCACCCTGCAGCCCGCTCTTTCACCAACACATCCCTCGCTGACGACGCGGCATCCCAACACAGCTCTGACCAATCGGACACAAGGACCGAACACTCTGATGAGGATGTGGGAGAAAAAGCCCCTAAACGAGCGTCTGCTGTCAAGACAACCAAGAAACCCGCTGCTGCTAAGACAGAGGTAGGGCCAACGAACACGCACACACTGGGAGCAAAACAGAATGAATGAAGGCTGATTCATTTGATGGTTTCCAGTGCCGGATGTTGTGCCTAAGAGAGTGAAAAAGAATAATGTTGCAAACTATTAATATTATAAATTGTATCCCAGGTGTTAACTATAAAAGCTTTGAAAGACTGACTGATAATCAGTATAACATAAAATGACAAAACTCCATGTTGGTGTGTTGACATGCTTACAAGAGCAAATGCATCATTTCCTGTCGATCCTACGGCTCCAAATGGCAACATTCAACATTTATCTATGCTTATTTACTTCTTAAATCATCTTCAGTAACTCAGTAATACCACTTTGCTGAGCAATGTATCCAGTTCCAAATAATTCTGATTATGGTTTACGTATCAAATACTGCATTGATATAATTTCAATGGGAAAAAAGGAACCTTCAATCGAGCCTTTCATTTTAAACTGTTCACTGTTGTCTCTCTCCTCCTTTGCCTTCTGTTGTTTAATCAACTGAGTTAATTACTCCTTATGTCCTCCTCCCTCTGCAAGACTCAAACCAAGACGGTAAAGAAGCCGACAAAGAAAAAGACCACGACTAGCAATGCAGAGACGCCACCATGAGGTCTGCTGTCCGCACCCACTGGCCTACGCTCGCTCCACCCACAGCCTGCAGGGCCTTCTTCCTCTGTTTGGTCTCCACACAAACACATATACACTGTATATATATATATCAAGCACTGAAAATGTGTCACTCTTGCTGGGTTTTTTTTGTTGTTTTTTTTCGAGCAAAGTGCAAGTTTGGTTTTTAGCAGTATGTGGCCTCCTTTAGGTTGGGATTCAGTTCTTTTTAGGTTTACTGGATTGTTGCATATTTTGTCTTTTTAATTACTGTGAGCTCATCTCTGTTTAACAGTCGGGGATGTTTATGAATGCTTTTTTTTTAGTTTGATAATTGCTCCTTTCTCCTCTTACCTCTTGCCATACATGTAGGTCCCCATATTCAGTGAGAACGTAAGCTGGCCATGTTAAAGTTTTCAGTCTCATTGATCACATTGATTCACGTTCTTTTGCCAACATTGTGGCATTCTTGACTGAGGCTGTTTTTGATTGAAGTATCTCTAGTAGAATATCACATTCTTCACTCCTTTGGGTCCACTATATGTCCTCTGTGATACTCCCTCGTGCTTTCAGTTGAAAAATAGAAATCTCACACTCTGTGCGTGCAGGCCTCATGTCTGGGTCCTTATCTGGAACCTGGCCCTGATGGCAGAAATCCTCAGATGTTGTTGTCTCTGGAGCACAGACCGTAAGAAGAGGTGTAAGAAGAAGGTGATGGCCTACACTGACTGATCGTTCTAGACATCCTTATTACTGTTTCAGACCTAATAGTTCCCACATTTGTCATTCAGCCACCACCATGTCATAGTAATATAACTGTCTAATTTTACAGGATTATTTGTGTGACTGCATTTTAGGCCTCGCAGCCTGTGGAGTTTAAATTTTAGCTTCTGTATACTGAATGAGTCTGGCTCTGCTAAGTTAAGGTCTCACGACAACTTTTTTTCCCCCTCACTACCTTAAATGTGACTTTGAAGTCATGTACAGTACTGACGATGTGGTTTGTTTAGTGTTGGCTTAGTTATCCTTCATCTAGACATCACTTTCTTGGGTTATATTCATCCATAATCATTTCATTATTACACTTCTGTTTGATCCAGTTCTTTTGGTCATGTGATATTAGTACCAAGTATGATCAGTTGTGCATATCCGGGCCTCTTAAGGTAGCGCTGTAACTGAGCTCTCTCCCAATAAATACAGTAGTCATAGAAAAGTTGCTGGTGTTTGTGAGGTAACATTTCTGCTTTCACCACAGTAGTGATACCTGTACTGTATGTTGTTTGTGTTCAACACGAGGAAGTATCTCTGGATCTTCTCACTCCTTTTATCCAGCTGTGTGGTTGCCTCTTTATAGTATTTCTACCAAACTTAGAAGCCAGGATTAAGTAAAGCAATATGGAAATGATTAAACCAAAACTAACATCAGGAGACTGTGAGGAACTGTTTTCTCATCCCCATGCTGTTTCAGAGGTGGAGGGAGTGTCAGACCAGGCTGTGGGTGTTTCTAAACACTGGACTTGGGTTCTGGGACGGGCTTGTCTGGTTGGTTGGTCCCAAGCGATGAGAGATTTAAAAGCATGAGACTACTTCTGCACTCATTACTGCTGTCTGCAGTGTGACACTAGTATGAACCAGTAGGGGGAGACAAACCCCACCTCAAATGTTGGCAAAGTTACTAAACAACATGTAAACACGATGTAAATAGTAACCTTGACTGTATATACAGTAAGAGCTTGCTTGCCTTATTCATTCTCTGAGCTTAAATACATTTCATTTTTAAAAATAATTTGTGTGCTTTCTTTTTAAATTCTTAGTCTTATCAAATCATTGTGACGTTATCATTATGAAACTGGAAGAAGCTTCGACTTCACTAGTCTGTACTTTTTTTTTGTATTTGTAACATGTTTACTTTTCTTTTTCTGTCTTTTCATTTTAAGACATTTTAACTCCTCTGTCACAAAGTAGGGAATCTCCAGGCTGAGTCTGAACTGATGTTTGTACATTCACATCCTGCTATGTAATCTACTCAGACTGGTTATAGAGTATTTTTGAGCCAAAAGAATTTCAGCCTGTTTTTTTAAATTTTTGATTTAATGTTTGCACTGAATAAGAAGAAGACGGCACATAATTAAAAGACATCTTATCAAGATACAACCCTGCATTTTTATCTTGTGTTCATGCCATTTTTGGATATTACATTTTGTTATTTTCTCTGTGTAAAATCTGTAGTGTATACAGGGATGTTAATTTATATATTGTTTGTGCCAATTCTCAAAGCTCCATGTCAAAAAGGATTACAGTATGTGTGCTGGGACAATGATATCTAACAAGGTCATGTATCAGTAATAAAACTATTAAAGGAAACTAAATCAGTGTTGTTAATATGTGACAAAAAGAAAACATGAAAGAAATTTGACCTTTTGTAAAGTAATGCACTGCTAGAGGAACCCTACTTTCCCTGTTGATGTCCACACATAAACAAAAGCTACACCAGAGAGCTTTGGTGGTTTAACTACAGGCAGATACATGAAAGAACAACTCAGACACACAGAACATCAATGCAAACGTTTTATTGCCAATAGTAATTCCAATAATGATAATTTTATATAGTGCCAAATCATAACATTTGCATATAGAGCAGGTCTAGATCTTACTCTTTATATTATTTATGGAGATTCAACAATTCCCACCATGAGCAAGCACTTGGCGACGGTGGCGAGGAAAAACTTCCTTTTAACAGGCAGAAACCTCGAGCAGAACCTGGCTCATTGGTGGGTGGCCATCTGCTGCGACCAGTTTAGTGAAAGAGAGAGGGGCAGAGAGAAGAAGAGCTGATCGGATACACCTGGAAATAGCTTAATCTTAATGAATTAAGATAAATTATATAATCATTAACGTCTGCAGTGTTGGAATCAACAGTGAATTTATCCTTTACGGCCAGCATGAAACTATTGTTAACCATTTCTCTCCAGCTCTCTCTCAACATCTGAGAGATTTTATCGTGGACCTTTGGATGAAATGTCAATGAAGAAATAAATTTCTCTCCATTCTTCAAATGTTTGTGTATGTATGTGTCATATTTCGCCAATTTCATAAGCTCAATAACAACAGAGATAATATACTCTTTTTGTTTGTTTTTTTCTATGTTTTCAACATCAGAGAGTGTCTGGTCGATAACTTCTTTTAAAAGTTTTCTGGACTTTCCAGAACTGTCCAATTTGAAAGGGATTTTCTCGCATTTTTCAATATATGAATGTGAGATTTCGGAATCCTTGAGATTTTTGAAAATATTTGGACCACTTAGTCCCCAAAACTTTGTAAATCTAACGTAAGTAGAAATCCCATATTCATGGTGCCATTCTTTGGCTTTTTCAAAAAGTTGAAACATGCAAGGGACGATATTTTGTTTTTCCCTCTTCAAACATGGACTGTTATAAGAATAAATTACAATCCATTGAACAGTCGTTCCGTTGTCTTTGTAGAATTCTAGTTTTGTATCAATTTCCACAATTAACATTTCCTCACTATGTTTTGTACGTTCGCCATTCTTGTTTTTGTTTTGATGATATGGATAAAACTTCTGCGATATCCAAACAATATCATTTTCCATCAAAAAAACAGCCATTGCATATTGTTTACCAGAGTCGCGCTTCACATCGGTTGAACTGGTTGTAGACATTACTTCTTTTTCGACGCTTTCTGAATATAATATATAAAAATCTAACTGTTATAATTCCAACGCAATTCCAGTTTACGCATATGTAATCTTAACGGTCAATTAAAGCTGATAGCTTTCTGTAGAGATGAGTTGTCAGGTTCTTTTTCTTCTGTGTCGCATTTGCATTTGGTCAATCATTTTATATAACCTGTTGTTGCCAAGCCAGCCTTCATTACGTGTGAGGTTCAGGTGTGGTGCAATTGTGGGTGTGATCACACCAGAAGTGAAACTTACTCACACGCTCTGTTGAAAAGCAGGCAATAAACTTTATTAAGGTGAATTATCTTTATCTTTAACTCCAGCATGTCTTAATGACTTTCTTCTACATGGCTTTTTAGATGTTTAGATGATCTTCTAGATGTATCCGGGCCAAAAGAGGCCTCAGCAAAAATACTAATTTCAAGGTTATTATAATTATTATTATTATTATAATACCTGTGGTAAGCTACCTAAAACTCAACAATGCAAACACTCCCTACTACAAACACATTATACCTTGAGTTGAAACTTCAAGATGAGGAGTCCCTCTTATCTTTATCTTATCTAATTACGTGAGAGGCTGAAATGTTGATTTTCAAGTTTAGGTCTGGTGCGATTGTGGGTGTGGACAGACCAGAATTGAAACTTACTGCACAGCATGTTGAAAAGCAGGCAATAAACTTTATTAAGGTGAATTATCTTTATCTTTAACTCCAGCATGTCTTAATGACTTTTTTCTGCACGGCTTTTTAGATGTTTAGATGATCTTCTAGATGTATCCGGGCGAAAAGAGGCCTCAGCAAAAATACTAATTGCAAGGTTATTATTATTATTATTAATATTATTATTATTATTATTATTATTATTATTATTATTATTATTATTGTTATTATACCTGTGGTAAGTTACCTAAAACTCAACAATGCAAACACTCCCTACTACAAACAAATTATACCTTGAGTTGAAACTTCAAGATGAGGAGTCCCTCTTATCTTTATCTTATCTAATTACGTGAGAGGCTGAAATGTTGATTTTAGGTCTGGTGCGATTGTGGGTGTGGACAGACCAGAATTGAAACTTATTGCACAGCATGTTGAAAAACAGGCAGTGACTTTTTTCAGCATGATTTTTTTCTATATATTTCTTATTTATGAGTCATTTCTTATCCATCTTGTATTTATGAGCTGCTGTTACAAGGGAAATTTCCCAGTTTGGTTTTTCAAAGATAAACCTCTACCAAATGGTTGACCAGGCAGCTAAAGTTTAACTTTTAACAACAAGTTCAAAAAGTAAAGACCTTTTTTAATATTATCTCGACATTTCCTATATTGTTGTCATTTATTGTATAAATATAATTTTATAATTCTAATTTTTAGAATTTTTAGGTGTCTTTTTCAGGTGTATTTTACTTGGTAATGATGTGTGCAGGTTAAAATGACTTCCAATTTACTAGTAAAACTTGTTAGTCAACATGTCAGTTTGCTATTGAAAAGCATCCAAAGTTGTCTTTAGTACACTATCATCTGTACCATCACCGTCATCCATTATCTGTAACTGCTTATTCTCATCAGGGTGAGGTACACCCTGGACAAGTCACCAGCTTATCACTGGGCACATACAGAATTTACAATTAACCTATTAAGTGCATGTCTTTGGACTGTGTGAGTACCCAGTAGAGAGAACGCACGCAGACACGGGAAGAACTCCACTCCACACAGAATGGCCCCAGCCAAGGTTTGAACCAGGAACCTTCTTGTTGTGAGTGTTAACCACTGCGCCATCATGCTGCCTAGTAAAAGTACAAGTCAAATATGTGCAGATTTAGACCAAAATAGCAACCCCAACATACAAAGCAATATCTGTATCATTTACTGACACAGACATCAAAATGGTGCTGTCAGAACACTGGGACAGGTATGGACTTGCCACGCGGTTGTGTTGCGAAGGACACATGCGGCACAGTGGAAGATGTTTCTGGCCTTCTAATGTATATAAGTACTGTACAGCTGACATTTGTACTACTTCTACAACTGTGTGTTGGTTGCATATAATTTCTTTCTTTGGCCAATCATTTTATGTAATCTCTTTTTGTCATGCAAAGTTTCATTACATGAGAAGCTGGAAACCAAGTTCAGGTGTGGTGCAGCTGTGGGTCTGATCAGACCAGAATTGGCTTGTTGAAGCTTACTCGCATGCTATTTTGAAAAGCAGCCATTGGACTTTATTTATGTGAACAGAATCTTGTCATTACCCTCTATTTCTGTCATCATACTCAGTGCCAGCCATGGAGCCTAGTTTGTTATTGCCATGCCAAGTCTCATTACGTGTAAGGCAGGAATGCTGGTTTTCAAGTTCATAGGCTGGGCAGCCCCATGAGAGACACAAGCGGAAGTTCATCAGGTCTGTGCCTCCATTTTGTAAAAACTCCAGTCTCAAACTGTCTCCATTGAGGTGCTGTGTCAGTTTTCAAGAGATGTACAGACTCAAACTTCTCTGCTGCTACCAACTGTTGTTCAGAGGAATATCACAATACAACTGCGGAAAATGCGCTGTGGATGCCTTCTGCTGAAATGCCTGGTGCATAAATGGGAAATGAGCTGAAAAACAGTAGAATATGACTATTTATTAGAAAGTGTACATATAAAACTGGGTCTAAATTATATCAGTGTAAGGGCCAAATACACAGTTGTAAGGAACAATGACAGTATCATGAACAGGGAAATTAGCTATAGAGACCACAACTGTGGGCAAATTAGGGCAAAAATCACAAAATCGGCAAGGGATAAAAAATTATTTCCCCCACTGTACTTGGCTCAGTTTCATTGAACCATTTTGACTTTGACTGAACACATGCATTTTACCTTTAGGGCAGGATGAGCTGCTGATAGGTTGAACTGGCTGAAGACATCTCTTCTTCTTCAAGTCTTTCTGGGTGTATGTCATCTTCTTCTGACCGGCTAAGTGAGGAAAGAAATTTATGGGAAATTTTAAATATGACTATTTATTAGAAAGTGTACATATAAAACAGGGTGTAAATTCTGTCAATGTAAGGGCCAAATACATAGTTGTAAAGAACAATGAGTATAAAGAATGGACGTAGCCTGAGTGACGTCATCTGCTGTTTTGAAGCTGAAAATATGCGCCGCTGGCTGCTGCCATGTTGAATGTACTGCTTCTTCTGCCTTCCGGCTAATCTAAATATCGGCGCGGATCGTCGGTGGACCTGTTGAATGATGCCTGGGTGTTACTTTATATATTGTTTGTGCCATTTCTCAAAGCTCCATGTCAAAAAGGATTACAGTATGTGTGCTGGGACAATGATATCTAAAAAGGTCATGTATCAGTAATAAAACTGCTAATAAAAGAAACTAAATCAGTGTTGTTAATATGTGACAAAAAGAAAACATGAAAGAAACGTGAAAGAAACTGGACCTTTGTATAGTAATGCACTGCTAGAGGAACCCTACTTTCCCTGTTAATGTCCACACATAAACAAAAGCTACACCAGAGAGCTTTGGTGGTTTAACCACAGACAGATACATGAAAGAACAATTCAGACACACAGAACATCAATGCAAAAGTTTTATTGCCAATAGTAATTCAAAAAAAATAATAATAACAATAAAGAGAACCAAATGATGATGGTCCCACTCTCGTTAAGTGGCTTGGTGCTTTTTGGCTTGGTCCGTGACGTCATTTTGGTAGCCAAACCAGAAGGTGGCAGTAGTGAGCCCAAATCTGTTTTCCTGAAGAAGAAGAGAAGAAGCCGCCCATAAGAACTTTTCTTCCCGTCTTCCCATGGACGTTTTCCGGTGGGCGTCTTACGTTTTGACTGCCGTTTTTTGATTGGTTTGCGGAATGTGACGTGGGGCTCCGGTTTCCGTTGAATCTGGCTCAACCTTGTTGCGGCAACACCTGTGTTGAGGACTGCCGGTGCGAAAACGCACAACCCCCACTCAAATCAATTGAAAGACCTCCGGTTTCCATATAGAGCAGGTCTAGATCTTACTCTTTATATTATTTACAGAGACTCAACAATTCCCACCATGAGCAAGCACTTGGCGACGGTGGCGAGGAAAAACTGGCTCATTGGTGGGTGGCCATCCGTTGCGACCAGTTTAGTGAAAGAGAGAGGGGCAGAGAGAAGAAGAGCCGATCGGATACACTTGAAAATAGCTTAATCTTAATGAATTCAGATAAATTATAAAATAATTAACTACTGCAGTGTTGAAATCTGCAGTGAATTTCTCTCTCACGGCCAGCATGAAACTACTGTTAACCATTTCTTTCCAGCTCTCTTTCAACATCTGAGAGATTTTATCGTGGACCTTTGAATCAAATGTCAATGAAGAAATAAATTTCTCTCCATTCTCCAAATGTTTTTCTCTCACATCACATACTGCCGGTTTCATGAGCTCATTAACAGCAAAGATAATAGCATGTTTTAGTTTTTCTTTCTCTCTGCTTTCGACATCAGGGAGTGTCTGCCTGATAACTTTTTCTTTTAAAAGTTTTCTGGACTTTTCAGAGCTGTCCAATTTGAAGGGGATTTTCTCGCATTTTTCAATATATGAATAAAAAACACTGCTTTGATGTGAGATTTCGGAATCCTTGAGATTTTTAAAAATATTTGGACCACTTAGTCCCCAAAACTTTGTAAACATAACAGCAGTAGAAATCCCATATTCATGGTGCCATTCTTTGGCTTTTTCAAAAAGTTGAAACATGCAAGGGACGATATTTTGTTTTTCCCTCTTCAAACATGGACTGTTATAAGAATAAATTACAATCCATTGAACAGTCGTTCCGTTGTCTTTGTAAAATTTTAGTTTTGTATCAATTTCGCCAATTAACATTTCCTCACTATGTTTTGTATGTTCGCCGTTCTTGTTTTTGTTTAGATGACATGGATAAAACGTCTGCGATGTCCAAACAATATCATTTTCCATCATAAAATCAGCCATTGCATATTGTTTCCCAGAGTCGCGCTTCACATTGGTTGAACTGGTTGAAGACATTACTTCTTTTTCGACGCTTTCTGAATATATTATATAACAATCTAACTGTTATAATTCCAATGTAATTCCAGTTTACACATATGTAATCTTAACGGTCAATTAAAGTTGATACCTTTCTGTAGAGATGAGTTGTCAGGTTATTTTTCTTCTGTGTCACATTTGCACTTGGTCAATCATTTTATATGACGTGTGAGGTTCAGGTGTGGTGCAATTGTGGGTGTGATCAGACCAGAATTGAAACTTACTCACGCTATGTTGAAAAGCAGGCAACAAACTTTATTAAGGTGAATTATCTTTATCTTTAACTCCAGCATATCTTCATGACTTTCTTCTACAGGGCTTTTTAGATGTTTAGATGATCTTCTAGATGTATCCGGGTTATTATTATTATTATTATTATTATACCTGTGGTAAGTTACCTAAAACTCAACAATGCAAACACTCCCTACTACAAACACATTATACCAAAACAGTTTCAACTCGAGGTGAGGTGTTGATTTTAGGTCTGGTGCGATTGTGGGTGTGGACAGACCAGAATTGAAACTTACTGCACAGCATGTTGAAAAACAGGCAGTGACTTTTTTCAGCATGATTTTTTTCTATATATTTCTTATTTATGAGTCATTTCTTATCCATCTTGTATTTATGAGCTGCTGTTACAAGGGAAATTTCCCAGTTTGGTTTTTCAAATATAAACCTCTACCAAATGGTTGACCAGGCAGTTAAAGTTTAACTTTTAACAACAAGTTCAACAAGTAAAGACCTCTTTTAATATTATCTTGACATTTCCTATATTGTTGTCATTTATTGTATAAATATAATTTTATAATTCTAATTTTTAGAATTTTTAGGTGTCTTTTTCAGGTGTATTTTACTTGGCAATGATGTGTGCAGGTTAAAATTACTTCCAATTTACTAGTAAAACTTGTTAGTCAACATGTCAGTTTGCTATCAAAAAGCATCCAAAGTTGTCTTTAGTACACTATCATCTGTACCATCACCGTCATCCATTATCTGTAACTGCTTATTCTCATCAGGGTGAGGTACACCCTGGACAAGTCACCAGCTTATCACTTGTTGTGAGTGTTAACCACTGCGCCACCATGCTGCCTAGTAAAAGTACAAGTCAAATATGTGCAAATTTAGACCAAAATAGCAACCCCAACATACAAAGCAATATCTGTATCATTTAATGACACAGACATCAAAATGGCACTGTCAGAACACTGGAACAGGTATGGACTTGCCACGCGGCCATGTTGCGAAGGACACATGCGGGACAGTGGAAGATGTTTCTGGCCTTCTAATGTATATAAGTACTGTACAGCTGACATTTGTACTACTTCTACAACTGTGTGTTGGTTGCATATAAAATCTCTTTTTGTCATGCAAACTTTCATTACATGAGAAATATATACATCTATATATATAATTTATTGATAACAAAGGTAAAACAAATCCTATGAGGTCATAAAATGACCTAAAATAATCAAAATCCTACTCAGAATAAAATGAGTTTTAAAAGAAATCCGACATGATATAAGAGTGTGCAATACATTAAAACGAATGAGGTACCTACTCCAGGTGGCTAAACACACCATGCACAACAATGAAACAAGTAAATAAAACATGCAATATTAAAAATGGGCCAACTGTGGTAAGTTACTCAACAATGCAAACACTCCCTACTACAAACACATTATACCAAAACAGTTTTGATAAAACTCAAGGTGAGGAGTCTCTTTTTATAGCGCTCCGTGCTGCTTATGTGGGTGTACCCCAAATATTATAAAATCTTATTTATGAGTAATTTCTTATCCACTTTGTGTATATGAGCTGCTGTTACAAGAGAATTTTGCCAGTGTGGGATCGTTAAAGTCTATCTTATCTTTGCCAGAGTTCAACAAGTAAAGACATTTCTATTCAAATCTTGTCATTACACTCAATCATTATTGTTGTGAAGTTCTAAATCTATTTTTTAAATAATTTTTCTTCCATAAATATAATTTTAAACTTCTAACTGTTATAATTCTAATGTAATACCAGTTACTAGTATTTAATCTTACTGGTCAATTAATGTCAATACGTTTCTGTAGAGATGAGTTGTCAGCTTCTGCTCTGCAGCGGATGACAGCGTCAACTACTTATACAGCGTTGTATCTAACCGTGTACTGGCTGCATTTAAAATAATTTCCTTGGTCATTCATTTTATATAACCTGTTGTTGCCATGTCAACTTTGATTATGTGAGAGGCTGAAATGTTGATTTTCAAGTTTAGGTCTGGTGCGATTGTGGGTGTGGACAGACCAGAACTGAAACTTACTTGCACAGCATGTTGAAAAACAGGCAATAAACTTTATTTATGTGAATTATTTTTATCTTTAACACCAGCATGACTTAATGACTTTCTTCAGCATTTTTTTCTATATATTCCTTATTTATGAGTCATTTTTTATCCATCTTGTGTATATGAGCTGCTGTTACAAGTGAATTTCCCTGATGTGGGATTGTTAAAGTCTATCTATCTTCAAACTAACATGCCTACCAGAGTTCAACAAGAAAATACTTTTCTATTAAAATATTGTCATTACACTCTATTTCTGTCATTGTACTCACTGCTAGCCATAGAGCCAAGTCATGCCAAGTTTCATTATATGCGAAGTTGGAATGCTGTTTTTTAATGTGTGTTGTGAAGTGCAGCATTAAGACATACCATATAAGATGTTTATTGTCAAACTATACTGTTTGTATACTGTTATTTCAAGGAAATATGAGTCTCTGACAGCAAAATATACATGGTTGACACTCCAGGTATTTACATTTACCATGGACTGTATAAAACATAGACATAGTCTCTGTGACGTCACCCATAGGGTTTTTGAGGAGCTGGCTTGAAGCTCATAATGTGGTGGCTCTGGTCATCACCACCTTGGCAGTCCTTCCTCTGTCAACTCCTGGTTAATCCGAAAATGGGCAAAGACGTGGAGTGTGGGTGGAGTAGAGGTTTGCTGATAAAAGAATGGTTGCTCAAATAAGCCACCTGTCTTTATTATGCATAACTTTATGCCTTGCCATGAAAATTAGCTATAGAGACCGAAGCCGTTTTTTGTACCAGGCTGTAAACATGTTTATTTCTGCTGTGACTGGAAGTGAATGTTGTTGTCAGGTGTTTTGACCCCAGAAGAACGAAAGGTTTTTGACGGCTGTGGCACTAAAGTTTGAAAAGCACAGTGTTTTGTTTCTTAAGGGACATGCACATTAATGTTCTATTTTGTTTGTTTAATGTTTGCACTGAATAAAAAGAAGACGGCACGTAATTAAAAGACATCTTATCAAAATACAAAACTGCATTTTTATCTTGTGTTCATGCCATTTTTGGATATTACATTTTGTTATTTTCTCTGTGTAAAATCTGTAGTGTATACCTGGATGTTAATTTATATATTGTTTGTGCCATCATAAAGCTCCATGTCAAAAAGAATTACAGTATGTGTGCTGGGAACATGATATCTAACAAGGTCATGTATCAGTAATAAAAGTACTAATAAAAGAAACTAAATCAGTGTTGTTAATATGTGACATAAAGAAACGTGAAAGAAATTGGACTACTTCCCTGTTGATGTCCACACATAAACAAAAGCTACACCAGAGAGTTTTGGTGGTTTAACCACAGGCAGATACATGAAAGAAAGACTCAGACACACAGAACATCAATGTAAAAGTTTTATTGCCAATAGTAAGTAATAGTAATGTCTAATAGTAATTACTGTGAGCTCATCTCTGGTTTAACAGTCGGGGATGTTTATGAATGCTTTTTTTTTAGTTTGATAATTGCTCCTTTCTCCTCTTACCTCTTGCCATACATGTAGGTCCCCATATTCAGTGAGAACATAAGCTGGCCATGTTAAAGTTTTCAGTCTCATTGATCACATTGATTCACGTTCTTTTGCCAACATTGTGGCATTCTTGACTGAGGCTGTTTTTGATTGAAGTATCTCTAGTAGAATATCACATTCTTCACTCCTTTGGGTCCACTATATGCCCTCTGTGATACTCCCTTGTGCTTTCAGTTGAAAAATAGAAATCTCACACTCTGTGCAGGCCTCAAGTCTGGGTCCTTATCTGGAACCTGGCCCTAATGGCAGAAATCCTCAGATGTTGTTGTCTCTGGAGCACAGACCGTAAGAAGAGGTGTAAGAAGAAGGTGATGGCCTACACTGACTGATCGTTCTAGACATCCTTATTACTGTTTCAGACCTAATAGTTCCCACATTTGTCATTCAGCCACCACCATGTCTTAGTAATATAACTGTCTAATTTTACAGGATTATTTGTGTGACTGCATTTTAGGCCTCGCAGCCTGTGGAGTTTAAATTTTAGCTTCTGTATACTGAATGAGTCTGGCTCTGCTAAGTTAAGGTCTCACGACAACTTTTTTTCCCCCTCACTACCTTAAATGTGACTTTGAAGTCATGTACAGTACTGACGATGTGGTTTGTTTAGTGTTGGCTTAGTTATCCTTCATCTAGACATCACTTTCTTGGGTTATATTCATCCATAATCATTTCATTATTACACTTCTGTTTGATCCAGTTCTTTTGGTCATGTGATATTAGTACCAAGTATGATCAGTTGTGCATATCCGGGCCTCTTAAGGTAGCGCTGTAACTGAGCTCTCTCCCAATAAATACAGTAGTCATAGAAAAGTTGCTGGTGTTTGTGAGGTAACATTTCTGCTTTCACCACAGTAGTGATACCTGTACTGTATGTTGTTTGTGTTCAACACGAGGAAGTATCTCTGGATCTTCTCACTCCTTTTATCCAGCTGTGTGGTTGCCTCTTTATAGTATTTCTACCAAACTTAGAAGCCAGGATTAAGTAAAGCAATATGGAAATGATTAAACCAAAACTAACATCAGGAGACTGTGAGGAACTGTTTTCTCATCCCCGTGCTGTTTCAGAGGTGGAGGGAGTGTCAGACCAGGCTGTGGGTGTTTCTAAACACTGGACTTGGGTTCTGGGACGGGCTTGTCTGGTTGGTTGGTCCCAAGCGATGAGAGATTTAAAAGCATGAGACTACTTCTGCACTCATTACTGCTGTCTGCAGTGTGACACTAGTATGAACCAGTAGGGGGAGACAAACCCCACCTCAAATGTTGGCAAAGTTACTAAACAACATGTAAACACGATGTAAATAGTAACCTTGACTGTATATACAGTAAGAGCTTGCTTGCCTTATTCATTCTCTGAGCTTAAATACATTTCATTTTTAAAAATAATTTGTGTGCTTTCTTTTTAAATTCTTAGTCTTATCAAATCATTGTGACGTTATCATTATGAAACTGGAAGAAGCTTCGACTTCACTAGTCTACTTTTTTTTTGTATTTGTAACATGTTTACTTTTCTTTTTCTGTCTTTTCATTTTAAGACATTTTAACTCCTCTGTCACAAAGTAGGGAATCTCCAGGCTGAGTCTGAACTGATGTTTGTACATTCACATCCTGCTATGTAATCTACTCAGACTGGTTATAGAGTATTTTTGAGCCAAAAGAATTTCAGCCTGTTTTTTTGATTTAATGTTTGCACTGAATAAGAAGAAGACGGCACATAATTAAAAGACATCTTATCAAGATACAACCCTGCATTTTTATCTTGTGTTCATACCATTTTTGGATATTACATTTTGTTATTTTCTCTGTGTAAAATCTGTAGTGTATACAGGGATGTTAATTTATATATTGTTTGTGCCATCATAAAGCTCCATGTCAAAAAGGATTACAGTATGTGTGCTGGGACAATGATATCTAACAAGGTCATGTATCAGTAATAAAACTATTAATAAAGGAAACTAAATCAGTGTTGTTAATATGTGACAAAAAGAAAACATGAAAGAAATTTGACCTTTTGTAAAGTAATGCACTGCTAGAGGAACCCTACTTTCCCTGTTGATGTCCACACATAAACAAAAGCTACACCAGAGAGCTGTGGTGGTTTAACTACAGGCAGATACATGAAAGAACAATTCAGACACACAGAACATCAATGCAAACGTTTTATTTCCAATAGTAATTCCAAAAAAAAAAATGAATATGTTTAATTGTAAAATTCAACATACTCAGTCCTCGACCTGATAAATTTGGAAATAGTTTAATCCCAATGAATTGAGATCATTTATAAAAACATTAACTACTGCAGAGTTGAAATCTGCAGCAATTTTATTGCTCACGAATAGCATGAAACTATCGTTAACCATATCATTCCAGGTCTCTGTCAACATTTCATCGTGGACCTTTGGGCAAATTGAAGAAATCACTGAAGAAATAGATTTCTCTCCATTCTCCAAATGTTTCTGTATGTATGTGTGACATTTTGCCGATTTCATAAGCTCATTAAAAGCAGGGTTCTTAGACATAGTTTTTATATGTTTTTGTTTTTCTTTGTCTTCAACATCAGGGAGTGTATTTTTGATAATTTTGTCTTTTATTATTTTTATTTTAACTTTTATGATTTTGTCGTCCAATTTGAAGGGGATTTCTTTGCTTTTTTCAATGTATGGATAAAAAACGCTCCTCTGATCTGAGATTTCCGAAATCGTGAGTCCTTTAAAAATATTTGGCCCACTTAGTCCCCAAAACTTTGTAAATTCCAAATCAGTACTAACTCCATATTTATGGTACCATTCAGTGGCTTTTCCTAAAATTAGATACATACAACATTGGATATCTGGTTTCTCTCTCTTCAAACATGGGCTATTATAGGTGTAAATTAAAATCTTTTGGACGTTTTTGCCATATATCTGTAGTAATATATCAATTTCTATAATTAAATTTTCTTCACTGTGTTTTGTATTTTCATCATTGCTGTTGTTGTTTTGATGACATGGATGAAACTCCTTAGATATTAAACCTTTACCATTTTTCATGGAAACAACAGCTAATGCATATTGTTTTCCTTTTTTTCTGTTTTTCATATAGTAATGTTTCAGGATAGAGTTGCTATCTACATATACATCATTGTTAGATGTATTTAATTTCATTATTTGACTAAAAAGTTCAATTTTGTTATGATGTTTTATTTTGTTTTCAAAACTCTCTTTTAGCGCTTGAACATCTGGTGAATCTTGAATATTGGTTATTATGAATGGAATCACATCTCTAAAGGGTGGGGAAAGTAAAACATTTCGGTCCAACGGTATCCGAATACTTCTGTCATAA
Organism: Sciaenops ocellatus; assembly: GCA_033000465.1. Taxonomy (NCBI): domain Eukaryota; kingdom Metazoa; phylum Chordata; class Actinopteri; family Sciaenidae; genus Sciaenops; species Sciaenops ocellatus. The sequence goes on from CP136866.1 coordinate 18,450,831, forward strand.
TCATCATCCTGCTCCTGGTCGTCTTCCCTAGATAATGAAAAAATTTTTTAAAAGATAATTATTTAATTATTAATATCATAAAATTTAGCATTTACTGATGTGACTGAAGTTTGTTAGATCTGCTCAACACTATAACTGATTTCACATTTACAGTGGGGGAAATAATTATTTGATCCCTTGCCGATTTTGTGATTTTTGCTAAATTTGCCCACTTACAAATACATGAACAGTCTCTAATTTCCGGAGACTGGCTAGGCCACTCCATGACCTTAATATGCTTTTTCTTGAGCCACACCTTTGTTGCCTTGGCCATATGTTTTGGGTCATTGTCGTGCTGGAAGACCCATCCAAGACCCATTTTGACCGTCCTGACTGAGGGCAGGAGGTTGTCACCAAAAATTTCACGATACATGGTCCCGTCCATCTTCCCCATAATGTGGGGAAGTTGTCCTGTACCCTTAGCAGAGAAACAGCTCCGAAGCATAATGTTTCCACCTCCATGCTTGATGGTGGGGATGGTGTTCTTGCAGTCATAGTCAGCATTTCTCTTCCTCCAAACATGGCAAGTTAAGTTGATGCCAAAGAGCTTGATTTTGGTCTCATCTGACCACATCACATTCTCCCAAGACTTCTCTGAATCATTCAGGTGTTCATTGGCAAGCTTCAGATGGTCCTGTACATGTGCCCTCTTGAGCAGGGAGACCTTGTGGGCATTGCAGGATTTCAATCCATTACGGCGTAGTGTGTTACTAATGGTTTTCTTCATGACTGTGGTCCCAGCTGCCTTGAGATCAGTAACAAGCTCCTACCATGTAGTTCTGGGCTGATCCCTCAGCTTTCTCATGATTATTGATACCCCACGAAGCAAGATCTTGCGTGGTGCCCCAGACCAAGAGCGATTGCTTACTTTGTCTTTCTAATATTTTCGAATAATTGCATCAACAGCTCTTCTCATCAAGCTACTTGCTGATGGTCTTGTATTCTGTTCCAGCCGTGTGCAGGTCGACAATTTTGTCCCTGATGTACCTTAGCTCTTTTTTCCCATCAGAAATCTGTGAAGGGAGCTGAAGCTTCGAGTTGGCAATCAACAGCCTCGAAATTTTGAAGGATTTGGAGAGGATCGGCAAAGAGGAGTGGACCAAAATCCTTCCTGAGATGTGCACAAACCTGGTGACCAACTACAAGAAACTTCCTTCTTTTGCCACCAAGTACTAAGTCATATTTTGTTAGGGGATCAAATACTTATTTCCCTCAAGGAAATGCAAATTAATTTATAACTTTTATATAATGTGATTTTCTGGATATTTTTTTAATATTCTGTCTCTCACTGTTTAAATATACCTACCATTAAAATTAGAGACTGTTCAATTATTTGTAAGTGGGCAAATTTAGCAAAAATCACAAAATAGGCAAGGGATCAAGTGATTATTTCCCTCACTGTACTTGGCTCAGTTTCATTGGACCATGTTGACTTTGACTGAACACATGCATTTTACCTTTGGGGCAGGACGAGCTGCTGATTGGCTGAAGACATCTCTTTTTCTTCAACCCTTTCTGGGTGTACGTCATCTGCTTCTGACCAGATAAGTGAGGAAAGAAATTGATGGGAAATTTATATATGACTATTTATTAGAAAGAGTACATATAAAACGGGGTCTAAATTTGGGGTGGTGTTTAGCTCAGTTGGTAGAGCAGCCGCCCCATGTGCAAAAGCTCAGTCCTTGCTGTGGGAGCCCAGGGTTCAAGTCTGGCCTGTGGCTCTTTCCCGCATGCCATTCCCCATCTTTCTCCCCACATTTCCTGTCACTCTTCAGCTGTCTCTATCAGAATAAAGCTTGAAAAGGCCAAAAAATAATCTTAAAAAAAAAAAAAACAGGGTCTAAATTATGTCAGTGTAAGGGCCAAATACATAGTTGTAAGGAACAGTGAGTATAAAGAATGGACATAGCCTGAGTGACGTCATCCGCTGTTTTGAAGCTGAAAATATGCGCCGCTGGCTGCTGCCATTTTGAATGTACTGCTTCTTCTGCCTTCCAGCTAATCTAAATATCAGCGTGGATCACTGGTGGACCTGAGGTGTGTTGAATGATGCCTGGGTGTTCCAATAATCTATCTGTAATGGCACCTACCTGTCAATCAAGAAAAAAGAAAGGAGGTTAGACACCTCTGTAGCTTCAGTCATAGGCTAAGCTCCTTCAACACTCACTAAAGTAGACATTGACATTGAAACATATTGACTTTGAACACATGCATTTTACCTTTGGGGCAGGACGAGCTGCTGATTGGTTGAACTGGCTGAAGATGTCTCTTCTTCTTCAACCTTTCTTGGTGTATGCCATCTGCTTCTGACCGGCTAAGTGAGGAAAGAAATTGATGGGAAATTTATATATGACTATTTATTAGAAAGTGTTCATATAAAACTAGGTCTAAATTATGTCAGTGTAAGGGCCAAATACATAGTTGTAAGGAACAGTGACAGTATCAAGAATGGCTGTTTTGAAGCTGAAAATATGCAGCGCTGGCTGCTGCCATGTTGAATGTACTGCTTCTTCCGTCTTCCGGCTAATCTAAATATCACCGTGGATCGTCCACAGACCTGAGGCGCGTTAAATGAACCTGGGTGTTCCAATAAGCTATCTGTAAGGGCACCTACCTGTCAATCAAGAAAAAAAATAAATCACCATTCACAGTTGACATGAATGGGAAAATTAGCTATTGAGACCACAACTGTTTTGTGAACCAGGCTGTAAAAATGTTTATTTCTGCTGTGAAGTTGATTCACTTCTGGAGCCAGCCTCAAGGCGCCGTTTGAGGAATTACAGTTTGTAGCACTTCCATATTGGCTACATTTCCCAGCACTAGAGGTTGCTGCTTGGTAAGAACTATAATGATATTGTTGTTTCCTGTGTGTACAGTAGGTGGCGCTGTGTGATTATCAAAGGCCACAGGTATAAAGCTCGTAAGTGACTGTTGTTGTCAGGTGTTTTGACCCCAGACGGGCTAAAGGTTTTTGACCCCTGTGGCGCTAAAGTCTGAAAAAAGCGCAGTGTTTGTTTTCTTCAGGGACATTCACGTTAATGTTCATTTTTGCACTTATAAAATAAAAGATTATTGCAGTATCAAGAACAACGTGTGGATTTTATGCTCAATACAACACACAGTTCACGGATCATTAAGGAAAGTTTAGCACTCCTGGGTTAGACACCTCAGTAGCTTCAGTCATAGGCTAAGCTCCTTTAACAGTCACTAAAGAAGACATTGACACTGAAACATATTGACTTTGAACACATGCATTTTACCTTTGGGGCAGGACGAGCTGCTGATTGGCTGAAGACATCTCTTCTTCTTCAAGCCTTTCTGGGTGTACGTCATCTGCTTCTGACCAGATAAGTGAGGAAAGAAATTTATGGGAAATTTATATATGACTATTTATTAGAATGTGTACGTATAAAACTAGGTCTAAATTATGTCAGTGTAAGGGCCAAATACATAGTTGTAAGGAACAGTGAGTATAAAGAATGGACATAGCCTGAGTGACGTCATCCGCTGTTTTGAAGCTGAAAATATGCGCCGCTGGCTGCTGCCATGTTGAATGTACTGCTTCTTCTGCCTTCCGGCTAATCTAAATATCGGCGTGGATCGTCGGCGGACCTGAGGTGTGTTGAATGATGCCTGGGTGTTCCAATAAGCTATCTGTAATGGCACCTACCTGTCAATCAAGAAAAAAGAAAGGAGGTTAGACACCTCTGTAGCTTCAGTCATAGGCTAAGCTCCTTCAACACTCACTAAAGTAGACATTGACATTGAAACATATTGACTTTGAACACATGCATTTTACCTTTGGGGCAGGACGAGCTGCTGATTGGTTGAACTGGCTGAAGATGTCTCTTCTTCTTCAACCTTTCTTGGTGTATGCCATCTGCTTCTGACCGGCTAAGTGAGGAAAGAAATTGATGGGAAATTTATATATGACTATTTATTAGAAAGTGTTCATATAAAACTAGGTCTAAATTATGTCAGTGTAAGGGCCAAATACATAGTTGTAAGGAACAGTGACAGTATCAAGAATGGCTGTTTTGAAGCTGAAAATATGCAGCGCTGGCTGCTGCCATGTTGAATGTACTGCTTCTTCCGTCTTCCGGCTAATCTAAATATCACCGTGGATCGTCCACAGACCTGAGGCGCGTTAAATGAACCTGGGTGTTCCAATAAGCTATCTGTAAGGGCACCTACCTGTCAATCAAGAAAAAAAATAAATCACCATTCACAGTTGACATGAATGGGAAAATTAGCTATTGAGACCACAACTGTTTTGTGAACCGGGCTGTAAAAATGTTTATTTCTGCTGTGAAGTTGATTCACTTCTGGAGCCAGCCTCAAGGCGCCGTTTGAGGAATTACAGTTTGTAGCACTTCCATATTGGCTACATTTCCCAGCACTAGAGGTTGCTGCTTGGTAAGAACTATAATGATATTGTTGTTTCCTGTGTGTACAGTAGATGGCGCTGTGTGATTATCAAAGGCCACAGGTATAAAGCTCGTAAGTGACTGTTGTTGTCAGGTGTTTTGACCCCAGACGGGCTAAAGGTTTTTGACCCCTGTGGCGCTAAAGTCTGAAAAAAGCGCAGTGTTTATTTTCTTCAGGGACATTTACGTTAATGTTCATTTTTGCACTTATAAAATAAAAGATTATTGCAGTATCAAGAACAACGTGTGGATTTTATGCTCAATACAACACACAGTTCACGGATCATTAAGGAAAGTTTAGCACTCCTGGGTTAGACACCTCAGTAGCTTCAGTCATAGGCTAAGCTCCTTTAACAGTCACTAAAGTAGACATTGACACTGAAACATATTGACTTTGAACACATGCATTTTACCTTTGGGGCAGGACGAGCTGCTGATTGGCTGAAGACATCTCTTCTTCTTCAACCTTTCTGGGTGTAAGTTGTCTGCTTCTGACCGGCTAAGTGAGAAAAGAAATTGATGGGAAATTTATATATGACTATTTATTAGAAAGTGTACATATAAAACAGGGTCTAAATTATGTCAGTGTAAGGGCCAAATACATAGTTGTAAGGAACAATGACAGTACGAAGAATGGGTCACAGCCTGAGTGACATCTGCTGTTTTGCTGTTTTAAAGTCTTGTCATTACCCTGTATTGTTGTAAAGTTCTAATTCTATTTTTTATAATTATTTTATGAATCTAATTTTATAATTCTAACCTTTTAATTCTAATTTTATAATTTTATTTTTTATAACTCTATTTTTAAAGTTTGCGTTTGAGCTCCGTGGGAACAACGGTCAGTGGAGTCACAGGAGGCCTACAGAAGAAGTTTCTACAGGAAGTAGTACACCCCAAACACTACGGAAGAGGATTAGGACCACATAAAAAAAAATAATTCTCAGAATTCTGACTTTTAAACTCGGAATTGTCGGAACCAGTTGCCGGTTTCTGTGGCAGCGACCACTGCCTTGGCGGTGTCTGGGGCAGACACCGGCAGCTGCCGCGGCAGGTCAGTGGCAGCCGGCAGCAGTTGAGAGATTAATTAAGAAAACCTTGCAAATTAAAGCAGAAATCACGTAATGGAAATGCTACTTCCAGCGAATCAAATACAACACACTGACGACAGCTTTATGAAATAAAAACTAAACACAAATGCCAAAACAGTAGCAGTTGCCGTGGCAGAGCAGTGGTAACTGCCCCAGACACCGCCAAGGCAGTGGCCGCTGCTGTTATGGAATTTTCTATCCGTCAATAAATGCTACAGCATAAGACATCAGAGGCTCCTGAACACTTTATTCCCTCCTGACCTCACCACTGACCTTTGACTTCAGCAATTTCTCCACAACAGCTGCCACAGTCAGAATTCTGAGTTTAAAAGTCAGAATTCTGAGAATTCTTTTTTTTTTTTTTTCCCTAATCCTCTTCCGTAAAACACCACACCCCTCACACCCAGAAAAGCAATCTGGTGTATCCAATGCAGTGAGGAGTGCGTAGACTTATACATACATGACCTTATCATTCTTTAACTACTCAAACTGAAGTTGTCACAACAACAAGGAGCACTAATGAACCAAGTCAAAACTATTCTAACTGTTATAATGCTAAAGTAATACCAGATTTAATCTTACCGGTCAGGTAAAATCAATACCTCTCTGCAGAGATGAGCCATCAGTTTCTGATCTCAGTGAGCTGTGACCTGAGTAGACCTGAGTATGTTATAGTCACGAGTATGTTATAGTCCTGAGTGGATGGCATGGCAATTACTTCTTTCCGTGGTCAATCATTTTGTAACCCTTTTTATATAACGGAAAGCTGATCTGTCTGATAAACCTGGAAATAGCTTAAGGATGAATTGAGATCATTCATAAAAACATTAACTACTACAGTGTTGAGATCTGCAATGAATTTATCTCTCACGGCCAGCATGAAGCTACTGTTAACCATTTCACTCCAGGCCTCACTCAACATCTGACAGATTTTATCGTGGACCTTTGGGTGAAATGTCAATGAAGAAATAAATTCCTTTACATTCTCCAAATGTTTTTCCTTTATGTCACATTATGCCCATTCCATACGATCCACAGCATAGATAATACAATTTTTAAGGTTGTTTTTTTCTGTCTTGTCAACATCAGGAGGTGTCTCTTTGATAATTATTTGTTTCAAAGGTTTTCTGTAATTTTTAGAACCATCCAATTCAAAGGGGATTTTCTCGCAGTTTTCAATATATGGATTAAAAAAAGAATCCGTGAGATCCTTAAAAATATTCGGACCACTTAGTCCCCAAAACTTTGTAAATCCAACAGAAGTAGAAATTTCATATTCATCGTGCCATTCTCTGGCCTTTTGTAAAAGTAGATTCATGCAGGGGACAATTTGTTTTTCCCTGTCGAAACACGGACTGTTATAAGAATACATTACAATCTCTTGCACAATTGTTTCGTTGTTTTGTAGAATTGTATCAATTTCCTCAATTAATATTTCCTCTCTATGTTTTGTATCTTCACTGTTCTGGTTTTGATTTCGAAGGCATGGATAGAACTTCTTCGTTCTCCAAACAATATCATTTCCAATCAAACCAACAGCCATTGCATATTGTTTCATAGTTTACAGGTATTTAATCTTAATGGTCAATTACCTCTCCGTAGAGATGAGTTGTCAGCTGGTTCTTGTTCTTGTTCTTATTCATTTTTATTTTCATTTGCACTTCATCAACTTCGTCAGTCTTTTATAACCTGTTGTTGCCATGCCAACCTTCATTACGTGTGAGGTTGGAATGCTGGTTTTCAAGTTCAGGTGTGGTGAAACTACAGTATGGGTGTAGTCAGAAACTCACTCACACGCTATAGCTATCTTTATTTTTAACACCAGCATGACTTAATGACTTTCTTCAGCATGATTTTTTTCATTCATTTCAGTCATTACACTCTATTTCGGTCATTGTACTCACTGCTAGCCATAGAGCCAAGTCATGCCAAGTTTCATTATGTGCGAAGCTGGAATGCTGGTTTTTAATGTGTGTTGTGAAGTGCAGCATTAAGACATACCATATAAGATGTTTATTGTCAAACTATACTGTTTGTATACTGTTATTTCAAGGAAATATCAGTCTCTGACAGCAAAATTTACATGGTTGACACTCCATTTATTTACATTTACCATGGACTGTATAAAACATAGACATAGTCTCTGTGACGTCACCCATAGGGTTTTTGAGGAGCTGGCTTGAAGCTCATAATGTGGTTGCTCTGGTCATCACCACCTTGGCAGTCCTTCCTCTGTCGACTCCTGGCTAATCCGAAAATGGGCAAAGACGTGGAGTGTGGGTGGAGTAGAGGTTTGCTGATAAAAGAATGGTTGCTCAGATAAGCCACCTGTCTTTATTATGCATAACTTTATGCCTTGCCATGAAAATTAGCTATAGAGACCGAAGCCGTTTTTTACACCAGGCTGTAAACATGTTTATTTCTGCTGTGACTGGAAGTGAATGTTGTTGTCAGGTGTTTTTTGCTCTGGAATGGCAAAAGGTTTTTGACTGCTGTGGCGCTAAAGTTTGAAAAGCACAGTGTTTTGTTTCTTAAGGGACATGCACATTTATGTTCTATTTTGCACTGATAAAATAAAATATTATTGCAGCTTCGACTTCACCAGTTATTTTTGAGCCAAAAGTTGAATTTCATTTTTTTTCTTTTAATTTTTAAAAATTGAAATCTTTTAATGTTTGCACTGAATAAAAAGAAGATGGCACACAATTTTAAGACATCTTATCAAGATACAACCCTGCATTTTTATCTTGTGTTCATGCCATTTTTGGATATTACATTTTGTTATTTTCTCTGTGTAAAATCTGTAGTGTATACAGGGATGTTAATTTATATATTGTTTGTGCCATCATAAAGCTCCATGTCAAAAAGGATTACAGTATGTGTGCTGGGACAATGATATCTAAAAAGGTCATGTATCAGTAATAAAACTACTAATAAAGGAAACTAAATCAGTGTTGTTAATACGTGACAAAAAGAAAACATGAAAAAAAAAAACCCTTTGTAAAAGGACCTTTGTAATTGCACTGCTAGAGGAACCCTACTTTCCCTGTTAATGTCCACACATAAACCAAAGCTACACCAGAGAGTTTTGGTGGTTTAACTACAGGCAGATACATGAAAGAATGACTCGGACACACAGAACAGCAATGCAAACGTTTTATTGCCAATAGTAATTAGTATTAATTTAAAATAAATTAATAAATTCATTAAACAAATAGTTGTTACTGATTCAAGAGTCTCAGAACCAAAAAGTGAAGGTCCCACTTTTATTATATATTATATACACTACTCATAAATATATTCAGCTTTCAGATGAAATTTCAGAATGCACCTAAAATGCACTATAACATGCACATGTTCAACTGTTCAATGTTTCAGTATGTTTTGCATAACATGCTGTTCTCTAACAAGGTGATTAACTGCAAAAATCAGTGTATCAAGTATCTGATCCATGAATCGGCCACTAAATGTTCTGGTTCAATGACAATTTAAACAGTCCTCTTCATCATGCTGTTCACATTTTGACATCATGAGACCAAGACGACACCTAACAATTGATCCAACAGTACCTGGCCAGTGCAAGGCCTCAAACGGGATGTATTTAGAGGGAAGTTACCACTGAGCTTAGAGTGTTGCAGAGTGTCATCAGCAGGTTGCAATAAGTCGACTTGTGAACAGTGTGAGACGTCGTTGTCAAGCTGTAATCGATGCTCAAGGACACATGACAAGTTACTGAAAGATTGACATTTTTTGTTGTGGTATACCCACCACTGTTGTTAGCTTTTGTTTCAATAAATTGTTTGAGATGAAGAAATTACCATTTCATGTTTATATTTAAATGCTCTACTTTCATGATATATCATATAACATATAACAATATCTGTAGCATGAACTTTTTACATTTTCCATAAATTTTACCTGAAAGTTGAAAATCTCTTACTTTTTGTGAGTAGCGTATATGCAGTTCAGTATGGTAGCAATAATAATAATGAGTATATGAAGTGGACGTCAAGCAGAACGACAGCAGCAGCCATGATTCATGAGAACCTGCAAGACGAGAGAGCACAAAAACTCTGGGAAAGAAGCTAAGTTAGTAACATGCAATAATGGGACATGGGTGTGTACAGATGGAGAGGGAAAAAGAAAGAGGAGGAAAAGAGCTCAGTGCATCCATGGAAATCCCCCAGCAGGCTGGTCCTATAGCAGCATAACTAAGGAATTACTTGAGCCAGCCTTAACTATAAGCTCTATCAAAAAGAAACGTCTTAAGCCTACTCTTAAAAGTGTTGAGGGTGTCTGCCTCCCGAACCCATAATGGGAACTTGTTTCACAAATATATGATAGCTGAAAGCTCTGGCTTTCAATCTACTTTTTGAGACTAAAGGAGGCACAAGAAACCCTGCATTTTAAGAGTGCAAGGTTCTAGAGTTGTAATAATGCATTATGAGCTCTTGAAGATAAGATGGTGCCTGACCATGAGAAACTTTAAGGAGAAGGATTTTAAATTCTATTCTTGATTTTACAGGTAGCCATTGTAAAGAAGGCAGATTGAGAGAAATGAGACTTTGATACTGGTTCCTGTCAGTACATGTGCAGCAGCATTCTGAATCAGCTGCAGAGTCCTGGACTGAACTGCTTCACTCTGAAGACCAGGCTCAGGTCTAGACTGAACTCAGATCTGGACTGAACTCTGGTGTAGACTGTACTCAGGTCTAGTCCGCAGTCAGGTCTAGACAGTGCTCAGGTCTAAACTGAAGCCAGGTCTCGACTGTACTCATGTCTAGACCATACTCAGATCTAGACCTAGATCAGGTCTAGACCCACTCAAGTCTAGACCGCAGTCAGGTCTAGTCCGCAGTCCGGTCTAGACCGTGCTCAGGTCTAAACTGCACTCAGGTCCAGTCTGTAGTCAGCTCGAGACCATGCTTAGTTCTAGATTGAACTCAGGTCTAGACTGAAGTCAGGTCTAGACCGTGCTCAGGTGTAGACCTAGATCAGGTCTAGACCCACTCAAATCTAGAGCACAGTCAGGTCTAACTGTACTCAGGTGGGACCATAATCAGGTCTAGACTGAACTTAGGTCTAGACTGAAGCCAAGTCTAGACTGTACTTAGATTGGACAGACATCAAAATGCTGCTGTCAGAACACTGGGACAGGTATGGACTTGCCACATGGCCATGTTGCAAAGGACATATGCGGCGCAGTGGAAGATGTTTCTGGCCTTCTAATGTATGTAAGTACAGTACAGCTGACATTTGTACTACTTCTACAACTGTGTGTTGGTTGCATATAATTTCTTTCTTTGACCAGTCATTTTATGTAATCTCTTTTTGTCATGCAAACTTTCATTACATGAGAAATATATATATTAGGACTGTCAATCGATTAAAAAAAAAAAGAATTAATCGCACAAATTTCTGTAATTAATCGCGATTAATTTATCAATAAATTAATTGCATTTTTCTACTTAAGACTGAAGCTTATAATGAATATTTAGACGTCCAGTGGTCACCTGTGAGAGCATTGTGCTTTGCTTGCTCAAGCATGTTCGTCCTCATACAATGTGTGTATTGACACGATGGTTCCTCTCGAGGGTAAATTATAAGCGGTATCTCCCAATGCAACACGAATTACTTCTCTCAGTCCATCATCCTCTACTGTGCTAACTGGGCAGCAGTTTTTAACTATCCAAGTAGCCAAGGAATTGGTTAACTTTTCACTTATAGGTTTCGTTATTTGCCCACGAGTGCCACGCTCCTGTAGTGTAGACTGGCGAGGTCCCGTGGAGGTAATTTCAGCAGGGTGTTTTGCTTTGAGGTGATACGTTAAAGACGTGTTACTTCTGTGGTAATTAAATTCGGCTTTGCAAATTGTGCAAATTGCCTTGGTTTTGTCCAACGAGCCGTCGGGCAACTTTTTGAAATGAAACTTTCCCCCTAAAAGTACGTCCTTATCCATCTTTCCGCCATAGACTCGCCTTTAGTTAGGATAGATGTTTGCCCAGTTTGCCCGCGCACGTGACCAAAGGTTATGGGTCAGCCGCCATCGGAAGTAAACAAAACCACATTAATTGCGTTAAATTTTTTTAATGCATTAAATGTTTAAAATTAATCACCAAAATTAACGCGTTAACTTTGACAGCACTAATATATATATATATATATATATATATATATATATATATATATATATATACTGTATATATATATAATTTATTTATAACAAAGGTAAAAGGTTTCATATTCTTGTCGTGCTGATTCTAATTTTTATAATTATTTCATGAACGTAATTTTATAATTCTAATTTTTAGAATTTTTAGGTGTCTTTTTCAGGTGTATTTTACTTGGCAATGATGCGTGCAGGTTAAAATGTCTTCCAATTTACTAGTAAAACTTGTTAGTCAACATGTCAGTTTGCTATCGAAAAGCAGCCAAAGTTGTCTTTAGTACACCATTATCTGTACCATGACCGTCATCCTTAATCTTTAAGTGCTTTTTCTCATCAGGGTGAGGTACACCCTGGGCAAGTAACTTTCATTACATGAGAAATATATATATATATATATATAATTTATTTATAACAAAGGTAAAACAAATCCTATGATGTCATAAAATGACCTAAAATAATCAAAATCCTACTCAGAATAAAATGAGTTTTAAAAAGAAAAGAGTGTGCAATACATTAAAACGAATGAGGTACCTACTCCAGGTGGCTAAACACACCATGCACAACAATAAAACAAGTAAATAAAACATGCAATATTAAAAATGGGCCAACTGTGGTAAGTTACTCAACAATGCAAACACTCCCTACTACAAACACATTATACCAAAACAGTTTTGATAAAACTCAAGGTGAGGAGTCCCTTTTTATAGCGCTCCGTGCTGCTTATGTGGGTGTACCCCAAATATTATAAAATCTTATTTATGAGTAATTTCTTATCCACTTTGAGTATATGAGCTGCTGTTACAAGAGAATTTTGCCAGTGTGGGATCATTAAAGTCTATCTTATCTTTGCCAGAGTTCAACAAGTAAAGACATTTCTATTCAAATCTTGTCATTACACTCAATCATTATTGTTGTGAAGTTCTAAATCTATTTTTTAAATATTTTTTCTTCCATAAATATAATTTTAAACTTCTAACTGTTATAATTCTAATGTAATACCAGTTACTAGTATTTAATCTTACTGGTCAATTAATGTCAATACCTTTCCGTAGAGATGAGTTGTCAGCATCTGCTGTGCAGCGGATGACAGCGTCAACTACTTATACAGCGTTGTATCTAACCGTGTACTGGCTGCATTTAAAATAATTTCCTTGGTCATTCATTTTATATAACCTGTTGGTGCCATGTCAACTTTGATTATGTGAGAGGCTGAAATGTTGATTTTCAAGTTTAGGTCTGGTGCGATTGTGGGTGTGGACAGACCAGAACTGAAACTTACTTGCACAGCATGTTGAAATTTTATTTATGTGAATTATTTTTATCTTTAACACCAGCATGACTTAATGACTTTCTTCAGCATTTTTTTCTATATATTCCTTATTTATGAGTAATTTTTTATCCATCTTGTGTATATGAGCTGCTGTTACAAGTGAATTTCCCTGATGTGGGATTGTTAAAGTCTATCTATCTTCAAACTAACATGCCTACCAGAGTTCAACAAGAAAATACTTTTCTATTAAAATATTGTCATTACACTCTATTTCTGTCATTGTACTCACTGCTAGCCATAGAGCCAAGTCATGCCAAGTTTCATTATGTGCGAAGCTGGAATGCTGTTTTTTAATGTGTTGTGAAGTGCAGCATTAAGACATACCATATAAGATGTTTATTGTCAAACTATACTGTTTGTATACTGTTATTTCAAGGAAATATCAGTCTCTGACAGCAAAATATACATGGTTGACACTCCATTTATTTACATTTACCATGGACTGTATAAAACATAGACATAGTCTCTGTGACGTCACCCATAGGGTTTTTGAGGAGCTGGCTTGAAGCTCATAATGTGGTGGCTCTGGTCATCACCACCTTGGCAGTCCTTCCTCTGTCAACTCCTGGTTAATCCGAAAATGGGCAAAGACGTGGAGTGTGGGTGGAGTAGAGGTTTGCTGATAAAAGAATGGTTGCTCAAATAAGCCACCTGTCTTTATTATGCATAACTTTATGCATGGCCAATTAGCTATAGAGACCGAAGCCGTTTTTTATACCAGGCTGTAAACATGTTTATTGAGTGCAGCCGTAGGCGCACTCACTACTCTCTCCCAGGAAAACGCTGAGTTGGGCTTAATTTTATTCTTCTTCTTATTATTCTTACACCCGATTTTCGGTTCGCTACTCCTCCCACAGTTTTGGTCGCACTTGCACGAAACTCACTACGCCGGGAATGGTGTGCTATGACTTTTCTAAGACTTTCATCGAACGGTTTGGCCAAAAATCGCGAAAAACCACGCCGAAAAACTCAATGTGTGTGTATTGCGAGCCAGTCTTAGAGCTAGAGTGCGTGACATCATCGCTAGAGTGAAGAGGGAGAGAAAAATTCGTCCAAAAATAAATTTAGAAACTGCTCCCGAGGCCACAAATTTCACACTACAGACATAATTTATACATAGAAACGTAGGAAAATTTCTCTTCTCGCTCACATTCGTCTGCTGAAGCTGTCAGAGTTATAGTGTTGGCGTGAGACGCAGAGATGCGCCAGCAACACCGACCCACACCTCCATCTACTGCCATGTTAATTTGAGAAGAGAAATTTCCAAAAGGAGCAGGGAGCACCTGTTCTTTCTTAAACTCCCGAGGGCAGAGTTTTTCACATTTAGGTCTGAAACTCGGCACAGAACTGGCCGAGAAGAGGAGGATGCTGACGGTCATTTCGGCTTTCGGATACGCCACACCGTTTGGCATTTGTCGCCACCTGTTCGAGGGGTTCATTTTCAAATTTTCTGTGTCTCTCAGGGCTCAGAGGGAGAGAGCAAGCGCAGCTGCACCTAATTGCAGCCCCTCCCCTCTGTCCTCCCTGAGGGAGCAGAGAGGGTTTTCAGACAGATGTCTTTCAAAATAAGAGTCCCTTCAAAATAAAAGACTTTTTTTTTTTTTTAAATAAAAGACTTTGTGAAACTCTCATTAACAGACTAGAGTTAACACACACATACACCATTCCCAGCGCAGCCGGGGATGGTGTATGTACAGACAGATGTCTTTCAAAATAAGAGTCCCTTCAAAATAAAAGACTTTTTTTTTTTTTTAAATAAAAGACTTTGTGAAACTCTCATTAACAGCCTACAGTTAACACACATACACCATTCCCGGCGCAGCAGGGGATGGTGTATGTGTGTGTGGGCCAGAGCCTGACCCACACAGACAGACAGATAGACAGATAGACAGACAGATGTCTTTCAAAATAAGAGTCCCTTCAAATTAAAAGACTTTTTTTTTTTTTAAATAATGTATGGGGGCGACAGGCCAGAGGAGGCTGCACTCTCAAAATTTCTTAGGAATTTTCTAGTTTCTGTTGTTATTTTTTGTTTATTTCTGCTGTGACTGGAAGTGAATGTTGTTGTCAGGTTTTTTTTGCTCTGGAATGGCAAAAGGTTTTTGACTGCTGTGGTGCTAAAGTTTGAAAAGCACAGTGTTTTGTTTCTTAAAGGTACAGTGTGTAAGATTTGGGGCCTCTATTTTCAGAATAAGGCAAACATGGAATATAATTTTCATAACTATGTTTTGATGCATGTATAATCACCTGAAAATAAGAATCTTTTTATGTTTGTTACTTAAAAAATATCCTTTTATATCTACAGTGGGAGAGGGTCCCCTTTCATGGAGGCCGCCATGTTGAAACACCTTATTTATACAGTAGTCCAGAACAGACAAACTAAATACTGACTCTAAACAGGGTCCTTAAAGTGTTGTTTCTCCTTTACATTAGGAAGGTGAGGGTGATGTCAGGAGATTACAATGCAGTGATTGGACCACTAAATGCAACTAAATTCTACACACTGTACCTTTACATGCACATTAATGTTCTATTTTGCACTGATAAAATAAAATATTATTGCAGCTTCGACTTCACCAGTTATTTTTGAGCCAAAAGTTGAATTTCATTTTTTTTCCTTTTAAATTTAATGTTTGCACTGAATAAAAAGAAGATGGCACACAATTTTAAGACATCTTATCAAGATACAACCCTGCATTTTTATCTTGTGTTCATGCCATTTTTGGATATTACATTTTGTTATTTTCTCTGTGTAAAATCTGTAGTGTATACAGGGATGTTAATTTATATATTGTTTGTGCCATCATAAAGCTCTATGTCAAAAAGGATTACAGTATGTGTGCTGGGACAATGATATCTAACAAGGTCATGTATCAGTAATAAAACTGCTAATAAAGGAAACTAAATCAGTGTTGTTAATATGTCACAAAAAGAAAACATGAAAAAAAAACATGAAAAAAATAGGACCTTTGTAATTGCACTGCTAGAGGAACCCTACTTTCCCTGTTAATGTCCACACATAAACCAAAGCTACACCCAAGAGTTTTGGTGGTTTAACCACAGGCAGATACATGAAAGAATGACTCAGACACACAGAACATCAATGTAAAATTTTTACTGCCAATAGTAATTAGTATTAATTTAAAATTAATTAATTAATTAATTAAACAAATAGTTGTTACTGATTCAAGAGTCTAAGAACCAAAAAGTGAAGGTCCCACTTTTATATATATTATATACACTACTCACAAATATATTCAGCTTTCAGATGAAATTTCAGAATGCACCTAAAATGCACTATAACATGCACATGTCCAACTGTTCAATGTTTCAGTATGTTTTGCATAACATGCTGTTCTCTAACAAGGTGATTAACTGCAAAAATCAGTGTATCAAGTATCTGATCCATGAATCGGCCACTAAATGTTCTGGTTCAATGACAATTTAAACAGTCCTCTTCATCATGCTGTTCACATTTTGACATCATGAGACCAAGATGACACCTAACAACTGATCCAACAGTACCTGGCCAGTGCAAGGCCTCAGACGGGATGTACTCAGAGGGAAGTTGCCACTGAGCTTAGAGTGTTGCAGAGTGTCATCAGCAGGTTGCAATAAGTCGACTTGTGAACAGTGTGAGACGTCGTTGTCAAGCTGTAATCGATGCTCAAGGACACATAACAAGTGGGTCTAAGGACAGAGGGTGTCACTCCCTGTACAGATTGTAAAGCCCTCTGAGGCAAAATGTGTTTTGTGAATTTGGGCTATACAAATAAAATTTGATTTGATTTGATTTGAAGTTACTGAAAGATTGACATTTTTTCTTGTGGTATACCCACCACTGTTGTTAGCTTTTGTTTCAATAAATTGTTTGAGATGAAGAAATTACCATTTCATGTTTCTATTTAAATGATCTACTTTCATGATATATCATATAACATATAACAATATCTGTAGCATGAACTTTTTACATTATCCATAAATTTTACCTGAAAGTTGAAAATCCCTTACTTTTTGTGAGTAGCGTATATGCAGTTCAGTTTTATTTTTATAGTGCCAATTCATATCAAAAGTTATCTCATGACACTTTCCATATAGAGCAGGGCTAGACCATACTCTTTGTAACATTGTCTACAGAGACCCAACAATTCCACCAAGAGCAAGCACTTGGCGACGGTGGCGAGGAAAAACTTCCTTTTAACAGGCAGAAACCTCGAGCAGACCCAAGCTCATTGGTGGACGGTCATCTGCAGCAACCGGTTGAGTTAAAGATAGAGCGGGGCAGATAGGGAGGGGGCGGGGGTAGATAGAGAGACAGAGAGATAGAGAGACAGAGAGAGATGCAGAGCACAGCAGCAACAAAACAACAACTGTAACTATAAAATTAATGGAGATATGGTAGCAATAATAATAATGAGTATATGAAGTGGACGTCAAGCAGAACGACAGCAGCAGCCATGATTCATGAGAACCTGCAAGACGAGAGAGCACAAAAACTCTGGGAAAGAAGCTAAGTTAGTAACACGCAATAATGGGACATGGGTGTGTACAGATGGAGAGGGAAAAAGAAAGAGGAAGAGAAAAGCTCAGTGCATCATAGGAAATCCCTCGGCAGGCTAGTCCTATAGCAGCATAACTAAGGGATTACCTGAGCCAGCCCTAACTATAAGCTCTATCAAAAAGGAACGTCTTAAGCCTACTCTTAAAAGTGTTGAGCGTGTCTGCCTCCTGATTGGTAGCAACATTGATTTTGATGCATTGTTGTTGTTTTTTTGCAGTGTCAGATTAAAAAAAAAAAAAAAAAAAAAAAAAAAACTGCCTTATTTGATCCTAGTGACAAAAAATGTCACCTACCCAAAAACTGCTATAAAAATAGTATATATTAATATTTTTGACTTTAAATTTTGAATGGGGAAAAGTGGCACCATCTGGTAGACAAATATAAAAATTATAAATTGAAAGCCAGTGGTCCAAAATGAAATCTTAACATAAAGGAATGCATTAGTTTATGTTAAGCTAATCAAAAATGATGTTTTCAATGGGTTTCAATGGGAGAGAATTTGTCGCTAGTATCAAACAAGGTGGCTTTTGTGTAGCTTAGCCATTTTAGGCTTATTTAAAGTACTGAGATGACAATTCTAAAAAATGTTTAAAATTAATATCTTCTGGAAAATTTGAACTATATTCATTCAATACAGCCGAAATGGCTTAAAATAAAAAACATAATGACACAAAATGTCTTAAGGGTTGGGTCCAATTGTTTCAGGTAATCACCTGAGTGTTGATGGTTTCTTCACTGGGATTGAGACGAGTGCCCCTGTTGGTTACACCCCCCTTTGTCCCCAGACTACACCACAGGTGCCCTTTTTATATAACGGCAAGCTTAGGGGCAGAGAGAAGAAGGAAAAGAAGAGGAAGAAGAAGAACAAGAAGAACAAGCTGATCCGTCTGATAAACCTGGAAATAGCTTAAGGATGAATTGTTAGAATTCATAAAATCATTAACTACTACAGTGTTGAGATCTGCAATGAATTTATCTGTCACAGCCAGCATGAAACTATCGTTAACCATTTCACTCCAGGCCTCACTCAACATCTGACAGATTTTATCGTGGACCTTTGGGTGAAATGTCAATGAAGAAATACATTTCTTTCCATTCTCCAAATGTTCTTCCATGTATGTGTCACTTTTGGCCCATTCTTTCAATTTATAAAAACCACAAATAATATCATCTTTAAGGTTGTTTTTAGCGGCCTTGTCCAGTTCAGGGAGTGTCTCCTCGATAATTCGTTTAATTCGAGGTTTTATGGACTTTTTAGAACTGTCCAATTTGAAGGGGATTTTCTCACATTTTTCAATATAGGAATGTGAGATTTCGGAATATTTCAAAATATTCGGACAAAATGGTCCGTAAAAGTTTGTAAATAAAATACATGTAGTAATTCCAAAGTCACGGCGCCAGTCTGTGCTTTTTTTTTCAAGTTGAAACATGCAAGGGACGATATTTGGTTTTCCCCTCTTCAAACACGGACTGTTATAAGAATAAATTACAATCTTTTCCACGATTGTTCCGTTGTCTTTGTAGAATTTTAGTTTTGTATCAATTTCCTCAATTAATATTTCCTCACTATGTTTTGTACGTTCACCATTCTTGTTTTTGTTTCGATGACTTGGATAAAACTTCTGCGTCCAAACAATATCATTTTCCATAAAAAAAACAGCCATTGCATATTGTCGCATAATTTAGTATTTAATCTTAATTACCTCTTTCCACCAGCTCCTGAACTGTCAGCTTGTTCTTCTTCTTCTTTTTTTTGGTTTGCACTTGGTCAATCATTTTATAACCTGTCGTTGCGATGCCACCTTCATTATGTGTGAGGTTGGAATGCTGATTTTCAAGTTCAGGTGTGGTGCAATTGTGGGTGTGATCAGACCAGAATTGAAACTCACTCACATGCTATGTTGAAAAGCAGGCAATGAACTTTATTTACGTGAATTATCTTTATCTTTAACTCCAGCATGTCTTAATGACTTTCTTCTACATGGCTTTTTAGATGTTTAGATGATCTTCTAGATGTAACCGCGCCAAAAGAGGTCTCAGCTAAAATACTAATTGCAGGTTTTTACACCTTGGGACTTCCACCCAAAGATTTACATTACAGTATAGATAGTTTCAGGAATATTCTGCACCGCGGTCCCCACACAGACCAGAGTCCACACGAATAAAAATCAGAGACATGCTGTTTGTTTAAAATAATAATAATAATAATAATAATAATAATAATAATAATAATAATATATATGTTTATATATTATGGCATGCCGTTCAGGAAATTAAACCTTTTAATATATTGAATAAAACTTTGAATATATTGAATGAAACTTCACATTCATAGACCAATGCAGGCTGAATATTTAGTTTAGACTGCGGACAGACAGACAAATGCATAATGAGATTATGCCTTACGGAGATAATCACTATGGAATTAAAAAAAATATATATTACTGCTGTATTAATCACTGTAACACAGTTTAATGGCATACATCAACCACAAAGTACATAAATGAATACAATTTTTAAATTCCAATGTATATGTATATATATTATTATACCTGTGGTAAGTTACCTAAAACTCAACAATGCAAACACCCTGGGCGTACCCCAAATATTATAAAATCTTATTTATGAGTAATTCCTTATCCACTTTGTGTGAAGAGAATTTCACAGTGTGGGATCATTAAGGTCTATCTTAAAGAGAGTTCAACAATTAAATATTTTTTTATTAAAATCTTGTCATTACACTTTATTGTTGTGAAGCGCTAATTCTATTTTTTATAATTCTTCTTCTATAAATGTAATTTCCAGAATTATAATTGTTATAACTCGAACATACCAGTTTAATCTTACTGGTCGATTTAAATCAATACTTTTTTGTAGAGATGAGTTGTCAAGCTCTGCTGTGAGTGCAACGTCAACTATTTACACAACGTTGTATCTAACTGTGTATTGGCTGCATTTAAAATAATTTCCTTGGTCATTCATTTTATATAACCTGTTGTTGCTATTTCAACTTTAATTACGTGAGAGGCTGAAATGTTGATTTTCAAGTTCAGGTGTGGTGGAATTGTGGGTGCGGACAGACCAGAATTGAAACTTACTTGCATGTTGAAAAGCAGGTAGTGAACTCTATTTATATGAATTATCTTTATCTCTATCACCAGCATGACTTAATGACTTTTTTTTCAGCATGATTTCTTCTATATATTTCTTATTTATGAGTAATTCCTTATCCACTTTGTGTATATGAGCTGCTGCTACAATTCTATTTTTTATAATTCTTCTTCTATAAATGTAATTTCCAGAATTATAATTGTTATAACTCAAACATACCAGTTTAATCTTACTGGTCGATTTAAATCAATACTTTTTTGCAGAGATGAGTTGTCAACCTCTGCTGTGAGTGCAACGTCAACTACTTACACAACGTTGTATCTAACCGTGTATTGGCTGCATTTAAAATAATTTCCCTGGTCATTCATTTTATATAACCTGTTGTTGCTATTTCAACTTTAATTACGTCATTCATTTCTAATGTAAAATTTGAATGCGGAGAAAGTTGAATATTTTAAAAAGTTTGAAAGGTACAAATGAATAAAATAATAGCCATCATGTTCTAAATGAGCTGAGTGTTGTGATATTTGAATGGCTTCTGTAGTATGTAGGAGTAGTTCAGTGCCAAAAAAACCTAGGTGCAAGAATCATATTAAAGAAGAAGAATAAAGATTTGAAGAACAACAGCGTGGACGCTGGGTTAATTGTTCAGATTTTTTTTTTTGACTGAATGTGGATTGTATAGATGTGGTGGAAAGTATTCAGTTGCTATAATAATATAACAATATAGATTTAATATCAGCAGATTTATCCCGCTGGGATATTAAAACCATTGTTATCCTGGCACATTTGGTCTGCCTAACGATCATATGGACTGTGAAAAGCAGATGATTGATTCTTGTATATTTCTGCCAGGAGTTCAGCATGAAGTTTGTGAACTATTGCAGAATGAGTGGAAAGAAATGATCAACAACAGTTCAATGACATCCTTTAGAGAAGACATCACTGAAGGGTTCAACAGTGCAGTAGTTCATCTTTAAAGTCATTTCTGGAGAGCAGCTTGGCTTCACCATATTCTTCGCATGTGATTATGTTAGAGTTTTATGGATTTATTAAGGTCAAAACAAATTATATCAACTTTTTTATGCCAAGCAAAGATAAACTAGTACTTGACAACTACATAAAGCTTGATTAAACCATATTTTACATTAAAGTTCCACATGTAAAGAAATTTTGTCTGTTTTATTATTTCAAAAACATTTGCACAAATGCTTCTGGCATAGGCCCACCAGTGTCAACAATCAGTTTTTGTTCATTTTGGTGATTTGCTTTTAGTATTAAAGGATGCCAGGGAGTTTATTGCAACCCCTTGTGGTAGAAGTGGTACATTGTTATAAATGCTTCATTGCCTGAGATGTTTTCTTCCAGCAGGTGGAAATGTAAAAGAGCGTTCCTGCTCAATATCAACCAATTTGTGTGTTCACATGGGTAAAGTATATGAACATCTTCTTTTTTTACCTTGTAAATGTTTGTGCTAACAGATCTCTGACTGATTTCTGATTTGAGTTTTTATTGCTTTAGTTGTTTTTAATTTCATGCATGTTTCTGTTGCTAGATTAGTCCTCTGTAAGTTTAGTTGTTTTGTGGGAAGTTTTGTGTGTTCTTGTTGCACAATTTCAATGCAGATTCAATATATCCCTGTTTTGATATTTATAAGCTTAACTCACATGTTTCAGTTTTAATAGCAGAACTTATTTCCCCATATACATGTGTCATCATTTGCATTTGTTGCAGTATTGTGTCAGTCTGTCTGTCAGTGTTTATGGTCTTTTTTTCTTTAAATTTAGACAATAGCCCATAACATAGTGAAATGATAAAGCCACTCGATGTACCTTATGCAGTACTTTCTGTACTTCTTTTCTCTCTTTGGGTCCCTGGATAATAACTGGTGTCATGAAGCTTGTCATCAACTATCAGAACCGTGATTGAAGAACTGATATGTGACAAAACATTCAGGTGATAACACCTGCAAGAAAAATCTGTCACAGAGATCATTAAACGTGAAGTGTAATGAATAAAATCACATAACTACAATGTAAGAAACTTTAGAAAAACTAGAAATAATGTCCAAATATTAAAAGTAAGCCTGAGTCTCATGTCTTTAATACAACAGTGGGTACTTTTGTTTTTTTTTTTTGTTAGATGATGAACAAACAACTCTGACACTGTGCTGCACATAAAAAGCATATCAATATATGTAATGGTCTTTAGTACTTGTTACATTATTGTGAATTATTACATTTTTGTCAGGATCCTGATGTTTTGATGTGAAGCTGCTCCAGCAGGCCAAGCAGCAAAAACAAAACATGCTCCTGTACAGACAGGTGTGTGCACATTTGGATACAAACAGGAGCTCGCTTTGCCTTTTCTTTTCTGTTTTTGTTAAGGCCACGTTGTTTCCCATTTATGATGGCAAGTATAACTAACCTCCCAAATTTGCTATCTCCCTCTCTGTCGAATTTTTAAAACTGCAGCAGAGGACAATCACTAATAAAATGCTTTTGTGAAAAAGTAGGCCTTGAGGTAGGATTTAAAACATTCACACTCACGACTTCATAACATAGGAGCAGCAAAAGCTCGGTCACTTCTGGTCTAATAAGGTGAATTATTCAAAGCAGGCCTGTTTTCACCTGCTTTCAATTGCTCTCTTGGACATGTTGACATTCAACTTTCATACCAGAATGACCTCATGACTTTCGAACATAAAGATTTGTAGTAATCAAATGACAAACCATTCTTAATTTCATAGAATTGCTTAAATATTTCATGCAAATAACAGGTGCCATGTTTACAGAACAGCTGTAACACAAGCGCTCAACACTTGGTGGAGCTGACTGCCCAACAAATAAAGAGCGAATAGGATGGTGATTATAATCTGCATGTGAGACAGCTTTGAGCTGAAGGGGGCAGTCACACTCTGTGGAGTACAGTTGGCTTAATTTGATACCTGTTTTAATTAAAAATGTAGAAAAATTTAATGGAGGTTCACAGGAAATTGATATATTACTTTCATTTAGTCCATTAGAGACTACAAATTTATTTCCACATACAGACTGTTTCCTGTCAGTGTGCTTTGCAGTGTTCATGACACACACTTTATTTTCCTCCCAGGTATCACAAGTAAGGTGATGTCTTTTAACCCAAAACATGGCCCTGTAAACTGGCCTGTCAGACGTTGCTTGGCCACATCCCTACTGAAGTGTAAGGAGGCTACTGTTCCTTCTGCACTCTACCTCTGAGACATACAGTTTTCGACAGCTTATGTAACACGTCAGCTAAACAGAGAGAGACATTTCTCTGTGTGTGTGTGTATGCGCACATGTGTGTTTCAGGACATACAATATCAGTGTTTTTAGAGGGTTGAAGGTGCTGGCAGGGGCAAGGAGTCGGGTCACGACCTATCTGTCCTATCTCTTTGTGTTTGAGGTGCAAACGCATGTGTATGTATGCATGTGTGTAATTATGTGCACGGATGTACTGTATGTGCAGGTGTGTGTGGTTATAGCAGGGGTCAGTATGTCAGATCCTACAAAATGGTTGCTGTTGGAAACACCCGCGAGTGCTCCTGGTATGGCGCTTCAGAGGTGAGAGTCATTAATAGGCTAACTAATGGGTCAGATAGTTGATATGTGGTGTTCTGGGGTTATTTGCAGGCATGCTTGTCTTTATTTTCTTACATGGAGACACATCTTGGTGCATTTTATGCTTGCGTATGAACCTTCTTATGTCCTTGAGAAGAGATCTGTACTTTAGATTCAGTGCTAATGTGCTATTGTTGATCGATTTATAGTTTTTCAACTGTCATTCCTAGAGAGAGAGTATGTTGTTGTTATAGTGTGTCTTCGACGATGTGGCCGACATACACAGAGCCAACCACCCTCTCTGAACTAAACACAGCTCCTACTTGCTTTGCCTTTGTAAAGCTCTTGTTTGCTTTCTCCCTGCTTCTTGTTTCTGCTCTTGTTATTTCCTCTCATCTCTTTTATCTATTTCCATCTTCTTTTTCTCTGTTTTTCCAGCACAGTGGTAGAAAGGATCGCAGGTATCCATAGCAACATGTTTGCGCGTGTGTTGTGCAAGCGTGTGTGTGTGTGATCTGTGTGTGTGTGTGTGTATAAGCTCTTGTCCGAGACACAATGTGGTAATTACCGGAGCTTACCTCGGCGCTAATTAACCGTCGCCGTGGTAATTGGAAGGGTCAAGTGAGCAGGACGATTGGCTCACCTTCCTGCATCATCCACCACCCTCTCCTCTTCCATCCCTCGCTCCCTTTCTCCTCCGCTGACAACTTTGCTACTCCACCTTCACCCCTGTATCTCACTCTCCTTCCCTCGTGTCCTTCTCTCTTCCCTCCTTTCTCTTTTTCATACTTTCCTCTCAGCCTCCTCACAGTCACTTTAATACCATAAGGACCACTGCTATCATCTCTCTCTGTGACTTCTTGGTGTTGTTGTTTTGGACGGGAGAGTTATCACAAGATATTTGGCTACCATCCCTAAAAACCCCCTCCGTCACTCATCTGCTCAACCTGATTGGGCAGACTGACAGCTGGCTGCCAACCAGAGGTGGAGCTTTTGACCTTCACAGTCTCCAGGAGTCCACAGCAGCTTTTTATGAACTTACCTGGAAATGTTCACAAAAACCTAGTATATTTTGTGCCTTCAGGTGACAGCGATAAACAGGAGTGTGTTTGTACTCTTAAACATGAAAAATGGCTCATTCTGAGCTGCAAAATCTTTTATGTTTTTAAGATTTTTTAAACTGTATTGAGTTGCACATTTGTAAACCTATTACCAAGTGTGAGTGTAAAGTCCTCCTTTAGTTGTTTATTTGAACCAACATATCTTTTTGGTGAGTTTCAGCTCGTTGTTTAACTGTCCGGCTACAACTTTATTGTTTTAGTTCACTCTCACCGCTCTAATAGAGTCGTTTTTGGCTGCAGCAGGCAGCTATTTTTTAGTGAAAAAGACCCACTGAACACGACCTCCTACCAGATCAGACAGACACCATTAGAGACTAGCTGGTGAACACAGTGGAGCATCAACTATCTTTCTCCTGTATGACTGACCCACCTTTAAAAGGTGATAATATGTCAATGTCAAATTGTTTCCACTGGCCCCAAGTGGCCAGAAAATCATGTTTAAGGAATGAAACTATGTAAATGGATTGCAATGAAACATCTGTAGCAACATTCAGTCAAAAATACTAGATCTACTTTGCTTTTGTATTCCTCCATGCAGATATGAGTAGGAAATATTCAACTATGCTAAGTGGAACAACCATATTTAGATAATAATTTAGCCTATTTTTGCATTTTGTAATTTGAGGTACAGGCCTACTGTGTTATGTTTGAGAAATGCACTTCAAAATCTTCCCAGATTACAATAATAATAAGTAGCATTTTGATTGATTGTCAGGTCAGATTACGTGTTTAACTCAGCAGGTCATATATTTTCAAGCTGATGTTAGCATTGTCAGTTGGTTCAGTAAGCTACACACCAGTTACATCTTGAGTCAGTCATGACGCCTGGTTGCTCAAACAAGCCATCTGTAACAGTGCCCACCTGTCAATCAGAGTGATCTTGCTGTTAATTATGCATAACTTTAGGCCTTAATATAATTTGAACAGGTGAGTTAAAAAAAAAAAAAAAATCAGACTCAGGACAGTAGTCATGAATGGGGAAATTAGCTATAGAGACCAACAGTGTACCAGGCTGTAAACGTGTTTATTTCTGCTGTGAAGTTGGACATTTTAACATGGGGGCTTATGGAGAATGACTCGTTCTGTAGCCAGCCTCAAGTGGACGTTTGAGGAACTGCAGTTTTTGGCACTACATTGACTTCACTTCACAGCCATGGAGGTTGCCACTTGGTGAAAATATTTAGCAACAGCTAATATCTATGTAAGTATGCTGCATGAGGCGTGTTTTGGTTTAGTTATGCATAAATCTGCACTCATGTTATAACTTACAAAGACAAGCTCTGTGTGAATTTGAGGTGATGTGATTTGAAGACCGTTCAGGTGACTTGGGGACAATCTTAATATTTTAATCATGGGTCCACAGATAGCAGGCCTGGATTGACTTAGTCCCTCACCTCTGGCACTGCATCTGCCACTGCTGGCCTGGGATTTAATCCTGTCAGAGCTTTCTGTCTTCCCTCTCTCCACCTCGACCTGTATTTCTCTGTTTTCCTGCTTTTTGAATGAAAAGAGTTTATTCTCTTTTTAAAGACATCAATATCCCTTTAAGGAGAAAAAAAGGAAATATCAAAAAGCAATAGCAGTATCTCATTTTTGTCTTTTGATACCCTGACATACAAATATATTCTGCATGGACTCCCCACATCTTTCCTCCTTTCTGGCAAAGAGCTGAAGGTTGCCAATGCTGCTTTCTAGACATCACCCACTTCTTCTTCCTATCCCCTCTATCACTCCTTGGGGGTTTCAAATTCTCCTCATCTTTCTTGTTCTCCAGGCTCATGAAAAGAAATCCATCTGCCCTTTAGGGGAAAGAGTAAAAAATAGTCCTGCAGCTTAAATCAGACAGAAGAATGGATAGAGGTCCTTAGGAAAGAAGTAAAAGGTGGATAGTGGAAACTAAAGTGTTCACTGGAGCACCAAGGTGAGGAAGCGTTGAAATATTTGGCATTACATATGGATGAAGAGGGAGAAGCGTGATGGAGGGGAAGACTGAAAGTCAAAAGTGTGGTGAAAGAGAGGTCAGCAAAGAGTGTCAGATGCAGATGCAAAAAAAATCCCAGATTGATGAGGAAGAGGATGGACGGAGTGAGTGATGAAAGAGATGGAAGAGGGGAGATAAGGTGAGACGTGTCTTTGACATCATTACCGTCACCAGGGCTTGTGTTTACCGCTCGGCTCCTGTTTACGGAGGAACTCATACTGCGAGGACACCTGGTGAGCTGTCAACACACACACACTCACACACACACACACACACACACACACACACACACACACACACACACACACACACCAGCCGTCACTGTGCCGCTCTCCATGGTGCTGAACCCAACATGAAGGAGCCCAGAGCGGAGCAGAACGGGGCAGGCCTCCTCCTCTGCTCTCCTTATGGAGAGGCTCCTGCCAGAGGGGGAGAACCAGGGGGGAGGGAAGGAGGAGAGGGGGGGGAATCTATATTTAACCACTCTGCTCATTGTTTATTAATGAGCGGGTGTTTAGTCAGACCTGGGGTGCTGTTTAATGTATGATGACAACGTCGCTCTCCAGGGACCTTTCCCATACTCCTCGGCCTGCGTTTTACATAACCGACACAGATTTTGGGGGTTGGGGGTGGGTGGGTTGGGAAGGTTGGCCATGGGTAGGGGTTGATGTGTAATCTAATGTGTGTGCACGCAGACGAAAGTATATCCTCTCCCTTGATGCTGAGTGCTGTACACATGGGGAGGTTTAACAAGGGGCCACGCTGAGGTTCCCATTTCTTCTGTGTGCTGGGAGCAATCTAGAAATGCAGCTGAGAAGCAGCAGGCCTCTTTTGATTTGATATGATGGGATGCACACATTTGATAAAACTAGTATACAGCTTGTCCATAATGGCACATACTGGCAGATTTCAAATAGACTTGGCTAACCATCCTCCTCTTCAAACCATCACTGCAGAATCTTAGTGTTACATCAGTGTTCGGACCTGTTTCTGTTTGTTCAGGAAGTTCTGAGATTAGACAGTGTCTCTGCTGAAAGACATATATGTTATTTATTCATTCATTATTATTCCCATCATGGCTACTATAATGCTCCACATAATATCACTAGTAGAAAATATTATTTCCTTG
Source organism: Sciaenops ocellatus (assembly GCA_033000465.1). NCBI lineage: Eukaryota > Metazoa > Chordata > Actinopteri > Sciaenidae > Sciaenops > Sciaenops ocellatus. Next base: position 18,479,368 of record CP136866.1, read on the forward strand.
TCTGCAGCTCGTTCACATACACCTGATTCAGCTGCCAGGATCTTAACCTGAACCAAGAAACAAGATCATATTTCAGAGATCCTTTGTGTCCCTTCGCCTTTAGTTTCATTCTTTTTTTAATTTTAGTAACTTTTAAAGCTCAAATCGGCTGTATGACTAATTATATCATTGGGCTGTTTACATACTGTGTTGCTCCTTGCCACTTGAGTTCTGCAGATGCTTTCCTCCTCGTTATTTTAAGGTTGGGATCTGATGATAATTGTGGTCAGTTCTACAAATAACCCTTTAAATTAAAATGAAATGAAATTAATAATTCAGCTCTTTCTGCTCATCTTACACCTTTCCAGGTTTTTAATATTTCTGTCATGATAGTTTTAATATTTCTTTTTTTCTTCTGTTTTCTGACTGTTTCAGATGTGGGCATGGTATTACATGTAGAATATTACAGAATAAGATATAATGTTTTTATTTGATTGTGTGAATGTATTTTACATAAAGAGAGAGAGAGAGACAAAGTGAAACTAAGATCTCCCAGTTTTGTTCCAGAAGCAAGAAAACATCATTCAAAATCACACTGATATTTGTATCAGTACTAATGACTAAAAATCTCACCCTAGAGCTGCGGTTAGTTGAGATGTCTGTAATAACAGCAGGACAGAGAGGAGCGAGCTGAGGGGAACAAGTAGGAACTGGAAAAATTAATAGAGCGTTGGTGAGTGTTATGACCATGGACAAAGTTACAATGACATCCTGCACTGTCTTTGATGCAAATTTTCTTGAGTTGTAGTTTTTCTGTGTCCACAAATGATTAAACTTTGGAGGTTTCAATTTTCTAATAGCAAGTGTAAACCTCAGGAACCCATTTCAGCTGTTCAATGAAGCACTTTATAACTTTGCTTTGGAAAGTGCCGTTTATTAAAGTTTATTATTATTCCTTATAATAAACTTCATGGCTGTTAGATGAGTGAATTAAACATGGCTCTTGTTTTTTCTACATGTTTCATGGCTCCCCTCCACATCCCCTTTCCTCACACACTGATTTACACGTACAAAAACATGCATACACTACACAGAGACGCGCTGACGCCTTGGACATGCTCGTAGTAGTCTGAACACAGACAGTGAATGAAGCAATCCTGTTGAGGCGTGCATGAGTGACACAGGCTCGTCCTGACAGTTGCCCAGAAGACCTCTCTGGGTGCAGAACAGAGGAGTGAAAACAAACCAATTTGTTTCCCCATGCCAGGCCAATGAGCATAGAGAAACACACACACACACACACACACACACACACACACACACACACATAAACAAACACACGCAGGCACACAGGAGGGGTGAGTCACGAGAACTCAGGGCATCCGCTGAGCTTTAATGTGCTGAACAGACAGGAACGAGAGAAACAAGAAGAGAGAGAGAAGAAAGGCTGGAGGTGGCAGAAAAACACAAGGTTGAGAAAAGGAGGGGGAATGAAGAAACGAGGATAGGTTGGTGAGGTGGCAGATGATTACGGAGGGGTACAAAGAGGGATATACTGTAGCTTGATTGTAGCATAAATACATAATAATGTAACATAAAGCAGAATTTAATTAACATTCAAATAATCTGTGCTTTAATAAGGCTGTTATTACTATGGGGACATTTAATTTGCATCACACACACACACACACACACACACACACACACAGACCAAGTGCACCACGAACTAAGAAAGTACCGCAGCGATCATCAATAATGAAGACGAGAGAATTTGGAAGACAACAGAACAAATGAATCATACTAGTCCAGAGAACAGGGCAGACAAATGATAGCTTTAACACCTGCCTGTGTGTGTGTGTGTGTGTGTGTGTGTGTGTGTGTGTGTTCATAGGAAGCTGACAAAATGACAAAACCACAAAACAAATTAGAATAAAATACCTAGAAAGGAGCAAGACCACCCTCACCTTCAGAGCAGCTTCAGCCCGTCACTTCGCTCACAGGGAAACAAGTTTGTTGTTTTTGTTTTTCATTTTCCGAGCTGGCACTGGAATATGTTTGGATTGAGATGATTCAACATTTACGTGTTAATCTACATTGACATTTCAATAAAGTGAAACTTCAGGAGTCCTGGGTCAGTTATCAAGACAAAAATGGCTTTGATTCAACTTAAAATTCAATATCAGGATTGGGCAGATGGAAAAATAGCTTGTTCATGCAAACAGTAATAACAAGAGTGATCCTCAGCCAAAGACCCTAATAATTAACAAATAATAATGAACCCTTTCATCCACTGAAAAGAAAACTGTCCTTGAAAGATTACAAAGACAAAAAGTAAAGACTATATGATATGATATATATCACATGATATTTGTCATACTATATTAATAAAATAAAATCTAAATATAAAATGTATCATTATGATCATTTTGCTATGCATTTCAACACATATATGAATAATTAAACAATAATTTGAGTTTGTATCTAAAATCTGTAAATTCCAGCCCCGCCAGCCTGGGACTGTTAAGGGACTGTATACAAATTATTGAGGGAAAGGACAAAAATTCATAGGTGAGAAGGAGAAGATTTATATTTTTATATTTTATTTAATTCATCACATGTCAGATTTATTGTAAAAAATTTATATTTTCATACTGTGTCAATGTGAATAATGATGCTCGTTGTGATCAGTCTACTCAAAACGATCACCTTAATCTGTAGCTCCACTCGGCTTTATCGAGCATTATAGTTTGTTTCAGCTCACTGTTTAGCTGTCGGCCCACGACTTTACAGTTTTGGTTCATTTTCTTTAGCCACAGTAGGCAGCTGTTTTCAATGAATCCACTTGTGGAGACCAAAAACTGAAGAAAAAACATTCATCAAGTGACCAAAAAAATAAAGTACAGTACAATACAAGCAGGAACAAGTTGTGTAAATAACATTGACCTATGCCTATTCTTACATAGCAGTTACCTGAGGCAACATTATCATTCATTTGGAGTTGTGTTTGGGGCCACCTGATGAATGTAAGTCCAATAATTCTCTCTCTTTTAGCTCCGTTTTTGGTCTGCACAAACTCCTGTGGGGGAATATCTGGCTCTTTTAGCTGTGACATGCTCCACAATATTCACCAGCTAGTTGCTAAATGTGTCTGCCTGCTGTTTGGTGCTGAGCAGGATAGTGGAGTTTTAGAGAGCAGAAAACAACACTAGAGTGAGAGTACACCCAAAAAAACAACAACAACAACAACAAAAAAAAAACAAAACAGTGAGATGGTAAGCTTAAGATGCAAGTGTTACATTTCAGTAGGGTCATCACAGCTTTCATCTTGTTGTTATATAAAATATAAATTATAACCACTTTAAAGTGGATTTCACTGTGCTTTCTTTGCACGCCGTCTGCAGAGCACATGCAAATCAGTCAAGAGTCAATCATCAGAACAATTGAATCCAGTTTGACGGCAGCCCATATCATCAACATTAACACTAGACATCATTTCAGTGTCTCCATGTCAACTCATGTAGGATGTAGGAAAGCCTTTCCTCTAAGTTCAGGTTTCTACTCCGCTGTCAGGCTCCTGACATATATGTCATGTGAGGCTGCGTCACAAGTGTTGGACTGGAGGGATAAATGTCTGACAAAGATCCGAGCTTTTGAGATTAATATACTGTATGAATGTGGTTTTTGCATTATTGCTCCTAAAATAATATTTTTTCAAGATTTTTGTTATTGATGTACCTGCAGCACAAATAGCATTTGATGACCAGCTTAATATGTCCCTTTTGCAGGCGTGATACAAGTTACTACTTTGTTTTATGTCATGTTATTTCAATTTAACCACATCTTGTATGTGTGTGTACGTAGTTTTGTGACTGTGAAGTGCACGGTGTTTGAACTCCAGTGTGTGTGTTTGTTCACTGTTTGCACATGCTCATCGATGTGTGTTTATATGTGTGTGTGATCGCATTGTGCTCCAAGTATTCTAGTCTGCATTATTTAAGGCGGGGCATTACATTATTTGTCTTTATGTAACAGCTGCCCTGAGCAGCTGACATCCCGTGTGTTTGTGTGTAGGTGTGTGCTGTACAGTAAAGAACCTTCGAGTCCATGTTTACACAAGAGTAGCAGGCATTTCACTGTTCCATGGCGTCGGGAAAGCCCTTTTCCACCCACATCCGCTGCTGCAGTCTGTTAGCGAGAGCCGAGTCCACACACACACACACACACACACACACACACACTACAACTGTCGCCTTGAATAATGAAGCACGACCCTCTTGATATGGCTTCATAAATATTACATCAATAATCTGACATTAATGGGTTTTCCTTCCATGTAATCCTGCCTTCTTATTTGTTTAAATCAGGCACACGAACAACAGAAACTCCTGAAAAGTCAGAAGTCACACCTCATACACATACAGTGTGTTTTAGACAACAATATTACAAGCTGTTGACCAAATATATTTGTTTACAGTACACAGCATCAGCGTATTAATTAAAACACATTGTATTTAAAGCATTGTGGTCAGTGAATAATAGATGTTTTATGTTTAAACTGCTGTCTGCCAACTATAGGTGTTGATATCTCGCTGTGATCGCCGGCCTCACAGCTGTTACAGCATGGGGGAAGCCCTTTGTACATCTGTGTGTACTTGTGTGTATGTTTGCTTTTGTAATGAGGCTGCTGGTTTCTGGGGAAAGCCCAAGGGCTAACCTCCACCCACTCCCTGTTTCTGGATACCTCTCTGTGCATCACTGTGTCTCCCTCTCCGTATCTCTGTTTCTATGTGTGTGTGTATGTGTGTGTGTGTGTGTGTGTGTGTGTGTGTGTGTGTGTGGGTGGGTGTATGTGTGTGTGTGTGCTTTGAGGGGTTACTGTATGTTCACTCTATGCAAACGGATTGGCCTCTGGATATCTTATTTGCTCTCACTCTCTCTTTCTTTCTCTTTGCTCTTTCTCAAAATATTCCTCAGTTTTATGTTTCCTCTCATCCTGTACTCTATCCTACAAGCCAAGGGCACAGACAAGGCTCGAGTTCTGCCTTCTTCATATGTAGCTTAAGTATAACAGGAGAGGTGTGACTGGTTGTCTTTGACCATGGAGTCTGAACTGAGGTATTGCTAAAACAACTAAGCCATGAACCAGGAGATTCTCATATATAGACCACATTTAAATCTATCATTTTTTACTGTGTGTGTGACTATTTGACCCTGAGCCACTTACATAAAGCAGCGAGGCCAAGTGAATGTATTCATCCACTCAGTAAAATCATCTTCTCTTTGCTAACAATGAAACAAAGTGCATGAGATGCTTTGTCGAGTAGCTGATATGAGGGCCTTGAGACATCGTTTCAAACTGCTATTTCCAATACACAAATTTGACATAATTAACTCTTTAAATTCCTTTTGTTACCATTTTTTAAAAAAAGTTTTAAAATCTCTTTGAATTTTAATTATTATCATCTTTTCTGAGCTCTGTTGATGGCCATGTAAAGCCTCACAGAGCTGCCAGCATTACTGTAAATCAAAGTTCACTTGTCTTTTAGAGCAAACTTTTCCGCTAAGCAATGACTCACAAGCATCATGTCACATTTTCACTCTGACTGTAGAGTTCAGACCAAGAGAGATTACTCAGAAATGCAGTCCTACGTTGATACATAAGGATTGCTTGAGTTTAGACTGCACTGAAACTCTTATTCTGTAAATTGGATCACATGAATCACTGTGAGCTGTCAAGGATTTATTGTATGTTTTCTTCACGAGGGAATAGACACTCACAAAACATGTCCAAAATCTTCTCCCAAAATAAAAAACTGCCTTGAAACTCTTGAAGTACCAGAACAAAAAGACACATTTAACACTTTTCTGGCACAATCTCAACAAAACTGAAACAACTTATGGCTTCTTTTCTGCTGTACTGGTCTGTACTTTCCAAAGGGCCAAGCTCTTATCATCACTAATTATAATCTACAGCGTCACCACCTTTTATCTGATTTTCAGAATCTTGTTAACCAGCATGTGCGGTGAAGCTGAAACTGACACAAATGCATCGTCATCCTACCACATCACAAAAAAACATGAAACAAGAATCACCATGTCAACGTGACACCCGCTCCGGAAAATGCCAGAGGAAACCCCACGAAGGAGCAGTACACCTCCGTGTCATGTGACAATGTTCACACCATTTGTTTCTGAATTCATTCCCACCATTATTGACTAATCAGCCGTCTGCCTGTGTGTGGAGTGATACAGAGTGTGATGTGTGTGTGTGTGTGTGTGTGTGTGTGGGTGAGGTAATAAGTAGAGCCTGGAAGTAGCAGTGTTGTGGGAGGAAAGGTACTGGCTGTTATTGGATGTAGAGTGGGAGGCAGGCAGGCAGAAGCAGGGCTCCCCTGGTTACTGTTGCTCTGTGGGTGGCTACCAGCAGCCAGGCTCTCCTCATGACACTGTCGCTGGGCTGAGGGGGCGATGGACGGGACTACCTCTCTCCCTCTCGCTGTCTCTTCAACTCACACTCCACGCCCCCTTCCTGTGCCTGTTGTCCTCTTTCTTCTATTTTTTTCTTCTCCTACTTCTTCTTTCCCACCAACACAATCTTTCACTTTCTTCAGTCCCTGCATCTTGTGGTCCCTCCGCTCTGTTTCTTTATGGGTTTTCCCTCTCCCACGCCGCCTCCACCTCCTGAACTCCCTCTGGCCTTGAATGGAGGTTTCTGAACTCCGCAGTGGTCTGAGGAAAGACCTTTTCTCCACCGCCCCAGTTTTTCTACCCACCTGTCTGAACCCCTGCTCTCCTTTTACCGTCTCCATTTTCTCCTTCCTGCCGGCTTTCTTTTTCTTACATTGATCCCACCACAAAGTAACAACCACAGTCCACGTATGCTTGTAATATCACTGTCTTTATCACCTATTCTCATTTGTCTTTCTCTTTGCTTTGTTTCCTTTGGCCATCACTTTGTGCGTCAATGCCTAATGCCTCTTTTCACTGAGTTTTCTGTTGCTATCTTTATTGCTGGATCTGTGTGTGTGTGTGTGGTCAGCTGTTCTTAGTGCTGCACAACTGATGTCAGATTGGATAGTCTCAAAGCAATAAGGCAGTAATCTCTTAAAGGCCCAGAGGCTTTTAAGTCCACACCTTCTCTCGTCTCTCTCCTCGTACTCCTTTACCCCCCTCCATCCTTCTCACCTTTAGAAAGAAAGACTATATTACCTCCAAATGGATCTTTTGGTGCGGCGATGCCCTCCTAGCTCTCACGCGCACACACACCGATGCATACATGCATGCTTACACACTCACAAAAAGTGCATGTACACACTCACGCTCCTCTGGACGTTGCTCTGCACCCACCATCTTTATGAAGCTGAGAATTATCCCACCATAGGTAATCATAACTTGCCATACCTGGGACTCATACAAATACACCTTGGCCCCTCTTCTCTTATAATGTGTATACAATGATCTAATATAGACGCCACAGACCAGGGCTTGATAGACTTGAAACCAGTGGGAATATCCGGTGCTCTGTTCAGTCTCTTGACTGTGTGACATTTCTGTGGTAGACATGAGCAGCACACTGTTTCATATTTCCCTCATCCTTCTGTGTATTTACACTGAGGAATAGCTTCAGAGCACAGAAGCATTAAAACCATGTCTTCATAGCAGCGTGCACAGAAATAGAAGCACGTCATGTCGTTTGATACAAAATGTGCGCTTTGGGTGAGCATGAAGGCAGCACGGGCAGACGGACAGGAAAGAGAGCTGCCCCCAAGCTGGCACTTATATAACAATATGTCTAGGATATATAGCACACAGAGGATCCATACTGTTTGGTCAACAGTAGAGTCATTTAATAGAAGCCTGCAGGAGCCTGATGTGCTGATGTGCTGATGTGCATATGCATCCCACAATATTTTCCACTGCCTCAAAGTTTAGAAGAAACTTGTGCTGATAGCACTTCTACGAAAGTTTATATTTGGTACTCGAGAGCCAGAACTGTACCAGCCAGGAACAGGCCTGGGTTGCATGCTTAGATTTTCTTTGAATCCTGAGCTGTCTCTATAGCAACCACTGTAGGCAGTTGCTGTGGTAATCACTAGCTGTTCCTGCCCCTGGCATCGTTAAGTGTTTGAAGTTGTCCCAGAGGTGCTCCGCTGAAAGGGTTAACTCCACCGCTCTCCTGATAGACGTGTTCGCCAGCACACTTATTTGTCTCTTTGATGTTTCCCAGCGAAGGGGTTATCTGGCATCCGGGTCTATCTGGAGGTGTTTGGAGTGAACGAGTGGTGAGACACAGTCTGACATTGATGCTAAAGCCAAAAGAATAGGTCAATGTGTCTGCTGGTTTGTAGATGCGCTACACAAACGAGATGCCCACCACTCAGCGCAGCGTGGCGCCTACGGGTGAAGGGGTGTCAGAAGCCGTTAGCCAAAGAGAGGCAACGAGCGCTGACACCAGTCAGAATGGCAGATGTCCACACGACTAGGCAGGGTGGCACATGAGGGCACGGGACAGGCCAGGACTGGCTTGTAGAGGCTGTCCCCCGTGGACATGGCAGGAAGCAGACAGAGGCGTTTCTAACATGGGCAGCAGACTGCACCCACCACAGCCTGACCTCTTATAAACTCAGAGCCACATTAAAGGCTGACAAAATTGATTAGGAGCTGATACCGGCAGTGACCTGATGGAGCAGCGTGTGTTTACTTGTACTTCTATCTTTGTGAGAACCAAGAGTTTTAAACCTTCAGAGCGAGGACATTTTCACTTATCCAAGTGTTAACCTCAAGGTAGAGCACAAGAACAAGGTGGTTTAGGTTATGTCACTGCTGTGGTTTCGGTTAATGATAGGGAATATTGAGTAAATATAGCAAAAGAAGAGTCCTCACAATGACAGAAGTACAAAAGCATGTGTGTGAGTGACACACTGTGTATAAGAGTGCGTCGGTGGTCCTGTTTTTACAGATTTGTGCCAAGGCCTGTCAAATCTGACAGCACAAATAAATTGTCTTGGCAGAATAGATATTGAACACAACCATCATGTTACTGTCAATCTCCCCTCCAGACCAGCACCCTCTTGTGGGCAAAACCTCTGACCACATGCGTATGCTTTGGAGGTAACTCGCATTGTTTCCCCCCATTTGTGCAACTTCTGTTGAGGATCACGCTAAATTGTTTTTGTCATCCAGAAGCAGCGCCTAAACAGAACCAGGTGTTGTCCATCGTACATCCGGCATTTGGTGTAAGAAGTTGAAAGATGATGGTCAAGCTTTTCAAACATCTGTCACAATTTTAGAGTTAACATTTAATGTCAACATTAATAGAAGAGCCAAAGAAATGAACAGCAGAGTTCATGTTTTTCTGTGGTGCTTTGAATGTTTTACCAGAGCACAGCAAACTCGACATCCTGCTGAAACCCACGAAAACTGACAAGCTCCTTCCTCATCCAATCATGATTTCTGACAGTGGGGAGTCCTCAAGAAAGATTATATTACTGTGAAGGGGAAATCATATTGTCTGCATTGTCCAGAGATTATTACATTGACCAATTTTTAAAATGTATGTCATCATTTTCATTTACAGATTCGGGGCACATTTTCATGGCTTGCCGCTTCAAATCATAATGTATTTCTTTGACTCACGTTATAAGAAGTATTTAGTGTTGATGGATTATTTACTGTCTGAGGACTTCACATATGAGTGGGACAAAGACTAAAGAAGAAGATTAATATGGTAAACCTTCAATGTTTGTGACATTGTTTGATTGAATGATTGCGGTGGTGGTTGCTCGCAGGAGTTCCACACACACCTATGAGACAGCTTTGCATTTAATTAGGCACAGAACCTGAGCACCAAATGGGAAACCCTCGGTTGTCTGTGGCCCAAGAGCGTGAGAGAGAGGTGAATCCCAGGAGTTTTAGCTGCACTTATGTAAGCCCTGATCTGATGTGCTGGCAGGCCCTCTCTGCCTACTTCTCCACACTCCTCATCTCCTCTTCTTCCCTCTCTTCTCTTCCCAGAGATTACCTCGATTACTCTGGCAAGACATCACAAGGAAATCAGGAAACAGGGGGAAAGAAAGCAAAGAATTACTGTTGCATGACTGAAAGTGTGGCTTTATCGTAGCTGGCGGGCAACTGCCATCTGGCAGAGTGGGATATACTTTGGTCAAATAAAAGATTCAGTTTTTTTCCCTTTGTTTTTTTACGGAACATAGCAGATGCATATGAACGTAAGGACCGGCAGGACTGACAGATATATGTGTGCAAATGGCAGTTTAGCTCTGCGGTTCATGAATAAAGTATCCGTTTAAGATCAAGCATACAGCAAACTTCAATTCAGCTGACAGGCTCTTCAAAGGGCCCGCAGAAGATGGAGCTGAAGCAGATCCATTATTGCAAAGCTGCATCATAACACATGACAAGAAGTCTTACTCTATATTGTTTTCCATCTCTAATTATAAAGTGAACCAACCCCCCCTTTTTTGTGCCCTGCTGCCTTTACACACACCAGCATATCATCCAGAGTGATTGGCCCATAAAACACTTCTAATCTGCTAATACTGAATGAAGAAAGCCCATCATCTCGCCAAGACTTAACACAAGCCTTCCAACCCCCCGCCTTTGTTTTCATCTCTGATGGAAATAGCAACACATGGGCCACTGTGTTTGTCTTTAAGATGGCACACAGCTAATCCTGTGTGAAGCTGGAGGGATCTCTTCAGCTACTCTTGTCAACGTTGATTTGTCAACAACAATCTTTTCATTTCCTCTGTAAGCTGACACCATCATGTCTGTGCGATAATGTGATAGAGGCGAAGCTGGATTGAATCTGAGCAGGACGTGTTCACAAACCCGGGCTGCCACCATACAAGTGGAGCCTTTGTAGGTTTGTGCACTGTGGCTTTAAAAATAAAAGCTCAACAGTTAAACAAACAAGCCAAGCAACAAAAAATTGTTGACTTAACTGTGGTGTTTTTGAGGACGCGGGAAGGAAAAACCATATACATACTGCAGAGCACCCATTTAATCATGCAATTGTTTGAAATAAGGGGGACGAGTATTGAAGGTAATTAAAGATTCCAGCCATGGCCGTCTGGCTGGTGAATATGGAGCTATGAGTAAAAGAAGCAAACAACAATTAAAAAACCTCAATAGGAACACCCAGCTTAAAGCGAGCAATCATGTCCGAGATGTTGGGCCTAAATGAGGATGTTGTTTTCTCTTTTCTGTTCTGTCAATCTCCGCCAGAAAGCGATTTCCTCCTGAAGAGTGGCGGCCAGGGCTAAAAGCATGTTTTAATAAGCGCACTGACACATCCATCTTTGTTTCTGAGAGATAAGTCACAACGAGCGCAGAGCAAAGCATCCGGGGCTAGCTGGAAGAATGCCCATTGCTGCGTATCAGTCGAATGTGCTTAGGCACACAAAAACACACAAACGCGCACTTCCATGTGCACACATACAAACAGAAGAGCTGTCACCCCAACTTAAATCCTATTTACCACCAAACCAATGGAATTTTTCCTTGGAGCCGAAGGTGGTTGGCATGTTCACTTTATGCCTCCTCGGAGATTAGTGAATTCAGTCCTGCTCTGTTCCCACTGTGTCTCCTTTTAAGTCTTCCCTCTTATACTCCCCCTTCCTCTTCTTCTTCACATCATCGTGCTGCATTAAATGTGCTTTTATTTGTTTATTTATTTATTTGTTGTTTTTCATCTGGGGAAAAAGGAGTGAAGTCTCAGATACCTGGGACTTATAGCTGGCTGGGGCTGGCAGCTGTGCGTGTGATTGAGGAGCGTGACAGAAATGTCCTCATTAGGTCTCCACAAACGCTGTGAAGAGAGGCATGCTGCACAGGGGAGGAGGAGAGGAGAGGAAAGAGGAGAGGAGAGAGGAAAGAGGAGACGTGGAAGGCAAGGAGAGAGGAGAGAAAAGTTTGCGAGCTTTTGACACTTGGCGCCTTTTATCTGTGCGGTATCTCAAGGTTTAAAGTTGAGTGTGCTCTAAGAGATATTCACGCATAAGCGCACACACACACGCGCAAGTCACACAGTGCATCGGAGTAACTTCATGTCATTATTATACACTATTAATTAAAGAGAAATAATAGAAGCCAGATGAACTTCTGTTCAGCCTAATTATCATGTCTTTGATACCAAATTGTGCAGAAAAAGAGAGCAAGAGTGCGAGCGAGCAGCAGACAGAGAGAGAAAAGAGTGTATGGGGAGGTTCAGACTGGGACTTGGGACTTTGGGAGAGGAACTCGGTGAGAGGAGGATCTTACGCTGCATCCCAATATGGCACCCATAACCCTTCCTTGAAATCAAAGCTCAATTTTTTAATTACAGAATGAAATGAGACACACACACACACATACACACACACTGATAAAGTCAGAGACGGACTACAGGGAGGGAAAAAAGGGTGTAAGGGAATGAAGGGATGGAAGAAAGGGGTAACAGTAGGGGGTAAAGGGGTAGAGGGAACTGTTGCTCAGGGGAAAAACGGCAACAACAAACAAACAACAATCATCTGTTTTATCTCGCTGCCTTTTCCTCCACATCTCGTCCTCTGCGTGCATCGAGTGATCTCTGAACTCCGCGCTTCCATGCCAACTCCCCTGTTACCTTGTTTACATGTTGTTGCCGGTGCCGTGTTCACAGCGTGTTGATCATTAACATCATTATATGTCTATGATACTGCATGTCGAGTCACAAATCAACTTTCCTTCCATCCTTTCTGCTGGTCTAATGATCTGACTAACTTTGTAGCCTCTTCTTTTTGTTGAAATGTGTCTTTGCTCATTGTCATTAAAGTGCTCTAAAAAAACAAAAAAAACACCTGTTTGTTATCGATGTCGCAGTTGTGGCAAACCGCTCTCACCGCGTGAGTGCCTGCCTGCCTCCGCCGCCTGTACGAGAGATGAGCTTCACCAGAGTGAGAGTGAGAGGCAGATGGAACGATGGCGGACGCAACAGGAGTGACAATGGGGTGATCAGCAGCGGCTTTCGGGAAAGGTATTCGGCAATAAATGCAATGTGAATAAGTCAAATAGGGAGAAGACAGAGAGATGGAGATGTGGAGAGAGAGAAAAAGGAAAAGTCAAAGAAATAGGGGAGAGGGAGAGAGGAAGAGGGAAGGAGAAAGTGGTGGCACAGCTGAGGTTGACACTAATGAGGAGCCTTTGTGATGGGACCTGACAGAGGAGAAGAAAGCAGAATCCCCCGACACCGATGCTCCACAACACTCCTCCGCTTAATTGGGAGAGCCAGAGCCCACAACGAGAATGTGTGTGTCGAAAAGAGTGTGTATCTGTTTTAGGAGGAGTAAGTGAATGTAAGACAAAGTAGACGTATATATGCTCCCTTAATTAAGCCTACATATTATGTGTTGGTGGATAAATGTATGTAATAGCGCTAATGTAGGTATTCACAGCTCACTCTGTGTTCTTGGTGGATTTTCACACTTTTTGGTCTGGAATTTCACGCTTTTAGTTGATGCTGGCAAGATACGCAGCTTAGAGCATTACATGCACGCTGATGGCTTTGAGGTTCACACATCGGATATCTGCCATCTTCTCACATTCTTTAAAAGTGTCAGGAATCCAATGTAATAAGCCCACCCTTCCGTTCTTTTGCATTACGCACAAAAGTACATGCATACTGTACACACGCATTCACTCCAGCGACAGCGCTTACACGCTCGCATGAGCTGAGGATGTGCACTCGACGTTACAGTGCATGACTCTCGTGCACAAAAAAAACATGCACTCGTGTGCGGACACAAGTGGGGACACTCGCTCTCTCCCCGCGGTGCAGTTTCCATCTTTGACTCTGAATCAATCATTTTTAATTTATCAGAGGGGATTTGTGTCATGAAGGCTGATGCCAACTCCAATAAGAGGAAAAAAAACACAACACAACAGCAGTGAAAAAGCCACAGCAAATCCCTGCTCTGATGCGATTATAACACACAACCAAATCAGGGCTGACTTGAATAGACACAGAACACAAAATCATATTAAAGGGAATTCGATGTGCATGGCATTACATTGCTCTCAATCTTCCCTCTTTTCTTTTTCTGCTCTTCTCTCCCTCATTCTTTCTTTGACTTTCTTACTCCATTTCTTCCTGTCCTTCTTTCTATCTGTCATCATCACCATCGCCTCCCGATTTTTCAAAGCTAGTGACCTGAAAAATGTGTTGCCAGTGACTTATACGGCCCCTTCCTCTTCTCCGAGCGGATACTCTGTTTTCTGCCGCCAGTAGTGATTCTGCCATTCACCCTCTCCCCGGGGACAAACTCTGTTAGCTCCTCATGTGACAGGTAGCACCCAGGCTTAACAGCAACAGATTGAAGCTGGATACCATATAATTTCCAACAATACCGTAGATATATGGCAACAGATGAAAGGCAATCTCTTAAACTCTGTTGAAATGTAGCCACAGCAACAGCTCTCGTACAATAATGTTTGATTTAAATGATAAAATAGCTCTGCTGCGAGCAGGTATCCTGTGAAAATAAAAAAACAACAGCTTTGCGATCAGCAAGAGAGGTGAGTCAGGGAGAGAGACTGCGAGGTATAGAGGAGTGAGGGGGGGCAAAATACAGTATAGAGAGTGCGATAGAGAAGAAGCTGAAGAGATGGATAGAGTAGGGTTGTTATGTCAGAGGCAGTCGAGCTGCTCTCATCTTGCCATTATCTCAAGCACCCTCACATTACCATAATAATGGCTTTTAACCAAATGTAGCACTCTCCAAAGCAGCACAGGCTGAATCTGTTTTAACCAAATGTAAAACACTCATCGACAGGCAGAATCTGAGGGGCTTAACGTTAACATCATCCATAGACCGACGAGTACTGTGTGGAAGGCATGTGTGGGTTTGAGTGGGAGTTTCAGGCTGGATATCGTCTGCTGATGTATTCTTGATTACACATATAATGCACAAAGATCACTTTGTGTGTCACACACACACACACACACACAGATATACGTCGCTGTAAATGTTCTTTACCAACACATATCAGCTGTCGAGTGTTTGTGAATGCGTGCATGCGTGAGCGTTTGTGTGACCATGTGTCTATTCCTAATCATGCTACACGTGCTGTATGTGTACATACATGTGTCGGTGAATAAGCGTGCGTGTGTGCGATTGTGTGAGTCAGAGTTGAGGTCCAGGTCTGGCCAGGTACTCTGCATGTGTTTCCCCCGTCCAGATGGCCTCTCGGCAGGCCTGGGCCGGGGCGCAGGGTGTCCTCCTGCCCTCCCACCCAGCCATCGCAGAAGGTCGACTCGACCGCGCCGCCCGCCTGCCCTGCGATGCCGCCTTCCAGACCAACAGCTCCCTGCCAGAGGAAGAAAAAGAGCCAGAAAATGGTATTGAAAGCTCGTTTGTGCCATCTATGTCATTAAGCAGGTGCATATATAATAATGACCTTCTCTTAAACTGACCAGAGAAACACAAACATGGAAAAAGAAAAAACATTTCTTTTTTAAGCCCTCTTCCTCTTTCTTTACCCCACTTACACACTCATTTTCCTATCTTCCTGTCCTTTCCTTGCATAGCTCTACCTTCTTCCTCCTTGTCTCTCTTTGTTTTGCCTTGTCTCTTGTGTTACACTTATTGTGTAAGTGTGTGTGTCTATGTCTGTGTGTGCAGTGTGAGGTGCCAGGAGGGTGTGGAGACCCACAGATGGTCAGGGTGGTTCCCACTCAGTGAGATCTGGGTCAGAGCCCGCTCTCAGATTAGTGGGCCTCGCTCGTGAAGCACCACCCACAGGTTTCTGGGCAGACCTGGATCTGACACAGAGGTTTTGTTTTGTTACAGAGTGACACACTCATCCATGATATCATATTGTTTCCGCCAGCACTCGAAAACAGGCATGTCACCTTTGTGTGCACCTGATTGTTTTATGTATGATTTTATTAGGGATTTAAATGTGAGTTTTCCTTAAAATGAAGTTTAGCTGTAAGTCCAAAATGTTAATTTAAATATAAATTAAAATTATATATTTATATTTGTTGTAGTCCCTGTTTCATTTTGGGGGTCTGTCCAGGCCCGCAGAGCTAAAAAAACAATGCAGTCCCTTGACAATTCATTTCTATGGCTGTAAAAACTACAACGCAAAAGCAAAACAAAGGCGATTCTCCAGCCTCCACAATGAAAACAACAAACAACAAATCTATGGATCCGCATTACCGCCGAGAGGTTCCTGAACTTTGAATGCAAATGTAGATAATAGCTGTAAGAACTGAGGAAGTAAGTTTCAGTAAGTGGTGTGTGCAGTGTTGATGTCTGCACGGGGTCAGTTTAGGAGAAGAGGTGTCGCTCGTGGCGTTCTGGATCAGGTAAGTATTTAGTGTCTTACTCAAGGACACTGTAGAAGGATGAGTAATTGCTGATAGTTATTGAATTTTTTCGGGACGTTACGGTTATGTATTCAAGTGATATTGAATGCATTCATAGTTTGATTCTTTATTTATTTAATCAATCAAGAATTTGACAGCAGCACCATGTGGAAAAAAATAGTTTACTGTTTACCTCATAATTAGATAAAACACACAGTGCCTCTGTGTTTTGGTGTTTGATAAGCCTTCAAACTCACAGATCTGTTATTGAAACTGGATTTCAACACACCACCACCAACACAGGAACATCTCCAAACAAATGTATCACATAACCCCCCCCCCCCCCCCCCCCCCCCCCCCCCCCCCCAAAAAAAAATCCAGTAAATGGCAGAAAAGAGATAATGCTTGTGAGATTTACAGAAAAAAAGGCTGTATTATACTAACCCCTCACCTTAAAGCCCTTTTTGGTAAAAGCCCAGTAGATGTTATGGAGCTGCCCAGTCAGTAATCCACAGCTCATAAGTGGGCATGACAGAACGTACAGAGGAGTAATGGTGTCACAGTGTGTGGAGCAGCATCCCATTGGTTTGAGCCACAGCATGCCATCACAGATTCTGTCAGCTCTCATTCTTTACAATGATGTCCACACACACACACACACACACACACGTATGTTCATGCGCACATGAATTAATTACAATCATAGCCGCTGTGTTTGTGTGTATGGGCTGCTAATAGGAAGTGACAGGGGCTGCGGCGATGTACTCATCACTCCAGGCTTCCTGCCTTTCCCCACCGCCTCTCCTGACACTCCCCCCCCCCCCTTTCCCCAATCACCCAGTTCAGCTTGACATTTCTATCTTTGTAGTGTGGTCACCTGTCATTCTTTGAGCTGCCTGTTAGCTCATCACTTGTACTGACACAAGGGCATGTACATGAATACACACACACACGCACATGTCAGCAGCATGCACATGCACACGCATGTCTGCTCTCACCTCGTAATTATGCATAAATATCCTGAGAAAGAAACACAGCACAGCTTTACACGTGTGTGTGTGTACGTTATTTAAAAAATATATGTTCACATTGTCACACGTGCGGATAAAAATCATTCTCCACAAGACTTTAATACAAAACATATTATGTCAAGGTAATTATTCGCCTCTAATGCATGTAAATGAGTACTTACAACATGTATGGTACAATTACTTAGTAGGACTTTTTGTGTGTATAAAGGTGTTGAGTTCAGGGGCTCCAGTGTGCAGCAGAATAAAATGAATAAAGCCTCCACAGCAAATATGTGGCTTCTCACCTCATTCATTATGTAATGGGAGTAACAGCCCTCCTCCCTCTCCTCTCTCCTCTCTCCCTCACCTCCCTCTCCCCACCCCGTCCTCCCCTCAGCCTTCACCTTCTGTTCACCACCTGTACGGGAACAGATTCTCTCCTCTCTCCGCATGACACTTCAATCTGTTCTCCAGCAGATAGAAGGATTGAGTGTTGGTATTTTATTTTTATGTCTTTTTTATTTATTTATTTATTTTTACGACTATATCTTGTCTCCCTGCACGTGGTAGTCGGTGAGTGACATGCCTGGACGCCACCTCGGGTCAAATTCAAAAGGTTAAAGGTCTGACATTTGAACACAGTGCCAGCAGGGTTGATGTTCACATACACGTGACGTCGTACATGCTTGTGTGCGATTATGTGTGTAAGCATCCGTGCATGTCTGTATGTCTGTGACCTTAAACAAATGGTTCACCTTACTTGTGTTGTTCCATATTTGACATACGAGGTTGACAAGCTTCGCATCTTTACTATGCTGTCATTTTTTATATTCATTATAAGCTTTCCCTGCAAAATTAGAGCAGTGTTGTATAATGGCTGATGATCTATATCTGTAAAATGTGAAAAGAAGACAGTTGTGAATGACATGAGGGAAAAAATGTGAGGGAGGGATGGTACAGATGGATACAGGAAGAATGAACAGCAGGTGAACGGAGAAATCATTTACATACTCGCTCTCAGACTCACATGTAGGTTATGGAGAGGTGGCAACAGAGGACTGATGGTTCCTTCTTATTGCTAAAGATACAACTGATGACAATTCCATTAATCCCGTCAGTCCTCTCCCTGCATCTCTCGTACTCCCCCCCTCATTTTTCAGCCCTTTTATAGATGAAAGGCTTCCACTTTTTCTGTCAATGGCCTGCAGTCATCTGAATTAAACATTGATTTTATCGGAAGTTTAGTCACTGCGTCCGTGACGACTCGCTGCCTCCTAAAAAAACTGCATGTGCGTGTCTCATCGCAGAGGAACGCAGAGCCGAGGAGAGAAGGATGAAGGAGATGAGAGACGGAGCAGAGAGGGTTAGAACAGAGTAGATGAGGAAGGGAGGGCGGGGGTTTCAAGAGGACGACATTAAAACGCAAGAAGGGAGACAGACGGGGACATAAGGAGCCGAGGAGGGAGACAAGGAGAACGCAGGGGGGATGAGAAGAAAGAACAAGGGATTCGGAGAGCAGCAATTAAGAGAGGAAGGAGGGAAAGGAAGAAAGACTCAGCGGTGGATGAGGCAGGGCTCACACAGAATAGAAAGGGGAAAGGTTTTTTGAAGTGCAATGTTCAAATCTCTCTTTAGTTCCCGTCATTGTCCAACACCTGCCACAACTCATCTCTGTAAAAACTCCCTCCCTTTTTCCTACCATTCCCATCCTCCCTCTCTCACTCCCACCATCAACAAAGAGACATCACTGCTAATCAGCTGGGCTACCACCACACAGACCCACATTCTTCTTCTAAAATATTAAGAAGTTACAGTTTCAACATCCTCGTCCAGGCGGTTGCTGTTGCTTGCAGCGAAAAGATCAGAGAATTGTTCTCCGACTTGCACGTAAAACCTCTTTTTCACATCCATAACCTCTGGTAAGAGAGGGAAAAAAAGGTTATGTTGACACCCCGGTTCTCGAACACACCAGCCAAACTAATATAAACAGAACAGGTTGACCCCCTAACAAGGAATGCACATGCTTTACTGTCATCACCCCCCTGGCCAAAACTTCTTTTTCTTCTATGTTTCTTTCCCATCTTCCTCCATCGGTGGTTTGTTGTTGAGCACCCTTAGGAGATGGAGACATGAAAGGGAGCTGGTCTCATGGGAGCACCAGCGTTGAACGGGGAGGCCCAACGCTCTCATCCCCGCAGCGGCGTGCCATCTCTGGGATGAAGCAGAGTTCCAGAGCGGGTTGACTGGATCTGGGTCCTCCGGTTCACGCTCACCCCTGTTCATAAGTGCAACGCACACATTTAGACGTCGACACACACATACACATCTCGGAGAATGTGGTCCCAAGCGAGCATTACGGATAAAACTCCCAGTCTCTGCAGTAGTCATGTTCATAGGGTGTGGTAGACTCGAGGGAAAGTAAAAAGCGAATTCAACATGGATAACAGCAAAAGTGCGTTAAGGAAGCAGAATAAAATTAATGGGCTGGTTTTCATAAAACTCATGACTCTCTCCCTCCCTCCCTTCCTCCCTCCCTAACTGTATGCTCCTCGCTGAGGTCTAATGGTGGAGTTCCCTCACACCCATGGCCCCAGGGTGGCACAGCTTTAGCTCCCAGAGTGCACTACTGCCCTAGGAATACCTTCCCATTTGGGTCAATCCCTCTCTTTCTATCTCTCTCTTTCTATCTTCTCTCTTTTCCTCTCTTGCTCTCTTTTTTGCTGCAGTAGGTATGAATAATTAAACCTGCGTTTCCTCTCCTCTCATGTCATGTCTCTGTCTGCCACCCATCCTCCCGCCCTCTCCGCTGTGTCTCTCACTCAGGCAGAAGTGTTATAACAGAAGTGAGTCATTTAGAAGAGGGAAAAGGCTGCAGATCAAGGAGAGTTGAGTTCAGTTTGGAACTTGGCATGTTACATAAGCTGTCACTGTGTGTTATTGACTGAGAGAGGGGGGATAAGGGAGAGAGAATGAAATGGAAAGAGTGATAGAGGAAAGGTGATACTGTGATAATGGTGAGCAAGAAAGAGCGAGTGAGAGAAAGATGGAGAGCGAGGGATGACGAGTGAGGCATGCAGAGAGATGTTGCAACAGTGATGATAAAGTTGCATTTTTTATTTAAGGTGTTGTAAGCTGCCCTTCGTGGACAAAACACATGTTGCAACCTGTAAAAAGGCCCAACACGAATGTGTAGTTTTTGCTGTCAGGGTTTAAAAGTTACCTTTATTTGACCTCAAGGGAAAAAAACCTTCATAAAACACAAACATAAAACATCTAATGAAATAGATCTGAAGAGAATATGAGCATGAAAGTTCACTCTTGACATGTGCACACATGTTGAGACGGATAATGTTAAATCAATAACATAGCAGTAGTCAATATACCATTACCAAGAATATGAAAACAGCTACAGTAACGTGGCTCCAGTCAATATTTTTATGGATAGATCACGTCTACTCGTGTGTGAAAGGGGTTGTGTATACTGACAAACCAACAAAGAAATAATATTAACGTTGCGGTTCCCCTCAGCTCGACAGAGACCTGTAGTCTTTCAGCTCACTGTTTTGGTTTTCAAACTTCAGTCACAAAGCATCAAAATCCACCTATCCACTGCCTGCTCAGCACCAAAATGGCAAATTAGCAAAGTGAACATAGTGAAGCATTTAACAGCTAAAGAGCCAGGTATTTCCCTCAGGAGTTGGCGGAGACCAAACCAGAGCCAAAAGACTGAACTGTTTGCAACATGTTCTCTTACCACAAACTGATATGTCACTTGTACTTACAGCTTGTTTGTAGGCAAAATATCACTCATTACAGGTTTAAATCTCTTAAAAATAATTCCATAAAATCAATAAATACAATCTTAAAATAGATAACACTGATGGCCACATTATATCCTTTCAGTTTTAGGTTCAAGTCATTACTGAATGCTGTGGTTCAGACCAAGTCAAGACCAGTGAAACAAAACCAGTTAAATATTCTCCATACTGTTGTTTTACTGTTGTTCTTGGTGTGAGTTAACTGTGATATAACCTCAGTTCTTTTATAGGTAGACTGATTTAAAATGAAGATTCTTGGTTGTGATATGGCAATAAAACACTAAGGAAAATAAACACTAACTGTTCTTGTAAAAAGCAGTGAAGAAGAGTGCATGCACTATTTCTGTAAGAATGAGTCTACAGGGAACTGACGGACGTCAGCATCTCCAGCCTGCTATGAGATCTGTCAGTAAGACCGGGTTGGTCTTAGCCTATCTTTAACTTGGCACAGAAAAAGACAAGTGCAAGTCCAAATACATACGAGACCGAGACAAGTCCAAGATAATAAGACAAATATCTCAAGACCAAACTAAAGACAAAAAACAGACTTACAGCCGTGACTAAAGTAAAGAGTATTTCAAGTATGCAGGGAGATAGATTCCTAATTTTATGTCCAATTATATAAGGGTTATTTTATCCTCTTTCAGTTGATGCACAGAAAGAAGATATATGTTATTGGGAATAAAAATCAGTTCTCATTTTAAAGGTCACAGGTTGCAAAATCACTAATATTCTCTCTCTGTAAACAAACTTAGTTCATCAGCTTTCATTGTACATCAGAATAATCACATAACTTTGTCCTTGTCACTATTATTACCAGCAAGTTCCCGTTTACCCTTTCCCTATCTGTGCACACATCTACCTCTTCCTCTCATCTTTCCCCTTTCCCTCCATTTCTCTGGCAACTCCTTCCCTCTTTCCGTCTGTCTTCCCTCAGGTGCCGTATTACCATAATGGTTTCTTGTGACGATGATGTACTAAGCAGCAGTATGGAAATGCAACATGCCACAGCGCACATTATCAGAGCTGAATGCATTAGATGTCATTTGTGAGTATACGGCTGTACAGTCATTATGTGTTAAACTGTTCTGTGGGAAACAGGAGGAGGGGAGGGGGACAGAGGGAGGGAGAGTGATGGTAAACTATGTTCCCTGTACAGTACAGTTAAGGTATTCTGCAGCTTGCGTGCAAAGAGGAGTGATGATTAACAGAAAGATGAAAATGCATTCTTTTTTGCATACCGACTGCACATTTGTGACATGTTTAGCAACTGAACTGGATGAAGCTGGTCTGTGTGCAATGGCACAACCTCCATGTTCATAATAGTGACACATGGAAGAATGTATATGACATGATACACTTCGTTGCTTTCTAAACTCTCTGCACCCTTAGTGCATTTTTAGCTAAACTCTAGGCGGTGTAATGGTTGGTCAGTCGGTTCACCACGCTGGTCCAGACTGAATCACAATTATTGGATAGACTGCCATAAAATTTGGTACACACATTCATGTTTTCTTATAACCAGCAGCTGTCAGACCAGATCCTCTAAATTGATAATCTTCAAGTGCCCTCAAAGTCTGCTTTGAACTTGGTGAAACTGCAATTTCGTACCACGTAGCCTGGGCATGGAATAATTTATAAGACATACTTACAAACTTACAGAGTTTGGAAACAGGCTTCATATCAGGCATTCAAA
This sequence comes from Sciaenops ocellatus, assembly GCA_033000465.1. Classification (NCBI taxonomy): domain Eukaryota; kingdom Metazoa; phylum Chordata; class Actinopteri; family Sciaenidae; genus Sciaenops; species Sciaenops ocellatus. The sequence goes on from CP136866.1 coordinate 18,502,216, forward strand.
AGTCACATTTAAAACATATTTTATTAAAAATTTAACTGTGTTAAATAGTTGTCATCTCTCCCTCATGCCTCTCAGGTTCATATATTAGTGTATATATGAACCATATATGTATATGTTGCATTTGTTAACTTTCCTTCAAGCACCAACATTACGTCAGAATTTTATGGTTTATGACCAAATATTTGCAAAACTAATGACATTCCCATCAGCCTCAGCTGTCCATATTGTTTTGTCCACGTCCATAAAATTCACAAAAGCCTTAGTCCTATTCTAAAGTTATTTGTTCCATCTTTCTAGTTGTAATTACTCCGGCATCTACCGCCCACTTCCTTTTTTAATTCCAAGGGGTGTTCCCAAATGGTGCAGACTGGACGTATGCTGTCAGAGCAACAAAACGTGTGCGCTGTTTGGTCTGTCCTGTCACAAACTTTCTCAAATTACATATAAACAGAAAAAAAACACTAAAATGTTTTTCTGAAAACATTTGAAGTTAAAAATAAGCATTGCAATAACAGAATCCAGATTCATATTTGATCAGGACTGCCTGGTTTGACAGGCTGCAATGATTAGCCTGTGAAGGTCTTGGGTTTGGGTGAAATGGAGTTTGTTGAATAAAATAAAAACAAGGAGTATTAGATTGTTTTTCAAAATACCACTGTCCTAATCATATGAAGCGAGCCTTGTGAGATGCTCTGTTGCAGGCTGTATTTTTAGTTATTAGCATTGTTACAAATGTCAATATGATCGGGAATGAGGTTTTCTTACTTGTGAGGAAAGAAAAAGCTTTAGCATGCGACACTGCAGAGATATTTAGCATGATTTGTTTTTGCTTTAACTTTCTATCCAATAAACTTTTTCTGTAGGATCTCTACAGAACAGCTCGCTCTTCATACCACTTTAGACCCACTGTGCAGTGCAGCAACTCAGACTGAGTGGTCGGTATGCTTTGTTTTGTTTATTGGTTCTACATTGGTGTACGTGTGTGTGTGTTTGGGATTATACAACGGCTTGGGTTTTGGCTCAATACTCACTTTTGATTGGTCCAAGGGTGGGCATTACATTGGTCAGCTGTGGCTCAGGAGGCAGAGCGGGTCGTCCACTAATCAGATGATAAAACTGATGAGCAGTTGGCACCTTGCATGGCAGCCAATGCCATCAGTGTATGAATGGGTGAATGAGATATGTACAATAAAAGCACTTTGAGTGGTCAGAAGACAATTCATTTATACAATTCACTCTCAGTGAAGGGACACCATCTTGTCCTGACCCTAAGCTCTATGACCATGTAAACATGACATCCCACCCATGAAAACCCTCTGCCCCCTCGCTGATAAACTGTGGCTGCACTTTCCACATGCACTATTTCGCTAGTCAAATCTTTCCTTAGTGCAGCACTACAACTCAGTTTGGACATGGCTATGTGAGACTAGCATGACTGTAGACTCTTGGTCTTGGTGCTAAATTAATGTGAGATGAGTTTTCTGATGTTTTCTACCAGTGGCATACTAACCTGAGCTGATTTCCATTAGTTGATTTTTGTTATTTTCCATTGGAAAGTGTTAAAATAGATTTAATGCTAAATCCTCCACTTCTTAAGAACACCAGGCTAATCACTGAGCCTCCAACAAGAATCAGTTTTTATTCTATGTGACTGAATCTGAATCTGAAACATTTCACTCCCTTATTGTTGGTGACTGTGACTATGACTGCTCTTCTTCCTCTTTCTAAGAACACTGACTTCTTCTTTTCAGCGTTATGTTTTATTTGTACATGTGTGAGTGTTTGTATATACAGTATGTGCATTGCAGCTGGTGTGAGTGAGTGGTCTGAGGTTCATCTCTTCACTGCAGCAGGGCCCTGTGATGAGTCACTGTGTTGCCGATGGGACACTTCCTGCCCTCCTCATAAATATAGCAAACTTAAAGTGCAGAAAAATGTTCCTTCCTGAAACTGGGCAAAAAAAATGAAGGAGAAAAATGTGTATGTATATGAATATTTCATCATTTATATAAGCTCTGAGGTCTGCAATCATTGTAAGGAATTAAAAAAATAAAAGGTTTATTGTGATGCACAGTGCAGATGCACAGGATGTATTTTGTGCAGGTGAGAAAAGTTTTTAAACGCAAAAAGAGAGCTCAGAGTTCATACGATTCAGAGCGATGGTGTGCTTTTTTTCTTAAATAAAGGCAAAGAGGGTGGGGGGAAGAAAGGAGAGTGTATCCGTGGGCATTGCTTCAGGGCATCACACTCTGAGTGCCAGAGAGAGACAGAGGAGTAGAGGAGCATCTTGTCACCTATCAATCTTTCCTCCTTAGGTTTTATTTATTTTACTTCACCTGTTTACACAAATTGTTTTCCCTTCAACCTCTCTGCTTTTCAATTTATGCATTGCTCAGTGTGTGTGTTATTTTTGTGGAAACTCAAGAGAGGGGACGATGAGGCCTCCAAACTCCAAACCTCTCTTTTTGTCTTTAGGCTGTCAAAGTTATCGCTGTCACTTTTCATTTACTGTACAGTTTATGTTTATAGCTCAGTGAATTGTGTGTTTACTACTCAGTGCTGTTTTTCAAGTGCTTATATGCTTCTGCCACCATTTTTCCCTGCGTTTGAAATTATTTGTTGTATCCCGACAGAACAGATGATGGAAATCAGTTTTCTCAGCACTAACTCTCAGTGATTCACGCTAACCGCAGCCTCAGAAACACTTGCACAATCACATCTCTGCCAAACTGGGTGAGAAAGTCAAGAATTCATTTATAGTCTCTACCCACTCAATCCTTTCCACAGTCACCAGGGAAAAGATCACCAGTCAGTCAGTCACAGGGCCATCACAGATAGACAAACGCTCTCTCACAGTCATTTTCACATTCAGATTCTTACCTAATAACGTTTCCTGAGTGTGGGTGGAAAACAGAGAATCATGAGGAAACCCATGCAAACTCTGCACAGGCTGGGAAACGAGCACTGCGAAGTAGCTGAGCCACCAAGACACCTTCATGAGCGAATATAATTTTTTAATAAATCAGCTTATAAATGCATGCCTGCTTTTCAAATCAGAACAGACCAGAAAGGTAATCTGTTCTGTTATTTTGTTGCTGTAATTTGTTTTTCATCCAGTGACATTTTAACAAAGCTGTTCATTTGGTGGCTGCATTGTAGTTTCATGGCATCACAGCAGGACTTAAATATAAAAAGCAGGTCAAGATGTTTAAAGCTATTTTACAAGATTTGTTTTTAACCGGCCAAGAAATCCACTACAAAACACTGTAAAACCACTGGACATTATTTCACACTTTTGTACAAATAAATACAAAAAAATGATAAAACATGTAATTAATGTGCTTTAGAGATGCTGGTAATAAGATTTTGTTTCCTTTTGATAAAGCAAGGCTACCTGCTTCCTGTTTCCAGTCTTTGCACTAAACTAAGCTAACTGACTCCTGGTCCCCTTTAACTGCCTGGTTGACCGTTTGGTAGAGCACATTTTGAGTCACTATATCTAATTGAGGTGAGTGTTTAAATCAATTCAACCTGATTGAGCCATCTCTACCATTCGGCTGAGGTATGTTATGCCAAAAAAAATCCATTAGATGTCATTAGATGTCTTTAAACAGTAGGCCTGTTCATTTCCCTTCAAACAAGGAAGTGAAAATCACGTTTTATTTTATCAAGTGGGAAAATCACCCCAGACATGTGGACTGTTTTTGTTTTTTTGACATATCATACTGTCAGAGGCTTCAATTAACAGCACTATGTTACTTATTGCCACAAGACAAGTCTACCAAATGTGTAAGAATTTTTTGAAAACAACCTCGACCAAATGGTCGATTTGTCAGTTTATGGTAAACCTAGCAACATTAAGCTAATTTAATTAGCCATGAAATAAAAAACTTTTGATCATTTATTTATGTCAATATGAACCATTTAATGTTATTCTATCATAAATATGTTGAAATAGTTTCCTAAGTTTGGAGTTTTTCTCACTTTGAGATGTTTTCAAAGTAGATATGGTAAATATCCAGGATGGATATGTGAAAATGTTAGTACTGGTAGTACGACTACTTCCATTTTTACAAAATGACACATGCTGGTATACAAATATTACTACAATTGTAAGAGAATGTGGTTTTTAATATCTTTATTTTTTCTTTTCATTTTTCTTAAAATTACTAGATGGATGCTAAAACATTTTACAGTGCAAGACCACGCATTCTTTTGGCCCTTGTACCAGAAAATCCTCAAGACTCTGATGGTGATCTGAGTGAGGATGATGACCAAATAGATTATCCTGATTATCGGCCCACACAAGCAGAGCTGAGTGGTGACAGTTCTTTTGAATCTTTGGATGAAGAAGACGCTCCCTCAACAAGCAGATCTACACAGCTGCCTCATAAGAAAAGTAAAAAAGGCAAACACACCTTAAAAACTGTTTCCATGGAGAAGCCAGAGGTCACCCCTGACCCAGCCCCCCCCTCAGACTCAAACAAAGGCACAAGGAGAATCTGGAAGCATGAAGATATTGAGGAATTCCAGGTTCCTGATTCAAATTTTGACCCACCTGAGGCTGCACAGACACCGTTCCAGTACTTCAAAATGCTCTTCACTGGTGAGATGATTGAACATATTGCTCATCAAACCAATCTGTTCTCTGCCCAGGAGTTGGGGGATCCAATCAAGACTGGCCCTCCATTCCCTCTTTAAGATGCTTCGTAAGCAGTGTCTCCTAATACCATCCACTTACAACCACAGTGTGGATGAGGTCATAGTAGCATATAAAGGCACAAGGGCTGGAACTCTTCGACAATATATTGCCAACAAGCCAGACAAGAGGGGCTTTAAATTGTTCTGCCGAGCCAGTTCATCTGGCATCATCCATGACCTACAACTCCATCAAGGGGCATCCACTTTCTTCAATGTTGCCCTGACTGAGCAGGAGCAGATGCTATTTTTAGGGGCTAAAGTGGTGACAATGCTATGCAAAACCATGACACAGCCACGGCTTTCTGTTGTCTTCTGTGACAACTACTTCACAAGGTTCAACTTCCAGGTCCAGAACCTGCACACCTTCCTGGGTGTCAAATGTATTGGAACTGTTCGACCAAACCGCATTGGTGGAGCTCCTTTGATGACAGACAAAGACCTGATAAAGAGAGGGTGTGGTGCTTGTGATTACAGGTCTGCTGAAGGGGTGATCACAGTAAAATGGTTTGACAATAAATCTGTCAACCCTCTGAGCAATGCCTGTGCGATCATGCCTCTTTCAACCATCAACCGGTGGAGTAAAGACGGCCACGCAAAGATCCCCATTCCATGCCCGTCACTCATCCATGCCTACAATCAGCATATGGGAGGGATTGGTATTTCTGACATGCTTGTACACCTGTACAAGACCCCAGCCAAGTCAAGGAGATGGTATGTCCCCCTCTTTGGATACATTATTGACCTGTGTATCGCAAATTCTTGGCTGGTCTACAAGAGGGACTGTGGCCTACTGAAAGAGAAAGCAATGAATCTCTAAAGGTTCCGCTTAGCAGTCGCCCACAGCTTGAACCAAGTCAACAAACCATGCAAAACTGGCCGACCATCATCATCCTCTCCACCACCTCAGAAGAAACGCTATACCCCACGACCCCCACCGTGCGTTACGACAACTTCGGACATTGGCCACTGCACTGTGACAAGCAAGGGCGATGCAACCTCTGTCCAAAGGGTGTGTCCAGATGGAAATGCCAGAAATGCAATGTTTTCCTGTGTTTGAACACAAACCAGGAATGCTTTGTAGCATACCACCAGAAATAAAATGGATCTAATGCTAAAAGCAGATGTGCTGTTGCACCACCACACAGTGGAGGTGTGGTACAATGAAAATGTTAGAAATTTAATGTTTTGTTGTTTTTAATGTTTAATGTGTTTTGCAAAGTTATGCTGTGTAAGCATTTTTATAGCATGCCACCAGAAATGTGAATTATTTGTGCTGTTGCACCACCACACAGTTGAGATATGTTGAGATAAAACAGAAGTGCAATTTTTTTCCTGTAAATTGCAATATTTTTTCGGTTTTTGAGAATGTTTTGCACTGTAGCATACAAATAGAAGTTGATCTATTTGAAGTATTTTGTGCTGTTGCACCTCAGCATGGATGAGGTCAAGATAAAAAGTTAAAATTGTCGTTAAAGTGAAAACTGGCAATGTTTTCTGGCATATTACCATAAATAAAGTGGGTCCAATGCCTAAAAACGTGTTTTTGTTGTATATTTCTTCATAAATTAGCATTATATTTGATATTTAACCATGAAACGACATCTCAACCATTTGGTAGTGGGCTATATTTTAAAAACTATGGGGTCAGTTTAAAAAAAATCATTGATTGTGGTTATTATTGACTCAAATGAATAAGAAATGCAAAAAAAACAAAAACAAAAAAAAAACAACTTTCAAATATACAAAAGTACACCAGTTCTCATTAAAAACAAATGCTAGATTTATGAGCAATAAATTAACTAACTGCCATGACAAGACACTTACTTACCTCTTCTTACTCAGTTAGCTTTTGGTGATAAAGTAGCTACTAGCGGCTACATTTTAGCTAAATGGACAACAAGGGATATGATAGATAAAATAAGAGTAAAGTCTCCTCCCTTTAAGATAATGCTACTTATCCTCTATGTCCTGATCTTGTGTTGGAGTCTGTTCCCCTTGGAAGGGTGTTTTCTTTGTATTAGAATCAGATATTTAGGAAATTAAAATGAATGAATTAAAATTACCAATGAAACCGGGCACGGATGTGCCGTGTTCCGTGTACACAGCGGCTGCCGGAGCTATATGCGGCCATTCTAGTTAATGTTTCAAACCCCACCAACTCCACCGCGGTCCGTTTCAGAAGCGTCTCAGAAGAGGCCCTCCACTCGGCTCTGCGGGGAATATGCAACTATTCTATATTTGACGGACGCCACGAGCAGCCCGCGTCAATCTGCACAGAGCAGTTTGAGCTGTCCGGAAGCACAGAAACGGCATAGACAATCCTGTCGATTTTCAAATTAAAACACCCGGTGCAAACTGCCGGTAGTAAAGACAAAAGGGAAACAAATTAACCACATAGCATATTTACACATTTAGAAGCACCTAAACCAAGGAAAATGACCAAATCTGAGCAAGTAAACAAAGTCTGACGGGCAAACTGCTTCAAACTGAGGTTTGCCATTGCGTAAAGGACGGACCAAATCAGTGTTGTGGCAGACAGAGATGTGCCCGGTGGGGTTTCAGGGTCAGCCTCCTGTAATTACCACTTGTGACAGCAGAGGCGGTCCTTGTTACTGCCCTGCAAAAGTTACCTAACCTTGCTTTAAAATTTACTCACAATTCTCACATGACTTTTAGAAAAACAGCAAATAAAGACATTCCCAAATTGTCAAACTCAAGTTTCTAAACTATTTTGTACAAATATGGACATTTTATGGGTGTGTAAATTCAGATTGTTCAGATAATTCTCTTTGTCGCCCCTATATATTAACAATGTCAGCTCAAATGCCATCACAAAGATCACTTTTTCCCTGGTTGCTGAGGAGCTGTTGGTGTCTGCCGTCTCCAGTTTGTGGGACTGAGGGGGGACAGATGGAGGAATCCCTTTTAATCGCCCACTCCTGCATCAGCTTTCATCCCCCAGGAGGACTCACATCTCCCTCAACACAGAGGTGTTTTCAAATTAAATACTATCTAATGAACTGGAAAACCATGCCCCCACCATGCTCTCCCTCTCTCTCTGTGTGTGTGTGTGTGTGTGTATTTGTACATGTTGGGAGAGCAGGACGAGAAAATGAAAGAAAAACTGTGTGAGAGATTAAAAGAGAGAGATATTTGCATTGCAATCTAGTGATTGCACAGCCTGTGTGTGGCGTCATGAAGCGTGTTCGTTAATTGTATATCTCTGCAGTTCTAATTGCTTTAATTCCCTGTAATTAATCAGTAATTGCAGTGAGGAGCCACGCACAGCTTCGCTCTGAACGCAAAAGAACTTTTCAATATGGAGTACATAAATATAGATGAGAGAAAGGAACCGACGGAGATGGTGTGGAAACAGAGACGAAAGAAAAGAAAGAAACAAGAAACGAGAGAAAGAAGTAATGAACGACAGAAACCTCCTATATTTAGTATTCTTTCAAAGGCCTGAACCGTGAAGTATATGGCAGGGTCTCATTTCTCATTAATGTATTCTGATGTGAATGAAAATGAGAGATTATGGGTGAAAGTGGAGCAGTCCCTGCAGACTTGGAACAGTGCTGCATATATCCTCACAACTCAGAGGAAAAACCTTTTTATTGCAGAGACACTCGAAGGTCTGCAGCCACACTGTTCAGGAAACATTTCAGTGTTTCTTGGGGTTCACGTGTTTCTGCCTTTCAATGTTTTTCAAATATCTTACAGATGGGAGTCCATTTTTCTATGTGTGGACACAGGAAGGGTGTGCCAGGAAGATCCCTGTCCCATCAGTCCACCAAAGACCAGGAGAATCCCTCCCACTTGCCAAACTGTTGCAAGGTAATCCCCTCCACCTCTACACTCTCTCTCCATATCTCCTCCCAACCTGCACCTCCTACCTCACCATGTCCCCCTCATTAATTCCCAATTAAGGCAGCAACCCACCCACCCACACACCTCCTTATTGCACATATTGCACATAAATGCTTTTTCTGGTCAGACTTTTAATTTACAAAGGTTTGAGCTGAGGCTAGCAGACTCACTGAACTGTGTGAATATGTGAGAGTGTGTGTGCGTGCACGTGGGGGTGTGCGTATTTTGTATAATGGTCGCTTCTCTGTTCCTTTCCCCAACCCCAGATGAAAGCAAACCTTTGTCATTCTCGATCGTTTTTTTAAATGAGAGTTGGTGACTGGTCTTCGGTGACCTGCTGCGCCCCTCCCTCCTTCCCTGCCTTCTATCTGCCCCCTTACACCCCCTCCACACCCACACCCCCCCTCATAAATGGCCCCGGCTCCCTCATAACAAGCTGGATTCTCATAGATCTCCATCAATTTGTGTCACACCAGGGATTCCCTGAACAAAGATGCCTTTGCCACATCACCCACAACATCTATGCATTATTAAGGCTAGAAAAACAGCCTGCAAAGTGTCTGCCACAGCTTTGGTTACAGAGCTAAAAGACACAAAGAAGGGCAAGAAACAGGAAGCCGAAGCAGAGAGAAAGACAGACCAGAAAAGAGAGAGACTAATGATAAAAGGCTAACATTTTAAATGCCAATGTGGCCGTGCATTCTTCAGTATGTTAGTGATTTGACTGTTAAGCAGTAAGCATACTCCATCGCTCTCTATACAGTGTTCGTTCATTTAAGAGATTTCCCAAGATGCATGTGTGTGGCATTGACTCTCGCTGATCTCTAAATGGTAGCACAAAAGTATTAAAGTGCAGCATGTCAAAAGGCCCCACGTCGGACAAAGGACATTTAAGCGGGCTCATATTCAAAACCTGAGAGCCCTCGAACAACACGCTGCTCTGTGCAGCTCACACCTACGGCGGCTAATATAGATCCATTGTGTGTCCGGAAAGGGCAATTAAAATAAAATAACAAGCCATGTAACCTAAAAAAAATTCCCTTAGGGCAACAATTCACTTTTAAACTTAATTTATGATGTCATGATCTTTGAGAAATCATACATGATTCATGAGAAGAAGCAGCTTTCTGTGGCACGATTACAAACTCAACAACCTGGCTCTAATTTGGGATTTAATTAAAAGTGGTCAACATGAAGAAGCTGCACTGACACAAAAATGGAGAATACGTTAACTCAGAGAATGCTTCATCTAGTATTTAGCCACTAATGAGTTTCATTTAACTGCAGCTCTGAAAGGTCATGAACCTCAACTTGGGTCCATTTAACCATAAAATCACTGTACAGATTAATTTTCAACTGCTGAGGCGATCCAGGATTGATAACAAAACCACAGAAAGAAACAGACAAAATTAGACCATAAGAAAAACAAAAAAAAATATGTGACTATGACTGCACTCACACCTCCACATATCAGTGTGTCCAAAACCATGTGAGTTAACACCCAGTGGAAAAATTCCTCTCTATCTATCAGACATAATGGCAAAACATAAATGAGTTGAAGATCATTGGCCGTTCCAGTAAATGCCCAAAAAATTTAAATGTTCATGTTCAAGTAACAAAGGTGTGAGATTATAGTCCAACAAAGCCCCAAGAGAAGGAGTTTGGGGTGGATGGATGGGATTTTTAACACCAGTGCCTGGGAGGTTTGAGTGTTATGCTGCTTTTGTTTGTATATAAATGTATCAAGTATTTTGATGGAATCAACTTCATGACTGTACCAGAAAAAGGAAATGACCTGAAAATATTTGAATCAAAACACATGAACTCTTTAAGGTACTAAAAGTTAATTAAACTGTAGCACCAAGTCCCAACAATAAACCCTGCAGGCAGCAACAAAAAATATTCATACAGTATGTTAACAGGCTAACTGCATCTACTGTTTCTAGTACATGAACAAATCTGACAAGCTCCGAACTCCCCAAGTGGTTTGGTTTTTTTCAACGTAACTGCTGCATTTCAGCATGGACAGGAAGTGTTGACAATAGTACGAGAGCTGGTACCAGCAGCAGGTAAGTGAAGCTGAGTATATGGGTTTGTAGTTGTGAATGGTCTCAACAGATGATATACAGCTACGGTAAGCCTCGAGGGGAAAAAAACACGTGCAAGTCAGTCGCCACCCCTATGCATAAAGCTAAACTTTGTAACACTGATTAAGGCTGTAAGGCTTCCATTCATATGACTGGCAGTTAGTTCGGTAACATAAAAAACTTGAGTGCGAGCATATGGCCGTTTCCTGGAGGCAGTATGAAGCTGTACAGGTGCACTATGTATCGAACTTACTAGTGCAGGATTAAAGTTGATGTGAGATTTGTGGGGTTTCTTTTCAAATGACGAATGTTAATGGCAGAAAAATTTAAATAAACAAATAATAGCCTAATGGTATAAGCTTTCCGTAAGAGAAAGAGAACTTCACTGCTTCTTATGTTGTACGTTTCACACACAGCAGTCCACTTCTTGCAACAATTGGTATCACGTAGATTTGCAAACTCAAAACTGCCTCAGATGACATGCCAACTGAAACCCATTGCTCATGGGGAAAACTAGAGTCATCTTACTGTGACGTCATCCATTGGTTTGTGGAGTTGGTGGGTGATGACGTGTATATTGAAAGGTACCAATGCCCTAAAGCTAATCATGCTTTATCATCTATTATACTCTAAAAGGGGACAATCGTTTACAAAATGAACTTCATAGATCATAAAGAATGCAGGTTTAGGACACTTCTACGATGGCTTCAACTTCATAGACCTGGAAGTTCTGTTCACAAATTATACTGTCAATATATATATAATATATATATAATAGGGAGAATGCAATTCTGCCTTTTTGGTTTTGTATGAAAGTAGGTGTTATTATTTTACGCACTGCTGGGTGCAAGTGCACAGTAGCCTGTTCTATGTAGTGCTTTACTTGTGGGAGAATGCAACGTAATGTAACATAACGTAACTTTAATGTAAACAATACTCATTACATTGGAATTGTAACATTATTTGTGATTAAAACAATGGCTCTTAATAATTTATTCACAACTCGACAGATGTATGACCTTATTGCTTTCATTGGAGCTCGAACTCTGCCTTATGGGAGCTCAGTTCCCATTGGCTCCCACCTAACCATGAAAGAGTATCAGAATAAAAGAATTGTTAGTTCAGTTTTGGTACTATTTATCATGGGAGACTGATGTTTGTTTCTCATTTACAACAACCAGTCAATTTTGCATCAGTGATTTGCAAAGGTTTTGGAAGGCACAGAGAAACAATGTCATCCTGCTGTTAGGGCCATCAGATCAGGAAACCCGTCCATGTATTATTCTAGAGGGCATGGACAAACTACATATTTTCTCATTTACTTCGAACGACTTGTTGATGGGTTGTTCATCATGATCACCCACCCTGTTAGTCATTACCACACTATGATCTGGTCCCGTTGACACACACACACACACACACACATCTTCCTGAATTCACAGTGCACCTTTACCTTCTCAACAGTTGCAGTAATAAGATCAAACTTGCTCGGCGAAACCCAACCTTTGTTTTATCCGATGGAGGCATGAAATGAGATTCTATTAATACCTGCAGCCCAATTGGGCTGGCTGGCTGACTCCCAACGGAGGCAGCACTGAAAAGGTTAGGTGCGGCAATTATGCAGGTGGAGTTGCAGAGGAGATGGGGGTGAGGAGGAGATGATTCTGCCTTGATCACTGGCTCTGAACAAGGTGTTATCAGCTGCGGCAGAGAGAGAGAGAGAGAGAGAGAGAGAGAGAGAGAGAGAGAGAAGGGAGAAGGGGGGTTGAGGAGGTGGGGAGGTGGATTGGCTGCCAGAACGGCGTTAATGACTCGCCTTGTTTTTTGAAGCGAGGAGTTGCCTTTTCAAAGGCAAGGCAATTAGAGGGGGACTTGTTCTGTTGTGCTTGGGCTACTGCAGTGACTTAGTAAAGCTGTCACCTACCGGCCAATCAATGCTGGACAGGGGCAACTGGTGAAATACTAACACACACAGCGATATGATGTAACGACTGTGCCCACACACACAAACACAAAAACACACACACACAGTGCACTTATACATATCGGAGCAACCTTTTCCTATGCAAACACTCTTTAAACACACATATTCTCACTTTTTCACCCTTCTCAATGGAGATGACATGCATACAGTATAGTTATTATATGTCTGAGTGCTTTACATGGCAGCCACACACTGTATGTGAAGCACAGGTGACAGATAATTGGAACCCTTCAAATCTCATTATGCTGCCTTGCTCAAAAGAAAAGAGAAACCGTACAGAAATTTGCCCCCTCTCGCTCCCCAACCTCTCTCTTTGTCTCTTTGGATTATCTGGTAGCGCAGCAACACACCCACCATTAGTTTGCTGCTGCTGCTGACCCCAGTCATTCATTTAATTGGCTGTTAATTGCTATTCTCTCTACAAGACACAATGTATATGCGGAGCTATATTTAGGCTCGCCCCTCGATGGCTCTTCATGCTAAATTACAACTTTCAGCCAGGCGCTGAAGGGCCCCATTGTGGTCTGTCGTTCTCCCCCTCTGTGACTGACTGACAGGTTTGGGAGAGGGGGAGACATCCTTCCCTCCCTCCCTCTTTCTATCCCTCCCTCCTTCTGTTCTCCTTTCCTTCCCTCGTTCTATTAGTTGCTGTGCTATACAGTCTGACACCTGGATCAGGCTGCGTGTCACTCCCTCTGTCCTTGTCTGTTTGACACAATAGCAGCAACTTTTCATCTGTTGCCAGGGACGTCTGAGGACTTCACCCAGTCTACATCAGTTTCTCATCATCGTCTGTCTGGTGTGTTATTGCAGAGAGAGAAGACGTTTTCATTTGGCAGATTTTACAACATGGACTGTGAAAAGTACTTTACCATGTATGACTCCCTAATTTCTCAGCGTCTGTGTTACTTTCATTTTTATTTCTCCAGACTGTCTTGATGAATAATTTCCACACATAACATCAAAGTTAGATTCCCAAAGTTGGTCTATTTTTTTTTTTATTTCTCCACCCTTCACTGTCCCTGCACGTCCACTTGAGCAGCACAGAACAGACCAGCTGCATCTGAGTCATGAAGGATTGCAACACACACACACACACACACACACACACAAATACACACAGACAAACACACGCAGGGGAATGTTTGTGACACAGATGTGAGTTTGATGGATGACATGGGCCAACTGCTGACGTCATCCGATGGAAATCCCGGATTACTCAGCCCCCCCCCCCCCCCCCCCTCGCTCCCCTCCCATCTCATCTGTCCCTCTTCTTCCTCCATCCTCATCTCTCCGGTCTCTTGTTTTGTCTGTCTTATTTCTCACCGACAGGACAGGCAGAGCCACCGTTTGTCCAGGTTAGACGATGACGGGGAGGGGAGAGTGGGTGAAAGAACCTGTGAGGGGGGGGGGAATGGGGTTGGGGGTGGGTTCCTGATTTATGGCTCTGACTTTTCATTTGTAATACCCTGATTATCTCTGGGGAGCTGGGTGGGAGGATGGTGGGGGGAGGAGGGATGCTGGTGAGAGGCCTGAGCAGCTTAATAATGTGTACATGCCCACAGCAGCAGGGGGATATAAGGCAACAAAAATGCTGCCCTCTTAAAATGAGACATGGAAACGCACAGACGAGCAGAGCAAACCTCTCGTTTTAGCAGATTTAACTGTGAAACAGCGCGTCTTTGATTTCACCTGCTAACCACTTTTGTTCCCTGTCATGTTTTTGTCATCATTAAACATCTCTGCACCTTTCTGATACAGACTGAGGTGATAAAGACTTCAAATGAGTATGCACTTCTATTGAATTCCTCCCTTTTGCTTTCTTAGCTTTTGCAGGATGTGAATCCGGTGAGACAGACAGTGATGAGATAATTAGTGCAAAGTCTCTCCTAATGACAACTGCTAACATTAGTTACGAGTCCCACAGACGCAGGTGTGTCATTGCGGAAACAGAGATTTATACAATTTGCAAAGTGAGATAATCTTCTCACTAGTTTCTTTAACTAACTAATTCAGACTGTATTATTGAAGTAATAACGCTACTCTTGTGTGAAATGTGACAGATGATGTTTCTTTCACACATAAAATGATTTTCAGTGGGTAAGATCACTTTCTGTTACAACCATTTGCTCACTTTCTCTCTCTCACGTTGACACTGACACTGATGCACACACACACGGCTGTTGATCACACAAAGGTAGGCTCGGCCCTGGAAATAACACCCTCATCATCACTGCAATCGTCCTAATAATCATCATCACAAGATGCACTGTTGTTATCGTAATCAGATCTGCTGCGGTACACGGCTTTAACGAAATGCAGCATGAACCCTGCTCATAATAATTGGTACGGTTGTGCGCACACGTTAGCCGGGAGTGCATCTCTAGTTTTCACACGGTGCTATTATCCCAGCACATAATACCTTGCTGATTATCCATTCAACGAAGGCGTAGCTATCGTAACTGTTATGATAATAGCACGAGCGGCTGTGATAATCCACACAAACCGGTGCTCTCTCTCTGTCAGATGCTAATGATGATAGTGGGTGGTCATACACACAAACAGCAATAGCTGGTGGGAATATTCTCCTGGTTCAGTGGTGAGCCAATTGAACAGTGCACCGCCGTGTAAATCCATCTGACCCCAGGACAGGCCGGCGCCGGATCCGCCGGTGACAGGGCAAAGCTGGGGGCTCACGCGGCTCTGTCTCAGCCCTGCGGATCATATCACAAGTGCTGATTAGCTCATTTAGCTGGATTGATTAAGTTAAAAGGAAACACCTGTTTACCTTACGGCCTGCTAATATGTTGCCATGAGAACAGCCGAGGACCCAGTGTCTCCAGCTCCTGTCTGTCTATTTATCTCTCGCATCCTCCTCAATCTCTACGCTTACTCCTCTTGTGGTGAGGCTCGCGCTCTGGCTCTTCTTCTCACAACACACACACACACACACACACACACACACACACACACAGATGTCTCTCCACTGAGTCCCTCCATCTGAAGTTGCTGAGGTAAGAAGATCAGGTTTTCCACTCAGTGGAGCGAGAGCGCTCTCACCTCTTCCCCACGGTCCACCCAGCAGCACCTGTGTGTGTGCGTGAGTGTGTGTGCATGTGTGTGTTTATGCGTCTGTGTGACATTTTGGTTGCAAGGTGGAGGAGGCTAAAGCGCACAGGTGCATTTCACATGTCTATAAATCTCGTCTTTGTGTGTGTGTTTTGGGGATGTTGAAGGTATAAATCATCAGGGTTTTTTTAAAGTTCTTGGCTGGTGGATCACCGGTCAGATTTTTCATCCATATAGCTGCAAACAAAAGCAGAGTTAAGCAAGGGTAATTAAATGCATCGTTTCAGGTGGGAAACGCTCAATTTTAGTCTCAGCGTGATACAAAAGTTTGCAGAAGTGGACGCAACAGAGGAGGATCACTTGGCTGCTTTCCTTCTTGTCAAAATGTTCTGAGTTTTCCGCCTCTCCGCCTCCCTGTTTCACTCTGCTTCACCCCTTTCTCACCCTCTTTCACTCTGTTTCTCTTTTTCACACCTTACATCCCATGGTGGTTGACATGTGTCTTAGTAATGTCTCTGACTCTGTCTCTCCCACTCTGCCTCACAGCTCCATTTAGGTCAACTCTTTAACCTGAAACAATGTGACGGTCTCCCCTCACACCCTTTTACATATCTTCCTTTCCTTCAGTTTTCTGTGTTGCCGCTGTCTTTTCTCCTCTACTTTGCCTCTGCTTTTTTTTTTTTTTTTTTAGTTGTCAGTCTGTAGTTGCACTTGGAGAATCTATGTTTTGTTGATCTGTCACATCCTCTCATCTCCGTCTCACTCCTCTCTCCTCGGCTGTTTGTTTCTCCCCTTGACTCTGGCAGACTCATTATCTTTGTAGAACAGCAGTGTGCGTTCGTCAGCAGTGATTAGCAACGTTTCATTCCAACATCGTTAAGGAAAGACAGTTTGATATTTGACGAATGGAGATATGGCATTCTCTAATCTTCCGCCGCAAAACTGTGTCATAGTAGATAGAGGCTTTGGTTAAGTTTTCCATAACATTAAAGCTTGCATTGATCATAATCCAATTAATGGGAGAAAAAAGAGAAATGGACAAAAAGGACAGGAAAAAAAGAAATGCTTGCCTCATTAAATCGAAAGAAATCAACTGTAATCAAATTGCTGAGTTCTCAGAACTGATGAAGTGTACAAATTTAAAGATCTAATGAAAATTCTTGCAGTTAACATAATTAATTTGCAGTCCTTTTGATAAGTGGTAATGACTTGGAGATTATTGGTTTAAATGAATAGTTTTGTTGTACAGCAGAGAGAAGTTGATGAGGAAGGGAGACCGTACGAGGGAAACACTATCCCACTTTCAAAGTTCCCGAGGAGATGAAGCAATGTTTTTAAAAACACAATAAGACAATTAGACTCCTCTATAAACTAATTACCGCTGCTTTAATTCCTTTCCAGATTAAACTGCAATTGTAATAAGACGACGTCTCAAAGGAGATGTTTGTAAGCAGGGAGGAAAGACACATTTGTAATTAAAGGTGGAATAATATTTTTCTCATTAAACAAATATTTGCACAGTAGATAAAGGTGCAGACATCCATCCTGAAGACACTTGTAGGTCTCTCGCTTTTCTTTCTCTCTTTCTGTGCCGATGAATTAAAGGAGATGCTGCTTTGCATCGCCCCGAGAAACAGACCAGCAGCCTGCTAACAGGAGGTGAGCCAGCCAGACATCTTCTCTGACAAGATATTAAGACACAATCTGATGAGTGAGGATTGTTTTGCTCTGAGGCTAAAAAGTAGGACACTTAACTCACAAAAAAGGAACTTTTCTTTTATTCCTGTGATGTTATTATTGTGCGAAAGCGGCGGTAATGTTATTATTGTTCAGATCCACCGCAGGCTTTTTTCCCATGCTGTCAGCTAATGTTGATGATGCCCTCCCCTCGGTCGTCGCTCCACACACTAACAGCATCGCCTCTGATGGACTCAAAACAACTAGTTTCAGCACGACTGACTCTCTCTTATCATAATTTGATTATTTTAATGATCTTGTTACTAAACCTCAGACGCTGCACTTGCATACACCCGGAGGGAAGCCATGGTTGAACGCATTGTATGAATCTCACATGAGGCTTGCAAAATGTCCAAGGGTGACTTTACACAGTCGTGTGTTTACCCGTGTGTGTGTGTGTGTGTGTGTAATGCGTGCATGCAAATGTGCTTGTGTGCTAGTGTGTCACTTTCCACAGACAAACATAACCCAGCAGCACCGACCACAGCCACGCCGCCTGACATGGAGAACAAGGTTATGGAAAACTATTCGTATAAAACAACCCAGTGCATTATCAGTCAAACACTAGAGCCAGAGGGGGCTTGATTGTGGCGTTTCATCATCGCCTATTGAATTATCTGGATTAATTTAACGCATTTAGGCCTGTGTGTTTTCCCCAGCTCACAACTTTCCCATCTCTTCGTTAGCGATAATTACACTAAGTGGGTCATCTCCTTCTGAGCTCCCTTTTCTTTTCTCTCTCCTTACATAGTATTAGCATTTTAAACTTCTTAAACAAAGTTTGGCAAAAAATCTAATGATATAAACGTCGTGATTCACTCTGCAGTCTGTGGATGAAAGCCTTGAAACGCAGGCGGTTGACTCAGAAAGTGGAGGAGTGGAGTGAGAGAATAGCAGGGTTGAACTAGAGGTTTTCAAACTCACCTTTAATTTTATTTTACTTTCTCACACATTTGAGCTCTGAGTCACAGAAACTTGTATCTGTGCCCCGGCTATTTTAACCCGTGTGGGCATTGCTGATCAGTGAAACTACTAATGCTGAGTTATAACCTAATATATCACAAGTCATGCTGGAGCAGATTTAGCAAAGTGGGCCAGATTATGTAACAAATGCCAATATTTTATTCCAGTGCTACTACAAAGTGGTTACAATATGTTTCTCAGTCACTCCACTGAGCAGCAAAACACCTTTAAACAACTATCAGACAATAAAAGAATCAAATGGTTGCCACGGTAACAGCAGCTTCGACTCAGATCAAGTATGTGCCGGTGGCTTTAATTGTTATTTTCTCAGCGGTTTTGTATCAGATTGATCTGATCTGGAAACAGCTCAACAAGCCAAGACTATGTTTATGCACCTGACCCAAAGAACACATAAAACGAGTGAGGACAGGTCCGGAGACGAACTGTTACCCGCTCCTGACCTAGAGGGAGGCGACCTGAGCTATTGCTATGAAACCTCACAGAGGAAATATGGCTGTTAAGTCATTAGGCAGCCCATTAACACATGGTTTAATTGGTGTCTAATTGATCATGGATGTATTATAAAGCCGTGAACTTCAGGGGCACGTGGCGGCATCAGCAGACTCTCAGGGGAGCTGTTGAGTCGGTAAAAGTCTATGAATAGACTCGCCATGTCGATATTGTGCAACGTGGCTCTGTGAACCACTCAGCAAAAACTTTAACTGGTCGTAGATTTCAGTTTCTGTTAAGTTTGTAAAGTTACAGGACCTCCAGATTTGGTTTCTACTCCAGCGTGAAAGGGCCAGTTAATTTCATCCAGATCAGATGGTTTAGAGTCTGTGAGACAGGAAGTTAAAGTGGGAAAATGTAAGCAAAGAAATTATACGAGGTGCAGCTGGAGGAAAGAGCAGTGACAGAGGTGTCATCTATTTTCATGCAGCCTCTCTTTCCCTCTTTTTTTCCCTCTCAAACACACACAAACAAACTCTTCAGCTGCAGGAAAAACTCTGCAGCGGACCAGCTCAGCTTCTCAGGTGGTCTAATGGAGAAAGGCGCTCCTGACTCGATGTTTTGACCTCTCCTTAGCAGCACCCGCTTCCTATTTATATTCCCTATTTTCTGCCAAATACTTATGATGAAAGGAGAACACACCGAGGCTCAAACCTTGTGCCACTTTTCAAATTGGTTTAATTCAGTTGAAAGGAACTTTCTCGTGTAGCAGATAAAAGAAACTCTTAACATGCGATCCATATGCTCAAAACCCCGACTGTTACAAGGTTGACGGCTCACATGTATAATCAATGGACTTTGCATGAAAGTCTTTATAAGTTAATGGAGGGTATGAAGAAACGTGCCACTGCATCGCTTTCTCGACATATGCCTTCACCTATTTTTGTGCTTGTTTTTTCACTCAGAGCGCTCTGCTATCTCCCCCTGTCATTTTGTGACGAGTACTCACCTGTAAATAATTCATGAGGAGCAGCACGTACGATTACACTGGTTAAAAAGTAATGAGGTGCTGCCATAATAAAAGGTTGTCTTGCATTGTTTTACCAAGTGTGTCTCACACACCTATGTCGTCGCTGGCCTCGAGTTCACATGAAAGCACATCCTTGTCGCCCCCTGACAGAGCGCAGCTTTAAGAGAGGGAAAACAAGAAAACAAAACCACGGCCTGTGGAGCAGGTGGTTAGAAAACAGGCAACACAGAACCCCCCTCCCCACCCTAACCCCCCCCCCCCCATCACAGCAGCGTGATCTAGCCCAGGCTATGAGCTGTCACTGTGGGCTTTTCATGTCTGAGCTTGGGAAAGATCAGTAGACTCCCCGTCTGAGCTTGGAGCCCTTTGATAATCGATGGAGCTTACAGTGGTGCTTTGTAACGACAGCGACCGTTCACGGCCCAATCAAACTGCATCGCCGTCCTCCCTTGTTTGTTCCCAGGATTGTGCAGGCTACTTCCTGTTTGACTTAAAATGAGGCCTTGTGTTTTATGAACACGTCAGTGTTGACAGCGAGGAGCTACGTCGGCATTACAAAGCTCCTCCTTTTTGAGTTTCAGTACTATATTAGTTTTTATTCCTGCATTGTTTTCTGTGTAGCTGGAACAGATGTACAAGGCTGACACAGTTTTTTACATAACCCGTACCTACACTCTGTGACACACTTTGACTCTGGAAGCAATAAATCAACTTCCTCATTACACAAAGAAGCATCATCGTCATTAGCCATCCTCTGTCTTATGTTACTTCAGCATTAGAAGTGATCAAGCAGTAAGAAAAATGCAGCGCAGTGATTGGCCTTAAAGTGACACTGCGACCAAAATGCATGCACTAAATTAGTCAATTAAATCAATTCAAGGTTTATTAAAGCAACACTGAAGCAAAAAGCATCAACCACGATCAGTTTGCTGACTTTGAAATGTGGTTGTAATTTCATTGGATTGGGATCAGCAGCTTTGGTTAGCTTGAATTTTTCTCCAATTACACACAAAAAAAACTATAAAAATGTCCTCATAAACTTTTCAAACTACTCCTGCACCACAATTACTTCTCAGTTTTAAGTGGAGTATGTTCCCAAACTGATTTTTACTTTTACCAAAATATGGCAAAATACACAACTGTGTCACATAATTGCCCTAAACCTCCAAAGTTCTCTCATAAGTAGTGTATTTATCATATTTTGGCTAAAGTGTGGTGATGTAGGAGCAGCAGAGAGATGGATGATGTGGATGAGTGGTTTGAGAAGTTTCTATGTTGGTATTGATACATTTTTTTCACTGTGAAAATGAAACTGTGATGAAGCTGTTCTCCAACAATGAGGAATCTTTTGACAATCGCTCTTCAAGCTTTCAGAGAGAGTGTGTTTGATAATAAATTTTGGGTGGAGTATCACTTTAATAACCTAAGGACCCTTGAGTTAATGAGACAGAGACCAGTTGGCTTCCCACCAGACAAGATGTGCAGGAAATGGAAAAGAAAACACGATAATTTCAAAGATGTTGATGCGAAATGTGTCAAATGGGCACCATCGTAATCTCAGGTATTTCTGTCCCACAAATACATTATTCAAAGGCTGTGAATCTAATTAAGTATTGAACATGCACAGATGGTGCTCTTGACCTCCTGTGAATGCAGTGTGTTGTATGTATATGCTGCAACAACTGATGCACGTGTCTCTGTTTGCATGTGAACATACAGTACTTGCATGTGTCCACGTATTACTTTCCAGTCTTGGAAGAATGGCATTTATTTGATGGCAAGGACGCGTTACGTGTTTTTTTTTCTCCGTATGTTCAATGTATGTTTTTTTAGGCCTGTAATCACAGTTTGATTCATACGGTGACAGATGAGGGGAACCTGTTCATTCACTCTCCCCCTCGGTTAGACAGACTTAGTTAATAAGCCACCATGCTGGCGACTGTGCAATTTCAACTGCCTGCTCTGAGTGCATCACACACACATGAAATTGTGACTCTTTTGTGACCCATGTGTGTCTTCCCCACTGCTTTACGATACACACTCAACAGGACAAGCGGCACAATGACACAAATAACATGTGGGGAGAAAGAGAGAGACCAAAGTAATGGATGAAAGAGTAGAGAACAGATTGATTGAATATGGGAGATATAAAAAGCCCATGTTGTGGAGGCACACAGTGTTCACAGCGAGCGCACACTCCCCAAGGTTGTTTTGATATTTCCGAGCCACTTCCTTCAATCCAGTTGAGTCTGTACAGTAGAGCTATGCATGTTTATTGTGTGTGTGCATGCACCTGTGTGTATGTGTGTATTTGTATACAGTATGCAGAGTGTGTGAGTCAATGTTCTTTGTTGTGTACTTTGTGTCCTTCTCAATGTCCATATGTTGCTTCCTGCCTCTTGATCTCCCCTTCATCCTTCACTTACGAGATGTGACTGAACTGGGTAACACTGGAGACACTGGGAAAACTGGGAGCGCAGTTCTCAGCTGAATCTTTAAACGCAGTCTCCCCTTTATAGTTCAAGATGTTTGGCCTTGTTCATATTCTACACTCTTTACGGTAGAATTTTCTGCCTGCCTACAGCTCCTTCCCCTTTCATTGTCATCCATCACCCTCTCCATCTCTCTCCCTGTCGACCTCAGCCTCTACTCTTCTCATTTAATGTCTGCTGTGGGCTGGTCAGATCAATAGTTCAAGACAAACATGCACAGGCATAAACACATACACACATGCACACCGATGTTGACGAAGGCAAAAAACAGACCATACACACACACATTAAAGGAACATATCTGGGCCTTAATCACAGGGGCTCTTATTGTGGGTATAAAATTGTTTCTCACAGATGTTTGATACAATTACAGCACACAGGGAGGGAATAGTGACAGGAATTGAGGATGAAAAACAGAGATACGCAGACTAAAGACCATCAATCCAGCCAACCAGCTGCACAGACTGGCTACACTCGCACAGACAGCATCAGCCAGAGAGTCCAGGGCATGATTACCATCCTGTGAATGTGCATGAGCAGAGCGGAGCTGAGGTGAAATGACTTGTGTCACGTCTGCGGGACCACTAGTGGTTGATGGCCTCATCGCACACAGCCTCAAGCGCTCCGCATGCAAACCACGCTCGCCAGTTTGCAGAAAAAAAACCTGATTATGACTTTTTAGCTTTTCAGATTTTCCCTGCCCCTCGCTCAGCAGCGGATGCACCCAGTCACAGTTACTCAGTCCCGGCATCTGGACGATTAGGCACCATCTCACTCCAAGCATGACCGATTCCTCTGCTCCCCTCTCACACACTTGTCGCTCCCTGGCGAGGTCAGTGGACAGACGAGCCGAGGACTTCATTCCTTACGCTTCTGTCGTTTAAATCAGGTCGGATGAGTGTCATCCTCCCCTCCCCTTTAACAGCATGGTAATCTGATTCTTTCTACTCATGCCTCTATCCGCTCTCCTCTCTTCTGCCTCTAACTCTCTCGGTTTATATCCCCAGCTCTGTCTCTCTGTCTTCATCACGGTTGTGTTATGATTGAATTATGGCCTCTGGAGTGGCTCTATATGCCCCTGTGTAGCTACTGTGCTGTCACCAACAGACCTACATCTCCCCTCCATGTTGCCCAGGCCACTCTCTCTGCCTGCTTGCTCGCCCTATCTGCCCCAGCAATGCCCCATCACCTTGGATCACGTAGGAAGAATAAAGTGAGGGAATGAAAACAAACACAGATCTTGTGATTTTGTGTCTGCATCTACGAGAGGTGGCAGGAAGGTACAGGTTGTTTTTATCAGGGATGTTAAAACAGCAGAGCTCTTTCAAAGCTTTTATATCACTTATCAATTCTGACCATTCCCTCCTTTTCTGTCTCACTTTCTTTCTCTGTCTCTTACCTGCTTTCTTGCCCTGAATGCAGTGCTTGCCTTTAGCTTGTATTTGAAAGATTCATTGTGTAAAGCTGCAACAGGTTCACACTTTAAATAAAATTCTTCTAATTCTGTTCTCTCATTTTGATATTAACAAATGCTGCTTTTGCTTAACCTGTAAAAGTAAATATTATCTTTGTTACAGTGCTTGCATCTTCAAATACATATTCTCTGTGATATATACAAAGCGCAGACACAGATACATGTGCACAGCAGAGATAGTGTGAGGGGGGTAGGGAGGCAGAGGCTATCCAAACAGGCTGGTTAGAAACATGTTGTCTTAATTAGGCTTGACAGCCTCCTCAAAGAAACATGAATAAAAAGTGTGAAGCATCAGACCTGGACTCATGCATAATGGTTAAGTGCCCAGTTAAAAAAAAAAAAAGGGTGGCTTGCACTTCAGACACTTGTAATTAATGCACAGATTAGGGCATTGATAGTGCAGTGGGATGTGTCTGTAAAAATGTCTGCGTGCAAAAAAAAAAAAAAAAAAGGTAACGACTGAGAGAGCCAATCGAGCAGCTTTTTGCAGTGTACTGCACTGCTTGTACATGTGCAGAAGAGGAAAAACACATTCTCTATTTTCTCTATTGATTCCTCCACTTTATAAGAAATTCTCTGAAAGCATCATGATATTTGCTCCATTGTGTCCAACGCTTTTCAGCGCTTTCATAAAGAAACAACTTTTTTTCCCCCTTCTCTCTCGAATCACAGGCATCGCGGAGTCGTGGCCTTTGATTTCCATTGCACTTTATCAGGTTGACCGGAGGGTCCTTGTGTGACTTACCTTTACTACGCTCGCTCCCTCGCTACTGTGGCTCTCAGAATAGTCATATGCTGGTTTCCAAGGCAACCAACCAGGACCTGTGTCCAGGGAGAGTTGACAGACGTTGAATGGAAGAACACGAAACCGTGGCTGCTCTCACAAAATGCCCGTACCCTTTATTAGACTGTTGCAACATTAACCTTAAATAATGTGTGATATAAAGAGCCAGCAAAAGTGATAGTAATATACAAACTTTTTTTTTTTCAGGCCTAACAAGATTGCCTGGTGTAATATTTTCCCTCGCCAAATGGATGATGAAAACTAGATTTTTTTTCGTGATAAGCTGCAGCCCCCCTGGAGGAAGAGAGACTTAATTTTCTTTTCCCCTGGGTCACTACACCAAGTAAGCCCCATTAATGTAAAGAGAGAAATTAGAGGCTTACAAGAAGTGAAAAAGAAAAACAAAACTCAGTGGGCCAGCACTAAGAGAGAACACTGCTATCAGTTCTCTAATTAATCTGTTGGCTCAGTGATGTCCAGGGAGCGGAGGGAGGGACGAGGGGCTGCAACGATGACAAGAGACAAGAAGAACAATAGAAATCTCAGTCTCACACTTTTTCACTGGGGTGTTGTATTATCCTGTTATTTTGAGCAATAGAAGGGGACAATTAAAAGCAGGGCACTCTGCGTTAAGCGCTTCAAGGGTCAGAGATTTTTAAACTATTTTGTGTCTTCCCCACAAGGGTGACAGTATACTTGTGACTTCAGACTACTAGATAAAAATAACACTTAATATTTCTCAGAGACACCTTATATGTAAACCTGAGTTCACAGATCAGTTTTTGGGTCTGCCCCTTAAAGAAATGCTGTTACACTCCAATAGGGGGTGCTGTTTTCTGTCTTCTCTTGTGCATGAGCCATGCTATTGGGCTATTCAATTAGAGAGAGAGAGACAGAGCACTGGAGCTGGTGGTCTCATGTCAAATGACCCTCCCAAATTTATCCCAGCATCCCAGCTGACACCAGCCCCCAAAGGACAAAGTGAGTCATGCCTAAATTTGTGCTCTATTCTTCTACTCATCCCATTAAATTGGACATTATATAGGGAGAATAATGGTGTGAATAAGCTGCTACAGTGTCAGACCAGGTGCGGGGTTTGGTATTCGTCTAATGAGCGCACCTCTATTCAGTTTGTCCTAAAATGACTGCAGACAAAAATGGAAAGTTCACTGTTGATTTGCTGCTGCTATGCCCAACTATTTAGACTTATAAAACAAGCTTAATGTGCTGTGAAGACCAAAAACTCAATCAGAAAATCTTCCACACAGAAGAGGAAACAGAATGAAGAAACATATCAGAAGCATCTTTTAGTTTTAAGGATTATAATGATGGTAGATCATATAAAGGACAACCAGGGAGCTAAAGCTATAACCTACATGTAGTGAGGTCAAACCTGCTGCAGGTTACTCTCTGATTAATGATAGAGAGAGAGAAAGGAGGCTGCTGGCGGCTCATTTGCTGTGCTGTTGTTGAACGACAGCTGATAGCTGATATCCAATCAGATTCAATTTGCAGGGGATGTTTTCATTATGCCTGGAACATCAGTCAATATGTCTGGCCCGGCTCCGGCTCAGGGAGATAAGACTTTCGGTGCAGACCCAGGTTCAGCTTTCACTTCTTTAAACCCAGAACTTTTGAACCTACGAACGATCCACAGAACCGACTGGGAGTCAGTGCAAACACTTGTGAGGCAAAGATCCTCTTGAACCTTTAAAGAAAATGTAATTAACTCCCCTCTCAGTTTGTGTGTAGCAATAATTATTAAAGCATCAAAAATCTGATTGTATGTGAAATTAATAATAAAAATAAACCTTGCCAATTTATTGGACACAGTTTAATTTCACTGCCAAGTTAATTTTTTTTGTACTTGAACAATAATACATTGTGGAGTGAGAAGTGGAAAATTCTCCTCTAATTCCTCTCACACTTTTTTCTTAAAACACGAGAGTATGAAATGATCAAGGACAGACAGACCAAGTCTTTTTTTTGACAATATGGACCCTTTTCATCCAAATTAAAAAGAAGAAGGTAGTGACTGGGTGATGTTACCGCTCTACCTGTCCATCAATAAATAAAAACCAAATAGAAAAGATCAAAATTGTGTGCGAGAAAATGAAGCAGCTCTAAAAAAGCGTTGTGTTCTCAAATTCAGGTCTTGTACGGTAGATTAGGAAGTCAGAGTCCTTCAGTTTTCTTAGAGTAACCCTGCATTTCCCTGTGATGAAGTCTTAAAGATCTGAGGAGCATCAAGAGACATATCTAAGAGAAGTGCCTTCAGTTTTTATTCATGTTCCTTCCCCTTTCTTTTTCAAGTGATCTGCAGCTTCAGAGAGAGGAGGGTTAGACAGAGAGAGAAAGAGGGAGAGGGAGAAAAAGAAGTGTTTTCCAATAAAAATGAGGCAAGTCAAAGTAGACTCTTCAGTTGGGCTGAGGCTGTCATTGCTCAGTTCAAAACATTCTGCCATGCAAAACAGCTAAAAGCCCCAAAACCTGTTATATGACTTCACTTTGAACATCAGGGAAACTCATTCACAAGCAGGTCAGACTCTTTCAAACTTTGAGAAATGTTTAAAATCGGTCCAAAGAATCAGTTAAGGGATGTCAGATTTCTTTTTGGTGAATCTACTTTGGTCCAAGATTTTGTTTGGCATTTTTTTTCCCCCTTTTCAACGAAGATCATTGTCTTGCTTATTGGCAAGTAACGAGGAGTGAATTTGTCATAATCGCAACCATGCACTCCAAACACACACACACACACACGCGCACATACACACATGCACACACACACATGGTTCTCATATTCTCCAGGACAGCTGCAGGGGTGTGGAAGCCTTGGGAAAATGGATCATGGAATCAGGCCAATCAACTTCCTCTGTAACCAGCACCTGTTTGTCTGTATCTGCTGCTGACAATTTCACAATACGCAAAGTGATTATGAAAATATACAGAGATTAATACACACATTCTGTATGTAAACGCAATAGATTACTGCCACACAAACACGCCTTTCTTTATGTTGTTATTGAAGCCATGCAGTACAGTGAGTAAGTAAGTATGATTTTCTGCTTGCATGTTTGTCACTGAGGTTTATTCAACAGAGATTATGCAAATTTGAGTTATTACACATCCTGCCCTAATTCACTAAACCATGTTATAATTAAGACACACATCCACCATGGAGAAAACCACACACACACACACACACACACACACCACAATAATAAAATGTTACCTTGAAATATTCCCTCGACCAAAAAGAAAGACGGAGAGATGCCGAGAAGATGACAGTTAATACTTGAAGCCTTGATGTTTTTGTCACTCAGAAAACAGGCGTGTGTGTGTCTGTGTGTGTCTGTGTGTGTCTGTGTATGTGTGCACGCACACATGTGTTAATGTGTATCATGAGAGAGGCTGTGCACGTGTGTGCATGTGTGTACGAGCTGAGGGGGGGGTAGACGATCTTCTCTGAAGCGGCCCAGGCAGGCATCAGCACTCAATCATCCCAGATCTGCCAGACGACACCAGCAGAGAAAACACATTACCCGTGTCGTGTCGCCTCGTCTTCTTCTGTTGTCTTCTCTTTATTATATTTAGGGCTGCCTTGCCTCAGGGTCAGGTGACAATCTGCATTCTCTTTCTACAAGTTTTCTCAAAACTGTCTGGAGTTTTTTTTTTTTTTTTGTGTTTTATTTTTCAATGTTTTTTTTGTTTTTTTTACCTCTCTGTTAAAGGGGATCTGTTGATGGTTTTTAATCCCTACATGAGTCCCTTTGCAGATGACTCTGCTGGCATGGTGTCAGAAAGAAGCTAACAGAGAGCAGCGCTACGCATTAGACAAAAGATGAATACCCTCAGAAGGGAGGGAGGGAATAGAGAGAAGAGGCAAAGAGCCCATTTGAAGTGCCTGTCTAAGTTTTAGTAAAAAATGAGTTCTTTATAACAGCATATAAATATATAAATGAAACACTTAAAGACATTATCAGGCACTTTCATTCTCCCTGCCTTTTGTGTGCTGGTTGAGGTGGGAAACAGAAGGGAAGTAAACACATCTGCATATCTGAGTCATTGGTTCCAAGGGAGCTGTTATGGGCTGTCTCTGCGAATCTCTTCTCTGTGTTGCTTTCAGCCCACCAGCAACAATATCACCCCCCTACACTGCTGATGCCGGGTCAAATATTTCAACAGTCTTCTGACTGATGTAGTTAGATTTGAGGCTGGCAAATCTTACTTCAGATCTCCTGATTTCAAATGGCTGTGCACCCTTTTAGTTTGTATTTTCTCAGGTTCGAACACGTGTGCCCACGGTCTTCAGCAGAGGAAGGCAGCATAGGTGTCGCCACTGTTCAGTGTCCACTTGACGGTAAGTTGGCACAGTCGGTGTAACAGAGTGGGCCAAGACCGGTCAGGCCCTCTGTCTCCACGGTGGCTGTCACCTGGATAACCAAGCGTACCAAGCCTGAAGCCACATCTGAGGAATCAGAGGAACGGCATCAACTTGCAGCAAGTACGAAGCTGGGGACGTTGCGTGTCTCTCCACGTGCTTCATATACAAACTGTGCACACAAAAAGGCAAATAGGGTATAGTTTAAGATTGCGGCCTGTAATATACAGTGCAATTCTTCCCAATTCCTCCCAGTGCTCTATGATAATTGACATAAATAACAGTTGAGTTGTGCGACAGAATCTTCCCGCAAACTCCCATCTTGTGTGTATCTGTATATACCGTACTGGTACACTGCTGTAAACTGAGAAGAATTATGCTGCATGTTGGGGCAAATATATATCTCTGCAGTTAAACACACAACTGTACAAAAAACACTTCCTGATTGATTAATTTCAGCATTGCTCATAACAAGATGTCAGAGCAGAGGACTCATCCTCCTTTATGTGTGATTGAATGGCCATGCCTGAACCTTGAGATCCTTTCCCTTATCTCTTGTTCACTTTGAGTTTGTGTATGTGTGTGTGTGTGTGTGTGTGTGCGTGTGCTAATTCCTTCTGGTCGACTCTTTCACTATGGCTGTCACCCCTAGGACCAGGCTCATACAACAGGAATAATGAGCAACTATTCTGCTCTGTCGCAGCGAACCAAACAAGGTTTACAAAGAAGAAAGACTCCAGGGGTCAAGGCTGAGCGCTGGCTCTCTCTTCCTGTCTCGCATAAGCCACACATGCACTTCTTTATGACATCCACTTTCTTACATTTGTCCCCAGTGTCTAGGGGTCACCATGGTAACGTTGTCTTCTGGAGGAAATGGCTGGGATCCTGTGATGGGGTCTTGACCAAAGTTTATTGATCCACAAGATTTGGTGCATGTTTCTAAGAAAAATCTTGTTCTGCGTTGTTGAGACTTTGGATCAATAAGAAGAAATCCTTCTAAACAAACTTGATGAATTTATACTCCTGAGATATTCACAGTTTATGAGCTGTGTTTATGTGTTATTTCTAGCTTCTTGCATGTTCCAGTAGATCATCCTGAGTGTATTTGGTTATGCATTTGTGTACTGGCTGTGCATGTATATGTTGTGTTCCATGGATACTTCCTGTGGTTAAGTCTATGCAGCAGAGATGATTCATGACTTTCAGTGTCGCTTTAGAGAGAGAAAATTCACACTATAAATTTGTCTCTTTCCAACACTCTATGTCACACTCATAGATTCATACACACACACTCACATACACTCTGGCGCTGTTACATTAGAGTGTTCCAACTCCCACACAAATAGACAAAAATGAGTGCATCTTTCGTTTATGCTTTTTGGGGTAACTGACACAAATGAACCAAAAATATCTTTAACGTGCACTCATTTCGCACTTCCACTGACTAGCTGCTCATGATTGTGGGTATAAATATCATAATCACATCACAATAGGAAAGATTTACTCAGCGCTGTCTTATAAATTCATTCATATAAATAAGCAGTTTATATAACAGATTACTTTCAGAAATCTCTGTCTTAATTCGATGCTCCGCTGTGCTTTATCAGGAAACGCTGCAGCACATTTGTGTCTAAAGTACAAAGGATAAAGTCCTCTTTTTTTGTGTGGTTCTCGAAAGACTGCGTGTTCTGCTGTGCACCATGTGCTTAGCGGAGGTCACAACAAATAATAGCCCACGGGAAGAGAGCAGCTACAAAAGCACGAGAGCTTGAGAATATAAAAGAAAGATCTATATGTGTGTGTATGCTTGTTGAAATTGATTCAGGTGTTGAACATTTTGTGCAACAAAGCAAAGAAATAATTCCACAGTTAGTCAAAGTAGCAGCAGTACATTAAGTCAGCTGCTCACCTTATCAACACTGCCTGCTGTGTTATCTGAAAGGGGAAAGTCCGCGCACAGGAAACTTTACAGTTCACGTACAGTATCCATTTACAGTTCAGTCAACAATTTTCCTTTTTCAAATGAAGCCACAACTTCCTCATTACTGATTTTCCACGCCTCTATGTTGCTCTCTTTTTTTTTCCGAGCGTTGCGTCACTGGGTTGTGGTTTTCTCACTACTCAGAGAGCACAGGAAGTGTGTTGTAGCAAAACAGGTCCCTGTCACTGTTTCCACTCCTCACTGAGGACCACAGAGCTAAATTTAACACCAATAACAAGATCACAGGTGCCCAAAATACTCACTTCCACATACATAGAGGTTTAATTTTACTACTCTGAGCTATTTTTACTTAACCATGTTAATATACTTATGTCTGGGCTGAGGTTAAGTTTACTGTGTGACGCAGTCTGCCACAAAGGAAACAGCCCAAGCCAATTAGCAAGCCTTAGGGTTAGAGAGAAGCTAGTCAAGTCAGGACAGTTAGCTCGCTAAGGCTTGGTCCAGTCAGAACAGAGACTGATTGGCTCGGACATGTGTATCAACGGACACCTGACCGCCACCGCATAGTTTTTGACGTAGATGTAGTCGTCGTTGATCACTTTATTGGATTAGTCCTTTACTTCAGCTAAAAGTGTGCCCTAGACAAATGAAAACACAACTACTGACGTCTGTTTGTGTCACAGAAAATACTGAGTCCTTTTCATATTTAAGGAACTGAAATGTCTACTACCGCAAAACCTGTTTGATCTGGTGTCACATGTTGGTGGTATGAATAGCATATGATCGGTTATTTTAATCACGTATACGGTTCATGAGCTTCAGCTACAGAAAATAGGAAACAAGAAAAAAAGACTTTCGCTATCAGTAAGCTAAAGAAAATGGAAAATGCAAAAATGAAAGAGAAGGAATGGAAAGAGCAACATGTGAAAGAAAAAAATAAAATACGCTACAAGAAGAAAAAAAAAATATGAAGGGACGACAGGGCAATCAGACTGAGAGAAGACATGACTGTAACCAGGTGACATTGTTGAACGCCTTCAGATCATGTCCGGGAATTTATCAGTGAACGACCAGCACTATCAATATCAGTTCCTTTATCTGGAGCAGCTCTTTTCTCCAATCTGTCTTTGTGTCGAGGGTATTGTGAGGCCTTGACTGAACCCACCTCTGTGCGCTGCCAGCGTACGTTGGCTTAGTATCAGTGCAGTCGAGAGAGTTAAGGAGGAGGGTTTTAGAAAAAGGCTAGTGGACTTGGACCACAGCCAGGGCCAGAGTTGGTTTTACTCCGGGTAAAGTTACGCACTGCTCACTGTGACTGGCTCCGCTAACTCAG
This sequence comes from Sciaenops ocellatus, assembly GCA_033000465.1. Taxonomy (NCBI): domain Eukaryota; kingdom Metazoa; phylum Chordata; class Actinopteri; family Sciaenidae; genus Sciaenops; species Sciaenops ocellatus. The sequence continues at coordinate 18,534,510 of CP136866.1, forward strand.
TCTGGCTGGGAGCAGAAGCCAATAGCAGGACAATTACCCTGGGCACTGCCGAGTCATGTTGGCTGGTCTGCGTCCATGTGGGTGTGTAAGTTCAGCCACACACACACACATACAAACCCTCACTACACATATGCTGATTGCTACAAATCTGAGAAACTGATTGTTTTAACCCTTTACCTTAAACTCTTGCCACTCTATTTCCCCTGATATCACTTTAGGATTAGAAGAATCATCCTCTATATTATTAAGTAATATAATTTATATACTGTATTCTTTTGTTTTTGCTTTGCATTGAAGCTAAGCAACATATACAAACACATTTTATATTTTTTTCCCAAAGTTCAACCCCATGTTCCTGGTATCTTTGGACATTTTTGGAAGTTCTGTTGGATCTAATAATGTTTGGCTAGACGACATAACTTTGTTAGTAGTAGTAAAGTTAAGCTTTATTTAATCAGGAAGTCTCATCAAGTGTCTCTAACGTCAGTGATGGTTTAAAGGGTTAAAGAAGAGATGAATACATCATCAGAGAAGTTACAGTCTCTATTTTGACTTTTTTTTTTCTCTGCTACTTCCTCCCTCCCACTCATTCCCTCTCATTTATTCCCAGCTATGTCTTTCCATCCCTAACTCATACCATCCCTATCCTTTCACTCTGTGGCTCTATACATAGGCTCATGTAAGGTAAGATGTGGTGGGGCTTTGGAGAAAACAGATTAGCTCTTATTGTCACTGGTAGAAAATGAGCCAAAGGGCCTGCTATAAATAGGCAGATTTAGTCCACCCCACTACTCAGAGCTTGGCAGGAGATCAGGCTCGGGAGTGCAACTTTAAGGCCAGGGTCAGTGTGTTACTATGGCGACACAGCCACGGCAGTGTGTGTCTGTGTGTGTGTCATGGGGTGAGGGTGAACGTGTAAGTGTCTATGTGCCTCCCCCTCCAGCAGCAGCAGCAGCAGCAGCAGCAGCAGTCGGTCTCCCAGCCCCTGTTGAGAGAGAGCATGTTGGGTAACAGCAGTCTGGAGTTCCCCTGGACTCGCTCCAGACCTCCTCTCCCTTCCCTCCTGCCTCTCTCTCCCACAGTCCTCCCCTCCTTCTCCCCCCCGCTTCCCCTTCTGCTGGCTTTTTGACCGTGGAGTGATATGGCTTTGCGTGCGTGTGGACATGCTTGGCTATTCCCAACAGTCCATACAGTAAAACTGCTGGTTTATTTGTCCAGTTAACAGCAGGTCGTCTACTTTTTAACATTTTCAGTGTTTTCAACACTACCCTTTCTCTGCTGTTGGAACGCCTTTCCATTAACCCAACTATGGTCAATCTCTGTGTTGAACAATTACCAAGAACTGATCCAGAATCAGTGTCTGCTGTCTCAGCATCTCGACACATCTGCTCTGACACATTTTTTCTAGTTCCTCATTTTGAGTATGAGAAATGCTTCTTTTCAAAACAATCTGTGCCTATTTGTGGATCTGGCCAAGCCCAGTCAGAATACCATCATCAACACAATCGTCATCATCATAGCAACAAATATTGGGTAATGTGTGATGAAACACTCATGGGAAGATTGTTAAAGTTGGCACCGTCTTTCCATAATCTCCTATAAGAGAGTTACAGTAATCTGTGATTGAAATACTGAAAAGGAAGTCGCCTCTTTCTTGTTTAAGGTGACTCAAAGTTCAACTCAAAGTATCTAACATGCGTGTTTATGGTCAGATCCAAATTTGGATCTTCTTTTGCTGATTTTTCACTCCAAAATGCCGAGTACAAGTATGAATCCTCTAACCGCCAGATCTCAAAGACAGGAAAGTCAGCGACGGAATGACGACAGATATTGAGAAAGTAGGTGTATGAACGTGAAAGATGTCAACAAGGCAGCACAATTACATAGAGGGCCTGTTTTAGCATGTTTACCTGCACCCACTCCATTCAGTACTTAGTCTCTATGCCAGAGGAACAAGCTGCCGCACGCTTCTGCCACAAAAGCACACAACAGTAACTCACCCTACCTTGCACCCAGCGCTGACAAAGCACAGCGTCACAGTTTCCGAAACCTCTCCCTCCACTTTTGCATCACCTTGCATGCAAAAAAACAGAAATGTCAGTGTATCGTGTGAACTGACAGGTCATACACACACACCGGATCTATGAAAGGAGAGTTTTATGCTTACATACAGCACAATACAGGTCTGTACAGATGAACACAAAAACATATTCCTCCTGATTTACCTCTCAGCCTTTTAAAAGTGATATAAAACTGAAAAAATATTTCTTATTATCATCCAAACTGCTATAATTAACATGAGTGAAACACAGCTAGATGAACTGGTAGTTATATAATAGCAAATATAAGAATTAACTGGGCAAATGTCTAGAAACTCTTGACGTCAGCAAAGTCTAGCCCAAAAATATTTATGTGTTTATGATAATAAAGTTTCTAAAATAAAACTTTATGTGGTGATTCAAGACGGTCATCTAAGGATAAAGCATGAGATGAAGACTGCATGTTTGTAGCCCCTCTGATTAAGTAGATAAGTGACTTAAATTGGATCAGTTTATTTGTCTGGCTGGCCTTAAACAAGACCACAGAGTCTGGGATGTCTGAGCCACAGCCACTGAATGAGAACGAAACACAGACAGCTTCCTCTTTCCACCCATCAACCGCGCTCCTCTCTTTTTTTTTTTCTCTTCCTTTCACTCTATCGTTTTTCTCCGACTCAGCCCCTGTGTGATATCACGGAGCAACGGATGTGATGTCACTTCCTGTTTGGTTTTCAGTCGCGCTTGCCAGCAAATACAGAAGTAGCAGCTTGCTGACAGCTGTGAGCAGAGCTGGAAACATGCAAATAAACGGGGTCAAAGGTTAGAGCTCGCTGATTGTAAGCGTTTGTAAGCCCTCACAGCTGCTTTTGAAAAGCCACATTAGAGTAGATGAACATTTTCTCATTGTTGTTTGGGATGTGGCTCACCTTATACAGGTTTTTATGCACAGCACAACAAGCAAGGCCACATAGCTGGAGGACAATACAATACTATAGAAATATATATATATGTACACGCACGCGCGCACACACACACACACACACACACACACACACACATATATATATATATATATATGTATTATCCTTGTATTATCTCCTCTGCCAAAAAGAGCAGCAGTAAGAAAACTCCAACTCCTTTTCCTCATCATCTGTCGCTAGTTGAGAGTCTCCTGGTGACAGACAGGCTGTGACACCCAGCCCTGGTAATAGAAGGCAATTATAAGCCCTGGCGAGAGCTGTGGCAATGGGGAAAACTTTTATACAGCCCCCCTCCTGGGGCGCTGACATGCAGACACACTGAAATTAATTGCTACAAAACATCAGGCGAGCTTGACGCACACATGCGCATAGTCAAACTCCTGGAAAGGAGAAGAATGAAACAATACACATCATGCGACGTTGCATTGATGCTCATGAGGAGGAAGAAGAAGAAAGAAAAGGCAGCAAAGAGAAGCAGCGAAAAAACAAGTAGATCCCTTCCAACAAATCATGTTTTCATCTAAATAAAGAAGCCAAAGACAATAGACTCGGGTACCTTGGAGACCAGGAGGACTATTTCTCCATGGCAACCAGTGTGGTGTGTGACAATGCCGCAGTGCGAGGGTTTGAACTGCTAAAGCTGGGAATGCAGAGATAGATGGAGAGAGAGAGACTCAGAGAGTGAGACCCATGGAGGGCTGTCTGCGTGCTCGTAATGAGAACACACACTGTCACAATCCCACTGCGAGAAAAATGGAAGTTCATGACTTTCCAACTCACGTTATTTTCTTTCTTTGACTCTTAAAGTCAATGCAGAAAGAAATCATGTACTAACTAAATTATGACACTAAGCCTGTTTATGTTTCCTACAGTGCATATCCAAACATTCTCATACGTAAACATTTCTCTAGTGTTGCTATGGAGTTGTTCCCCTGTTTGGCTGTTAGAAAAAAGCAGCACCATGTGGCCTCCGTAGGAGATTTATTTTAATTGTGTGGTGTATTGTAGCCAAGAGAATGTCAGGCTATATGCCTGGGTGTGTGCTGTCAGCACACTTGTGGATACATGTAGTCGCGTCGCCCCTTGGACATGATCATGTGTGTGTGTGTGTGTGTGTGTGTGTGTGTGAAAGTGGGTGTTTGTGTTCAATACACCACGTGCATAGTGTGTTTGGATAGCAAGACAAACACAAATAATGGAACGTGTCCGTTGTGTGTCCTTGTAGCAACCTGTGCGTGTGTATTCTTGTTGAAAGGTGGGCGATAGAAATAATAATAAAAACTTTTTATTTCCTGTTTGATCACTCCTCCTCATACATGTATGAAAATCCTGGATTTAATCAGGATTATTGCTTCATAATCTTGACTCTAAAAATGGAAAGGAAGAAAAGGGCGAACCGGGGCTATGGGATATCTTTTACAAACTATACACTATTGCAAGTCTCAACGCCACCCTCACCCATTTCTCCTTGTCAGCATCACCCGACAACCATCAACATGCAATCTCCTTTGTGTGTCTTTATTTTTATTTGCAGTGCGCTTTATAGAAATTCATTACACTGTCTGCCGCCAGCGTAGGCAGAAAAATATTCCCTCAGCTCAGCTGAACTCTCACCCTCCTTAAATGTAAACACTGCTTACCAGTCACGTTTCTCCCATTAAGGTAAATGCCTGCATTATGTATGAATCTAGTCTCCCTAATCCAGTTGCACCATTAACCCACACACCCAGTCGTTTCCAAGTCCTTGCTTGAAGAGTAAGGGAAAGAGAGACAACTCTGACCCTGGTAATTTGTAATAGACAATCTAAATTTACAGCAAATTAGATTACTTAAAATAACTTATCACTTAAGAAGCTTTATTGTCTGGCTGTTGCAGTGTTTAATTTGACAAAATTTGCTGGTGAATCTGCAGTCCGAGTGACCCAAAGCGACATTTGGCCTCTGGGCCTCAGCTCCTAGAAAAACCCATTGTCCCATAAGCCAAATGCTTCTGACAGTTATTCATTTATTCATTCTTCCTAACCCATTTTCTGTTTTTTCTTTTTCCTTGGAAGCATACAATGGGTGTTGCAGTTAGTGTTGTTTGTCATCTTGTCTGTCTGCTTCGTCAACCGTCATGCCTGTTGACATATGGCACTTGGAGTTAAATGATTATCGTATGATTGTAAAGGGTTGCGGGGCTTTCTGATGGAGACCTGTCTCCGCAGCCCTGTAGGCTATCCCACATCGGCAGTCTCCAGCTGGGGTAGAGGGGAGGGTTAGAAGTTGGAGGTGGGGGAGGAGGGAGAGGGGCTTACCTGAATCAACCTGTCGTACCTGCCCTGAGGCCCACCTGTCAACAACCTAGCGACAGTCGCTTTCTCTTTCACTCTCTGTCTCAGTCGCTTTTCTAGCTTCACTTTTCCATCACTTCCAGTACCTCTGTATCTCTCCCTACCCATTTATCTCTCTGCCTCTCACCCTCTCTACTCCTTCACTTTACTTCAGCTTCAACACTACAAAACAAATAACTCTCACCTGAGCTGATGTGCCTCTCTCTCTCTGTCATTTTCACTTCACAGCAAGTTATTGGGAACATCTTTGGCCATTGGACCCAAGAAGACTATTTGTCTTGGCAACTTCTGATCTGACTCAAAACTCAAATAAACTCTGGAGAACAACTTAAACATTTATGTGTGTGTGTGTGTGCGCGCGTATGCCTTGACTGTTTGTATAACGTCAGGTTTAGACAGGTCATCCTTTGAGAGACAGGGTGATTTCAGGTTTAGTTTACCAAATTTTCAGTAGCCCAGGCTTTGTGTTTATAGCTTTTGGTTCAGAGAGGAAAAGATAAAAACCAAACCATCTCCCATTTCTTACCATTCTCTCAATAAATGTCAAGGTCCAGTGAGTGAGCAAGGGTGATGGCGTGACTGTCTGATGCAATAATAAACCCACGCTGCATAAAGCCGCTCGTCCACATAAACAGATGTGGACTGGCGGAGCTCCACTTGACTGTGGACTAAAGTAAAGTTTAAATTCCTGACAAAAATCTGAAGACTGTAGTAGAATAAAAACAGGTCTGTGAGTCTGGATGTTTTCTGTCTGCTCCGACTACGTGTGCACATGAGTCACACCCAAACGTGTTCGCTAAAGACAACAAACCAGTTGCTGCTCAGTCTGGACGCTGAGGCCACATCTTTCTGCCTCCCTCGCTCCTTCCTGTCGGTCTCTCTGTCCACATGAAGACGTCAGCAGTGTGAAGAGCAGTCCGGGTTTTAGTCTGCTCAGCCAATAAGAAGCTTTGTCCCGGTGCAATAAGGCGCAACATCCAGACAGCTTTGAAGTGATTTTAAAATGAATCTGGTCTGCTTTTGTGCCTGATTTTCTCCTTCACAAAGTGGCTCACTGCTGATGAGGCTGCTTAAATGTTCAACATGTCGTTGACAGCAGTGCTGTAAGAAGTTCTCAGATCTTAAAAGTAAAAATACTTAATCATAAGTAAAAATAAAGTGTTATCAGAGGAAATGTCTTCACATTTTATTACTAGATTAACAATGATACATAGTGTAATTATTACACTATGTATCATTATTGAGGTTGAGGAGGTTCTACTTCTCGCTACTTTGTGTGATGTCAGGTAGTGTGGAATTGGGTACAGTACTTTACTAGTACTAGATTATATCTACTTAGGTAGTTTCCACCCCGATCGACAAGAAAGAGGAACGAGAAAACCACAGAAGGAGATGTTTTTGGTTGATGTCTCACTGCGGGGAAGCCTTATATTCAGGCTTCATTACAGGTACAGTTTGTACCCAGACTTTAACATGAGCCAAATCTCATCCCACAATCAATATTAACACAGCGGGTGCCTTTACTTATCTAGGCGGGTAAAAATTCAATAGTATTTTTAAATAGAATATTTTATTTTAAGCAGTGGCCTCAGTGGTCATTGATCTTGCACTTGATCTGCTAAGCTAATACACTAGCGTCTGAAGCACCAAACAATAAATCCACAAAAGAGCTGTAACACTGAAGATGGCCAACACAGAGCTGACCTATTTTACATCAGTTCTGTCAACATGCTGGGGTCTTTGCCACCCACAGATTGTGGTATACACAACTCAGAAACAAACAGAAAATTGTTTTGTGACAACCTTTGAATGTTGCCCTATGACGGCTGCATGGTGTGCACGGGAAGCCCCGTCTCTCAGTTCGCTACCAGTGACTCATCGGGAGCTTAAAGGTCAGGGGTCAGATCTTTTGTCACAAGCATCAAACAAACAGGCCTTGGCTCAGTGAGTCACATATCCTCGGGGACGTGTTTGGTAATTGTCTCTCTGTCACCTACCACCTTCGGGAGGCAACAACAACGGGCAGATAAGCAGATAGAGCGGCTATTCGATGCCGGGCCCCTGTTTTTGTGTGATACATTGACACCAATCCTGCTCCATAGCCTGAGGAGGGGTAGTATGACAGGGAGGGATGCCTGCAGTGACTGTGAAGTGTGAGCAGATTGTTTTTCAAAATCATCACTGGGGCCTAAAAGCTTTAGTAGGTCAGCTCACACCATAAAAGAAAACTTGTGATCTTTACCCACACCATAATCATACGCCGCTAATACAAGGCCAGCATTCCTCAGCGGCATTCCTGGACTCCTCTGAACAGAGCAAAAAAATGTCTGGCTGCCTCGGCACAGCAACAGGTGGTGTGCTGTAATCTTCCGCATTGTATTGTAATAGGCTGTGTTAGATTTCAATAAGTGAGCCAAGGTTTATGATGACTGGAGCGCAGAGTCGAGGTGTCAAGTATTTAAACAGACAGTACTGGATGTCTTCATCGACGACAGTTTCCAGAATCCCATTAGATCCATTTGGCTTTTCATGCATGTCAATTAGTCCGGAGATTTTCCATGACCCCTTTACAGTGCCAGTTTCCTCAACGTTTCCGACAGATTTTATCCCTCTCACGCCAGTTTGTCTTTTCCCAGGCGCATATCGCTGAGCATGTAAAAGGTCAGGCCGCACACTCCAACTAGTGTCACCTTAAAAGCTGGGAGAAAAATGACATTTATCAAATAGCCCCCTATCATGTTCTCTGCTCCTCTCCACATCACTCCATGACTATAGGCTAATATTCAGCCTGTCACTCTGCCCGAGAAGACCAGGCCTCTGCTCTTCTCCCATTTAATTATCAACTCTCAGTGTGTGTTACACAGGCCCCAACACATCAATGCCACATTTCATTTTTTATCCTCTTAAAGTCTAAAACTCTCACCCCCATCCCACATGGCAAAATAAAACTATGATAGCTGCATACTGTGCTCCAAAATAGCCAGGTCCTCCCTCGTTGTCTCTCTCTCTGTCATTACATTATTCCTCCCTCCCTCCCCTTCCCCTCTCTGCCACATTATGTAACATGCAGGCTTTGGTAACTGCCATCGTCCACCCACTAATCTTGGTCCACCCATCACGGGAGGACACAAGGCTGAACACACCTGTATGCTAATGGGGAGGGATTGCACCACTGGTTGGTGTGGGCGGCCTGGAAGGTGAGGAGGTGTGACGGAGGAGCAGGAGTGTCTGTCTGTCTGTCCTGTCTGCCTGACTGACTGCCTGGCATTGGGCTGCTGACAAATGCCAGCACAAAGCTTGGTATTTGCTCCCACGTACAGTATGTGGGTGTGAGGATTCTCTCTCGGTTTCTCTATTTTCTATTTTTCTATCGCCCTCACCCTTCCTTCCCACCTTCTCCATCTCTTTTTCTCATCCTGCCTCCATCTCCTCGCATACGTCTTTATTTCTTCGCTCTCCTTCTCTCTCTCTCCCTTCATTTTTCTGTTCCAACTCCTCTCTCTTCCACCTCCTCTCTCTTTTTTTGGCTTCCCCATCTACTTCCTCGTCCTTTCTCCGTGGCAGATTGGGGCATGATTAAATATCAACCGGCTCTCATGCAGGGTGTGTTTGTGTGTGTGAGAACCGGGGCGTGGTGGCTGCGTAGGTAGCCTAATGGGAGAGCCTTTTCTTTCTCGCTGGCTGGCATAAGCGTTGGAGTTTCATCAGGCGAGGACTCCTCTGGCTGGTTTGTGTGGGCAGCAATGGGGAACACACTGAGGAGAATGAACCAGCTGACCCAAACACACACATGCAACAGTGCAGCATCATGCGCATTGACATCCACACACACACACACATAGACTCATTCTCCTTCCCCTGCCCTTACAGCATCTGGCTTCCACCCCCTCCATGCATCAGAGTGAAGGGAGGCCCAAACAGCCAGTGTGAACTGTTTATCATCTTTATTACTTTATTACTTTTCTGACAGTTTTCCCTAACCTGATTTTATTACATTGTCATCAGATGATGAGTTCTCTCATCTGCTCTCTCTCTCTCTTTTTCTTTCTTCTTTGCTTTGCCACAAATTTATCGACCTTAGTAACTGATGCATGACAGCAGTGAAGGATGCAGATGGGAGTTTAGATTTGGTATGGCCACTTCACCATAAAGTTACAGTCACTTTGTGTAACTCAGCATCATCATGTCCTGAGAGTCTGGTCCTTTTTTTTTTTTTTTTTTACCCTGAAACTAACAGGCCTGGAGAAGAGTGCTATCTCCCTTGCTGACAAATAAATTGCAAACTCAAGTTTTAGGCGTGTGTGTGTGTATGTGTGTGTGCAGTGGGAGCACCAAATTCCTCCTAAAGTATAACATCGCTGTGGAGAGCCACATACCTTCAAAAGTGATTAGATTTGATCATTTATATGTATCTGACTGTATGAATAAACAACATTACACATTCTCCAGCTGCGCCCTCTACTTCAGGCTTATTTGGATTTTGTGAAGGAGCCTCCGCTCCAGATCATCCATAATATATGACAGAATTTTGCTATCAGTCTAATGGGGGTAAACAGAGAGATTTGCCAGAGGCTGAATGGGAAACGCCTGGGAGAGTATGCAACCCAGTAAAGACCTAAAACCTACTGTGTGCACCTGTTTTTTGTTTTGTTTCCACATATATAAAGCAGGCCTATATTAATATCTATATTATCTATCTATCTACTTTAGCAACTGGCTGAAATTAGGCTGTATCATTGTGGCATCAACACCTGTAGACTAAGATGAAGAGCTGTTCAATCAGTATTTTGAATCTAAATGATATTTAAAGTCTTTCCTGTCAGCATCAGCACCACCTCTCTCTCTCTCTCTCTCTCTCTCTCTCTCTCTCTCTCTCTCTCTCTCTCAGGCCACCTCAAAGTGTCCTGCCCACGATGTTTCCCAATGAGGTTGCTTGCATATAGATCCAGTCAGCAGCTAGGGAAACACATTGATTTCCCGTCAGCATCCACCGTGGAGTGCTGGCGCGCCAGCCGAAGCTGGAGCAGCCGGGGGGAACATCGGTATCCCGCAGGCGTCCTGGCAGCTGTGCGCAGCGTTGTTAATGCGGCCCATTAGGCTGCTGAGTGGCAGAGAGATTCCCCGAATATTGAGCCGGGGACACCCCTCAATTAGACGGATCGGCCCGCACCTCGTCAGCATCCGTGGCTATCTGTTCTCATTAATCAATGACACAGCCGAGAGAGATGGAAAGTTAATTTAGAGGAAGTTTGCAGGCAGGCAGCAGAGTTTACACAGTCTTATATTTTTAAGCCCGCAGCCTTAGAAATACCCTCATTTATATTAAATGTCAAAATCAATTTAACATGTCGGCTAATTATTCTATTCATAATCAATAAGCCTATAGGCTAAAGAATTGCATGGCTGTGTTTCTTAAGCTACCACCACACTGCATACATATTAAGCTCCAGCCTAAAAAGAAAGCTTTTGAATCTAGTTACATATAATCTAATAATCTAATGTAATTTTACTTGTTCTGTCTGGAAAATGTAGGACAAACCCACATGTATCATAAATACACGGAGCTGTTGCATGCGATTAAAACGTGATTTCGTTCTTATTTATGACATGAACACACATTTAATGTTCTTAGCTTAACAAAATACATGTAAAACAGTTTGTCTGCTGCACAAAGTCCCTCACATACAGTCTAACAGGTCCGCTGAAGCCGTGCTTTAAAACGGAGAAGCAGGATTCTGCTGCTGACATTAGTTATTGTGAGAGCAGGACATGATTTGCGCTCCAGCCTCTCATTCACTGCCAAGCAGCGATCAGAGCTGCCTCAGGAAGTTCCAAATAAGGACAGGGAAATGGAAACCCACCGGAATAGGTCCTTATGTAGTCACGACCTTATAAGGCACGGCGGAGCCGGGCTTTCCGGCAGCAGCGCAGCCTGCTGCACAGATGGGAAATCCAAATCAAATCTATGGGGCGATCGGGAGAGAGCAAGAATTATGCTGCTGTCTCGCAGAGCTGTTCTGCTATGAAGATACATTGATTCTGGACAGGGGAAGAGCGGCGTTGTCTTCGCAATTTACTGCGAGAGCTTAATATAAAGTCTCTCCTCTCTGCTTTCCCCCCAGGCCAGCGTCATGTGTCCTCCACTGCAGTGCCTAAATATGGGCTTCCTCCGCTCCAAATATGGACATCTACGTCACGGCAAGAGGGTATAAAAGGAGCAAAGGGAAACCTCTCAGCTCAGAGAGAGCACTGAGAGCCCACATGAGCAACTGTTAGAGCAGAGATAGATAGACAAACACACAGAACTCCCTTACTGAGAAATATCACAACAAAAGTAAAAAGTCAATTCAAAACAACATCCATCCAAGAAGGTCAAAACCTGACTGGATAAGTTAATACATAGAAGAAGAAAAAAAATCAAAATTAATTTGTTGATTAATTTTGATGAATCTTAGGGAATGAGTATAAATGACACTTTTGATTTTTTCTGAAAATACAAGTGGATCTTTACTCATCTCTGAGAGAAAAAGGAAAACAACAGGACAACTGGAGAGCACGAGTCACGGAGCAGAAAACAGCATCGTCCTCGACATCAGCAGAAGTGTGCAGCGCTCCCTGAGCTGGGCTAAGTGATTCCCTCCACCTGCGAGGCACCGCTCTGCCAGCGTGCACACACAGCCTCCCTGCACTCTTCACCAGCCACCAGCACAGCCTCAGCCCTCCAGCACCAGCAGAGGATGGCTGCAGCCAAGACCGAGATGATCCTCCCAGCCATGCAGATCTCTGAGTCCCTGAGCTTCCCTCACTCCCCCATGGATAACTACCCCAAGCTGGAGGAGGTGATGATGCTCAGCTCGACAGGGACCCCCTTCCTAACCGCCTCCGCACCCGAAGGTGCAGGCTTTGGCTCTGGGGAACCAGGAGAACAGTACGACCACCTTGCTGGAGGTAAGAGCTGGAGATTTGCCTCTTTTGCCTTTGGTTTTCACTGCTGCATGTAAAACTGAATTACAGATGAAATCAGAGCTGCTGAGAAAAGAGTTAAGAGAAATAAAGAGCTGGATAAAGTGAAGTATTATTTATGTTTTGTATTTTATTATTAACTCACATTATTTATTAATCATACAACTAAAGGTGTCATATTAAGATTTTTAGATCCAAGTCTTTATTAGTTTATTTAATCATGGCTTGTGTTGAGAATTTTATACTTAAAGTGAGATTGTAGGCTATACATACATTTTAATTTTAGCTGACAGACGTTAAACGTTAATACAATAAAATTCTACGAATGAACAAAAACAGGGAAATTAAAAAACATCTCACTTAATACCAATTTATTGATAGCTCTAAATCCCTGTCGACTCACGGAGGAGTCAGTCAACACTGCTCAGTCACCGCATGCCTCTAGACACTCCTACAGCTCAATTCAAATTGCATTCCTAAAACCAGCTGAACTGCAGTTTTGGTAATCAATTGCCTCGGGCACTGTGATGGGCTTCAAGAATGTGTGTGCAAGTGTGTGTGTGTGTGCAAGACAGGAAGACGGAGAGAATGAAAGAAAGATCGACAGAGTGTGAGCAGAGGAAAATGCAAGTATAGATAGCTTGCACAGCAGCTCTTGCTGAGGTGTGAAAGAGACAGTTTTAGAGTTAGAGTTTAGTTTGGGGTGGGGGTTCTCTGTGTGGGCATCTGACTTCTGTCACAAAAGAGAGGGGTGACACACTGTCCACCGCCCTGACAGGAGTTCCCCTCTCTCTCCCTCTGGATATTGACAGTTTGATTAATGTCTCCCCTTTCTCTGTGCTCCCTGCAGATACGTTACCTGATATCCCCTTCAACTGTGAGAAGCCGGAGCAGTCCTACCCCACCCAAAGGCTGCCCCCCATCTCTTACACTGGCCGCTTCACCCTGGAGCCCGCCACCACCTGCAGCAACAGCCTCTGGGCTGAGCCCATCTTGGGCCTGTTCTCCGGTCTGATGGGCAATATTGCCCCCAGTTCCACCTCTTCCTCTGCTGCCTCACAGACGACCTCATCCTCCTCTTCATCCGTCCCGTCCTCTTCCACTTCCTCCTCTTCTACCTCCTCCTCATCTCAGAGCTCCAGCCTCAGTTCTTCTATTCACCACAGCGAGCCCAACCCCATCTACTCAGCTGCCCCAACCTACTCCAGCCCCAACTCTGACATCTTTCCAGACCAGGGCCAGGCTTTCGCCAGCTCGGCCGGTGCAGTGCAGTACCCTCCTCCAGCCTACCCTAATGGCAAGACCTGCAGCACTAGCTTCCCTGTGCCCATGATTCCTGACTACCTTTTCCCTCAGCAGCAGGGAGAGATCAGCCTGGTGCCCCCAGACCAAAAGCCCTTCCAGAGTCAGTCAAGCCAGCCCTCCCTCACTCCTCTGTCTACAATCAAGGCCTTTGCCACCCAGACTGGTTCACAGGACTTAAAGAGTGTCTACCAGTCCCAGCTGATTAAGCCCAGTCGCATGCGCAAGTACCCCACCCGGCCGAGCAAGACACCTCCTCACGAGAGGCCCTACGCTTGCCCCGTGGACACCTGCGATCGCCGCTTCTCACGCTCTGATGAGCTGACACGTCACATCCGCATCCACACGGGCCAGAAACCCTTCCAGTGCCGCATCTGCATGCGCAACTTCAGCCGCAGTGACCACTTGACAACACACATCCGCACTCACACTGGTGAGAAGCCCTTCGCCTGCGAGATCTGTGGACGCAAGTTTGCCCGCAGCGATGAGAGGAAGAGGCACACAAAGATCCACCTACGGCAGAAGGACAAGAAGGCAGAGAAGGCTGGAGCAGTGGCAGTAACAGCAGCGCCAGTATCAGCCGCTTCACCTGCCTCCAGCTACCCTTCACCCATCACCTCCTACCCCTCTCCAGTGTCTTCTTACCCCTCTCCTGTCACCTCCTGCTACTCCTCTCCCGTCCACACTTCCTATCCATCACCTTCCGTCGCCACCACCTACCCATCGGTGTCCATGTCCAGCACCTTTCAATCCCAGGTCGCTTCTTCCTTCCCCTCCTCAGTCGCCTCCAACATCTACAGCTCCCCCATCCCCACCCCGCTATCAGACATGCAGACCACTCTCTCCCCAAGGACAATCGAGATCTGCTAAGAAAGAGCAAAGAGAAAAACTTTTTTTAAAGTCTCTCCGCACCTCTCCTTCCTTAAGGTTCTTTGAGGGGAAAGAAATCAGCATCAAAAGACTTTGTTTTCCCCTCCAAAAAGCACTTTTCTGTCTGCTCCCTGTGCAGTGTTGGGTGAATCTTGAGATTTACCTGAAAGAGAGAAAAGACACATGTCAAGGACTGGGCAAAGACAATAGAAGATGAAAAGGGATTTTTTTCTGTCTCTGTAAAACAAATGCAGCACTTCAAATGCATAAGGGACTCAACAGAGAGTAGAAACCGACACTGACGGTCTCTGCTATTAGGTACACAGAAACCAAGAGACAGACAGGTTGCCAGCAGTTGTGGTGCTAAGGCACGTTCGCCCTTGCAGGCACTCATACAGTACAAAAGACATTGAATGATATACATAAGCTACCATATATGTATATTGTACATGTGCCATGTTTCGTTTTTATCATTCTTTGGTACCATTGATGTGAAAAATTATTTGCATATTTGCATTGTATTATTTGAAGTGAGCAGGGCCATATTTTCTACATACTTTCTCTATTATGTAGTGATGATGCTGTGATACGTTTTGACATTGTTTGAAAAAAAGCACTTAAGTATTCAAGCATGAGTAAGAGTGATGTTAGTTTCTGTTTGTAAATATCATCCACTGGTACTATCTCTTTCTCTCTTTCTCACATGTAACATATCGCTCGGTTATATGGAAAAATAGAGAAGAAAAAAAAAACATTTAAAAAAAAACAAAAAAACTAAACAAGACAAACACTCCCGTTATTTGGTGCCTTTTGTGAAGCCTTGCAGATGTTGTGACTCGGCTGCGCGCGAGAGAGGATGCACTGCATCTCGCCTTAAGGGTTTGAGCGAATATTTTTGTTACAGAATGTAAGTCATACTCAGAGGGAGGAAAAAGGGATGAGCTATGAGGGCACCGCTTCATTTCATTAGAATGTAAGCAAAAAAGGAGAGAAACTATAAAGTATATTTTTGTAAAACTTAAAATGTAAATATCCACATCTTCAAGAGCTGGAATGTTGAAGTTACCTACTGAGTAGGCATGGGATTCTTTTGTATGTTATATACATGCAGTTCATTATTTTGTGGTTATCTTTATTTTGTATTTGTGTTTGTTAAAACAAGTGACTGTTTCTGGCTTCTAAACACATTGAATGCGCTTAACTGCCAATGGGATATTTGGTGTACAAGATATCCTCCCAGAAATGAAATTCAAATAAAAATATGAATATATATGTATATCTGTTTTCATTCTTTATTGTTCAAGCGTCACCTTCATTACATTACATTCCCACACTTCATTTCATCATGAGCATCCCTCATACATGAACATAATATATTCCATCATCTTATATGTTAATCGTATGCAGATTATTACTGGATTTATTCCCCAAACCTCACATCACAGAGACCCACTCTTTAATTTGAGGAAAATCTGCACAGCTTAATCTTATAGAAACTCCCCATTTCAATCGCTGTTCTCCAATTGAACCCTGTATTAATGATAACACTAACGCATGACTCCCATGCCTATAAACACTGAAGATGAGGATTTCTTATCTAGATCCAACATGCTCTTGAAGATATTAAGCTTATCTAACTTTCTATTTCATTTTAGATTTTATGATGTACACCGGCTCTTACAGTTTTAGTACACAGACTTTCAGCAATTTGATCTTGAGGCAAAATGAAAATAATAATTCCTTCCTCTCTGCACGCAGTTAGAGGGATATTTTAAAACCGACTGTGCTTAGACATGCACAGGGTTATTTTCACAGAGTGCAGGTGAAATCCATCACATGATAATTACCTTCTTTTCCGCAAATGTGGTTGGCGAGATGCTGTCACCTCGTTCTGAATGAGCTGTAACACACAATTGGGCAATATCCGTGTAGGTTAGACTGAATTGTTGCACGGGTGCAGCTGAACAGACTGGCCCTGAAGGTTTAACCGCTGTTTCTTTTGGTTTTTCAAGCAGAATATAATAACAGCCTCGTCGCGTCATTATTCATCTACCACTGTTCTCGAGGCAAGGGAATCTTGCTACATGTTTGAGTATGAAAATAAAACAGCTTGGTTTTTTTAGCCTATGTAGACAAGAAGCCTCCTAAGTTTTTTTTTTCTCTCTCTCTCTCTCTGAGATTTGGAGTCATTTTCTGTTGTGAAACGCACTAACCAAAATACTCACAAATGCAAACACAGCTAAAATAGAAAGCAGGAAAACAAGTAGAAGAGAGTGATGGAGGGAAAAGGAAAAATAATTAAGATAATTGGTCTCCTGATCCCAAATTGACTTCTAAATTGGGCCTGATGAGTTGTGTGTGTTTGTATCAGAGTGTGTGTGTATGTGTGTGCATGTATGCAAGCATTTGTGTGCGATATACACAGTGACTATCTATAGACTCTGACTAATGTAGTTATCTCTTGCTGTGTGTCTGCATGTTGCTGCACTGATGTGTAACTGTGTGAAATATGCTGTGTTGGCAGCCGTTGTTCTGTTCTGTGTTTCTTTGGTTAAAGCTCGGTGTCCCTATGAAACACATCTATCACCATCTACCACAAACACCACCCTCTTATCTGCTAAATCAGTTCACGTGTACGTATCTGTACAAATAATAGAGCAGGAGGCAGCAACAGAAAGTAACAATAGTCCATTTACTTGGATGAAATCTGCGTCAATACTACAATTTAATAAATACATTAAATATACACAGGTAAAATGATATACTACAGTGAATTACATAAATACAAATCAGCACTGTGGTTGAGCTCTACGCTGAATAAAATCATCTTGATGTTTAAACAATGATGTTCTCAACTCAAAAGCACTTCCAGCTTTTTTTTGGGCAAATCTCAAACCTCCTTGTGTGGCTTAAAATCTGTCATTTCCTGTCATTGTTTACGGCATTATTTTGGTCCCTGGCTGCAAATCAAGAGCCATTCAGCAGCTTTTGCATCACAACTTTCTCATACTACCATGCTTTTAGGAAACTCTTTTGCTCAATGTGAAAACCACAGTCTGTGCTTCTCTCAGCCCTTTCTCATGTCGAGAGACAATAACTCAACCCGTCTTGTCACAGTCCATAACCGAAATGCTCGGAAGAAAGACGGACAATATCCCTCAAAGTATAAGGGAATTGTGTAGCCCATCATATCCTCTTGCTCTGATCCAAGGATCGTCCTCGCAAATCAAAGCTCACGTGCTAGGCCTGTTCTGTTTAGGGAGGTGTGAGAGGAGCGCGAGAGGAGTTGGGAATGCAGTTGCATCGTGGCTTCACTCTGTTATAACCCACAACGGAGCCACCTCACCCCCCCAGCGGGCTTCCACTTCAAGAGCCATGCCTTTGTTCAAAAATGTATTTGTTCTCTTATTCTTTTTGGGAACTGTGTAAAACAAAAAAGGACGAATGGCGAAAAGAACCATTCTTTTTCCCTCCCTACCTCCCCTCCCTCCATCCCCATCCCACTACTGCCTCTTTCCCTCTCTCTCCCACTCTGTCTCTACCTCTCTCGCCCTCTCTGGTAGTGCATATTTTGCTGCAGATGCTAATGATCTCCCCCCTCTGTATTCTGATGCAAGGTCTGTCTACACTTTTCCCTTTCATCCACATACAAATGTGCTCTTATTGCCTCTTCGCCCTCGGGCCTTTTAAGATGCCTTTTTGAAATATGCCGTTTGATAAGCACATCATTGGCCAAGTCCCCGCAGTGATTAGAGATCTCTTTAATGTGAGCAAGTTAGAGAGTGAATGAGGGGCTCCGGGGCCAGCAGCTATCTGTTCTCCTTTGCCCTCACCCCCTGACATCTCCCAGGCCGCTGGGGAGGGACCAGTGTCGGGTAGGACGACCCAGAGTCCAGCATAGTGTATAGTCACTGTTGGCCATCCTCCATCCTTCATCTCCACATGGAGATTAAGCACGCGAGGAGAGACACTTGAGAATCACCTTCATACAGACACGATACTGTATGCTGGAAGGCTAGATTCCTGTACTTTATCACAGGGATATGACAGGAGGACTGCTCTCTAATGTCTTTTAAATATGCTCCATTGATCTCATGTTCAGAGCCTCGCTTTGCCTCACTGGGATAGTTTTTTTTTATTTTTTATCTTGCCAATAGGGAACGCTGATACAGTCGTCAGGTGCTTTCTCCTGTTCTGCCGCTTGCACTCGACACCTGTTGAGCCTTTTGGGATAAGTAGGTTATATTTAAAGTGCTTGATTTCCAGCTTCCTCACAGTTACATTTCAGGTAGATTGCAACATTTACACAGTCACAGCATACAGGAAACGTGCTTGGCATATCACAGCTTGAAATAAATATCAGTCAAAAATTTTATGCATGACAAACCTGGGCAGAAGTCCATTTACATTCATTTCCTTGTGCTTTAAATGAAACACAGACAGACTGAAACAGATGATCTGCTTTGCGCATCAAGACACACAAGCACATTATATATAATCAAAATGTCACAAATTTGCTCTCCATTTCTGGGTTAAGATGTGTGAGTCTTTTGCATGCGTGTTGGCTCTGTACCTGTTCAAAACACATGAGATGTAAGAGCAGCACAACTCACAAGCGTCTTTGAAATTATTTGCGGCACACAAAAGAGATTTTTGACGTATCACTTCCACAATAATCTACAGGTGTCCTGGCAACTTTAGCTCTACTTAATAAGCTATGCTTGTTTGAAGTACATGGCTTTGAACAGACAACAAAACAGTGCATGCTTAAGTACCTCCAAATATGACACCTCTTCAACTCAGCATCAAGTAGACACTACAGCTTCACAAAAGGCACCTGGGTGGCTCTGAAATGCAAACAAGTCTTTATCTGTTAAGGCTAGTAAGTGCGCTCGAGTTGTTTTCTTTTCTGCCCGTGACTCTGACTATCATATGCAATCCCCGAGCAAAGTCTCAAAGGCTAGGTAAATAAATGCAGTCATGCCTCTCAGAGACCTGTCTGTTTTTATCAGAGGGATGCATGTTCTGCAGCAGATGGCTTCCTACTGCAAATTAGAGGCTGGTGGCACAGTGAAAGACATCAATTCCTAAAAGCAGTTCAAACAAACAAATTAATAGAAGTGTTCATAGTGGAGTGTAAATCACTGCTGTCTAATTTGGGGGCATTAGTAAAGTAGTAGTAGATTAGTAGAGTGTTGTATTGCCCTAATTTTACAACAAAGCAATCAACAATCCTGCTTTTGTTTCTCATGAATATGTTTGTTTCTCTGACCCACTTTTCCACATGAAGCAGTAAGGATGCATTTCAGGGTTACTGATGTTGCTTGAGCTGTAGTTCGGAAGTTCAGAACAAGTTCGCAGTTGCCACAACAGCCTATATTACCCATATTAGAGGTGAGAACTGCAGTACCGTGAGCATGTGTGAGTATACATATGCTTACGTGTCATTGTGGCTGAATGCAACTCCAATTAAATGTACCATCTATAGCTTGGCTTTTATTTACATGTTCCTGGCTATTGATGAATGTGCATATTTTCGTGAGGGGTGCTGCTACAACCACTACAAAATGATATTAGTTCATAGAAAACCAACTAACCACCTCCTGTGATCAGATCAGGGCATCCTGTGTCTCACTCTCATACATCAAAAGCCAAGAGAGAGAGAGAGAGAGAAAACATGGAGACCTAATAGAAATCTGTATCTCTCCCCCCGCCCTCCAGATGTGCCCTGCAGTGACTTCACCACCTGTCACTCAAAAGGCGGAGGCCAGGTGTCTGATCCAACACCGCAGCCACCTGTTCTGAGATTCACGCACACACACACACACACACACACACACACACACACACACGATCCTGTAAGAGCACTGCTTTTCTACAGTACATCGGCACTGACCATAACTTAATCTCACCCAGTGTATCCAGTGTGTCCATGCACTGCCAAAAATAATCCCTAACCTACTTATTAGATAATACCTGTGGAGAGAGTCCAGAATAAATAATGTAATCTGCCACAGATATGAAGCTTTCGTCACTGTAAGAAGAAAATACAATATCAAGGATAAAGATAATAGAATCAGGACTAACAGCGGTGGCGAGAGACATCCTTTGTCTTGGTTCTTTATAGTTTTGACTTACACTGACAATAGTATGGTGCGCTGTAGCTGCTCTGCTTTCATAATACAGAACCAGGTATTACAAAAGCATTGCTTGTCATCCGGCTGCTGCTTAGCCTCATTTAAAGGCTGAGCCACAATCACATCCAAAAAATTTGAAATTTTATAGATAGGATGTAGAATTAGGTGATACATGCGCATATGTGTGTGTGTGTGTGTGTGTGTGTGTGTGTGTGTGTGTGTATACTATACTGTATTTGTGTGTGTGTGTGTGTGTGTGTACCTGTCACATGTGCCTATATGCTGCAGGCATAAGGTGTTATCAGTCTCTTGGGTGACAGCATGATTGTGAGGGAGTGGGAGAAATTAGAACTGGGGAGGAGGATGGATACAGTGACTGTGTATCATCATCTGGCCAGGTTTCCTTTCCCGCCCCCTCACTACAGCTGTCCTCCATGTCTGATGAAAGCCTTGTGCTGCTATATTTGTCCCACAGTGATGAGGTGGAACTAATGGCCACTTTCACACCAGCTGATGTCATCAGTGTGCTGCGCCTGGGGAGCAGGAGGTTGAGAGTGTCGGGATTACCTGCTGTGAGCTTCTGTTGTCCACCATCGCACATGTATAAATGGTTTACATCAACTCATCAGCCCGCTTGTTTTATGCCTAATGTTCTCAGGGGAAACCTTAGAGGTCAGCACGATCCAAGGGTCTTGACATTTTGGGGATTCTTGCTTAGAGTTTAGATGAGGAGATTGATACCACTGTCATGTGTGTAGGGTAATAATGTGAAGATGTGCAGCTTAGTTTAGCATAGAGACTGAAAACAAGGGGACACAGCTAGTCTGGCTCTGTCCAAAGCTAAAAATACTTTATATTCACCATACAGACATTAGAGTGGAATCAATCCCCTCATCTATCTCTCGGCAAGAAAGTGAGTGTATTTCCAAAAATGTCGAACTAGTCCTTTAATATAATCTAATTCTCTGCCGATTTTTTATAGATATAAATCTAAGCAATCCATCCTCTTTTCCCCTTTCTCCCTCTGTCTGTCTCTCCTCGTCTGCCTCCCTAACAGCTAGTTAACAGTAAGCAGTGTGTGCTATGGCGAGCCGAGCACAGCCACATCTCTGTCACATCCACACCGTTAGGTCCTCATTTAGGGCCTGTGACTGCATGCAGTGGCATGTCAGCATCTGTCAGCTCTGTCAAGTGTGTATGTAGGCTTTTACGCTTCCTAATGTGAAACAGTTGACAGGTTATTACTGCCAAAGTGAAGTCATGAGCCTTGACCACAGCTATAACCCAACTTTAACCTGGGAAAATTTTGGCTCAGCACTGAAATGCTTTGACAAGGTGAGACAAGCAAAGTTTTCTATACAGTAGACTCAAACATCCACCCGTGTGTATGCTGTGCATTACTGTATCCTGGCTATCCTGTTTCCATTAGGATAGATCTGTGATCAGATCATGAACTCTGTACGCTTTCAGCGCTTCAATCGTTTGGCTATAAATACCTCAGATGCCCCCTCAGTGAAATTACCCCTTCAGCGGCCCTATCTCCTCCTGCCCTCCATCATTTTCATCCTCTAATGTACGTGAAGCCGCCAGTAATGGTGCTAGATTACATAGAGTGCATGTAGCTTGTGTGTGTGTGTGTGTGTGCGTGTGTGTGTTTTTTTACAGCTTGAAAATATCCCTACAGTTAAGTATAATTCACACACGGAGGGCCGCACATTTGACCCGTACACACACATATACGCACACACTTCAGCGTGCTCTATTTACACCTCAGGGTGAGTGTATGTGCTTATATGTGTGTGTGTGTGTGCATTTAGCTCTGTACACTGTGGCTTAATAGAGTCCTCCATTGTGAGTAATGACCCAGCCCTGTTCTGTTATTCTATCCAGACCAGCGGGCTAAAAGTTGCTGTGAGGATGAGAGCGAGGGTCTTGCTCTTTCTCTAAAGCAGTAAAATGAGGAGAAAATGCAGTCGAATGAACGATTGTTTACTTGCTGCATTGTTCACAATTATACCCCATCCATCTTCTTCTATTAGCGTTTGCCCTTTTACATTTTACTTTTTGACTTTTACCTTTAACATGCAGTTATTTGTTGCACGTGTTTTTCCATTCATTGAGGTCAAATACACATTTTTCTTGATATCCACATGCTAAATACAGTAAAGTTCAACATCTCTTTGCTCATGAGGACTGAACACATCCAGCACACACTCACACAGACATTTTCCCTGGCAACCACAGACACCATCATCACTACTCCAGGCATGCCAGTGTTACTATGAAGCAATGGGGCTGCTGCACACAAAGGTGAAGTAAATGGGATTATATTTACTCTCTTTACTGTATCAAAGCTGATTTGTTATGTGCTATTTCTAAAAATCTGCAATTGTACTTTGTACATATCATCTCCTATTTCAAGTACTGTGCTTACTGTACAAGTTGCGTCTGATACTATGATAGTCACATGAATAATAAAAATAAAAATGATAATATATATTATACATATACCCTTTTCAAAACAGGGTTACAAAGTGTATTACAATAAAGTGTAACACATTTAAAACAAAAAGAGAATAAAATGGAACTAAAACACAAAGACTCTAAAATGAACTAAAATGTCATAAAACATAAATGGAATCAAATAAAGGTGGGTTCAGTCATTCACTCAAAGCCGTAACAGTAAAGGCTCTGTCACCTTTGTGTAAATCTGGACCTTTAAGCAACCAGAACGACACATGCGAGGATCTCAGTGAGCTAGAAGGGACACAGATCACTGAGAGATCTGCTAAATAACTTGGGGCTAGGCCTCTCAGGAATTTGCAAGTAATAAAATGTTGAAATCAATTCTAAAAGCAATAGTGTAAGAAAGCCAGACCAATAATTCCTGATAAACTGTGTGGGAATAAAAGAAAGGAGCCAAAATCAGCTCCTGCAACAGAGAAGAAGCTGTCGGTTTGGCCGTGACTAGAGGAGGGACGAGCTCCAGAGAGGTGACACTGCACTTGGCTGACCATCGTCTACAACCATTGACATGTTAATGCACTTTATTTTGTAGCTTGAAGGTTTTCTTTGATCCAATAATTAGATTATAATATCTAAGGTGGCACAGGAAGAAGGTTGCTGGTTCAAACCTCAGCTGGGTCCTTTCTCTGTGTGTCTGCATGGTACTCCAGCCTCCTCCCACAGTCCTAAGACATGCGTTTAATAGGTTAATTAGTGACTCTAAATTGCCTGTAAATGTGAGTGAGAATAGTTGTTTTTTATCTATATGTCAGCTCTGTGATGAACTTGCGACTTGTCTGAGACAGAAAATGAAATAATGGATTTAATATCTATGTACATTTTTACAAAAGTACATGTGTTTTTAAAGTAACAGTGCTTTTACTTGAGAACACTTTTTTCCCCTAGCTGTGCATTATAGAGACATGACAGTAGGAGAAACATGAGTGTGTGTGCCTCGGGTTGTGGATGTCTAAGTGTGTGAGGATGTTTGTGTATACTTTGTGATTATTTGTGTCTTCACACCCTGCTGCTTGTCTACTGTCCATCCTCTCTTACTCTTATAATTCATTTTTCTCAGTCTGCTGCTTTTCCTTAGTGTGTGTTTGTGTATGTGTATGTTCGTGTGTGTGTGTGTGTGAGAGAGAGAGAGAGAGAGAGAGAGAGAGAGAGGGAGAGAGGGAGAGCAGGTGCTGGACTTAACTTGTCACTTTACAGATTTATGTCTGATTGGAGCACTTGCTGTTTACCAGGAAACATCTGTCTGTGTATCTGTCTGTCTGTTTGCCTGTCTGTCTGGGAGCAGTTTAAGTTTTTTGTCAACACAAATACACAGATGGCCGATCAATAAGCAATGAAGCATGAGCCCACAACAAGGTTTCAACCATTTACAGAAAGGTGTCTGGGTTTTTGAATTTTTGTTTTTCATTTTCACAGATTCAGAGAAGGTGAACAAACAGGTCATCAGCAGCACTGAAGACAGACTAACGGAGTTCAAACACAATAATCAGACATCTTGCTGGACTTTGCTGCAAATGAAGTGGAAACAGGTGAATTTTGAATGTCAGAGCCTAAATTATTATACTGTTTCAGGCACTTCAACTGGATAATTTAAAGTATTTTACATCACCAATATGTGTTCTTTATTTTACTTTATTTTCTATAAGAAAATGAGTGTGCATTTTTCATCAGCTCAGTCAAGTCAAAATGACCTCTTGGTATTGCAACATTACGTCAGGTTGCCAGAGTGCTTGGGTACCTGCATTTACAGGTGATGTAACACGTTAACACATTATGATTGTCTACTGCCCGATGGTTACTTGGCATGCGCAACCCTCAGATGCGAATGAGGCGAGATGGCTCACTTCTTAACTACATCCCCATCATCAGCTCTGGAAAAAACAATGTTTTTAAGTCACAATGTTATTTATTAAAGCAACATTGTGTAACTCCTCTACCATAAAGTCATTTCAATGCTACACTGACTTGTAATCAGGTGAATAGAGTCCCTGTCATTCCCAGAGTCAAAGACGTAAATACACGTCCATGGATGCTGTGTTGGAAAGACAATCAGCATTGAAAGTAACGCTGCATTTGGTCTGAACATACCATAACGAGGCAAACATGCTGACGTTAAGTGGGTATACTGTATTTCACACCCACTGACAGTATCAAGAATGAACAGCTTATGTGTGTTGTCACCCATATGATTCTGAAGAGCCTTTTTAAAGCTCAAAATCTGTGGCACTGGCCACCACAATGTTGGCAGTCCTGCCTCTCCAACCTTTACAGCTACGAAGGTTTCCACTTGGACATGTCATCATTTTAATGTAGCATGCTGACATTTGCTAATTAGCACAGAATAAGTACAGGAA
The DNA here is from genome assembly GCA_033000465.1 of Sciaenops ocellatus. NCBI lineage: Eukaryota > Metazoa > Chordata > Actinopteri > Sciaenidae > Sciaenops > Sciaenops ocellatus. Next base: position 18,560,011 of record CP136866.1, read on the forward strand.
AAACTGACCGAATAACAGAAATGTTACTAGTTTTGCAGGCAGCCTCTTTAGTTATAAAGCCAAGTATGAAATACAAATGTTGATCTGATGTTGGCACTATGTGGAAAGTCGGAGAAAAAGCTCTATGGTTCATCCACTGCAACTTGAATAACATATCACATATAAAAATTCAATGCAAATCATCCAATGGTTGTTGATCTATATCAATCTGGACCAAAGCTGTGGACAAACATCACCATGCTGCTAATGTAGCTCTAACGTCTTAATTGGACAAGACAGACAAAATCTTGAATACACATGAAAGTCACGGTGAAAGCAAACTCGTTGTCGCAACTGTCATACTTATATATATCCATAGTTATTAGCAGATGCAGTCCACATACACTTTCACCCAGCTGTCTCCAGCCTCTATGATCTATATGGTAAATACACCACTATGCTAATAGAGCTACATGTGCCATGTTATATTACAGAGTGCACAGTGGTATACTGTATGTCATTAGTGCAGAGAATGAATGCTGGCCTGTGAAGTGCCTGCTACAGCAATAAGCCACTAGCTGAAGGCTGTACAGAGAGTGAAGCACGGGGAGGGAGGGAGGGAGGAAAGGAGGGAGGGAGGTAGCGCTGGAGCTGAAACCAGAGAGCGGGTCCAGCCCAGCCCTACTGGCGGCCCACCACCACCTCTGCAGCCTCCCTCAAGCCTTCATGTGATCCCCTCTCCAGAAGCCAACCAGTAGAGGAAATGTCTTCTAGCCAGCCAGGAAACCTTCATGCCCAAACAAGGAGCTTCCTGCCCTGACACAGCTCTTCCTGTGGGCTATGTAAGGACTTTCCTGCCCTCTCTCCCTGTCTCTCTTCCCCCTTGTTTTCTCTCTCTCTCTCTCTCTGTCTGTGTGTGTGTGTCTCTCTCTCCCACTCTTTTGGCAGGCTGCCCTTCGGCAAGCTGCCTCAGTGCAATCCTTTTTTTCCTTGCCCTCTCGCTAGGTGTGTTTTGTGTGTGTGTGTGTGTGTGTGTGTGTGTGTGTGTGTGTGTTTTATTATTTTATGCTGGTCCATCCACTTGCAAAATAATACAGCATGTTGCAACACAGTCAAAATAATCTACAGTATATTATATGTGATGCCTAAAGTCTGTGTGTATCTGTCTCTCAGGGGGGCCTGTTGTGTTGATAGAGCAATTAACCTCATTCTGCTCTTTCCAGACGTCTGTTGGCCTGTTTTACAGACTAGTAAGTGTATCATAACACCATAGCTCAGGGTGGAACATGTATGCAAACTGTCTATAACATAACCATAATATTAAGAGACAGTTGTTTTGGCTACCACCCACCTGTGGAGCTGTCTGGCAAGACTTGTTTTGAGACACACCTCTGAAATCTATGTGAGGGTTACACTGTACTTTGATTAACTTGAATAAAGACAGATGAACTGAAGTACTGACACAGACTAACATGTTTACTGTATGACAGAGACATAGATACAGATATAAAGACACAGTTGTGACTTTGAGGGAGTAACCTTTTTTAGTTTTCATCGATAAAAACTTCTCAAACTTCTTTTAACAGTTACAGGGGTGAGTATGTGAAATTTCATAACCCATTATGACAGAGGTGTGCTCATATATTATTAATAATTGGCCCAGTTCACTGCCTTCTTTCCTTATCTAGAGCTGATGTCATTCCCAGGCTGTCATCAATAGTTTCTGGTCATAGATGGCAAGAAATTGGTGGCGGAAATAGACTTTTTAGACATGCGTTAGAGATATAGAGATGGCGCCATTGGTTCACCACGTTGGTCCAGAATGAAAAATCTCAATAGATGTTCAATGGATTACGATGAAATATTGTACAAACACTTGTGATCCCCAGAGGATAAATCCTACAGACTTCATCTGACCTTTCCTCCAGCGTCACCATGAGATTGACATTTGTGGTTTTGAGTGAAATGTCTTTTTGTTAAGACATCCATGTGCCCCTCAGGATGAATTTTAACTCGTGTTCTCTGATCTTTCCCTCTAGTGCCATCATGAGGTCAAAAAACATTCCCATCAACGTCGGCAACTTCAACTTTGTGCAAATGTTAACATGCCAAACCAAGACGTGCACCTCAGTACCTAACTACAGCCTTTACTTGATTACATGCCATATTTCTCTCTATGTCTCTCGTAAATATTTCATTTATCTGACAGTAGTTAACCAGTGAATGGTGCAGTACTTACCTAAAGTGCTACACTGAAATTGTTTTATTGCTAGAAAGGATGAAAACAATACTTGCATACCGTTACAGAAAGAGTACTCTTAATCAGTTAATATATATGATGGACACATGTATGCAATCGCGTGTGTGTGTGCACACACTTGGTCTATCACACAGAGATAAATCCCTGTCTGCCATCACAGCAGTATGTGGCACGGTATTTATCTTACAGTTGTAGTTAGCCCCGAGTGGTACATTTCATCTGTACCACTTTCAATTGTATTCAGACGTGGGAGTGGGAGCACAGGGTTGCCTCGCAGTATCTGTATCTCTCACAAAGCACAGCGGTATGCTACTGTTACATTATCTGATTTATGGCAAGAGGGGGGGACGAGTGAGAGGCTTTGCAGCTCAGAGCAGGTTGGCAGTGTATATCAGCTGGTTCTTTTGTACAGAACAGTGGCCTTTTTTCCTTTCTGAAATATATTACTGCAAAGAGTGTTGAATCAGTGGTTTAAAGAGATAGATAGATAGATAGATAGATAGATAGATAGATAGATAGATAGATAGATAGATAGACTTTACCTCATCTTACGGTCTTATCTGTTGAGATATGGGTTGAATTACTATCTATAACACAGATGAGTGTTATCAATTGCAGATAAGTCAAAGTGTAGGAAACAAAAAGTCTGTGATGACAAAGGAGAGCATTGCGTTTGGCTGTGAGTTGATTGTAAAACAGGGTAAGGCAATTCATTCACTTCTCTCCCACTGCTTTATGTGCCGTGACGGACAATACTTTTAGTAGCATCTCAATAATCAGGCTGTTTACAGTTAAGTGCTCATACACTCAGGGCTGAGATCTTGATCACAGCTATTAGGGACTCCTTCTTGCACTCCTTTCCTGCCTTTTAAGATTGCTGCCTCTTTAATGAAAGCATGCAGCCTCTACAGTACCTTCCCTAGATAGTTTGTGGAAACAACCCGGCATGACAAGAGGAAACTACATCAAACTTAGTATGTTTGAGTCTAAGGCGAGGTCTGAACCCTATAAAAAGGGACTTTACATGGCCTTTGAAGAGACACAACAAGACTGTTGCCACAAAAAATCACAAAGCTCCACTGACCTCGAAACATTTATAAGCAGCGGTGGAGGACGTAAACAGGTCGTGAACTTCTCCTCTTAAAAACCACAGCAATGGCACTTTGTGTGAATAAACAGATTAATTGAAATCCAAATGGAAAGATTTTCTTTTGAGTTGTTGAAATTGATTTAAACAAAGTGGTAACTAGGACTAGACGTTTTACAAAATGCAGCTGTTTGTATCATCAAAGCTGTTAAGATTTTATCCTGAAGGTGTTGTGGTTTGACAGGACGTTACTTGACATGCTGTTACAACACCTTGGAAGGCATCATCAGACTCTTTCTCTCTCACACACACACACGCACGCACATCGTCGACATGCACTCACACACCCTGATGCACACATACAGTAACATGAGTTCCCTCATATGGCTGCCTGTCTTGCAGCAATTACATGATGTGCGGTAATTGCCAGTCTCTGAAGCGGGCTCTTCAGACACACTTCAAAGGGAGCGGAGCGCGTCCACGGACGCAATTAACAAGATCAACGGAGCCCAGATGAGCTGGCGGGCCCTGCGCTCCTCTCCCCATTGTTCTCATTTTCACTCTCATTAGCGAGTACGCGGTGGGTGGGTGAGGGGAGGAGGGTGGGACGGGTTGGACACCTGCGGAAAAGCGGGGTGCACTACGCGGGGAGAGAGTGACACAGAGGAGCTCACACTAGCGCAGCACAGGGACGCTGGTGTTAATGATGGTTGTCTAAGCTACTAGAGAGAGGGGTACAAACAGCCAGCTGTGGGTGTCGAGGCATGTGAGGAAGTGGAGCCGACTCCTGAGAGACAGAGGTGTGTGTCCCTTTGTGTGTGTTTGAGAGAGACAGAGTGAGAAGGAGTGTGTTTATATGTGCGTGTGTTTGTGTGAATGTGACTGATGCACCTGGGAGAGGATATCACCACGGCAACTGGATTGAGGCTGTCAGTGCACAGGAGAAGCTGCAGCTTCACTTTTCACACACACACACACACACACACGTGGACGCAAACTCTGAACACACACTCCAGATAAGTCAGCCTCATCAGGTCCATGAACATCTCTAGTGACACCTAGAGGACACCAGGCGGAAACAGGCAGACAGACAGACAGGCACAAGGACAGATGGAGAGACGCCTCTGGATGCTGTTTTTTTTTTTTTTTTTTTTTTTTTTTTTTTTTTATTATTATTATTTTTTATTTACCGTCCAACACTAATGTCATTTATAAACTCAAACCAGTGAGAAATTTCATATTTTTCCACATTTCCCTGGTGGAATTTGTCACTGCTCCTATTTGGGATAACTGGAGTTGATCTCGAGTGTCGGAGACAGTTAAAGTATGTGATGATACATCACCGTTCATCAAACGCTCCACAAACTCTCAATCCTTCACTCATCTGTCTTTATGGCCGACCAGACACTCTCCACCAGACCCCTTAAGATCTGAATATTGCATCTCTGTGGCACCAATTCAATTTCTGCAAGCAATAAACCAAATGAGTATATATATGGTACACTACAATGCATTCCCCATCACCAAAGGGGAAAACATTTAACTTCAGTTGTTGTATTCTTTCAAAGTTGGATTTCCTGCTGTCTAGACCACTTTCGTCTTGGTTTTTTATTCGAATGCAGCCTGGTAGGCTTGTAAAAGCCTATTGGTTAGAGCTTTTAAGAGAGGCTTTCATTTGTTTCTCCTGAATGTTTAATGCTGCGAGGCCCAGTGGTGCACAAGAAGAAATGTGGGGGAATGAATACTGAAGTATGGTACATGTAGCAGCAGCTGGTCAACCTTTATCATGTAGAGGTGCATTAAAAGACATTACTGGCGTTCTGCTTCGAAGTACCTCTGAGATAAATGGACCAGAGAGATGAGGGGAAAGTAATCACACTAACCTGACGCTTTCCAGCTATTTAAATCCTTGCCCACTGTGGGGGAAATCATCCAACTCTCAAACATTCAGTGTGCAAAAAATCTTGAAGCAGTGTGACTAGGAATGTGTGTCATTTTTCACACAATAGCAAACCTGGACCAAGAATTGTATTCACAATGTAGAGTGCAGACAGACAACATTAAAACACATAACCCCGACTGTGCTCTATCTATCCGGTCTTACCCTGCTCAGACCGCACGCTCCCTGTGCCAAACCACAAGAGGACGAAGAGGGTGGGGGAACAGGGACCACTGGCTTGCTGCAATAACACCAGCTTTAAGAAGACTTTAGTTTACACCAAAAAAAGGCTGCTTTTCTTGTACATGCTATTGTTATTGTCATTTGGCTTTTATAAGCTGGAGTGAAAAATTGCTTGTGTGAAAACAAGGTATTAAAACTGTTGGATGTGTTTCTTGTTTTGGCAGTTGGCCTGCTGATGGTAATAGACCAAGCTAGCTATAGTTGGCCGCCTGGCTGTGATTTGTACAGCAAGGCAAGTGCTTTGGAACAAATTGTACCATGCGGATGAGAGTATAGAAATTGCAGCGTTATTCTGGCTGCTTAAAGCAGCTCCGCTCCATGTGTAAGAAAGAAAATCTTGGCTGATGTACGAACACGTTTCTACCCGCGTGCACTTACACACATTCACACACACGCAGGTGCACACTCTCACACACACACACATACACACACACACACACACACACACACACACACACCATTAAACCACTCTTGGCTGGTACGGATATGCGACATACAGCACAGTTTGGTAAATGTCTGTCTCTACAGCTTAGCGAGAAAGAGAACACTGTGTGAATGTGTGTTTACATCTCAACTCCAATGCTGTGAACTTCATTTCACAGCGGCCAGATGGAGATTTAGCATGTGAACATGCGCGCCACAGAGATGAAAATACACATAGTGAAAAGGACTAAAAACAGAGACTCTTGCCACTCTAATCAGGTCTGACTGAGTGCGCCTTTCTGCATTGGGTTGGGGGTGATGTAGTTCAATTATAAGGTTTTGGAAACTCAACAGCCACTCAGCAGCTGCGCCACGTGTCCACTCAAGACATAAAAACTCAATTTCTCCAACCAACAGATTACAAACTAAATCAATAACTTCTCCAATCAATCACGGACACACGCGTGAACAACAAGAGTATGACACACACATCAGAAGTTGTTCTTTGAGGCTGTACATCTGTGAAGAGAGAAAAAAAGAGAAGAAGCTGAAAAATGTGTTTGTTCAAATACTTAAATTATGTAATAGACTGTCAGCAGTCACAATGTTTCAAAAGTCCAGACAGATGTAGAAAAACAAAACTTTTGACCCACATCACATCTGAAAAGGTTTCTGTATGTGTGTGCGTGTGCACGCCCGTGCATGTATGTGTTTGTATGTGGATGGGAGTGGCCATGACTGGTAAGGGAAGCAGCAGACAGGCAGACAGAGAGCGCGCCTCGACTTTAACAGGGCCTGTGTAATTATGGTCAACCACACTCCCCACCGCCACCTTTATTTATAGGGTTGCAAACACACTGGGCCTTCAGAGTGCCTTTCCCTGCGCATTCCAGTGCATTGGGACTTTTTGTTGGGGGGTGTAAACAAATGATATTTTAAGTAGAGTGTAAAAAACGTTTGGGATGTGTGTGTGTGTGTGCTTGTGAGATATGAAGCAAGAATCTAAGTTTATTTGGGATTTCTAAGATTCCACAGTATGACAAGGAGAAGAAAAGTTCACCAGATGTTAACACCAAAAGGTTGGTTCAGCGGTTAACACAGGAGTGCCTCTCCTTGTTCCTCATCTTTGAGGATAACTTTGATTGAGATGGAGAGTAACTCACACTAACTAATCCGGACAGAACTCATCAAAGAAACATGCCGCTGAGGTTTGACCTGAATCGATGGGGAAGGTCGGCCTCTGGCCACAAACCTCAAAGGACATCGGGCACCATTCGCCCCGTAGCCTTTCAGTATGAGCCACGGTAGCCTAAGCCAGCCGTCACCTTGGGGATGCGGCAGAGCGGAAGTGAACAGACGTGAGTTAACATGAAGAGAAAAGAGGAAACACATGGACGTGAACTGGTAGCTGGCTGTTTTTTCATTGGTTGACTGAGAGCACTTCTTTCACTACGTGCCAGTTGAGCACATCTGCTGCACAACTGAAGGAAATGTTCAGGATATCCTGTTGTAATGAAACTCCAGGTTGAATGAAAGAGAACGGGGTGGGTGGATGAGGGGTAGCTCATGTGTAATGCCTGTTGGTGGACACATGACACAGAGTGGTGACGAGGCCGAGGGCACATATGAACATATGAGCAGGTCCTGCTAACTAACGCCTGTGTGTGTGTGTGCATGTGTGTGTGTGATGTGGTGGGGAGGGCAGGGGGCTCATATTGAGTGCAGGTGCGCTGTGAGAGACTGAGGTGGGGGCGGGGTTATAAACAGGGAAAATTAGGGGCTTTGATGAAAATCAAGGACATCTGTGATTATGGTGTATGTGAGTGTTCATGCATGTCTGACATATGCTTGGCTGCAGCAACCTCAGGTGTTCCATCCATCCTTCCATCCATCTATCTATAGATCATAGACGTATAGATACGTCTATGATCGACATGTCTGAGAGCAGTTCTTCATAATCAGGCAAAGCAGGAATTTTTTATCCCAAAGGCAGCTCATATTCAGACGGGAGTGAAAGAGATGGAGATGGGGTGTCATGAATAAATCACTTAGCGTTGGTTCACTCTCCTCAGCGAGGCTAAAACCTCGATGCTCAAGCTGGTGGCATCTCACCTCGGCCAATGAGCTGGATAATTGATGGAACTTGAAATGATTTCATGTAATATCAAACTCCTACACTCACAGGCGCAGTCGCCCCTTCCCGAGCCCTCTGAGGACTGGCGCTTACATTCTTGCAATGGTATAATTTTCTCTGTAATGCACTGACAGAGCAGCTGACCCAGCTGTAACAAATGCTTCTCTGGATTTAAACCTTGTGTGTCTTGCGTGTCCCTGGGATGTAATGCCGCTACACAGTGCTTACTCGGCTTTGTGCGGCAGATGCATAAAAAGCATACAGGCAGTCTCTATAGAACCCAGATGGCTGACAAATAGGGAATCATACGAGCCACAGATAAACAGAAGAGAGAAATGCAGAGAGGGAAGTTTCTCACAATAACAAGTGGTGTGTCACGAGCCTTTTCTCAGCCGTTGTGTTTACCCTCGCTCAGTCCTTCAGGGGTAATTTGGGGAGAGGAAGAGAGACAGAAAGTTAGACAGAGCACAGAGAGACCAAAACTAGCAAATAACTGTCAGGAGGCAGCCTGTCTCCTTCAATGTTAGGTGTTTGTGCTGACAAACACACAAAGGCAAGCACACAGCGGCACACTGATACATCAGTGCACGCACGCACTGATACTTTTTTTACTTTCTCTCTGTCTCCTTCCAGACATGCAAACTCTCACAACTGAAGCTATGATTTAACAGTACAGTACACGAGCGTGAGGATTTGGCTTTGTTGAAGTCGTTTGGCAAAGATCGGTTAACGATGCACCTTCAAACTTAAGCATCAGTGACAATATCTCACTCCCATCCATCATTCACTGTTGGCTCGCAGAACTGAGAACAGATTCACACCCTCTCCTAGCCTATTCTTAACCAGCAGGAGGATGAGAAAATACCCAGACCAGGGTCAGCGGTTGGGTCAAGCCTCTGCCGGCAACTTGGTCATATCTGTGTGTGAGTGAGTCAAGGTGACATGGAGAGGGGAGGGTTTGGGGTTTATTCCTCGTTTCCAGAGAGAGACATGGAGCCCAGGGTCAATATTGACCGTCAACCATCCGTGAGGTTGGCTGGACGCCGCTTGACTTTTCAGACTTCGGTTCATTTTACTTGAACAGGGGGAGGGAAAAGTCAGGAGAGGGGACTAAAACCAGGCTTAACAACTCATGCACACACATACACTTGCACGAACACTCATACATGCGCATGCACCAGTCGCGATCTGCCATCTGGAGAAGACAGGCAGGTATGAGGAGGCTTTACGGTGAACTGTGTGGGAGTTGCAGAGGTTTGGGCAGAGTGACAGAAAAGGTGACAGAGAGAGAGAGCGAGAGAGAGAGAGAGAGAGAGAGAGAGAGAGAGAGAGAGAGGAAAAAAGAGAGAGTGTTGGAGGAGGAGGAGGAGGAGGAGGAGGAGGAGGAGGGAGCGAGGGAGGTGGTGCAGTGAAATGGGATTATAACAGCATCACTGAGGCCCCTCATATTTGTTTTAACTGGACAGGGTCAAACCATCTCGGCTGCCTGTTTGTCTTTTGGAACGCCATTCAAGCCTGACCTGGAAAGCCCCTAACCCACCTTTCCAACACACACACGCACACGCACACACACACACACACACACACACACACTATTGCAACAATCCCAATCCCTCCTGAACTGAATACTTTCACCACAGTGTTGTATCCAGAGCTATGGGCATGACCCATAATGCTCTGCTCTCACCAACAGTAAGACAGAAGGAGCAGTTGTGGGCCAACAACAATACAACATAAAAACACTTCAGACACCACCACAAACCAACACCACTCAAGGGGAACTATGCTATGGCTATACTGGGAAATAACAGTCCACATTAAGGCTTCATTTTAAACACGAACATGGTCTGAGCAGACTCGCGGATTCAAAATAAAAACGGACATGCTGACTGGACATCCGCCGTTCTGATCTGTAAGGCTTTTCATAAAAGTTGTTCAAGTCTCACCCAGCGAGGGCAGCTTAGACTAAACAAGTGGTCTGCCTGCAGCCCCGCGAGAATCTGCCCACAATGCATGACAGGACAAAGATGAAGCACATGAAGATGAAACAGATGCTACCAGTGATTCAAGAACATTTTGGAGTTATCAAGAGGACCAGAACATCCGGTGACACGCCTGTTCCCACCTCGTGACCAACTCCTGTCAATGTTAAAGTCTTTACACCATTTATGGAAGTTGTTCTGTGGAGAAAACAGAAAAAGATGTAAATATAAGAAGAGAAGGAGGGCGAGTCAGTGGAGTGATGGAGGAAAGAGGAGTTGCGATCATCTTGGAGAGTCTGCTCCTTTGTTCTGTTGCATTAATCTGCTTTTTTTCCTGTTCCCCTGCTAGTTCTTTTGATCCACTGTTGGATCATCCCCTTGATGATTCACTAACAGCAAAAGAAATTAAATACATCGGATTGACGACCCGCTCCACCCCTCCTCCCCCCGCCTCCCCATCCCTCACTGCCTCTCCCTGTTCTTCGCAACCACTACCTCCCTCCTCATCTCCTTCCTCCCTTCTTCTCCCCGAGGCCTCCATTTCTTCAATAGATAAGCAGCGGATCTGTTCTTTATCGCTTCAGTCTCCATCTCTCTTCTTTTTCCCTTCTTCCTTCTTTTCTGTTTTTTCCTCTGCGCTGGGTTTAATCCCAGCCTCGCGGTGGATGCATGTCAGAGATGTAATTCCATTGTTTAACATGCTCTTCAGAGCCCCCACCCCACCCCAAACCCAGTCACTCCCGGGGCCACATGCATATTCATCAGCTATCAAAAACAAAAGGCAGATCACACTGTTTGTCATGTAGCACAACCAGCGCTATTCAATTCTCTCCCTTCTTTGCTGCTGCTTCTGGTGGATTAGTGCATGTTAAACATATCTCAGACACACAAATCCTAAGTACTAACATATAGACATTCAATCAGAGAAAGAGTGTCTGTAGTTTTTTTTTAACATGCAGGCAAAAAGCTCCTTATACTTTCTCTTATGTGAAGACACTGGGAAGTCTGGGGAGAGTGTGGAGCTCAGTGATAGTTGGAGGCAGTAAATGACACAACGCAGTAGACGATTTAAGAGCAATGTAGGAAAAAGAGGTCAGTTATGTGAAGGGACATGCATGGCTCCGTGAGACTGTAGGCCATTCATCAGACGCTGAGAGTCGGTCCCCAAATCCTGCTACAGTCTTCTGGGAGATGTCCAGGATGCACCGACGCACAGCTCCAGGTTCCAGGTTCCAGGCTCCAGGCTCCAGGGCCAGACAGATGTAAACACAGCCTGACCGCACACTGAGGCGCAGTGCCAGCCTGCCCTCAACTCGCACATAAACAGCCAAGGAGGCCACACTGTGGGCCGGGGGGACAGACAGCGCTGAACTTGGCTGGAGGCAGGGAGGGAAGGGAAGAGAGGGGAGAGGGGAGGGAAGGTTGGAGCAGGGAACAGGGAAGGAAAGAGAGTATGAAGCAATGATGTTATGCTTGTTAGAACAGTTCTGTGAAAAACAACTACTGTGGCATCAAGGCTTTCCTGCCTTAACATTGTATATATTCAATTCTTGTTATTTGCAGTTCCTAATTGCAGTTCATGCCACCAGCGGTGTGTGCATTCGGGTGGATCTGCTTATGATATTTTCTCCAACGCCCTGTCGTGACAGATGCGCTGGGCTCCTCAGCGCCTGTTTGATTTATGCGTCAGGACAAATATGGGTCAAAATGAAACATCCAACACGGTGGCTTCTTCATGCTTGTTCTTCTTTCTTCTTTTTCATTCCCTTTGCACTTTCTTCTTTTCAAAGCTCAGCTCAGCGGGACTGTGTGTCTCTGCTGCACCGCAGCCAGGTTGTGTGTGTGCGTGTGTGTGTGTGTGTGTGTGTAGGTTTGTGTGATGAGACGTGACAAGTGCCTTCATCCTCCCCTCAGACGCCGCATTCCACAACGCTCCGCCACTCGCTCCGTGTGGCGCGCTTTTCATCTTTCCTCTCCCCGTTCCTTCCTCATTCTTCTTCTTCTCCTCTTCTTCTTCTTCTTCTCCTCTCCGTGCTCTTCTTCCCCTCGCTCTCACAGGTGTAAGAAAGGCGCACGGAGGAATGAAAGGGACAAGATTCTAATTAGAGGAGGAGGCTGAGACAAAAGCAGGGGGATAACGAAGGGAAGCAACGATAACACATGTAAAACACAAAGCCTTAATCTTAGAGAGCGTTTGGAGGGATCTCTCATTTCTCTCCCTCTACAGTGAAGCGAGGCAGGGGGGTTGTGTGTATGGGAACACGAGGGGATAGGATGTGATTATGAGCAAGAGCTGACAGACAGAGAGATTGGCGTGTGCGTGTCTGCGGATATGTGCGTATATCCCCACAGGGCCTTCAGCTCCCTCTGTTCATAGGGACCAAGTTAAAAAACAGAGCCATGTAAAAACACGCAGACAGTTGTACTTTTAGCATTGTTTACTTATTTGAGGGAAAAAAGTGCAACAAAGTACCAATTTATTAAAGTAACTGCATCTTAATTCAATACTTGTAAAGAAGTTTCATGCACAAGTTAAGTTGCTCTGCTTTATCTACTATAAGGTTTTCAAGAAAGGGGAAGCAAAGACCAAATCAAGTCCATAATCTTGAATATATTTTTGTTTCTGTTTGGCCAGGAGGAATGGCTGGATGCTTTTCAAACTCTCTCCATCCTTCCCTCCAGTTTTTCCCTCTGGCTTTGCATGTGGATTCTGTCTATTTACTTATTTGTGTCGCCTCTGAGCATCTCTGACATGCTGCTGCACCTCCAGGGTCCACGGGTGATATGATAGGGCTCAGGGACTTTGGTTTCCTTGCCACTGCTGTGAAACTCCATTCAGATGATGAAACTGCGGTGCAGCTGTGTCTGCAGCTCACGGTGGGATGCTGGTGTCTTTGTGGCTCTCTACGAGGCTGAGGCGAATTCTCACTGATGAAAGAGCCTGCAAATGTGCCTCTTTAGCCCAGGCCCATACATCTTCTGACTGAGAAGCCATTGTGACTGTCATCTGCCTGTGCATGTGTTTGTGTGTGCATGTGTGTGTGCTTGGCTTTATACAGGCTAATAAGTCCACACCATTGTCTTATGATCCTGTTTAACAGCATTACACGCACGAATTTCTATGCGTGTGTATGTATGTGCACGTTGTTGATTCATGTGTAGACACTGGAGTGAGGAAACAGGTTAGACAGTTTGTCAAATTATGTTTCTGTGTATGTGGCAAATATGACAGACAGGTGTCGAAATGATTATTATTTATCTATTTATTTATTTTGCACAAATCTTACCGTGAAGTTTGGATCCTGTGAGTCACAGGGAGACTGAAAATAACAGCAAAGATAACCTGGCAAAGCACATTTCCACAGAGTCTTCCCTGAGGTGATGCAAGACTTTAGACAAATGTCTTGTTTGTTCACCACTGAATGGCCATCTTTCAAGGGGTGGCATGCCAGCACAAACACACACATACACACCAACACAGATTTGCACACGGGAGCAGATCATTTTTCTCCCTCATGAAGTAGGTAGCGAGAATATTACAAACCAAAATCATAACGCATTGCCGTAGGCCAGAGGTCGAACGAGGAGAGGAGAGACAGCTGTGTAATTGAATTACTGTCTGACAGACAAGGGAATAGATAGATAGATAGATAGATAGATAGATAGATAGATAGATAGATAGATAGATAGATAGATAGATAGATAGATAGATAGATAGATAGATGAGCATCTAGGTGTGTGTGTGTGTGTGTGTGTGTGTGTTTGTGACAGTGACAGCAAAGAGCCTTATCCTCCATTAATAACAGCCACTAATCCCCTGATGTGATTACCTCTCCCCCCCTTCTGCCTCCTCTACTTTACCCCCTCTCCCTCCATCCTTCCACACTCTTCTCCCATTCAACAGCGCCAGCCACTTGTCTTCCACGGCAGAGCTCAGCTGGTCCAATCCCCTGAACAGATCCAAGACTTCCACTGTGTTCAGCTGCCAGGACGATGGAGGTCTTCCAATTCGACGCCTCTCCTTACTAGAACTCGCCTCTGGGCAGGTGTATAAAAAAGCAGAAGTCAGTGGTGTTAGCGTAGAGAAGGAAGCACATTTAAACAGATTAAGACCCATGAATCTGTTCAAAGCTCTGACATTTAATGCTGCCTGAATGAGAGGTGACGTGTGATATGAATCGTACATGATATGGTTTTTGGATGTTCAAACGTTTATGGAAATATCTGCAAGCATTAAGGATTATGGGTGTGCAAAGGGAGGCAACAAGCATGTCAGTATAGCTATTTCTGTCCTCAATGACTGGCTGCCAAATACATTTTTTTTTCAGCATTTGATAAACTCGCTACATCAATATAAAGTCTAGTGTGTTTCTATGGAAACTTAGACTTAGAGAAGGTTGAAATTTGCCACTTAGCTCAAGATATGCTCAATAGTAACATAATATGATAAATCTTCACAAGGATTTCAGTGTACACATGCATCATCGAGGCAAATTCTGTACAACTTGTATGCATCCACACCTTGTCAAATGCATGTTTTAACACAAAGGCTTCCAGTTCAAAAGGATGAAAAGATGAAGTTACATTTATCAAAACATTTTTAATCTGTGCTGTTCACAAGGACAACACAAGATGTTTTGTTCACAGATTTTGCAAAGTTTTTCAAAGTTGCTTCATGATGTAATTTGTTATTTAACCCCTTATCAGATTCAGGAAATCTGAAAATGAATCTTAACGCCTTTGTAGATGCACAAAAGTCAAGTGCAGAGTGAAAATTAAAACTGCCAGACAAATGCTCTCATACTGTACGCACAAGCAGAATCATGCAGATACACCCCAACGTGCACAAACACACACACACGGGCTGATGCAGGTCCCCCGGGGGAGCGACAGCACAGTACAGCGTTGCACTTGTTTTACTTGGTCTACTTGGTGATGTCTCCATGGAAACTGTTATGTCTGACCTTCAAACATGTGCGCTGCCTTCCATCTGGCTCAGGTTGGCTAATCAGATCACATCAACACACACACAAATGAACCGTCAGATCTCACCATGAATGGAGAGTTTTTTTTTTTGTTGTTGATTTTTTACATCACCGTACTTCTCAACAGGTGTGTTAACAGGCGCTGTGGCGTCTGAATTTTTTTCCAGCTTGCACAAAAAATACAGATCTGATTTTTAGGATTGGGTTGTTTATTTGCACCCTGACATGCATGCTATAAATCTAACAAGATGAAAAGTTCCAGTTGCAGAGGCTTTTGATGAAGACTTGATTTAGTTAGTGCCTCTTTCATCAGCAAATAGGCCATACCCCGGCACTCTGCATACTTTCACAAACAACCTCTGTGTCCCCCCTGTTCCTTTCATTTCTGTTCAATACTTGCATCTGCTTTGCTGATCACAAATTCACAATACGCTCCAGAAGGGCCAACATCTGGCAGCTCCTTAGGCCTAGGGCCGTGCATCCGTTCTGGGGCAACAAGGCCTGGAGACCAGCCCCTCCTGCAGAGCTCAGCCTTTGGTGTGTGTGTGGTACCGTTCAGAGTCTCCATTTCCTGAGTGCTGGAGCCTTGATGTGGCCAGAACCATAGTGCATGATTTATTACAGTACTAACTCTGTCCCCACTGCTAATACTGCCATTATTATGACCATGCACCCCCCCCTTCCTCAATCTCCCACCTGCAGTCTAACACTGAAGCCTTTACCAGATACAGCTGACACAGCTCTGCATGGCTTACATAGGGAGCGTTGTGCTTTTGCCTTAATGGATGTTTGGTCTCAGTAGATGTTTAAAGAGGGCGGGAACGCCATGCTGTGAATGAGGTGACAAAATTGTTGGGGCGATGACACATTGTTAATCGACTGCAGGTCAGTGAGATCAGCTGTTTCCATTTGTCCCAGCTCCTCATCCTTGTTGTATTGACTACTGGTTTGTTGCCTTGTGTGGTTTACCGGCGGCAGGCATGGTCCAAGGGGAACCAGTAAGACTGGGGGTGGAGGTGGCTAGGGGGTAAATTGTTTTTTGGCTGTGTGGCCAATCAAAGCGACCTCATCAAAGTCATCCAACCAATGCTTCCCGCAACCTTCCTTGCCTCTTTTCTTGTGTTTATGTAAGTGCCACACAGGGCAATCAGCAGGGCTTGAACAGAGAGGAAGGTGGATGAAAGGAAAATAGGATGGAGAGGTGTATTGATTGAGGAAAGCACCAGAACAGGAAGGCTCGGGTGTTTGTGTAAGCAAAGTCAAAGTGAGGAGGCAGAGGAAAAAGCAGAAAAGAGGCAGCGGAAGTGAAGGGTCCAGAGATGACAGGAAGTCCAGAGAGGAGGGATGTGGTGAAGTTGTGTTTACAGGCCATGGTCGCTCAGCGCTCTGTGGCTTTGTGTGTCAGCCGCTCTGAGTTTGCGATGGGTTACCACTGCAAACCAATAATCAAGCAATATTTACACCACCATAGACAATTAGTCAATTTTTCAGGAAGTGTAGCACTTTAGCATGTGAACGCAGAAACAACAAAAACATCAGTGGCTTAGCTGTATGCCTCCTTTAGACAGAGATATAAACAAGCTGCAAAGGAAGTGAAAGCTCTTTTTTTAAACACCCATTGATACACATACAAACATTGATCCTTATTGCGGTCCCCCGCTGAGACACGAGCTTGGGTATCCCCCCCAGTGATTCCCCATTAGCTGGAGACTCCCTCGCAGGCAGCTGTCTCAAAGCTCCACAGAGGTATCACATCTCCTCATCTCCTTAATTAGGACAATTAAGAGATTTACAGGACAGATGGATGGAAATCCAGCTGGCTGCAGTGCTGCCCCAGAGGATGGCTCCGTAGATGATGAGGTGAGATCTGAGTGAAGCGCTGCAGAGCGTAACATCAACTCACTGATGGGACTCTGGTGCCCTCTTGTGGTCGTAGGAGGACACGAGTGGTCGGCGAGAGTTATATAAATGTCAAATAATAAGTTGAGTTTACTCAACGTTTAAAATGATGTTTATCTGTTTAGTTTTACAGTGATGAATCAAACTTAGAAACTCATTTAGATTTTAATCTGGGGCTAATTCAGCTTCAGAGATTACCTGATTTTTTCCTTTTAACAATTCAATCTAAACCTGAATCTAGTACATTGTTGGTATTCATAAACTAACTTTGATCATGTGTGTATGACTTGTATCGTATGACTTTTACTGGTTGTTTTTATCTTGCATATTTTAGTATTTTAGTACCTCCAGTACAGTTTGTGGCTTGTAGCCAATAAGTAAATCTATTGTGTTCATTTTCTCAGCAATGGTTGAACCAACATGACACAAAATACTTTACCCAATAAATGACGAACAAACACTGTGGAAGTTTATTATAATAAAGGAAAATAGCAAAGATGTGGTACCATTGCATTACAGATATTCACATAAAAGTCATATAAAGATGAAACAAGTTTTTTAATGACATGATGATGTTATAAAAGTGGAAACAACATATTGAAAAAGCTAACACACATATTCTGGATAAAACTCAAACCACACTGCTGTTGTGATTAGAAGTGATTCAGTATTTACAAAATAAATGATTTGTTCCTTTGGTTGGTTAGTTTGAATTAAAACTAATGCTTCTTTGTGACTTGTTAGGCTAAAGTGTAGAGTAACTGAGATGTTTACAGCTCTTGTAGTGGCTCAGAGCTCCTGAAACGTAACGCTCCACCAGTCAGCCAGCTGCACACAAGAAAAAAAATCATTGTTCAATCAAACAGAAGCAAACATTATGCAGAGTTAATGTTTTTATATAAATGTGGCAAATACTACAACCACTCACAGGTTCAGGCTGTCTGTTTTCTTTTTCATTCCTATGAACAGAGAGTGTGAAGATCAAATTTAAGAAGGACATTTAATTGGACTTGTTATTTTACACTGCTAGAAATACTTACGTCGAAGTTGCCATGCGGATACTATGGCAACAATCAACACCACCAGCACCACTGGTACCACGATGGTAGCTAGGTGAACATTTTTACTCTCGTCCTCGACGCTGGCCTAGCAGAGAGGATTTAACGACAGTTGAACTTCACCTTCACTGGAGAGAGAGCCAGCTCTACTTGTCTTGTGAATGTTGAAGTTTAATGAACAGGCAAAGCATCAAAACAAGCTAACAGATGTGCAGCCTCAAAGTCACTAGCATTAGCATTCATTTGGAGTCACGCTTCTGGCCCCAATATTCATACTTTCCTTTCAGCTTTGTTTTGGCCTCTGCTAACTTATGCTGTGTCTCAATTTGAGTACTTCCACACTTACGCTTGCTATTTTGAGTACATAAGTGTGTTCACACTGTCAGTTATGTGAAAGTAATGGCAGTGGTTAGCACAATGGTAAAAAAGTTGAGTGTGGACCAGTGCACACTTCTCGCCCTCAGTGGTCAACAACTTTGATATAGCAGAAGAGGAAGAACCACCGGCACTGTTAAAATGGTGGCTAAGGAAGCTGCAGGAGCTGTGGTGAAGAGTGCAATATACAAATACAAGTTGCACATATATTTGACTGTCAAATGTGAACTAATGCTCCGCATGGTTGCAATTCAGCAGAGAAAAAGAGCAGGCAGTAAAATGTTCAATAATCATTTCCTGTAAGTGCACAACTCAACTGTTCCGCAGCCAGCTAGCCACTAACTTTCCTGCCTTTTGTTGTTGACGGGTAATGAACAATTGTCGTATCAGAGGCAAACAATGGGCTACAAGAGGCTAACTGTGGGTTTGTCACTTTAATGTTAACATTTAACGTCATTATTCAGTGGTGGATTGCAGCTAAGTATATTTACTGAAGTACTGTGCTGCAGTACAAATTTCAGTAATTTCAGGCCACTTATACTTTGACTCCACTACGTTTCAGAGGGAAATATTGTTGTTTTTACCTAAAAACATACAAAGAACTTATAAGATATGATGTTTTGTTATAAATCTGACTACCCAACAGTATTCTACTTTTGACTACTTCTACTTTTGATACTTAAAGTACATCTTTCAGGTTATACTTGTGCCTTAATACCTTTACTCAAGTAACATTTTCAATGCAGGACTTTCACTTGTAACAGTGTGGTCTTAGTACTTTTACTTAAAGGTACAGTGTGTAGAATTTAGTTGCATTTAGTGGTCCAATCACTGCATTGCAATCTCCTCACATCACCCTCACCTTCCTATTGTAAAGGAGAAACAACACTTGTGACCCTGTTTAGAGTCAGTATTTAGTTTGTCTGTTCTGGACTACTGAAAGGGGACCCTTTCCACTGTAGATATAAAAGGATATTTTTTAAGTAACAAACATAAAAAGATTCTTATTTTCAGGTGATTATACATGCATGAAAACATAGTTATGAATATTTTATTCCATGTTTGCCTTATTCTGAAAATAGAGGCCCCAAATCTTACACACTGTACCTTTAAGAAAATAAATATTTTCTACTTACAGCAGCATGATTGTCAGTAGATGCGGTGGTAAAGAGAACTGTCAGGAACAACCACAGAGAAAAAGCAAAGATAAGACAAAGTTTTTAAAGTTTTGCTTAACATGCAAAAACAATACATCAAATGATTAACCTGTGCAGAAAAGACTTTATTTGAACTTTAATCCTGTTCTAATAAAAGTGTAGATTTATATTTTTGGGATGCCTTGCTAAGGGACGTAAGGGACACAACGTTGCCAAATGTTAATGAATTACAGCATCCTAGTAACACTACATACAGCCCCGTTCTGACTGATGTATCAGAATGAAATACCTGTTTCTTCAATGGTGATGGTGAGGACGTTGCTAGCTTTACTGGTGCCATGACTGTTCTTGGCAAACATGCGGATGTTGTACGTTGAGTGATTAATCTCAAATACTGTTGCCTCTGTCTCACCGGGTCTAAAGTCTATTCGTGTGTTATCTGTGTAATCCCAGGAGTCTGTGGGGGAAAAAATTATATAATATTAGAAAAGGCCAAAAGGAATAACAATGTAGTTTAGCTTTCACAGTTAAATTAATGATTTATTTACACTGCCGAAAATTTCTCTTACTGTTAACTGCTTTGTACTCCAGGTAATATCCGGTAATGGGGCTACCACCGTCAAACCCAGGAGTCCATGAAATAAAAATTAGATGACTTTGGACCTCCTTTAACTCAACCACTGGGGGATCCGGTGCCACTATAGGACAAACAAATCAGAAACATTTAGAAAAGAAAAATATGTTTCTTCTGCTTCTATAGTCATGTCATGTACAGACAAAACCTGTAGCTGTAAATAATGGAGCTACTCCTATGGGATACTATAACAGCGCCCATGTGATTTAACTTGAAGTTGTGCAATTTTGGATTATTTGAGAAATAGAAACATTCATTCCACGTCAGTCGAACAATGCTTTAGCAGTTTCTTTATGACCCCATGCCAAAATTTTGTGATTTTCATGCAGGAAGACAAATTCTACCAGACCAAAATGCATATAATTTCCAATATTATTTCATCTGGGTGGATACTTTTTGCCTTTAAAAGAGTTTCACAGATTTACAAGAGGCTAAAAACTGAAACATGAATTACCTGATGTAGTGCTTGTAGTGAGTTCCTCCCAGACTGTGGTAGCAGGAACAGGCTCGTCTGTTGTTGTTGTTGCGTGAACTTGGGACATATTTAAAAAATAAATTATCTAGTCATAATAAATGTATTTATTTTTAGGGTTTTCAAGATTTTAAGATTCACCATAACTCATCATACCTAAAGGAATGTTGTAGCCATTTAAAGTATTTAAACCACAATTTTTATTTGTTGCACATACGTCAGTTACGTTTATATAATTTGACTTGGTAATTTACTTTTGTAGAAATTTATTGCGTCACTGTAGCATCATTTTTACTTGAATACACGTCACTGGGAGGGGTGAGTGAGTCAGAACAATGTCGGACAGGTAGAGAGACTGTGGTATCATATAGTTTTTGACCACAACTATTGTTTACAACTTTTAAGTTACTCCATTCGTTGCTTCAAGGGTTTTTTGTTTTGTGTACTTTTTTCACCGTGTTTGGAAATAAACGACTAAAAGAAGTACAACGTGGTGGCGTTTGTTTGGAGGTGCGTCAAAACGCCACAGACCGTCCCTGTCCACGGCATGATATGCCGAAACAAGAAACATTCATTCCACGTCAGTCGAACAATGCTTTAGCAGTTTCTTTATGACCCCATGCCAAAATTTTGTGATTTTCATGCAGGAAGACAAATTCTACCAGACCAAAATGCATATAATTTCCAATATTATTTCATCTGGGTGGATACTTTTTGCCTTTAAAAGAGTTTCACAGATTTACAAGAGGCTAAAAACTGAAACATGAATAACCTGATGTAGTGCTTGTAGTGAGTTCCTCCTAGACTGTGGTAGCGGGAACAGACTCATCTGTTGTTGTTGTTGTTGTTGTTGTTGCGTGAACTTGGGACATATTTAAAAAATAAATTATCTAGTCATAATAAATGTATTTATTTTTAGGGTTTTCAAGATTTTAAGATTCACCATAACTCATCATACCTAAAGGGATGCTTGTAGTGTCCTGTATCCAGATTGTGGCAGGAGTGGAAGCAGATTTAGTAGTAGACACTGCTGAAGTTGTGTGAACTTGAAACAGAATAAAACACATATTCCAGTCTCTGTATACACATCAATGTTAAACTGACATCATAATAATCAGAAAATTCATGTTTTTACTGAGATTTTGATATCCTCTCACTGACCTATATCCAGAGTGGAGCAGAGAGGGGCAGTTGCGGCAGGTCCTATTCCTGCACTTGTTTTGGCCTGTACGATCACACCATATGAAGCAGAAGGCTTCAGATTGTCCAGGACGACTGTTTCCCTTGAGGCAGGCACACTCACATGCTGCCACCTTTTGTATTGTTTGCTTGCATGGTCGTACTCTCTGTAGCTAATGCTGTAACTCAGAAGAATCCCGTTTCTGAGTTTAGGCTTCGGAGGCTAGTCAAGAGAAAACAAACAGAGGAGTATTTTATTTCAGTATTTTCCTTTTAGATATATAATTTAGGATATATTATGTCCAGGATGGCCTTTAAAGTTTGTTTTTCCCTTCAGCACCAGATGGTCCTCCCCTTTATCCTCAGCCCGGATAAAAGGAGTAACCTGTAAAGTATCTATATATTTTTTTTAAATTGCAAATAAAGTTTAGAAATTGTGACTTTACCTTCCAAGTGACTCTGATGCTGTGAGACGTGAGGCTCTCCAGCTTCAGATCCAGGGGAGGACCATCTGGTGCTGAAGGGAAAAACAAACTTTAAAGGCCATCCTTAAAAAAATGTAATTTTAGATCTGCATAATTCAAATTATTTCTAAAACAATAAATAATGACCGACCTGCTTCTCTTGTTCTGACTATCAGAAGATTGCTGACTTCACTCATGCCCATAATGTTGATAGCAAACATGCGAAGTTTGTAGGTCGTGGCCGGACTCAAATCCACCAAGGTCAGCTGAGGCAGCTCGCCATGTTCGATTGTGGTAGTTTGCCAAGTTTCTGTGCGAGAGGAATGCATAGATAAGACCCAGATTTCATACTCCAAAGTAAATTATAAGACATAATTAGCTTCTATTAAGTTCTATTAAGATTATTAGGATAGTTTTCTTGTGCTTACCCTGATTCACTTGGAGATCGAGATTGTAGGATATGATAGGCTCGCCACCATCAAACCCGCAAGTCCAGCCAAAAGTGATGCTTTTTTCCTTTACTTCTTTTTTCTCCAGCCTCAAAGGATCAGGGGGTGCTAAAAAGAGGGGGAAAAAACTAAATACATTGCTACAGTGGTGGAAAAAGTACTCAGATCTTGTACTTAAGTAAAAGTTACAAGTAAAAGTCTATCTGTCTTTTTTCCACAGTGTGGATGGAGCCAATCCCAGCTGACTTAGGCTGACAAGTCACCTGTTCATCACAGGGCACATAGAGACAAACACAGATTCACACCTATGTGCAATTTTAGAGTCACCAATTAACCTATTAAGTGCATGTCTTTGGACTGTGGGAGGAAGTCGGAGTACTCGGTGAGAACCCTCGCAGACACGGGGAGAACATGCAACCTGAAAGGCCCCAGCTCAAAACTGGAGCCTTCTTGCTGTGAGGCGACAATGCTAACCACTGCCATTATTAACCATTTTATGCTATTGGATTATTATAATAATGTATGTATGATTAGAAACGTGGACACATTTATGTGTACATTACTTTAATGTTGCACCTGCTAAAGGTGGGGCTAATTTTAACTAATCAGAAAATACATTATCTGCTGGATATCTTGTGAATTTCCGACTGGAGATAAATAAAATTTTATCTTAATTTATAATTAAGTTAAATAGCTAGTGACTGAATGCGTCTAATGCATACAGTGGGGTAAAAGGTACAACATTTCCTCTGAAATGTAGTGATAGTAGTATAAAGTTTAAAGTTGCAGAAAATGGAAATAAAAGTCTCTCAAAATTGTACTTTGTTATTTTCCACCACTGCAATGCTTTATAGTACTGAAACAAATAGTTGATTGAACAATTAAACAATCAACAGATAAAAACAGACTCACAGATTGTAATTCATCCCTCACCTGTCTCTACCGTCAGAATCACATGGTGTTTGTGATCATTGAACCAGCCCGGTATTTCCACACGGCAACCGTACGTCCCCGAGTCAGTCTTTTCCACCTGCCTGATGGTCAGTGACACATCACCCCCACCGAGATTACCCATCAACAGGTAACGCTTTGACAGTCGGTTGGTCACTGATGTCCCGTCTGACTTGATCACCTCATTGTTACAGCCACTCTTGGGGATGGCTCCTCGACCCCAGCATACAGAAAGCCTGCCATAGTGCTGAGCATCATAGTTGCATGGCAAAGTGACGTTTGATCCCACTTTGGCTGTGATGCTTTCGACAGACACACAACCTGAAAAGGTAGAAAGTTTTACTTGCGATGAGGAATATTTAGATAAATGAAAAAATAAACTTTGAATCATCACTGAATTCAAATGTCTTACCTAGGAGTAGACAAAATAAGAGAGCACAACACAGAGGGAGGTGTGCTCTGCCTAAAAAAGCCATTTTTATTCTTGGCTCAGAGTCAGTCAGAGGACTTAGTTCACCTGCTAAACGACACTAAAACAGTCCACAGTGTGGTTTCAGCTTTGAAATCTTTCCAAAATCACATGATGCCACCCTCAAAGTGCTCACACAAACAGCTTCTGCTGGCAGAAGAAGATTGAGAAAAGAGCTGTTTCCTTTTTTGAGGTTTTCGTTCCTCAATCCAGAAATGATCTGTTCCATTTTGATGATTTGACAGAGGCAGAATCAAGGTTATCAGCACACTGTCTTCATTCCTGTTGTTCTCAGTCCTTGTGGCAATGGGGAAAGAAAGGCATTTTTGAAGATTTAATTATTTAACTTCTTTTTTGGTGAGCAGCTTTGCTTTCACATAAATTCTGCAGTAAAATACTGGAACATCATATGTTCCAGAAAGTATTCAAAATTACCCCCAAAAGACAGAAGCCAACGTCAGTGCTAACTTTTATAGCCAGCACTAACACAAAATGGTTTTGGATGTATAATCGTATACTCACTGGGTCCGGAAATATATCACAGATGAAAATAGGAAGTCTGGTTGTTTCATGGGTCATGGACTTTTGTATGTTTCTTTCCTGCTGAGTAAACATTTGGGTCTGCTTGATGTTTAGTAACCCCACACAGAACTTCCTCTTGGAGCAGTCGACCTTATCAGTGGGGAGGTGGGGATCCGGATCAAAGGACCACAGGCTCCAGAAAATGACCACCATGACTGGTCAAAGTTAGAGTTAGTTTATATATTATTGTAATTGTTTGTAGGGTTGAAAGCAGACAAACACATATTATTTCTTTAGTTTGTATCTGCAGAGTCAGTCTTAACACATTTAGTTTAGCTCTACATCATATTCAAGTGGATTTATAGGATAGCTTTACCCATTTGTTTAACTTAACTCTATGAGAGCACCAACTCTACTGTCCATGAGCACCCGGGTACACACACAAAATTCAACAGCAATGAAAGAGAAAGTTACACACACCAGCATTTATAAGAAAATGTGCAGACTTGCCAAAATTCGGATGATTTTCTCACATCAGACATTCCTGTAAACAGCCTCACAGCTGCATGAAGGTCATTTCCTTCCCTGAGTTAGAAGAGATGCCTCACCCCTTAATTTTTGGGGATTTTGCTTACACTGTTACATTAAGTCATTAAAAAAAATACACAACCAAAACAGGAACATCAGCTCTGTAGTGAGTCTGTGTTTATGAATACCAAAAGTAGAAGAGAAACTTCTTCTTTCACTGAAATACAAGAGAAATTCAGAATAATATGTTTCACAGTGAATTCTTGGGAAACAAGCTGTTTCAATTTAAATATATATTTTAAAAAAACATGTTTGATGTGTTGATGTGTGATTTACGTAGACGAAAATTTAAAGGTTGAGTAGATTGTGTATGATATGAGCAATATTATCTACAGAGATCTACACCGATGGACCAGGGACATTGATGAGTGTACACTGTGTTCAGGGAGGAATCATCTCCTCTACTGTTGAGATAATAAGGGAAAAAAAGTCTTATAAGTGTTATATGTTAAGCGTAAGTGTAAGTGTCGGCACGTATAAACCATCACATCCTTTTTCATGAAAAAACAGGAAGCAAAACAAGAAATGAGAGTTTATCAGTCTCCAAGAAATCTTTGACCTAAATGTGACCCATATTTGCCCGAGTTAATAGAGAAAGTGAAGCCTTATGAGCTGCTTCTTCCAATAATTTTGTGATTTTTTTTTTTTTCACACTGTTTAACAGAGAGGTTCAACACTTTTCTTAAGTAGCTGGGAACCTAAATGAGGTGAACAAACATCATGACAGACACTGCTTCAAACAGGAGTTCCCTCGAGGAATCTGCAGTCGTTCATTATTCTTGTAATGCTGGCCACTCAAGCTTTTGGACGCAGATGTTCTCTGCGTGTTTAAATTTGAGAAAAATCCTGTCCCTGGTTTACAAAAATGTAAAGCTTAAATGATTTTCTGAACAATATCACCAGACAAGATGTTACTATTTGACAATTATCCTCAATGTTTGATTATAAAGTTTTTAATTTAATTTAATGTTGGGAAAGATTGTGGAGAATAAACAAGGGGTTAGCCTGTTGTTAAGGTTACGCAACTAAAGCACTTGGTTAAAGTTAGGGTAAGGTTGTGGTCATGGTAATAGTGGTTTAAAACTCTAAGGTTTCTGAAGAGTCGTTTTGAAGTTCAGAATCTGTCGCATGTTGGTAGTCTTGCTTCTTCTGCCTCCCTCTAAAAATCAGTAAAAATGTGGCTCATCGGTGAACCCGAGGCGGGCTGAATGACGTCTGTACCTGTTAATCAAAGCGGCCATGCTGTTAATTATGAATAACTTTAAGCCTTAATATAATTTGAACAGGTGAGTTCTATACAAATTCACCCTCAGTACAGTTGTCATGAACGGGGAAATTAGCTGTAGAGACCAAAACTGATTTTTGTACCAGGCTGTAAAAATGTTTATTTCTGCTGTGAAGTTGGACATTTGAACATGGGGGCTTATGGAGACTGACTTGTTCTGTAGCCAGCCTCAAGTGGACATTTGAGAAACTGCAGTTTTTGACACTTCCACATTGGCTTCACTTCACAGCCACGGAGGTTGCCGCTTGGTTAAAAAACACTTATTGCTGGACTGGATAAAATCATGTGCTACACATCCACTCCAGCTAAAAAAAAATTGCACTGTACTTCCTCTATTGGTACTGAATGTTGGAATTGGACTTGGATATGAAATGTATTCCAAGGTTGTGTAAAATTAATCTGAATTGCACATGAGTCACAAACAATAATCCAAATCCACACGGAAAATAAAGATGAGGATTAGGATTATGGTGAAGAAGAAAATAGCTGCCATCCTCATGATGTTCCCCACTCCCAGGAAGGCTTTGAATTCCTGCTGCAATGAAAATGAAGTTTATCGTGAGTGACTGGGTCAGTTATGATTGGTACATAATCTTATATAGAGTATTTGCTATACATATGGAATATATTTAAATTTATACCATATGTTGAAATTTTCCTTTGTACTTTATATCTTTCTTCCAGCCTCAACCCACTCCACATAAACTGGTCACTTTTTCTGTAAAAAACTTTATGACACTGTGGTGGCATCTGCTATATTCTTATCCCATTTTATCTTATTATCTTCAAATTTATAGACTTAGACTTATTTTTTCACTTAGCTGTGAGGGAATACTCGGTGCAAATTTTGCTCTTTTCAGGAAGAATATGACTGAAGGTCACGTGCTAAAACGTGTGTGCCATAAAAAGTAGGTACTGAAAATACTTGTACTATAATGTTGTACTCTCTCTTCCATACATGTGCATGTAATCACAAAAAGTTGATCACATGTTTTATGTTATGAATCTATTTTTTAATACTTAAACACAACGGGTTTTTAAAGGTATTTTGTTCAAATGAGAGCAGTCACTACTACATGAATAATTAAAAAATATATGACACAGTTACTTCAAAGTAGACTGTTAAAAAATGTTAAAATGAAATGTAATGTACTGTCTTTCATTACTGCATATGAAAGCACTGTTAATTAAACAATAGATGTGAGGCACTTAGATCTGCAGAAAACATTTGATTTTAAGAGCTTCATGTATTTTGGGCTCTCTTGCTAAATCCAAGACGGAAACAATTTGCCATTTGCAACAATTTGCAAATCCTTTCTCATTTGCACAGCGTATAATACTTATACATTAACTTATATCACTTATACAGTACATTTATAGATTATTTTATTTTGTTAGGTTTTATTTGTATCACCTGTAGCACTGTTATTGCAACTAGTGCTCTTAATGCTGGGCTGACGCTGTTCATTGTATCACTGACCCTGTGTCAACTTACATATCACCAAAAACTGAACTGAAACTAGTGGATAAGCACATTATATTAGGTTTACTTATATGAATTTAAACAAGTCTCTTCTGCAGAGAGACAGACTGATGTCATTTAAAGACAAGCAGAACAGAATCACTCAGAGTGGTTGCAGTTCTCGCCTGTGTGAACATGATGTAGATGGTAGAAGGCTTCAGGTTGCTCTCACTCAAGACAAAACAAAGACTGTGCAGGAAAGAATTTAATATTCTCTTAAACTCCAAACATTTTCCAGAAAACTGAATGTGTCTGCAGACAGTATTTCAAAAAGTTTTACCTTCAAAGTGACTTTTATGCTGTGCAAAATGACAGCCTCCAGCTGAAAAACAAATTTTAGATAGACCTTCATCCACAACTTAAACTACAGTTCTGTCTGAAAAGATGTTAGGTGTGTTACTCTCCCTTATTCTTTCATTGTGACTGTAAGAACGTTGCAAGCAAAAGTCCTAGCTGGATCCAAAGCCATTATCCTTCAGTTCTTACTGCAGTATCCCCGGATGCTGTGCAACAGGAAACAACAGATGAGTTTAATAAAAGTTAACACATTTTCCTTTTTTTTTTTTTGAAGATACTTACCTGCCTAGACTCCAAAGTCTACACAGATTGTCTGGATTGTTTTTGTTGCTTACTCTCTTTGTGCTTAAAATAAATCCTGTAGGATGTGATGGACCTGCCTCCGTCAAACACAGAGCCTCAGATAACAGCGATGGTCTTTTCCTTTACCTCTCTCATCTCAATCACCAAGGGGTCAGGAGGTCCTAGAAAGAAAGAAATACTGAAAAAACAACGCCAAAAAAGATCCAACAAGCCACTTTAACTGTGACAGATTTCCAATGCATAAATAATTGCTGCTGTTTTATTATTTCCACAATTTACACATGACACTGCTGACAGAGTCACCTTGTGTGTGATCATTAAACAAGCCCCATATTTCTACCCATCAGCTGTACATCCCTGAGTCGCTATCCTTAATTTGCCTGATGATCAGGGACCCAGGGATATAATCTCTGCAGTCCCAGAAACAGAGATACTTGGCTCCAGCATAGAGGATGCCTGCCATACTACCGAGCGTTATAGTTGCATGACAAAGATATCTTCTCCAACTTCAGCTATGATGCTTTCTGCAGGCCTTGTTGAAAATACCAGTATCTGTCAATAATGCTAGCAGAAGTGTGGAAAATAGATTTTTCCTTTTCTGATGTTGTTTTTTTAATCTAAGATGGAAACTCTGTTTCATGTTGATGATTAGACAGAGACAGAATCAAGGTCATCAGCATACTGGCTTCACTCCTGTTGTTTGTTTTCAATACTTGTGACAATAAGAATAGAAAGGTATTTATGAAGTCTGCAATTAAAGAAAATCATTTGTTCCAGTAGGAAATATTAAAAATAACTTTCTAAACCCTTTAACCTCCATGCTAAAAGCGTATACTCATTAGGTCCTGAAATATAACACTGATGAAAATAGTTTGTGCGTCTAAAAGTCTGGTTTATTCACGGGCAATGGACTCTTGTTGTCGTCTCAGATGCTGAGTAAACATTTGGGTCTGCTGGATGTTTCTTAACCAAGCACAGAACTTCCTCTTTGATCACTCTCACAAACATGTGGTTGGTACTATGTATAGTTCTGCTCCAAATCCAGCAAGATTTAGGGCTAGTTTCAGTTTAGTTTTGCCTAAACAGGGTAGTAGTATAAAAGCATGTTCTTGTATGTGAGCGCTGGATAGTCCCAAATATTAGACATCTGTAAAGTAGTGTTGCATTCAGCTGATTTTCTCCCATAAGACATGAAATCAAAAAACAAACATCACATAATTTATCTCACCAGAAAAAAGATGCCTTCACTTCTGCTTTCTTTAACTTAGTTTAAATGCACATTGAAAACAGGAACAAGATCTGTGTTGGAGTGACTTCCTATATAACACAGTCCTCAGAGTTATTGTTGTTGTTTCAATGTGAAATTATTAATACATCATATATTAGATCCAACTTTCTTTAACACTTAGTGTAGGAATAGGAATTCCCACACTGTCCTCTCTTTCTCTGTATTTCATTCTGCATACTGATAAGATCACAGTGCACTCAGGGTGCAAGCTTGTCTACTTTTTTAATAACGTTTTCATACAGTCCAGTAGGTGGCATTGTGTCCACAAGTATCAACCAAACCCTCCACAAGATTTTAAGGCCCTGAGATCAGTTCCGTCATGCAAAACAGGCAGAAAATAAAAGCAAATTAATTAATCTGCAGAATATTTTTGCATCTTCTCAGCCAATATGACACACATGTGACTTTTTTAGTAAAGTCTGAGAATAGTGGCACACTGTGAGCTGCTTTATGAGGGAAATTGGTTATATATTTGCTCTCTTACTAATTAAAAGATAAGAGTTCAAAAGGTGGATAGTCAACACATGACAAGCAGACATGTTCAGCAGTTCCTGATAGACATATGCAACTCCTCTGTTCTTGTAATGTTGACCATCACTCAGGTATTGGGACGCTTTCGTAAATGTTCTCAGCAGTTGAGATGTTAGGATCTTGAAGTGTCCTCCTTGGCATACATCCTTTCCCTGGTTTTGAAGAAATGCAAACATTAAATTATATTCTCAGTCTATAAAAAGAGGACCCACTCAGTGACTTCAGCTGTTCAATAGACGCCCACTTTTAATGTGTAAAATTAATCTGAATGGCACATGAGTCACAAACTATAATCCCATTGCTCACTTACGGAAAATAAAGAAGAGGATTATGATTGTGGTGACGAAGAAAATAGCTGCCATCCTGCCAATGTCTTCCACTCTCAGGATTTTTTCCTGCAATGAAAATGAGTCTTATCATGTTGTGCTCTTCATTTCTCATTTCCAGCTTGAACCCATGTCTACATGTGCAAAAAAAGAAGAAAAAAAACCCCCACACACATACAGTTATATTCTTTTTTTTTTTTTAAATGTATAACTTCATTTTTTTAGAAAAGATGCTCCTGAAGAAGACAGAAGACAGATGTGTCAAAACACTCGTTATAAATTTAAAAAAAAGAGAGATTAGAGCTACAGTGTGTGCTCATCTTAAAGTCTAATTGCAACAACCCCCTAGATTAGTTCTGCATTTTCTCTCCATTGTTCATATTTTTCACAAAAAACTGTACTTTCAGATTCCTGTTCAGTAAAAATTATAATTATCTGCATAAATTTAGTGCTGTGACTATTTTATATATATATATATATTTATATATTTATATATATATATATATACAGTATATACAGTATCATAGTATCATACCATTGTTGTTGGAATCCTTTCACTCGTTTTACTCATAGATGCGGATATCAGTATTTCTATAAGAAACAGTCAGTTACTGCCACATACAAAATAAAGTTTATATACAGTATGTTTTATCCCTGAATACAAAAACTGGTCAAAGGACACCTGGCTAAAGACATAAAGATTTGTAAAAAAAAAAAAAAAAAAGAGAGAGACAATTTTGATCAACATCAACACTTTTTGACATAATTTATTCATGTATTGACAGGTGATCACTCACCTTGTGTCTCTTGTGTGACGGGTTGTTCTGTAGGAGCTGGAATAAAAGAAATACCTTAAAGCTGGATAACAGATCATCACCCTACAAACCATCCCAGACGATTTTCATTAGACTTACCTTCCTCAATGACCAGGTCTATGGTGACCTTTTGGTCATTGAACCACCCTGGGATCTCAACCCTGCAGCTGTACTCCCCTGCATCAGTCCACTGAGCATTGAGGATGGTCAGGGACACATTCCCTTTTGTCACCCTGCCCAGCAGCTGGTACCTGGAAGACTGCCTGGAAAGCATACCCCCGTGCTCGGGGAGGATAATGTTGGAGCATCTGGATAGGGGCAGTTCCCCTCGTCCCCAACAGAAATCCAGAATGCCATAAGTTTGGGTGTTATAGCTACAGGGCAAAGTCACATTGTCCCCAAGGAAGCCAACGACTTTGACGGTGCTGAAAGACACTGTGGAGGACATTAACAACTTTGATCAAACTGGATGATAGAGATTGCATTTTTAATTCGTCAATATAAAGCCCACGAATGCACCCACACTCCTGCACACACACCGCTACTTTTACACCCACAAGCCACAAATACAAGAAAACAAAAAGGCGCAGAATATCGACTTACCTTGGGTCAGGATTAAGAGGAAAAAACAACAAAGACCACGCATGTGTGTAGGATATTGTATAACAATGTCCCGAAGTGAGGATACGATTATTTCTACCCCCACTCTGAGACGGATGGTACCACACACTGAAGGTTTAACTTCTCTTTTTTGAAAATCAGGAAGGAAATCAATACTAGCCTTTTCTGCTTTTGGACATCTTATGATACACAATGAGCTCACCAGAAAGTCTTATCTGCTTTTATAAACAACATTTGAGTTTATCTTATAACATATCATGACCTGTAGCAAAATAAATAATCCTACAATCCTGTATTTATCGACATATATATAGGAAATAGTGAGGGAAGCTTAAAATAGGCCAGAATAAGATGGCATACATTAACACAGGAAATGGAAGTGTCACAAGCTCAACTAAGTTGGTAATGTCACTCTAGGTTTGTGAATCTTTCACACTGTTCACAGGGGATAGACAGTTTTGAATTGAATTTTCAAATTTTCCACCAGGATCAATAAAGTTTCACCTTATCTTCAGCAGTAGTTGGCTGTGATGAGTTAAACTCAAGACATTTCTCTCTGTTGGCCCTGGAGGAAACTCCTCAGCCTCTTTATTACAATGACTCAGTGCAGCAGTTTTATTAACAGCTGCCTGGTTACTAAAGTTTTCCCTCTAGTCTCCATCACAAAATGGATTAATCTTATCTGACCATCTTCCTTCCAACCTCACGCTCCACTCTCCAGATTTTCCTTTTTCATCCAGGGTTTAAAATAACTGTCTCCACACATTTGCTATCGTTTAGCTAACCCTGTTAGGTTTAGGAGACTCCTCAAGTGACTAATAAACTTGAATGATCCATTTTATTAGGTTAGACTTTTATGATTCTGTAAAACCACACTGTTGTTTCTTTTTTTGCTTTGTTATTTTGAAGAATAAAGCTCTTTACCGATCAGTTTCTTTCTAGTAGAATACGTTGAATTTACAGCCTGTGGACTGATTTAACTTCTTCCTCGGTTTACAAATTCATATTGTACTTTCACAAACCCACACTTTTATGGAAACTCGCCATCACTGTAGAAATATTTATTTCCATCATTTGTTTATTTGTTCGCTTGGAATTAATATTTGGCATCACTTAGATTTTGAATGTCAAGTAAGGTCAAATTCACCAATAAGGCTTCCAGTCAGTGTGCCAGCGTGTATATGCCTGTTCAAAGGTCATTGTTATATGACCATTACTAATGGAAAGGAAGAGTCAGTGTGTGTATATGAGGACACCAGCTTAAGCAAAACATTTTGTCTTTGCCAGCCTTTATCTCCCCACGGCTCACCTCTGACAGTCTCGTCTCCACCTCCATTTGTCAACACTTGTCATCCACCATTGAGCTGCTATAGAGCTGCATAGATCACAGTCCTCCCACGATGACGTCCCTTGTTTGTCATTTCTTGTAACTGTGACTGTCCCCGACTAACAAACACAATGAAAGTGAAACCTTTCAATAACCATTAATAAAAAGTGAAAGACTATTACTGCTAAAGAGGTCACTTTTTGGGGTTTCCTTGTAGTTTACTGACGTCATAAAACAATTTATTACATCAAGTTTATCTCTGTGGTAACTGAATTATGAAATTAAATGTCAATGTGCCTGCACTACAGCAGGGACTTTAAGACCACTGCTCCCTCCGTAAAACCTCTAGTTGCAACAGAAGTATTGTTTACTTTGATATCCTGTTTGGGTTCAAATTGGAGCCATGGTCAGTCTAGTGTAGAGATAAAGGTTTAAAAATGGCATTTAAAGCAGAATAACTGGTTTGGTCCACAGCCAAGTGTCACTTCTAACAAATCTGTGTCTGGGCGACTTTTGCTGATGTCTGATGAAGAAAAAAGGAGCAAACAGAAAAGAGAAGTGAGACAGCAGAGGTCAGAGTCTGTGTCATTTTTAGGAGTTGTACAAGAGATAATAACTTCCTTTTCTGCACACTGTGACTGATCTTGAGTGTTTCTCCATGAAAGGTAAAATAAGCCAAGAATGATGCCTATGCTAATACAAAACATACATCAGAGCTTCATTCTTTGTCACTTTGAGCTTCCCTAAAGTGATCCATCACTGCTGGCGGATGAGAGAAAGCATCGATTTGCAATATTGCTGACACTACAGGATCCACTGTTACCTCAAGAGCAAACATGCCAAGTTGTCAAGCAGCTCTTTGGTCCACCAGATGACCTCTACACCTTTAATGTGTTTGACACAAACCATCTGCTGGACAACAGCATTCTTAAAGATGCTTCAGTCAGTATTCTCCACTTTTAAACCACCTTTAACACAGGCGTCTCTGTGATGTCTGTACCACATGCACAGTTTCTGTCCTTATATAAGAAGGTCACTGCTACATGAACATAATGGAGAAGAGCATGCAGTATATGAGAAAAATGAAATATTTTGACTTGAAACAACAAATGATACAAATTGCCGTGAGCCGCAAGTCAACTCACAAGTGTGAAATTTATTTATTCATTTATTCAGCGTGATGAAGACCTTGTGGTCACAATGTTGAACAAATATTTTGGTTGACAGGTTTTATCTACCCTCTGCTCACCTCTAACGACAGCCTGTCAACACTTTGAGTTAGATGAGATAAAAAAAAAAAAGGGCACAATGACCACCACCGAATGCACAGAGTAAATATTATCATACTAAATATTGCCATCTTTATCATATTGAGCTGAGGTCCTTTTGGGCAGCCCATGTGTCAGCCATTTTGTGGTGTGTTTATAGTTGAGTGTTAAGGGGTTACAGTGTCTAGTGGTCTAGTGTATGTAGTAATTATGATGGGAGCAAAGGAGGAGGTTAAGTGACTGTATTGTAGAGCGACAAAGTCCATGTCAGGAGGAGGTCATGGTGGATCGGACAACCAAACAACAGACTACAAATACTCTAACAGACTCCAACCATAATCATGTGCAATCACCAAACTTTAACCACATTGTCACATCATGAAACAGATTTATGATTATAGTGATTTGTAACATGTTTGAAACAGACAAATGTTCTGCGATATACGCATCAAGTTAGACGTAATGTATTGAAGGCAACACAAACTGTAAATAGTCATTTGCCTCTAAAGATGAAGGTAACATGAAGCAAGTTGAAGAAGAGTCCGTTGTCTTCTTGTTTTCAGAAATATATCAAAGGCTTTCTGCCCAGCATGTTACCAACACTCATCATAGCGAATAAAACAACATAAATACAGCATTTGTTCAAAATAGCTTCACTAATGAGACAAGACCAGCATGTTCACTGCTGCTTGTATCACAATGTTGATGAAAGTTTGATGCGGCTGATCTGAGATGGAACTACCATTAACCAGCTAAAATATAAATAAAGTATAAATCAGACTTTAAATACCACAAAAATCTCCTAGAGATAATGTTATTAGATGGATTTATTTTATCTATGAAGGTAATGAAAAGAGCAAGCTTGTCAGAATATAATAATATTCCTGCTTTTATCACTTTTCTCAACCGTGAATGAGACTCAGTCCAGAGATTTTCTGCACTAAAAAGAGACGATTGCAGAATTTTTATGGATTTTCTGTGGAAGAATCGAGTGAGGATAAATAGTGTTTAGATGGAATATTGAGTATGTTTCTTTCTTTCTGTTATTTTATATCCAATTTCCTCCCCAGGAACATACTCTAATCTGTGTGTGTTTGTCTGATATGTCTGTGTGTGTGTGCGTGTGTGTTTGCAGTTCATACATGATAGATTTATGGCTGCTGCTCCCGGCAAATGTGGAGCCCCGGCCCTTTCCCCACTTCTTACTTCCCACCCTCATCTCTCCTGGGAGTGTGTCTCAATGTCCCCCCTCCTCTCTCCTATTAATATCCCACTAGGGAGAGCAGAGCTCATGGGGAGTTTGGGAGCGGAAACGCCTCCAAGCACTCCTGGAAGGCACAGAGCTGGATGAGGGACAAGGAGAAGAAAGAGGGACAGAGATGAAGGCGAGTGACGGGAGATTTTCAATTTGAATATGTGAAAGAGGATTAGAAAATGTGAGTAAGGAGAGGAGAGTGAAAGAAAAAGGAGACGAAGTAAGAATGGAGAAGTTGGCACAGGACAGGATGTGGCGATCTGTCCCAGATACACCTTACACTCACAAGTCTAGCTGCCTGTAGGACTAAGAAAAAGTATTCACAATGTTTTCTTTTGAAGAATGTCAAGTTAATTTTTGTAATTTCACTGTGGACATTCCCAGTGTTTGTTTTCTTCTCTTTAACCTCTCTTTTTGCTCCCACCCCTCGCGTGTTGGGACACTGCCATGAATCCCACCACTGTTACTCATTGAGCATCATTATGGGAGATACAGTTGTAATCTATGTTTCCCACAAACAATCTTTTCTGGATCAATGATTTACCACTTGACGATGTCTGTGCTGTGTACTTTTGAGGCAGATTGTGGCCTAAAAATTGGCATGAGAAAGGTGGGATTATGAGACCGTGCCTCCATGCCTACCCAGCGTGACTAGGAGAGGCACTGTGAAGAGATTTAACCAACATCATTCTCATGAGTTCAGCCTCCTTCAGCACAATCGAAGGGGAAAAATGTGCAAACATAAACATGCCCTTAAAGGAAAGATGATTAGGGGTGTACAGAAGAGAAGTTCTCCTGACCCGAGTCTGATCCAGATCCAACTCTTTCTCTCCGCTGGGAAACAAAGTCCTCTTTTCATTTCTCACATGGCCTGGCCACCCGTGCTACTAACACAGGAGAGAGAGATGCTGAGAAAACCATGCGAGGACATGAGCAGGGGATCAGTATGGGAAATATTTTCCTGTGCGCAAACTCCCCTAGTGGCAGTGATCTAAAATGTTTGGTTGTTTTGATTTTTACAGGTTTGAGATAGCTGAGCCTACAACATCAAGTTTGAGAAGAAGTCTACCCGTTCAATCATCTATCAGCTCAAAAAAGGGATGCGAACTTAGGCAATCAGGGGCAAACAAGTTGAGCAGGTGCAGGTTAGAAGTTTAAGTCCTCTTGCTGGCTGAACCCCCGCAGCTTCTATCAGTGTTTTTTCCTGTCGGTGTGTCCGAGCAGACAGAGCCTGACTCAGCCACAATACTGTGAATCAACCCAAGGCCACGAGTCCTCAGCGCTAAACACAGCAAGAGTCAAGGTTCATGAGAAAATTTGTGTTCTATCTGTGCGTGGTCACACACACAGACACACACACACATGTTTCTATGCTGTTGTAATGCATATGGAGCATATTTTAAAGCTTATTTAAAAAAGACCACAACATGAAAAAAAAAAAACATCCAAGCCGGATGCACAGTGCAGGTGCTCCATAGTACATCTCACACAAACAACAAGCTGACATACTTTAAAATCACGGCAGGTGTTGTGCAGCCGTGCATACTGCACAGTTAATAGTGAGATGCCTTCATGATGTCTTGTAATATGATGTGAAACTCTCAAGGGACTGCTGTCACCCATAAGGCTAATATAATGTGATAGAAA
This sequence comes from Sciaenops ocellatus, assembly GCA_033000465.1. Classification (NCBI taxonomy): domain Eukaryota; kingdom Metazoa; phylum Chordata; class Actinopteri; family Sciaenidae; genus Sciaenops; species Sciaenops ocellatus. The sequence continues at coordinate 18,597,745 of CP136866.1, forward strand.
TTGTTGCAGATATTACTTAGATACTGACAGTTTGTTGCAAGGTGATCAGTGAAGAAGCAAATGACATAACTGATCTTGAAAAGTAAATAAAACTCTCTGTGGGAAAGGGATAACGCAGCAAAGCTCGCTCCACAAAGCATCACGTTTTCATTCGGATTTTAACACAATCAGTGCCAAAAATCTCAGTGGTAACAAGAATGATCATGAGAAAAACAAACTCAACTCAACAAAAATCATACCCTTTGTGAATATTTATGTTAACATAGCTTTTAGTCAGTCAGATTTTAAACACTCTTAGTTGTTTTCCAGTTTTTGTTTTTTAGTTTAATTACAAAAACTTCCAACAAATTCATTAATCTTCTGTGCAGCAGTTAAAACATAATTTTGTTTGTTTGTTTGTTTGTTTGTTTGTTTGTTTGTTTTTGTATAAATTCACACTCTTGCATAGCCGATAGTGGTCAGCTGTCAGTTAATTAGAGATTAACCACAATCAATTAGAGACGTTCAGCATATGTACTAACATATCTTTCATCAGGTAACAACTGTTCCTTTAACCTATATGTTTTCATACATTATTTAACGAATGTGAAATATTTGATTTTCACTGGTTCTGCAAGAACAAAGTGAAATGTGCCTGCGAGAGATGTGCTTCACTGAGCGGTTTCACACAAAACTAAATGTACTTTACAAACTTTAAGACGGACTGTCACTTTCTTGACTTGCAAAATATTCTGTAAAATTGACAAACGTCATATGAACGTCAATTCATGGCACAATTAAAATGGGATCAAAATATTATTTGTCTCTCACCATTGACTCGTCACACATAGGAGGGTGAGGGATTTAGCCTCTTTATTGCTTATTAGGTCATAATGAATGACACAGAACTGGTAAACTACAATTTAAACTCAAAGGATTATATTGTACATAATAAGTATGTAATATAGTAAGTATATCTTAATTGTGTTGAAGACCAGGACAATTAGTGAATGTTGAAAAACAGGACATTGAATGTTTAACAGATATGTGTCTGAACTCAGGTGTATGTATGATGTATGTAAATTCCTTTCTCTTCTCAACACTCTCATTCAGTCTTCTTCTGTCCATTCTAGTTTTCACATTCAGGTAAAGATTTATTCAACCGCTGTCTAAACCACATGCAGAAAACAACAGTAAAATCAATGTATGACCAAAATAGAGAGCTGTTCTCAATCATTCAGAGCAGACCAGTGGAAGTAACGCCCATTCAATGGCCACTGATTGAGTCATTGTTAAAGACGGAGGGCAGGTTGATTCATTACAACTCCTTTCAAGTCCGACATATGGACAGAAGTCTCCTGCAAATACTTGCCTGACACATAAATCAGCAGGATAAACTAACAAGTCTAACATTGTGGCGGGAGGAAAGAGCTACAGGACACAATTTACTGCCACAGCTTGTCAGAGGTGGAATCCAGGCTCGGTCAAAAAGGTATTTACACAGAAAGTGATGTTTTTCTGGAGTAAATGTTCAGATATGACATAGCACAGTGATTTAAAATGCCTCTCAAACACGGCCACTGTTTAATGTTATGTCAATTCTCACATCACAGCTGGAGTTCCTGCTGCGCCGGAGTCAGAGTCTGCACTTGGACTAAAATACCTACTCGAGGCATTTCAGGAATTTTCACAACACATTTCTTCTTCCTCAAGCCGTTTTGTGTACAGGGTACATCATTTATCTTCCACCAATGATCCCTGTTTATTGGCTTTATATGGGGAACCTTAACAAAGAGGGGAAGGAAACAGACTGTCTGCACAGCCGATACAATGGGGAGCTGAAGAGAGGGCACAGAGTCAGTAAAAAAAACTCACCTGAAAGGACAAAGGTGACATACCAGAGGTCGATACAAGATAAGAGATGTTCAGTAAGGACTTAAAGAAATTTATATTATTCGTGTAGTCTCTGAAGTACAAACAAGCAGTCAGATAAACAGATGATGAGACAAACAATCCACAGTTAATGCAGTTATATAAGCCACATATTTGCAAGTGAAAACAGGAATGAGCATCCAAATTGTCCATTAAAATGATTAATTGCATCGTAAAACTGGGTGCACAATGGTACAGTACAGTGTGTGCTTCAACTACAGAGGCTTTAAAGAATATTTACAATGGACACATGGCTCATAATTCTCTCATGTATCTTTTAGAGTTCATTCTTGACCTTTGACAGGACAATCTCCAGTTTTAATGGAAATTTAGATTTTCAAATTTTAACCTGTTGGCAACATGGTTATTACAATAAGGTCCTTAAAGGTCCAATATTTAAGAATTAGAGAGCTCTGTTTACAGAATATGGCAGAAATGGAATATAATCATATTCATATAATCATGCTTGGAACAGGAGAGCTGGAAGATGCACACTGGTCCTTTAAACGTGGAGTCAGTCATACTGGAGAAATGTTGTTGAGTCTGATTCCCAGGTCGCTAAATACCAGTGTAAATGGGAAACATACAAAGGGCCTCTCAGAAAGCCACATAAAACAGGTGGCGTTCATGCAAGGAACAATCAACTCCAGTGTGCCCGACCCAGACCAGACAGAATATAAATGGAAATTAAAATTTACATGACAACAAGGCAAAACACTCTTCTCTCATATGCTGATGAAGATCATGTGATATGATGCTACTAAATGGAGCTTGAATTGAGATTATCTTGTAAACAAACACAGCTTTTGTTTACATTTAGTGTTACTCAACAAACCTCACTGTGTGTATCCTAAAGTAAGTTTTAAAAAGTATTCAAATATGAGACACCACAAATTCTGAAGTTTTGGATGTGTCCAAAAATGTCGAGCGCCGTCACCACATGAAGGCGAGAGGGATCAGGGCTGTGCAGTTTAGAGTGGTGTAGTCTGTGTGTGTTATATTCAGCTGAATGAGTTGGGGCCTTGTGTTAACAGAGCCGTGTTCTATCAAGTGCTTCCTCCCATGTATCATAAACAATTTCAACGTGCAACTCTACTACTTCCCATGCTTGTTTTAATTTGGAAACAGAGCTGTCCAGTCTGCTTGTGAAGATGTCAACAAACTTTGACACTGAAGGCCTCACTTCTGCAGAGCATTTTATCTCCGAAGAGCAACTCAGAAGATTGAATGTTCTGCCAGACGTTGTCTCTTAATTGTAAATACCTAAAGAGAAACGAGAACTTTGACTGTAACTGTGCACATAGGGCGAAGCATCCTTCAAAACGCAGGTCTTCCAAAGTAATTATACCCTTTTTACTCCGCTCTCTAAAGGCAGCATCTGTAAAAGACTCACACATGTGTGAATGTGTTTAAAAGTTTGTAAGACTTCCTAATTGGGTTCCTGATTCTTTGGGCGTTGGATGAAATTATCTCCATTCTCCATTATGGTATCCACATATACTGTCAGAGATCACATCTCACAGCATTTCATGCTACATTAACGCCGCCTTTAATTGTGAGTGAAGTGAGCTCTTACTTCTTCAGTCTGTTGCTGCGTTGTGGGGAAGCTTCGGTGAGGTATCAGCCATAGCACCCAGGCACGACGGACCCCCCTCAGAGCACTATGGAGAGGGAGAAATGGAAGAAAGAAATGGGGTTAGGAGAAGAGGGTTAGGGGTATTTATAGGAATGTCTGAAGTGGTTGAGGTGAGGCCCTGCTTCTGAAACTCTGCTAAACTGCTTCACTCTGTGTGAAACCACTGTGTGCTTGTGCATCCTGCGTGAGAACCAAGAAAAGTTTGCTTCGTAGAGCTGCTAGTCATCAACTAAGACTAAAATTCCACAGGGCAAACTGTCTGTCTCCTGGTGTCGTTTGCTCTGATGGACTGTAGTTGCAGTCCACGTCTCAGCAAGTTTGGGAATAAAATCTAATGAAGATGAATTGGTATGACTGGCATATATGTTAGAGCCATTTTTAGAAAATTACTGAATATGGTAATGTTTTTTGTTGTTTATATTTTAAATAGCATGCAACAGCTAATTTCTCAGAGACATCCCTGTATCTCTGAACAAGACTTAAAATAGTGCTAAAATATATTTAGTGGTACAAATTGATTTAAAACTTGTCTTTCAGCCAAGGGTAAAGTTGATGAGACTTTCTAACAAACCATCTGTGCATGGTAGATCTGTTTCTCTCCCTGCCTGCTTTCTGCTTCATGGTGAAGTCTAGCAGCAATGGGCCCAGGCATGAATGACCAATCAGTGAAATTACTCTGAGGGTTACGCAATTGACCTCGCGTCTCCGCTGCATTGTAGACAGGGTTGAAACGTGGAGGCACTTCTTTGTAATCACACTGCAATCTCCTTGGAGACACTGTAGCTGCAACTGTGCAGCTCACTTGGACCCGGATCTGGTGGATTGGCCTCAGTTTCTCACAGACGCCTGTGGCATTTCAATTAGGCAACAGAAATACTTCCACTTAAGACACACTGCCAACTGTTTAAAAGCAAAAAAAAAAACAACTGACTGTTTGAGACAGGAAACTGTGATGTTTTTTAGCTGACATGAACACATGATCTAAACCAGAGATCAGTTAAAATGATGTATCCCCATCATTTGTAGCATCCAGGTTTACTCCACGTTCTCTGTATATGGCTTCAGACATTAACAAGTCATTAGAAGAGAGAGATTTGGACAAATTTCTGGCTGTTCGCTTAACAACAATTTAATTCGTCTTCCAATCCCTGGAGATATACACGTCTCATGCTCAAGATTTCTTACTTCTGTCAAAACTACACTTTGCTATGTTTTTTTTCACCTCTTTGTCATAATAAACACAGCTGCCAATAAGAGCAGAGAGGGAGCGACTGTGAATGAGGGATGATATTGTACGAGCTTCTATTGTATCTCTGTTTACTCTGGCTGAGGTCTGTGGATTTCAAAAGAGTAGTGTTTGCACTGAGAGGCTGCACTAAGTCTTGTCTCTGACTCTTTCATCAATAGGGACTGTAAACACAGGTCTTATGGTTACATGGTGTGTTTCTACTCAGAACGTTTTGGATTACAGAGTCGGCTTTGAGCAAGAAGCTCATGAAATGATCTTATGAATAAAAGATTGTGCAAAATTCTCCTTTTCCACCTAAACTACTGTGTTATTGACAGATGTGGTACCAGAAGGCTTGATAAAACAAGAAAAAGAACTGATTATTTTTTCATTTCACCTCGTACATTATCTTTTTTTTTCCTTTTATTGTGGTAAAAAAAGGAAACACGTGAATTAAATATTCAATATGCCGTCCAGGGAGATGTGGTTTCATAAATAAAACATAAAAATTAGGTTTTGTAGAGAGTTGCTGGAGGACAAAACATTCCAAATCCTGATGAATGATCAATTAGTTTGTGAATTATCTAATACGCCTATCCATGATTCTCATTATCTTAGTGATGATTATGATGATTTCATATTTGAAATATCTGTTGATTACTATATGACGCACTGTGCTCATGTTTTAATTATGTGTGATAAATAACTCAGTTGTTGAGAGTTAGATTTGATTGAGTATTGAATATTTATCATACTTCATCTCACATTTAACAATACATTCCAAATTGTTCAGTACTCTGTAAAAAATAGATATTAAAATGCAACAACGCATTTAAAATCCTCTTTGTCTGCTGCCATCAGGAAGAGAAATATGAAGGATTGACTTCATTTTTTCTTTGTTCATTTGGTGGCACCCTGGGTACACAACACATGGCTTTGGAAACCCTAAAGTGAACCAAATGGAAATTAAGTCAAACTCAAACAGTTTTATAAAAATACAGTAAATGCACAATTTGATCTCTGTGAGCTGGAGGCCACCCAAGAGAGGATCATAGGGGAACATCCCTAACGTAACATAAATCACACTCCAAAGACAACTTTTATGTATTTATTACATTTCATGATCCAAGCACATTAAAAAACAATAGAAAACTGTTCATCAGTGTAGCTGCCATTGAGAACAGTGAGGTCGAATCATCAATATTATTTCTGGATGACGTGTGGAGGAGTTTAAGTTCTACAATTACAGACGATTTACACATGGCGTTGTCTTTCTTAGGGCTCGTATTCTTTAGCCTCTGTCTTTAAATGTGACTGTTTGAAGCATAAGTATAGAAGTATAAAAGTAGTAGTGGTTAGTATTTATCCACCAAAGCTATTGTTCTGGCCAAGTGGAGCATTTAGACTAAAGATAATAGATAGCTAAACAAATTGGTCATCAGATATTAGCTTACTGCAGATACCATGGATAAAGACAACTGGATACAACGTTTGAGGAGTACAGTGTTGGAGGCATTTTTCTGAAAGCTGCTCAGTGGCGAATAAATTCATAAAAGCGACTCGACATAAAATTACCCACATCTTCTGCTAAACTTAAATCGTTAATTTGGGATAAAATGATGCTGCTCTTCTAGACTTTTGAAATGTTACAGGATAAAACGGATCAAATTCTGAGAGTGAAACAAGACATTTTGCGGGGTTGTGACGTTAAAAAAAAATGTATCCACAGTTTTACAGTTGCTTTTTTGCAGTGTAAGCTTACGAGGAAAAAGTCTTTTGGGCCCGTGTGCATGACGTGATGGATGCCATTGCTGTCATTACAAGGTTTGGCCACTTTAAAGCCGAGCACTCTTCTCGAAGACTTGATATACATAGTGACATGTCAGCTAATAAAAAACAGGAAATTGCAGTAGAAAATGATTCATATAGTTTATAAACAGTGTCTCTGTTACATATTTTAACTACTAGAGAGCACTGACAAGTTTATTTTCAGCTTCATCCACTAAATCACAACTCACTTTTAGGAAACAAATTAAAGGACTTCTTCTCTCCCATAAACAGTAGATAACCTTATTGGCCTCACAACTCACAAAAGCAGACCTTCATGTATCTGGAACATTTACAGAAAACTTAAATTAACAGTTTCTTTTTATATATATTTTTTTTTGACTTTTCAAGCTTTATTGGATAGAGACAGCTGAGGAGTGACAGGAGGGTGGGAAGAGCATGCAACGAGAGGCCGCAGGTCCGATTCAAATCCTGGGCCGCTACGGCAAGGACACTCTACCTGCTGAACTAACCGGCACCCCAAATGAACAGTTATCAATAAAGAAATATGTGTTTGGATTCACGTTATACATGATGGGTTACGCTGAGTGGGACTCATGAGCTCAGTATTTCTGAATTTCTGGCTACAATACTACTAATTATGACAGTTATGATGGCATGTGACACACGTTTCAATGTGCTCAATCCCATTTTTTTCTTCAGATAGCTCAACAGTTTTGGCACTGAAGTAGCCGGATGGTTACACCATCTATACAACCCCAACGTTCGTAGCTTGATTATTTTCATGTCACACTGTTGTTCCTGTTTCCTGTCTGTCTGTTTACTATCAGCTGTCTCATTGGAGGTCATAACTGTCAATCAGATTTTTTAGGATCAGAAATCGTGATGCCTGTTGTTGTAAAAACAAATGTACATGACTTTAACTGACCAGCAAGCGTGTGCAGTAAAGCAACTCCACTGTTTTCACTGCTGTGTTTAATCGTTTTGTAAAGTACACTCACGTACGTACTACATTCTGGGAAATGACAAAATGTAAAAATGTTCAGCATATTTTTCTTGCTGACAAGCCTTCATTTTTAAAGCAGATATAGTCTGACTGTGATAAGGTAATGCTACAAATCTGTGGCTCTTGCTGTCAAGGCAATGCACAACAGAGCTGAATATGACGGATGATTTAGCGAGGCGCTCCAGCCTGGGAACAGCTCCCCTGAACGCTGTGTGAGTCTGGGTGAAAGAAGCAAAGTGGGAGAAAACAACACAAACTCTTGTCTGCTTTATTTCCTGTAATGACAGTAATTAAAACACAGAGAAGATAGCAGCTCTGCTCCCAAATGGCATGCTGGCACATTTTAATGTCCACAGTGTGTGTGTGTGTATGTGTGTGAGAGTTAGAGAGAGAGAGAGAGAGGAGTTAACTAACGAAAGTAATAGCCCCGAGGTGTTAATGGCTTTGGGATGCAGTGTGAGGACTGTCAGACAGATGGATGGCAACAGAAAGATCTCAAATACAAAATTGTTTCTTTGTCAATCTTTCACACACAACAGCTCTGCCAGAAAATGAGTTTAGAAATTTAATGAAATCTAATGAAAAACAGCAGCTCATTGCCCTCTAATGTTTTTTTTTTATTATTATTACTGTTATGTGTTTTCTACTCATTTGTTCTACTACATGTAAGCACTTTCTTCTGAGCAGAGCCGACACAGCGTTCAGTCGCTGTTCCGGAGATATTCCCATAAATTTGTTTGGATGCTGCATGGATTAAACAATAAAACTAAATGGATAGACTTTGGTCCATTGACTACAAGTCTGACTCACTTTTCATGTGATGACTGGAAAGCTTGTTAAATATCAGTTGTCCACATTGGACATCTCTCGGCTTCCTGCTTTATTGTGAGTGTACACTTATTTTTAAAAATGATGACAACAGTTCCTTAAAATAATAAAATGCTTTTTTTTTCTTTTTCTTTCTTTTTTTTCTTTTTTGCTTATTTCAGGTTCACATGGGACAGCTGAGCTCACACACACACGCTAAAGCTACAAATTTTAATGTTTCCTTGATGGCGTCCTCCATCATTTTTGACAGCTATCTTCACAATGTGGAGCACACCCTCATATCAGTGTGGTACCAGGCTTTTTTTATATTTTGTGATAGTAGCAGAGCTCTTAACCATCATGTTTAATTATTGTGCTCCAGCATGCCATTGTAATAGTAATTAATTCCCGTAAAGCATTTTAAAGACTGAGGGTATCATTAAATTGTTGTTGATAATGGATCTGCCAATGTTTTGTACATTGAAGGAATTGTTTTACTTTCATTTTCTACAACACCGTTCAAAACCAGAGCTGTCGATTTGTACCTGTAAAAGTCTGTTTTCATCCCAGGAACTTTTCAAGGCTCCCAGGAATCATTTTAAAAACTCTTAAAAACCAGAGGAACTTTCCGATAGCCCATGGACTCAGTTTGGAGTTAGCAGTGCAGAGAGATGCCCATCGGTCAAACACACCTTTTGGCAACAACTTCTGCACAGCGTCATTCACTCTAGTGATCAATTGGCTGTGGTTGACATGTCTTATATACACAGACTCATACTGGATGCTTTATCTGATTATTTTGCATTACATTTGTCGTTTCTAATTTTGGTTCCTGTTTCTTCCAGTCCTGGAGTATTTGTTTGAAAGGGGGTCAGTGGAGAAAGAACCAATGATATTATAATGTATAGTATGTATTGTGTAATAATGTATGGGAGCAGCAGCTTTAGTTAATCCTGTGCAGAAAGTTAATAAAGCCACGGTTGTGATGAGGTAATTCTGCATAAGCAGAAAGTGACTTTCTGCACAATGATGTAGATTATTATTATTTTAATGACATAAATTCTGTTTTGGTTTGTTAATTGCTTTTAAAACAGCTCGATGTATAGTGTTGCCGACACCAGCTTTGTATATCTGTTGCTTGTACATTAGTTTAACTGTCACTGTTAGGTTTACGCAGGGCCAACCTTGGAAATAAGAAAAATGAACTCTCAACCAGCAGCCTGTCATTTGCTTGTGTGTGGATTTTCCCTTTAATTGCTTGTCAACATTGCAGCTTGTTTTCTGTAAGGAGTTTATGTGGTATATTAAAGATGGTCCAAATCTCTGACAAGCTTCACTGCCTCCACGCCAAGTTAAACTTAGCCTCTGGTCAGCTTGGATGACCCTCTGCTCTTAGTAATCCAAGAAAACTATAAAGCTTGCATCTTTCTATCTTAAGAGCACCCTTAAGCCCACTGAGTTACTGCTTTAATTTTTTATTTTTTTTTTTCCAATATGGATAGGGTGTCTGTGATGGAATACTTGTTATGTGATGGAAGAAAGGTATAAGACATTTTTGAGTATGTAACAATATCAAATACATTATCTTTATTGAAAGCGTGTATCAATTCCAACTCATGTTTATCTAAAAGCGTGCAGTCAACCAATCAAACTTTATTTGTGTAGCACTTTTCATACACAACAAACAATAAACAACCCCCCTGCCTGCTCCCCCTTTACAAACACAAACTGAGGAAATGCCATTAAAAAAAGAAGCATAAAATTGTTTAAAAAGGGATGTGGGAATGTGATCTAACAAGCAGGTTCTAGGTTTTAATCGAGAAAAAAAGTTTCCAATCATATCAGCATCAACCAGGTCAATTTCTCCAGTGTTTCCTCACATAAAAACATTGGTCAGTGTTTATTTCATTTCTGAAGTGGACTGCAAAAAACAGGGTTAATTAAACCATCAATGGTTTTGGAGTTATTCCAGTTGTCAGTTATCAAATTTGAGCAGTGACTTGCATGTTCAGTTGTCTTACTGCAAATAGTCAGTTGATAGTTGACCATTAATTTATTCTTTCTCCATCTTCTGATTTTTGACAGTTTCTCTTTAGATGTTTAATTTTCTTGTTTGTCCACAGAAGTGTCTGATTAGAAGTAAACTTTTTCAGTTTTAGAGGAGAAACTTTAACGGTAACGGTTAGTTTACAAGAGGAGGGTAAAATTCAAGTAAATGTAAGAGATCAATAAAATTTGCCACCACTTCAGTAGTAAGATAGCAACAGTTTGTTCTCTAATATCCCATCGTATGAAACCAATGACCGAAAGAAAGACACCAAACTGATTAGAGATTCCCACATCAACAACTGAAGAGATTTTGGCATACAGGATGTGGGTTATTACAAAGTTTAAAGTGTGACCTCTGTTATGAGTAGGATGAGTAACATGTTGGCTAAAGTCCAAACAGTTCACTTCAGATTCGCCACCGTTTTTTTCATTAGTTCAATAGTTCTAAAAAATCTGAGCTAAAAGAGCTGCTAAAAGTAATGGTGGGATATTCAAAAGATGTTTACATGGAGTCACATGTGCTGTATAACTTCACCCTGATGATAAAAGTACACTCATCAGCAAAGATGGAACATAACAGAATATGTTTTATAAAATAAAAATATTTTATATATACCTTTACATGACAAGTTATGGCACATTGTCTAAAGCAGTCTTCAGCTTTAGCATCCTTTTCTTTATACTTCTACTTGTCTATCCAAGTAATACAGATTAAATCTGTAAATTATATGAATATTTTAAATTATGTTTGGACTCATACAATATGGAATATTAACTGTGGGATTGATTAAGTGGGCAGCACGGTGGTTAGCACCATCCCTGTATCTGCATGGGTTGTTGCCGGGTGCTCCAACTTCCTCCCACAGTCCAAAGACATGCAGGTTTATCAGTTAACTGGTGACACTAAATTACCTGTAGGGTGTGAATTGTTGTTTGTCTCTATGTGTCAGCCCCATGATGAAGCTGGGATTGGTTTCAGCTCCCCACGTCTTTGATTTATGCATTTCCAACTTTCCAACTTATTTCCCTCGCTTCCCTCTACAGTTGTATTTGACCCATACTTCTCTGATCATCATTTTTGAAATGATAAAAGTGCATAGGTGCACCTTGATAGCTCACCTGTGTATTAAGGCTAAGGTCCTTACTGCAGCGACCCAGTTTGGATTCCAGTTTGGATTTCCTTTGCTGCACATCCTATCCTCTCTCTCTCTCTCTCTCTCTCTCTCCCCTAAATTTCCTGTCTATGTCTCCAGCTGTCACAAATAAAGCAGAAAATGCCAAAAACAAACAAAAAAAAAACTAAATGCACACTATGTAACCTGGATTCAACAATCATATCCAACAATATCGACTGATCACATTGTAAGCATGAGAATTTGTTTCTTGACCTTAAAAGCAGACGTTCATTTATTGGCTGTCTACCACATGACACAGTCTTTATGGGCAGGTGGAGTGTGCCAGGACAGTAGAGGTGCTACGGATAAAATCGTAACAGCCGCAGGCAATTCTGTTTTATCAGTGAACTACATGAATATCATATGTTTGTCTATTCCTAAAAACATCTATTCTTCACAAAATCATGAAGTGTATCTACCATGCTAGCGCTGTCTGTTTATATAAATGATTGTTATGGATTATGGCAGTCATACAAGATAGTGGAGACAAATTGATTAAGACAGCTGTGGAAAAAATTCACTTCACAGATTGCCAAAATCTTCTGGCACATTCTTGCTCAGTATATTTGGGAGACAAACTCCAAATATAAACCTCTCTTGGGGGGTGAGCACATGTTACATGTACACCCTGCGCGCACATACAGTCATCATCTCACCCTTTTGTAGTGACATGACAACCACAACAACAGGCCGGCTGCAGACATGAAAAACACATTCCGGAGTAGTACATGAAGGAATAAGTAGACCAGATTCAGTTTATCTGTGAGTTATGTATGTTATGTATGATAACAAAACCTCTAAAAAATGTTAATACACACAATCTCTTCAAATTTAAATTGAATTAAACACTTTTTGCCTTGCATCTTCATTTTTCTTCGACATATTTCCTGATTAACTATGTGCACACTATGGAAAGAACGCAAGGAGCTTGTTCATTCAAAAGACATTTAGCACTAACAGGGACATAACATCCACATAACAATTCACAAGTAATTTTCTGTTTCAGCAACATCATTTTACACTAAATACTGCACAACTAAAACATGCTTAATTCTTACGCGTTCTTAAAAAAGAAACACATCTCAAAAACTCAAAGATCTGCATCATTGTTTAACGTTTCCTTTGAAATATAGTCACTAAGCTAACACGCTAATTTGCTACAGTGTTTGTCATGTAGCTATGTAGATTCCTGTGGTTTGCCAGTTTTCACAGACAGGCTGGCATCCTGTATCAAAGCAAGTCCTTTTCCGCCAGTACAAATCGAAACAGAATCACTTTATTAGCCAAGCACAGTTAACACCCACCAGGGGACTGATTCTCTACAAATACTGTAGCACTGGTCAGCTTTTGTCTGGCACCTAAGAACCAGATCGAAGGCTGAGGTTGATTCAGGAGTGCTCCCTGATTGAAATTGTCATATCAATCAGGGAGCAATACCTGGGATGATCATCAAGTTTCAGGAGTCACTTCATCAAAATGACAAAAAACTTGTTTGAGTGTCATTCGGCTCACCTCAGGTCCGCCGACAATCCACGTTTTTCACCCAATTCTGGATTAGCCACAGGGCGGCAGAGGCAGGACTGCTAAGATGCACGAAGGCCAGAGCCACCACACTCTGAGCTAAAACTATGTTTGTGGTGCTAAACTACATTAGGAAAACTAAATAAAGCAAGCTGTCTGTTACTCTGGTACCCCGCTGTGAACATTCATTGGAACAACATACTCTCTGTCAAAGACAAACTGAATAAATGTGTCACAGCTTCTTAAATGTATCTTTTCAATACTGTGTGCAAGAATAAAAATATTTAAGACAGATAACTTAAACCCTGTGCAAATAAAACCTAAGTATCACTGTCACAACTATCACTATCAGCAAGGCTAGAAACCACTAAAGAGAAAATATTCAGAGAGTCAGAGCCAAAGCAGCAGGTGATTTATTACTCTCTCAGAGGACGGTATGTAAATTGAGCTATATTGCATTTGGTTTGAGTAGATGCATCATGTTTTATACAGATATGTTAAGATAGATAGTAGCATTAACAGTGGAGCCATATACGCACAGACTATATGGCTACATACATTATAAGGAGCGTCGTGTTCACTGTACACAAAATTTACTTAGAAAAGGACAGAGACATAGTGGACTGTTATATTAGAAATTGTTCATAAAAAAAAACAGCTGCAGATCTGGTTTCTGCAGTGTTTTATGTTTGTCTCATCATGACGTCGTTACAGTATTTTTGATTATATTTTCTCATTGTGATGAGCTGGAGATCTGTCTACACAAGATTTATGCAACAGTCATATGAGGCACTGCCTCTAAGGCTCTCAAGAGTTCAAACTCAAGTGGTTCGACAAAGCTGTCAAAACACACATTACCATCTGAGTCTTTATGGGAGGTCTAATATGAATTCCTACTCAGCTTTATGGAGGCCCTGTTGTCTCCCCTGGGCAACAAGCTGTGAGAAAACTGTATTTTTTTGTTGCTGTTGTTTTAATATAAATGATTTAAAGGAGTTTTTGAAGTGTTATTATTGTTTCCCCCATTACACAGCAAAATCCATCCAGATGAACCAGATTTTTGTTGTGAATCAAAGCAATTATCATTAAATGTTTTAGATTTCCTGTGTTTTTTCCTGATCCATGACAGGCTGATTTGACTCTGCTGAGCACTGCAAAGTATTTACTCTCTTCTCCATTAGTCAAACAGTTACACAATTATCTTGTATACAGAAAATTGATGTGATAAATGTCTTCCAAAACAACACAGTTTTCCTTCCTGACTGCTGCAACATGGAAGTGAAGGGTCAGTGCTGTGTTCTCTATAGGCAGGCTGTTTACACAGGCCTGCACGTTAGTGTAGTTTTATGGCGCACATTAATCACGTTCTATGTACGTCCAGGGCTTTCTGTGACCTTACATTGTTGGACCAAATGAGGAGCGCGCAGGCAAGAAAACATAAGAGCCTCCTGGTGCACTTTGTCCTGATTTCACACAGCTAGTGCCTTTGCTTAAAGGGTAATTTCAGTTGGGAGTCAGTGACAGTCAACTCTGAATGCCTGAGCTCACTCTGGACCACAAAACAACACCACAGGAAAGAACACAGTTTCTTTTGTTCTGCCACCTTTGATGTGACTAACAACATTAATTAGTTAATAGTTAATGAATTAGTTCAATGCTTTATAGATCACATAAGCCCTTAAGAATAACTTTTAGGTTACCAGGTTGTGAAAAGTCTCTCTGGCCGGTGTTTTCTTTGGCATGATGCTTTCATCAAAATCCTCAAATAAACTGTTTGACCTCTTACAGAAAAGGGGCTGCAGAGGTTTACCTCATAAATTAAATGCTCAGAAACACTTACACATTTTATTAGCCATATCTTCATTTAATGTTTTCAAGCTGAGAAAAAAAGGCAAAAAGTCAGTATCCTAAAAAAATGTAAGAAAAAATGATTTTGGGGATGAACATGGACCAATGTGTTTGATAAAATGTAAACCTTCCATATATCCAATAATAAGCAGACAAAGCTGCTAACATTAGCCTAAATTGTGCTAGTATCCTGGACCACAAATAGAAAATAGGCAACAACCACTGACAGTATAAAGAATGGACAGCGTATGAGTGACGTCACCCATAGTTTTCTGAAGAGGTTTTTTGAAGCTCAGAGTGTGGTGGCACTGGCCGCTGCCATCTTGGCAGTCCTGCCTCCTCCACCTCCCGGCTAATCTAAAAATAGGGCAAAGATGTGGATCATCTGCAGACCTGAGGCAGGATGAATGATGCCTGGGTGCTCAAACAAGACATCTGCACCCATCTGTCTATATCTATCTTTAAGCCTTAATATAATTTGAACAGGGTTGAGTTAAACAAGATTCATTCTGAGTACATTTGTAATGAAGGAGGAAATTAGCTATAGAGACCAAAACTGTTTCTTGTACCAGGCTGTAAACATGTTTATTTCTGCTGTGAAGTTGGACATTTTAACATGGGGGCTTATGGAGACTGACTCATTCTGTAGCTATCCTGTAAACCCATAAACTAATGTACCATAGTTAATGATGTGCTCCTTAGCCTTGGAAGTAACACATGCTGATAAAAAAACATTTTTTCACACTTGTTTTTGTGTTAAAGGTTTTAGAAAGGCTAATAAAAAATACAACCCTCTGATGTCTTTAATTGCTCTAAATATTACAGCAGAAATCAAGTGCTTAAAAACCTGCCATGCCAAATTACTGTTGCTAAGCTGTGGTATAATAAAGAGTAAATAAAACAAATAAAGTTTAATGCAGAAAGACATAAAGCAGCTGAAGGGATTTTTCCATTTAACAGCTGATATTCAATTATAACTGTTAAAACACAAGTACATTATGTATTAAACATTAAGAGAGACATTAATTATAGCTTATAAAGCTTTTTATTAAGGATGCCTTATTATTAAGTGGTACAATCCCTTTGGGGCAGCACATGGGGGATGAGGGTATCATCGTGGAGTAGAGCCATGGCCTTTTTGGCAAGCCCAGTCAGTTTTCACATGGGAATCTGGTCACTGCCGCTTATTGCCTGAGGAAGACACGGAGAGACAGGAAGCCACAAATGAGAACAGAAGCTGTATATATGGCCTCGTGCATACCAGACTGTCCATGTACATGCTTGGATTGCCCTCAGGGTAGATGCCCCAGGGCCATGGACAGCTGTTGAGCATATAAACAAATGTCCAAATAATGTAATATTTGTACCTTTGTGTGCATGTTCTCTACAGTTGAAATCAAAGTTTAGGACTTTGAAGTGTATTTGCAGTTTAATCCGCTTGTGTAGTTGTGAAAAATTTCCCTGGAATGACTACAAAAAAATGTTTGTGGGTTCAGGGTCGAACAGGCTCGTGCATTCGAGAGCTTATCTCCTCAAGCATCATGCTGAGGAAACATTGTAGTGAAGCACAGAGCATCTGAGGTCACACTGTTATCCGCAGGGGAAGAGTAATCTTCCCACTCTAAGGCAACATTTTTACATGAACAGATTAATTCTACAGAGATTAGTCAAAGTCAAAGAGCATCTTCTTTACAACTTGACATATTATTCCTCTGTGATGAGAAGTTGTGCATGTAGCAGTAAGAGAGGACATTGTTTGTGTTTTTGCTGATTTAGGCACAAGGATGCCATTCTGTACAAACTGGAGCATCGGACATCTTAACCTGAATATGGATGCTCAACAAGCTTAAGAATTTCCGTAATTTGGGGCCGGATGCTCTTCCAGAAAATCTATCTCCTAAGGGAGACTGAGCAGATGTATCCCCTGGGGATGTGTTTTTAGCAGCAGCCAGAGAGATTTAAAGGGTGTTGTAATGTATATCTGTGAAATGTACTTTGGTGTGAACAGAATCGGATAAAACAGCCCAAAACCTACAACACCATGTTTATGATTGTCTTAAAACTGTTGAAAGTTGTGTGTGGTAAGAAAAGGACGAATCAAGGCCAAATGACGTGGCTGAGATTGTGATCAAGTTGGCTAACAATGATCAAACTTCACTACGACAAGCAGAGGAAAAAAACCCCAAACAACGAGCTGCAGTGCTGAAGTCGCTGTGGGTCTGATGAGTTCAGTCAACCACAGTGGCTGTGGTCTGGAAGCAATTACTGCTGGCGCACACTGAAACTGAAATTACAACTATTACTACACTTTGGTTGAGAAGAGGAGATCCTGGTGTATTTTGAAGGTAGTAATTAAGTTCTCTCCATCTGATTAATTTTGACCAATTTGAGAAAGGCAAATCTCAAAGTGACATGTTAAGTACAGAGAATCATGCATTCCTTTTTACTGATATTTGTGTTTTATATAAGTTTGCAAAGCCTTATGCATTAGGAATTATTCTAACTACTGGTATGATGATATTCTTACTGGGTGTAATCCAGGCCCTGTTCATACACAGTATGGATGGGTGGCAAAATACAAGAAAAAAACTAACATAAAGTATCAAAATGTTGGTCCACTGCAGACAGTCAGAAGAACTACATTACTCTTTGTTATAGATGATTTAATTCCTGGATTAAACCAGGTTGTTGCAGCAATGATGCTGTATTGGTCCACTCTCTATGTGGCTTCATGCCCCACCAGACTTTGTTAACTTGCTCAGATTTGGTCATTTTTCCCTGGTTTATGTGCTTCTACCATGAGAATTGACCAGATTCTCTGTCATGTCTATGTCTGTCTATGTGCTGCTTGATGCAGCTGAACCACTGACAATATAAAGGATAGACGGCATATCCTTGATGTCACCCGTAGGCCGTCCTGTTGGCAGTCCTGCCTCTTCCACCTGCTGGCTAATCTAAAAATTGGCAAAGAGCCTGAATAAAAAAAAAGCCTGAATGAAGCCTGAGTACTCAAACAAGCCACCTGTAACGGCACCCACCCGTCAATCAAAGCACCCACACTGTTAATTATACATAACTTTAATATAATTTTAACGCATGAGTTAAATAAAAATTCAGACTCAGTACAGTTGTTATGAATGAGGAAATTAGCTATAGAGACCAAAACTGTTTCTGGACGTTTTAATATGGGGGCTTATGGAGATCAACTTGTTCTTTTGCCAGCCTCAAGGGGTCATTTGAGGAACTGCAGTTTTTGGCACTTCAGTATCAGGTTGACACTTAGGCTCATCACAGCATCTGTCAAAGATAGACAGATGCGAACCGATCATGCCTACCGTGCCTGGTAAAATTTAGGGGTAAGTCGCTCAAATCTACTGGAGGATGAACACGACACTCCAAAAGATAATAGAGAGCGCTGCACCATAATCTAAACTTATGCATAGGTGTTTAACTGGTGTTAAGGCTATAGCATGTGTTAGAAACCATTTTCCTGTGTCCTGTATGAAGGCACCAATGAGTCATTTGTCCTTGTATAGACTAGTTGCACAACAGACATTTTGATATGTCCAAGCTGGAAAAACACAGTCGAGACAGCTCTGTTACATTCGGTAATAGTGAACCAGCACACACAATTAGACAGGGAGGCAAAAAAAAAAAAAAAAAAAAGATGTTTAGGGAGTTGGATGAAGGTGTGCAGGTGGGTGCTGTCACCTGACTGGAAAAGGGGGGACCACACTGGCTGCTCAAATAACAGTTGACTATCAAACTCACAACTGAACAGAAAGATGCAGGAATGGTAAGAGAAATCAGAGAAATATACTTACAATGATTGTGGAAAGATTTATTTCTGGCTTATTTTATTTCTCCCAAAGGAGATGATAGGTCAGAGGTCACGATTGCTTGCACAACAGCAACCTTGGAGCTGGTGAGGATTCAGCATGGAGGTTTTCAAACCTGATCCTCCTGTCTCCTGTTCTCACTAAGCCTCCGTACAGACACCAATTATCTGCTTCTTTAGAGAAATAAAAATAATTGTTATTCTCTGGTGGATCAAATTGAGACACGGCCTGTCCTTTTATTCATGCGGTATTAATCAATCAGACCGTCCCGACAATAAATGTCATTACAATTTTTCAAGACTTTCCTGCAAAGTTTAAAGGAGGCAATGTGATTAATCCCTTTGCGCTCAAAAATTCATCACTAACACGCTGTTAATGAAAATGAATTTTCAGTTATTCAAACTCATGCTGCCGGCTCTCCAAAAACCAATGTTCCTTGAAATTAGCTGTTTCTCATCGCTATCATCCAGGGCATTGATCCATTACCTGAGCTTAAATTGAACGGCACCTTTTTACTCTAATTAGGAAAATAGCTTCATAAGCACACAACTGCCAAATGGTGAAAACATAGAATAGAAAAGAGATAAAGGTGTGGTGTGAGTCGCAGAGAGGGAACAGCATAGCAAAGAGGGAGGGAAAGAAAATGAAAATGTCAGAGTGCTCTGTTATACTCCTGTTTAGCTGGCAGTCAAGCAAATGGGAACTATGAATGAAATAGCCCAAATGGACTTTTAAAGGTATAATAGTCAATCTGTCAATCAGTTTTTCCAATAAAAGAAGCTTGTAAGGGCTGAACACTGAGCTCTCTGAGAAGATCAGCATTTTGAAAATGAAATCGAATCTGGTGTTACTTATTAACTGATGTCGTGAGGATAGAAGGGGAGGAGGACAACATTGAAACATAAGGAGGAATATACTAGCAGCTAGTTATCTTAGCTTAGCATAAAGACTGGAAACAGATGGAAACAACTAGCCTGGCTCCGTCCAAAAGTAACAAAATCTGCCTACCAGCACCTCTAGAACTAACAATGTAACCCGTTATATCTCGTTTGTTTAATCTGTACCAAAACAAAGTGTGAAAACACCAAGTTGCCGTGTTACGGGAGGTCATAAACTATTTCTTGGCTGGTTGCAGTAACTTCTTTGAGTGATACACTCACATATGGTAACACACATGCAATAGATGTACCCAGGCTTAGATAAATAAAACATACATGTGCAAACACATTTGTCGTTGTGCATGTATCTCTCCCAGCGCTAACTGCAGCCATGTGTTCCCAACACGGAAGAATCTGAACTTTTCCTAAATATTTATGTGCTCCAAGTGGCTGTTCTCACACAGTTTCACAACATCCAAAAACCCTGAGATTTGTTTTTATTGGGTTACGCTGCTGATGATGTCCTCAAAGGGAAAATGCAGTGATTTCTATTTTCTCATTATTGGGGATTTACAATTACTTCATCATGGCTCAAGCACTTTTCCTCCCCCCTCACTCCTGGGATGAGGCACACATAAATCACCAAAGTGATGAATGACACCAAACAGAAGTGGTTTTGATATCTGTGTTTGATCACTGGCGAGCAAAAGCACCTGAAATTAGTTTCCAGTGGGAGCTGAATTTGGCTCACAATGTGGAATTCAGCAAACGCTGGAGATCCATCTCGCTCTCAGTGGCTTTGAATGGGTACAGACCTATTTTTCAATCATCTACAGAAATACACTAAGTCCCTGGTCCTCCTCGCTGCCCGAGGATCTCATGGTCCACAACAATTCTCAGGATGAAAATATCTCCCTCCTCACGGAGGTTTGGCCATGTTCAATGTCAAGAGAGCTATCTGTTAGGCCTTATTTTGGGATTTATTTACAAACTTCCACGCAAAGTTTATTTTGACTCATGTACTTTTTCCCTTTTGGCAAGTCCTCTGAAAAAATTCTGAGATTATCACAGTGTTTCAACTTTTTTTGCTGTTCATGTTGTGCGTCCACATGTTTCTTTGTATATTATGTAAACCTCACGAAGACAGGAGTGATATTTTCCACAGTTTGTTGGAGCGGCCACAAATCGCTCACATATCTCGGCTCATGATTACTCACAGCAGCAGATCCTCATTATCTGTTGCCAGTTATTGAAGCCGCTGCGAGGATGCACTTGATGTCCACACACTGTGAAAGATCCTGGGAGCTGAGATTTATAATAGCAGCAAAAACATATGACCCTATAAATATACCGTCTACCTTTGGGAATGATAACTCTGTCCAGTGAGGAAAGCATCTCTCTTCTCAGACTTGATGTGATGAGGTCTTCCAGCTGGCGGTTGGGAACATCACAACACAGCGCACCCTTTTTGCAACGATCTGTACCACAAATAACGCTTCCAAAAGGTGAACCAATGGTGACCTTGTTTGATACAACTCAGTGATAATGAAGGCTTCTGACAGACAGAACGACATTTGAAAGATACAGATTATTTACTCAACATCCAATCACACTTTACAAACCAGATATCAATCAATTCTGGTCTTATTCTCATAACTATAACTGTTTTGACTAGCCAATTGGTTATGCCAACTTTGCACTCATTACCTCCTTTGTAGAGATTAGGGCAATTACAGCGAAATAATGGCTATGGCGGCAAGCAATGCCAGCTTCTAAAAGCTCTTCAAATGATTAAAGCGGCTATAATCAATATTTTTAGACTAACAATAGATTAAATGACTATGTGAAATAAATTGTGAAAAGAATTGTAGTTTTAAAGTGGGAGAAGGTGTTTCTGGTTCTGAAGGTAAAAGTTTTTCCCCAACAGAAAATGTTTAACATCTCACAGTTGGAGTACTTCTTACTAATTCGATTGGCATGAAACTTTTCTGGCTCAATCATTTGTCCAAAATATTAACAAGCGAGTTACAAAATACCTGGTTCTTTGATAGAAAGCTGCAGTAATTGTACACAGTTACACAGCACCAGACTGCAAACACAGTTAGCAACTAGCTGGTGAAGATACTGTAGTATAATATTTAGCAGCTATAGGGAGCTAGATACTGGTGGAGATAAAAACAGAGCTGAAGGTCAATATTGGACAGGTGGTCCAACTTAAAGTTGATCATATGTATATATAAAATGTGAGTATGGTGTTCACAGCTTGCTGTCTTGTTTAAATTTTGTAATATTCTTTTCCCTTTTCCTTCTGTAATCATGAACTAAACGTTATGCATGAGCATGAGAATTTTAAATAAATATTTGTCTCTGTTATTCATGTTTCCCAGGTAGAAAGAAAGACAATTAATCTCAATATCGAATCCTAGGATACCTCTCGGTGGTAGCTTGCGGCTGAGTCCAGAAGGGCTGTAAGACGAGGCAGGACCAAAAAATACATAAATCATCTTTAATGCTTTTCCAAACTCAACTTACCGCAGCTGTTTTTGACAACTGCATTACTGACTATCTACTAGCAAGACAACTAAACTTGCTTTTCGGTTAGCCAGCTAGAAGAGGAGGGTGAGGCAAGGGGTATTCAGTTGGTTTGCAATCTGCAACTTCACCGCTAGATGCCACAAGAGCCGACACACCTTTAACACATATTACTTGTTTTTTTAATAAATGAAGAGTGAGTCTACTTTGAGGACATTATAAAAGTGTCCAGAGGGATTTATGGTAACAACCACAATTAGAGAATGAGACAGATTTTTTTCTCCATAGATGATCTTATAAATTCATAAATCTAACAGCACACTGGCGAGATTGAAGTCATACAGTATGTTCATGCTTCTTGGGATGTGATGGAAAACTGCCGCAAGGGCAACGACCTTCAACTCAACCACATACCAGATACACCACAGCTGTGTTGTAGATATTTTTTTAAATACAGTGAAGGCAGCGGGGGTTTAGTGGAGCATGATGTTTGATGAGGAAAAGTCAGTTTTATATACTTACAGCTTTTTCTTTGTCTACAGGGGGCCTGGTGTGACCTCAGCGAGTTCAGGGCCATGGTCATATCATCAAACCTCTTACTGCCTTAAAAGACCCTTTCCAATGTCCGGGCTAACCAAACAGGCCAAATACTATGAGAAATAGGGCTTTTTCCCATAGAAAATCGTGCATTATTTTCCAAAAATATGTTTTCTTTACAGGAAAGGCTTCCAGTAGATTCCAGAGCGTCTTGTTTTTGTTTTTAATTATAATGTGTACATTCCTTTTAAAAATATGAGACATTTTCCAAGATTTAGGAGATCTGTTTTAGCAGCTCAAAATAAACCATGAGAAAAGATAAAAGAGTGTGGGATGAGCACGGTGCACCTGCACCCGAAAGAAGACAACATGTTCCTTCTCTTCAATGAAGAAAATCGATTAGAAAAGACGGCTTCAGCAGGTCATTGCTCATCCGTCTTAACCTTTCTGCCTGCTTCCTAAGGAGCAGTTGTTGCATTTGCTTGTTATGTTTGTTAGGCTTCAGATAACACCTCAGGCACAAAGACAGGATAGTAGTTTTGACAGGATATTCTGAGAAACGAAAGACCACTGACGCAGGCAGACTCAGCAACACTTCACCCAAATTCAGTAGGTTTTCATTAAGACTTCAGAGCTGAGGTCATGTGACCCATTTTGGCACTGTGTTCCTTTGGATCAATGAACAAAAATGGGTCTGCTCACTTTACTTCGCTGAAAAAAAGAAGTACATTACAGCAACTGATGTACCGTGTATACTAACAATTCAGGTTGTTATTTACCACTTTTGTGCATATGTGTGGGTGAAAAACGATGCAAAGCCAAAACCCTCTGGACCATTTAAGATTTAGGCGTGACCTGATGATGCAAATAATCTACTTTGTTTTTGTGCATTGCTTAACTTGTAATGTGTTATTACCCAAGACTTATTAAGCAACAAAGCTCCAACGTCATCCATCATCAGTCATTTGATAAGAAAAATGAGTTATTGGAAAGCATGACAGCAGACAAATCCAACAAAATCATCAGCCAAATTCTAAAACAACTCGTGGCACATGTTAGAGACAGAGTACTCTGAAAACGCCTCAGCCAAAAGTACATCTAGTACACTACAAATCAAAACAAATAAACTCAGTAACGTCATATGAAAACCTACAGGCAAACTGAAATCCTGATATCTACAAATAAGTAGTAGTTAGTTTTGCTGGTATTTGGTCTTAAACCAAACCAATAAACCAAAGTATTGAAGTATTGCCCTGAGGAAGCTGCTAGATGAAAAGTTCAGGGGACACCAAAGTTATTACACTTCATCCTGAGGGCAACAAGAACGTCTCTGAGTAGATTTAAATTTATAGCAATCCGCTCCAAACCAAAAATGTCCACCTCATAGCGGCGCTAGAGGAAAACCAGGGGATGACGAAAGTCAGTAGGATTCATCATCTGGGTATCGAGAATTTCTGTACAAACTTTCCTGGCTACGCGTCCAATAGTTGTCGAGATATTTCAGTCTGTGGTGGAAAGACCAGCCAACAACATGACATGGCCAACATTTACATGATGAGCTATCCATAATGTGTCTGATGCAGTAACTCACTAAGAATGTGTTACTTTCTCTTTGCCTTTCTCTCCTTCCCTTTCTTTTTCACATGACTTTGTCTAAATGAGACAACATCATAAACATTTCCTTGATTGCACTATTTGAATGAGTGGCTTTTACTGACAGTAATTAATTTAACTCTGAAGGCCCAGCGCCAAGTTTAAATTTAGTTTGCTGGACATCACTGACTAACATGCAGAGATGTGCATTTCATTCATCCATCGATTCACAAAGGTTTTTATTCCCCGTTTTCCGTTTTTAATTTTCTTGATGGGCTGAAGCTAGATATACACACTATAACAAACGTATGTGTAATTGTGTTAGTCATAGTAAAGATCTAAATTTGTGTTTGTCCCGAATTTAATTTCAATTGTATGTGCTAAAAGTTTTGGTGTCAAAAATGAACAAAGAAAGTTGAAACACTATAATTTATCTGATTTGTTCTTATTCTCATGTCAACATTAGTTTGTCAGCTCTATTTGTTCGACAAAGCGCACTACACACTCATTCACATTCACAGTGACAAAGTGGCAATCAATCTTAAGTTGTAAAGACACACACACACATTCATTTCAACATTTGCCAAAGCACAAATTGCTAGTTACCTCCAGGTGGAATAAGATGGTGTTGAAACAGATTTCTGCTATTCAAAAGGAGTGATGAAGTCTCGTCTGTGGAGACAAATTGCTACAATATACATATCATTTAGATGACGAAGTGCCTGAGGTTGCTATTAACATGCTATTTGAAAGAGTCAATCATCACATCCTTGCAGAGCTAACAACCTGTCACTGGAGGTGAACTTCGCTTTTAGAGAGGAAACTATTTACTCTGGTTTTATACATAACATGCCACAATTTCATTTACATGCCATAAACCACACAATCACCTGGAGGCTTCACCATCCATTGGTGTTTCTTCCGCAATGGCCAGAGGACAGTTTTATGAAGTTCCAAAGATGTTGTGGTAGACTGTGTTGGATCAAAGACCTCATCATCGTGATCCTATAAGGGAAATATTTAAGACATAACAAGTCTCACTCCCCCTCACACAACCTCCGAGGCAATCATCTAATGGTTGGGGCTCACCGCACTGCTAAAGTGTCCACTCAGCAGCACTCTCTGTATGTAAAGTCTGGGCTCCTGCCAGGCCTTTTCCAGCCTCAAGCATCATCGGCCAAGAATCCGCTCTGATGAACGCACCTTCCTACAACTCTACAGTCCATCAGCCTCACACACACACACACCCACACACACCCCTGCCCTGTTCCTGCTTTTGTCTTTGTCAAACAACCTGCGCTAACACACTGATTTTGCAGCCATGAGCATTTATGATGGGGTCAGCCAGGAACCAAACCAGAGCTTTATCAAAGTTAAGTGATGCGGCCCTATGTTTCCTGCTTCCGATTCCCTCCTGTCAAATATAAATAGTGCTTAAGAAAGTGCTGCACTTGCAATTTTTTCACTGAGGGAGGAAATCACCTCTTTGCCAGCTGGTCATTTCCAGGAGGGCAGGTACCATATCAATGTGCAGCAGTAAATGCCCCATTGCATGGTGTATATAACTATACGGGCAGTCACTGTGGCTGTGTGGGCTTATCTGGATGGCCAGTAATGTCAAGAGAGAGAGAGAGAAGCAGTGATGAGGGGAGAGGAAGGGACAGACAAAGTGAAAGCTGGAGAGAAGCTGAGCTAAAACATAGTGTTGCTTTGTATCTTCTACCAGATAAGCTCAATCATGCTCCAGGCTCTTTACAAGCAAGAGAAAGGCTATTCATCTGCTCTTTTGTGCAGCCAAAACAGTTTGGACTCATCTGGCACACTGGCAGTTGAGCAGCATTGATGAAATCCGTTTTCTTCTCTTTTCATTCTCTTTACTGACTGATGCTGTACTGAAGCTGTGATGTAACCACCGAGATCTTGTTGTCCTTAAATTATTGTACTGTTCTGGTCCAAGATCCACAAGCACGAGAGCAATTTTCAAATAGCTGAAACTACTCTAATTCACATTAGACGAAAACAAATTAACAGATCCGATCAGACAGATAGGAGTCATTGTGTCAACAATACTGTTTCAAACTTCTAGTTTACTGCCAATCATAAGCAAAGGCTATTACAGAAGTGGTTCATATTACAATGTAATCAACACATAACAATAACCAGCAACAGCAAGACAAACTTTGCCAACAGCCAAACATAGTGTTATAATAAAAAACAACAAATAATTGGTAAAAGTCTGTGGAAAACCACGGAAAAAAGAGACACACATGCAGGATTCTTCTTCCACTGTGGCTTAGAGCATCTAATGTAAAAAACACTTGGGTCTAATGTTAGGTAGACCCATTTACTGACAGAAACCTGACACTATTCAACTCATTATTATGAAAACAAATTGCTACTGACAAGAAAATAATCGATCTAACTCTACCCGTACCTTTCTCATAGCCTTTGACTCAGCTGTGATGTGGCTGACGAAACGCAGAACCTGGAAGGAGTGTGAAATGGAAGAAAATTGTCTGGTTGCTGTTCACACACAAATTCCAGTATGACATGGGATACGGGAGCTGAAAAGGTAATGTGTAATGCACGCATTGTGAAGTATATTAAATGATAGCTAGTCACGACCATGTGTACATAATATCCACCGTCTCAGCAGGTATTTCCATTTGCAGCAGAAGGTATTTGCAAAGCAGTATAAGCAGATCTGCATTCATAAAACATTAGCAAACCGCTAAAATCAGCAGTTTGACTTATGAGGAGCTGGGGGAAATGGTTTCTATTCATCTCTTCTACATTTCAGCTTTAGGCTTCTTCCACAGCAATTTAGCATTGCAATAAACAGTCCAATGTTACACTGCATCAGGCTACAATCTATTTTGCAGCTGCTAGAAGAAGACAAGTATGCCCTTAAGAATAGGTTGTTAAAGTTTTTGTTTAATATAAAAATTATAAATGCAAACATTTGTTTAATATGAAATACACTAGAAAATAAAGTAAATGCAGTAACTGGTCCGTTTTTCTGTAGTTCTAGTTTCTATTGCCGTTATAATCTTTTACAGCGTGTCCCTGGAAATTCCCAAAGGTCACTTTAACTTCACTTCCCATTTTAAGTGACAATCTTTGGAGACTTGGACAGATATGTGAATTTCTTGTCCAAAATAAGAAGCACTCAGCAGCAGCTCCAGATGTCTGTTGTCAGGGGAAACAAAAATATTAACTGAGCTTCAGCTGGTCTGGGTCTGGTTTCTACAAATCTTGTGGTGATTGGGAAATGTGCTACCAGGTGGCCATGGCTGTCACATCAATGAGCTGAGGTGTGAATCCTCTGCTCCTTTGATGGAAACCAGATGGGATCTTCCTTGTTTTTCCGAAGGAGGGTGAGGTGTTGAGGGACAGAAGGAGGAGTTTTTGTTCAGTCAAGCTATAATCTGTATGGAAAGCTTTATGCAGTAAAAGCGATGTGGGAAAAATGACCGTACCGTTGATTTTTTTTTTTTTATAAAGATGGAAATTTTTAAAAATAATATCACTGTACCAAGAAAGTTTTAACTCTAACTTAAAGCAGTGTTCATTTGTCTTACATTGGTACCCCACCAGGCACATCTCTGTGACATCGCAGCTGCAACGCTGTTTTGGTTTATTCTTTATGCAGCTTCAAACCAATTTTACCGACCAGACCTTGTTTTACTTGCACAGATTTGGTTATTTTTTCCTTTATGAGCTTCTACTGTCAGTAAATTTTGTATTTTGTTTCCCTTTTGGCTGGTTTTACGATCAGAAGTTTGCACCAGGTGTCCGACTGGATTCTCTATGACATTTTTGTGTCTGACTTCCAGCCAGCTCAATCTGCTCTGTGCTTATTGAAGCGGCTGTCACGTATTCTCAGCGGAGCAAAGCGAAGAGATGCTGAAATGCACTGGGCTCTTCTGTTAGGGTCACAAACACTGACTAGAACAGCTGCGATCAGCTCCGGCGAATGTGGCGCACCCGCAATGCATCGCATGTGTGCCTGGTGGAATATAGCCATAGCAAAACAAACTGAAGACAGCACTGACATACAATCACGTAATAAAAATGTCAATTGTGCTTCTCTTTTGGTCTTCACCAACTCCTATATCTGTCTCTTTAGAAGTTTAATGCTGTTTGGTGATTGGCAGGTTGCATAATGTGCTGAGAGACTTAAACAAAACAGTAAGGGTTTTAAAACCAAGACAATGAGCTGAAAGACGGCTCTGTAGAGCTGAGGGAGACTGCAGAGTCAAGTGATAATTACCTGCAGGTTCATCACTACAAGCGATACTTTACATTTACTTTCAGCTTAATGGGTAAGCCGCTTTTACCTCTACCTCAGGATTTCGTGATGGTCCTATGGTCGTTAGTAGCTGATACTAATCACAACAAAGCTTTTTATCAGCTCCAGTCCAGCTCCCAGCTTTCCACATAGATCTGTACCCACATACATGAAGTCATGGTTCAATGATACCACCCGCCTCCCCTCATGTTTTTTGTTTGCCCTGTGTCCAGGGAGGTGAGCAGGGTCACCAACAGATCAGATAACAACAGGGTCATCCAGGTCTCTCCACACACACAGTCTGACAGATCACCTTCACCTCAGCCCGTTAAGAAGACAGTGTGTGATTCTGATTTATTGAACGAGCGTGCTAATGGTTTCATCTAATGAGGACCTCTTTGAACCAATGTCTTGCAACTCAGCTCTCTCTCGTCTGTTTTTCTCATTTCTCCTCAATGTGCTCTCTGTGCCCAGTGCTAGATATAATATGGAAGTTGAAACCACCAGACACACCAACACACCAGCCCTGAAGATGAAAATTTGAGTTACTCTTAAGATTTTGCTTTCAAAACTCAGGATTAGGGTTAAGGTCAGGGTCAGTGTTAGGTTTAGATTTAGGTTTAAGGGTTAGGGATTAGCCCTTATGTAACTTGTGCAAAAATGAAGGTAACCAAAATGTTTGTTCAGTTACAAAACCGTATTACTGCCATTTATTTGCAGTGTTTTAGGAAATGTGAAGCTGAAGAGATTGCTATTACCCGTTACTGATGAAAGATTTGTTCTCTTACATAATTGCAGATGCAGACATTATTTTATTATTACTTGATGAAATAAATCTACCTCTGAGTGATGAATACAGACTGTACAAGCCTCCATCCTGTCATGATAAAGCATGATGTTATGTATCCTGTTATTTAAGCCTTTGAAGTACCAAAAAGACAAAGAAAACAGTAATATGACCAGAAGAGCTAAAAGTGTTTTCTACCTTTGTATTTTGGCCCCTTGAGTCTATTTATGGTCGTTCCAAAATCATATTACTAATCCCAAAAAACAGTTATACAACAAAAAGTATTTCTGGGTCTTGGCTTCTTACACAACATCATCCATATACGGTGTGGGAGAGACTACACGACCAGGCAGCAGGAGCCCACACATTCAGGTGGGCCGCTATAGATTATATATGTGTGTGGGCTTCACCACCAACTGGCAGCTATTGGCCTATTGATGGGATAAAAAACATCAAAACAACAATGAGAGGAGAATGAGAAACTTTCTGTTGTATAAAAAACTACTTCCAGACTTATTTGCCTCCCTGGATGCCAGAATCATTGCCATCTAGTGATTATCTGTCCATAGATATGAGTGTCTTTAACCTCAAAGAAAGTTTATATATCTCCTTTAAGTTTGTCACAAAGTACATTTACTCAAGTATTTACATTTTACTTCTAATGCACTAAATTTCAGAGGGAAATATTGTGCTTTTTACTTCATTACATTTGTCTGACAGTTGTCGTTAGTACATAGTTACTCTTAGTTTTACATTTATAAAAACATATGACAAGCTCATGCCCCATGTGTCAGAAAGCTTTGAGAAAAGTCTGAAAGCTACACATACTTGTGTAGCAGAACTTTGTTTTTTTCTGTTTTTTGTACCCCATTAATTAATTAATGGCCCACTAAATGTATCTGGTGAGCCTTTGGAGATCTGATACCAAAGTTGGGAACCACTGGAGTTTTACTACCTACAGTAATTAAGTGGTTTAAAGTAGATACCATTAAAATCTGCGTACGCAGTGATGGAGTATTTTTACATCAAAGCAACACCGTGTAACTTTTCTGTCAGAAAATAACAGATTTTAAATAATTTTGATGATACATTGATGTGTAATCAGGTAAATGGTGTCATTCCCACTCTGCTACTCATAAGCCTGTTTGTACACTATGCTATGTAACTTTGTGCTCCACCTGTGAGAAGTGACACACGACCAACTATTTGACTGATTTTTTTGTTTTGCTTTGTTTTTTTGGAGAAAATGTTTTCCCTCTGATGTCTGCTCTGCATCAGCTCTGTTTTTACAGAGTTCCCTGATGGGCAGTAAGGTAAACTGCTGCCAATTATAGCTGCCGTTAGCTAACTGCGCTCAGAGCACCGGGGGAGTGTTAGTGTTTGTACCACATGCATTTTGGACCACCGGGTAGACAAGGTTTTCAATCCCAGGGCGGGGGTGAGTGCTGATGGGGAGCAGAGCTAGTGCTGTGACAGAACCGGAGCTGGGAAAGTGGGCAATGTAACCGGAATCAAATAAAGCTGAAAGACAGATGCCAAGCTGGGCTTCTTACTGTTTGACTAGTATGTAATATTAGCTGGCTGCTTTGTCTTGGGTTGTTGCACTTGAATGATGTTTGGCTGCTAGCAAAGTTGTCAACACACTTGGTTTTGAGTGTAATCACAACAGATACACATTGCACTCTGAAACTGGGGGTGCTAAATCGCAAAATGTTGCTTTAATGAATTGGTATCTCTTCTGATTTATACTGTTAAAAAAAAAACTTCTTCTGCACTGCTCATCATAGATCAGGCTGCTCCTAAATCAGTCCTGTGTTTTCTGTGTGATGATAAAAGGATTTGTGTCTCGTGTTGACCTGGATAATGCTGAACATATGGTGTCAGCTGGCGCAGCATTGCCATGACCAGACTAGTGTGAGGTCAGGCCTTGAACAGAAGCGCCAGGACAAGGAGGTACTCCGACCTCTGACTTTTTAACTCTTCACAGCAGGAAAAACACTCAGCCAAAATCGCTGAAGCCAAACAGTTTAATGCAAAGGATCTGGACGTTGCCCAGAAATGAAATGAACTATTGCCGTATATCATGATGAGCTGCGTCAGACTGGATTTTTTTTTTCAGTCGCTTGAGTTTTACAGACAGTCCTGAAGATTACAAAGAAATAAATCTCTCACTTAACATAACAAACTATTCTAAATGTCTTTATCTGCAATCTAGAAAAAACATATTCTTTCTAATCTCATTTGACTAATGTTACATGGACTGAAATAACGACAAATAACTGCGCAAAACTGGGAGCCATGTCTTTAAAAAGAAATCAAATTGCTCCATGTCTTATGTATTTCAAGATTTATATTGTTTACCCTACCAAGAAGAACTTGATCCTCTTGAACTTGGGGCAAATCCTCACCAGTGAAGCACACGGAGAGACGGAGGACACTCCTGTTGTAGTCGACTTCCCAGCGAAAGAAATGAAACTTTTCTCTCACCCGGAGCACTTGGCAGCACACTAAGCAGCAGCAGGAGCTTTTATGTTATTTGAAAGCTCTGTGCATTCAATCAAGTGAAATGGACAGTGAAATGCATTTCATCCCAGCACTGAAATCCGGTCTTAGATGTGAAATGATATAATTCCAGGTGATTCATCTTTTAAGAAAAATGCTGCATAATAACTGATGTGTGTGTTGAAGGATTGAAAGACTGAGTGGGCATCTAATGTCTAATCCTCTCTAAAGGGACAATTATTCTCAAAACACTAGGGATCTCAGGGTTCGCAGCAGGAATCTTATTGAGGTGTAAAGACATCAGAGGTGAATCCATTTATTTTTTGGTGGTAGATGTTTTTGATCAACCTTCAGAAATGTTTTTATAGCGCTTAAACTGTGATAAGACCAAACAAGTTAACTAAACTGCAGGGGACTGGCTGAACACTGACTCTTTCTCTGAGTTATTTTCTGTTACTCAGTTACATTATACATTCGTAAGCTCATAACTACCTTTACCTGGACTACTAAAGGTTTAATGGCATCACGTTGTATGCTTTTTGAGTATTCATGTAATCAAAATTCAAGCATCTCTTGTCGCCTGCATCAAACCTGAGATGTAAAGGGTTGGGGTAAAGGTGCACTGAGATTTCTATCACAAAATCATGTTATGGGTTCATGGCTGTGGATTTAACTCACAAAGCTTCAAATAACTTCAGAGCATCGGATCAAAACCTGCCAACAGACCAACTGCTGACCAGTCAGATCTCTGGAAAGGTCATCATTCCTACAGGATCCTGACGGGGACAAAAGTACTGAACTGACACGTAATAAAGAGCAATATTTATAGATCAGTCCGATGGCATTGTTTCAAACAAAAGGGGGAATTGTTTTTGACACTAAATACATAATGGCGATTATAAATGCAAGGGTTAGGATTAATTGCATTCATACATTTAATTGCATTCTTGACAGGCTTCCTGACAGTGTTGACGTTTTGAGACTCTTCACTGCAGCTCAGAATAATATGAGCTGACTTTGTGATGGTAATTGGAAATAAAAACTAAACCCTCTGTTGTCTTTTATTAAAGAAAAACAAATCACACACTGTTAATTGGCTCCCATGATTATAAATACAACATTTTGATTAGATAGTTCTTATCAGGTACTTTTCTTCTCCCCTCGGCTTTGGCAGCAGAAACAGTCTTACTTTTAACCTGCAGTTATTTATAACATTACATTTAATATTTGGAAATCAATCTACAGCTTCTCATTATATTCTACTTGTGGTTTTATTTTACCGTGCTAAATATCACCTTTTGTTGTTGCTGCAAATTTTCTGTGTGTACATTTAATCTAATGTGATATCAATTATGGTTTCTAAATTATGTTGCCTGTAATTAACAACTAAAAACTGAAAAAGCTGATTTTGAAAACTCAATCTTAACAGAGCCTGTTGAAGCTTTGTGATGCTGATTGTTCGGGATCGCAGATGTGAAGGTAACCCAAAGAGAGTCAAGACTGTGGTGAACTTGTTCCATGATACAGGTACCTGTCAAGTGTTCTTGTAGTAGTATCTTTGAGGTCTTACAAACACAATAAATGCATTTCCTTCCTCATTAAAACATTTGTTAAGCCCTTTTTAAATCCACCAATCTATGTTTGCTAGATTGCAGTCTTTGTTCACTTAGCTTAGCATGTTACTGCCACCTGTGGCTCATTAGGACTGACTTTGCACTGTGTCACACATGTGCATCCTTATGCACGGACAGGAAACAAACAAAACTGGGCCCCACTTATAGAAAAACAGCTCCACAGCACTACAAGAGGTCAAAAAGTACACATGAAACCTTTAAGGGAAAGAAACACAAAGACACGTTCATTAATTCCCTTCTTGTGTTTTATTCATTTGTTTATTTAGATTAATTAGATGAACCTCTGGAAATGTGTCAGCTAGTTTTCCACAGTTTCTTCCAGAATAAGGAAAATAAATAAACGCTTTTACTTTCTCGTTTGGTCTTGGTTTGGGTTTGCTTTGTGTTTTTATGCAGACAGATACTGTCAAATCTTCTGAATATGTAAGAAGAGCTGGAAGCTGTTTCCAGTTTAGCCGTGAAGAACGTGTTAATGTTAGATTTTATGATGATGAAGCTTTTATCGGGTACATTATTATTAATCATCAGCAACAAGTACATCTCAGAGAACAGCACATTTAGTTTTTACATAACGTGTTTCTCCCGTTCTGCACACCATAAAAAGGTGGAGGTAAATGTTTGAAGTGACTACGTTATCCTGAAAGAATGAAGTAAGTAAGTAAAGAAAAAAAACACGTAGCGGTAGTAGTTGGATAGTGAAAAAACATCCACCCAAGTTGCAAGGTTGTCTTTATAAAGAGTCTTATTATTACTGCATAAAAAATGGAGGACGAAAATTGAGAATAAACACACAAAAATGTCATAAATAACAAGTTTTCTTTCGAAACTTTTGCTAGTATTTGTCCTCCTCCTCATGTTACATCATACGTATTAAAAAGCTCTTAAACTAGACGAACCTCAGTTTTAGGAATGTGCATGTTCCTGAACTCAACCCAGTAAATCAGTCACTCCTCACTTACTGAGTTCTTATCCAAAGTTGAGGATCTCCTGGATTTGACCAAAATAGGAGAGAAATATCTGTCATAGTATAGAGGATTGTACTGTTTGTGATTTTGTTATCTACTTTTGACCTTAATCAATTTAGTCTTTACGGCTTAACCTTTTAAGTTGCTTGCATCTATCTTTGAGGACCACACATAGATGAAAAGATATTTTTTTAAGGCTTGTTTACACAGAGACTGTATATGCTAAAGCATACTTGAGTCACGTATTTTGGTATTATAAGTTATCTTATTTTCTGCTTCTAATAAATCATAGTCTTCTTCTTAGTTAAGAGTCTTTCACTTTTAATTGTCCAGTTATGCGCCCTCCCACAGTGAGGAAAACAAATAAAAGACGCCAGAGAGGCGTTTCTTACCAAAATGCGTAAATCTCTACTCTATCAGGCATTAAATGATGCAAATATTTGTTGTGTGTTTTCTGTGGAGTCACGGCTCTTGTAATGATGCGTCATGCGCGCTTCATAGGCTCGTGTTTAGGTATGTCTGGTCAGTACATGGCAGAGCTGTGTGTGATGCAGAGGAGGCAGGAGATGACTGCTGCCCCCCCTCACTACTCCACTGAGGCTCAGGAGAGTGGAGGGAGAAGGACTGCATGGGGACTGCACGGCTGCTCACTGAGCTTTTTTTTGTCTCTACGCTGATTTGGAAACGAAATTGCAAACACGCAGTTAAACCATGCAGACTTAACCCATCAAGACAGTGTATTTATGTTTAGTAAAGCTCTTCCGTGAGTTGCAGTTACAAGTGATCTGAAGCCTGCTATGGAGGACTTCTTGAGTCAAAATGAGTCTGAGCACTGACAATGTTACAAACTTGTGGAAAAATGGTTCCTCGGAACTCGACGGGACTCTGGCCTCTCAGGTCAACTTTACCAACAGCTCCGGGGGGAACCACACGAAGCACAGCGAGGTGGATCTCACCCGAGCTATCCCGCTTGGCTTGGTGCTGGGGGCTTTCATCGTGTTCGCCATCGCGGGCAACATCCTCGTTATCCTCTCGGTGGTGTGCAACAGGCACCTGCGCACCCCGACTAACTACTTCATTATCAACCTGGCCATCGCAGACCTGCTGCTGAGCACCACGGTGCTGCCGGTGTCTGCCACTCTGGAGATCCTAGACTACTGGGTGTTCGGCAGGATCTTCTGTGACATCTGGGCGGCGGTGGATGTGCTGTGCTGCACCGCGTCCATCATGAGCCTGTGCGTAATATCCATCGACCGTTACATCGGAGTGAGCCACCCGCTGCAGTACCCGGGCATCGTGACTGAGAAGCGGGCTCTGCTGGCCATGCTCGGGGTGTGGGCGCTGTCGGTGGTCATCTCCATTGGACCTCTGTTCGGGTGGAAGCAGCCACCGTCGCCGGACGACACGCAGTGCCCCATCACCGAGGAGCCGTTTTACGCGCTCTTCTCCTCCCTCGGCTCCTTCTACATCCCTCTCGTCGTTATTCTGGTCATGTACTGCCGGGTGTACATAGTCGCCAAACGGACCACTAAGAACCTGGAAGCCGGTGTGATGCGTGAGAGGATGAACTCCAGTGAGCTGACCCTCAGGATCCACAAGGGCTCACAGGTGCAGGAGGAGCCCGGCAGTTCAAACACCGGCAAGGGCCGTGCGCACCAAGCGAGAAGTTCCCTCACGGTGAAACTTCTGAAATTTTCCCGAGAGAAGAAAGCGGCAAAAACTTTGGGAGTTGTGGTCGGCATGTTTACGCTCTGTTGGCTGCCTTTCTTTCTCGCCTTACCCATAGGTAGGTTCAGCAGGTCGTTCATACTGTGAAACTTAACTCTTCTCTTCACGACACACTCTAATTAAATTAATATCCACGAGTTAATGAGATTTGCAGAGAAGATTTTTAGCTCATCATCTTAAATGTCTGCATGAGGTGAATGATGCATTAAAAGACTGTTAATCATATCTATAGCTGGCACTGGAGGGAACTCTCCTGGGTAGCATTTACTGCTCTGCACTGTCACCAA
The DNA here is from genome assembly GCA_033000465.1 of Sciaenops ocellatus. Lineage (NCBI taxonomy): Eukaryota > Metazoa > Chordata > Actinopteri > Sciaenidae > Sciaenops > Sciaenops ocellatus. Next base: position 18,634,287 of record CP136866.1, read on the forward strand.
GCCCATGAGTGGGTTTTGATATACTGTAGTGGTCATTCTATACTGCAGGAATAAATAACATCACCCATATATTACTGCAGTATTCAGTATATCCTGCATTGGGAGTGGATCTATATTATTTCTCTGAAATCACAGCCTCTGTTTATGTAATTAAGTTGGTTTGCATCATATTTTATGAGACAGACATTAAATTTGGGCCAACTGTAAAATTTTCCATTTGTCTCTACGGTGCCAAACCTATACTGGCGTTACAGACTCAAAAGTCTGGGCCCTTAGTAAAGGATGTAACGTGTCTTCAAGAGACTGAGATCCAATTCTTCTCAAGCTTATCCCAACATTATGTGTGTTATCTCTGCATTATCCCCTTAGTTTCAGTTAATCTCTCACTGCAACAAATAAGCTACACTCCTCAATACGCCAAGTGAGGAGTCTTTCTGCTCTGGTCAGTTGATTCAGAGGCCTGTGGGGCCTGCCAGCGCTCTGTGATGCCACTGAGACTGGCAAGCATTCACCACACCGCTGTCATGGTTGTTTTAAAAAACTGCAGAGGAAATTAAACAATATATTCTGCTGTGAAATACTCATGCCGCAGGCTGTGTTGTGGCGAGGAGGCTAAGAAAACATTAAGCCTTAGTGATGGAGTCTGGCCTACAAGCAGGGCTGCTGTATTTTAAATGATTGTTTGCCTGATTACCTGCCAGGGCACTGATCCCTCGTGGCACTGTGGGTTATGGTTGCGCATGTATGTGTGTGTTTGACTATCGGCATGTGCCTGTGTGTGCATATATTTACTGTGATCATATGGGAATGTGTTTATGCCCCTGGCTTTAAGCTGCAGCACATCTCAGCCTCACATGGACACACAGACATTAGTACCTAGGGCAGGATCACTATGCAGGGTCACATAGCAGGGATTATTTTTGCCTTGAGGAATTCTTAGATACGAAAAGCAGGTTAAAAAATAGGGTTATTTTCAAAAGTTCTGATTTACTGATCTGAGAAGCTCCAGAGAGCAGATTCAGACAGATTTAAGATTACATGTGGCCTGTTTATGTAACACTAATCAACAAACAGCCAAAGAACCCCAGAGGGTACGTTTTTCTGCACAGTCTCTGGTGTAGCATACTGATACACAGTGACAAAACACTACACAACCTTATTTCATGCTAATTTTCAACTGGTCTCAAAGGTGCATGAAAGAAAAGCATACAAACAAGTCCAGCCGCCCTCTGGCAGGGAATTCCACATAATGCGTCAACTATATATCCATTAGGACACTGAAACAGTTCTCTTCCCAACGTTAGAGCCTCCTCTATTTCCAAAAGGGGATTTTCTTGGAGACTTTGTTGTTTTTCAACTTATGTGTTTGCCTCTGCTTTCTTGTGTGACTCTCATCTGAACTTATTAAAACACAAAAAGTCTGATAGGGCAGTGGCACTCTCTTCGTTTCACTCCCTGAGTATTCATTAGCCTCCACCCACAGAGTGGGATTTCCTGTCTCACACTTGTTATTACCCTGCTCCTTCCTCTGCACAATGTCACTGATACGTAACGTATGTGGGGGTTTCTGGTTGGCGGTGTGTGAGCGCTGGTGGATGCCACGAGTGTTTTGTTTGTGTGTGTGGAGGATGCTGAAACTATGTTCATGTGTGTTTTGAGTGATTGCTCCATTGTTGTGGCAGCTGCTTGTCTCTCCTCTATCAACTTTGATTTTTAAAGAATTTAAAGCACGTAAAGATAAAACTGAGGCAGCAACAACTCCTGCAACCTCTGACCCCTGATGTATCAACCTGAGAGTGCACATGCAGCTTAAAGAAATACATGAACTACTTCATAACTTATCTAACTCACCGGATTCAAATTCTGTTAATACCTTGTTTTTGTTTTTGTACATAAATGGCAAACATGCAGCTACCGCACCAGCTTGAGTCATTCGTTTTCAGTGTCTCCTTTTACGCCTTTAACTTGGAGCAAAGTAAGGTATACAGACTTCAAGATTATAAACATTACATCAAAGTTTTTAAGTTAGTGTTACTCCAGACGAGCTTCCTCGCTTCCAAAAGCATCCCAAAATTTTAGACACTCTCACTGACCTGTCTAGCTTATATCTTGTTTGTCAGTAAGGCTGACATATCTAGGTTTAAATTCAGATATCATACCACATTCTTGTATCACGTTATGAAAAAAAATTCGGCATTAATAATCAAGTTTTGACAAAAATACTGATAGATCTTCCATTTGACGCAGCTTTATCTTCGATAACAACATGTACTTTGACATTCACCTTTCAAACTGCACCTGTCCTTACTACAGTATTTATGTACAGTATGTTCAGCCACAGACAACTTTATTCTGAATTTAATGGAGCAAAGTTTCCAAACATAACATGTATTTCATGCTGACTGACAGGGAAATGTGGGAACTATGTATAAGATGTTGAAATATTTCAATATTCATTCAAATGTGTTATCAAACAGTAATAAAAAATAACTTAAATCATAATAGTTTTAAAATATTTCATTGTTTTAATTAATTGACTAATGAAAAAAAAAAACAAGCGAAAAAGCAGGACTCCTTTTGTCAGCAGCTACTCCTGCACACAGAGCTGAAAACAAATGTACAGGAAGATGCATACAGCTGAGGCAGGAACTAACTAATTTTAATTATTGATTATTTTGTTGGATGTTTTTACATGATTTATTGATTAATTGGGGAACAAATTTTGAGTCTTCATACTCCGACAGTATAAAAACTAAAAAAATATTCAGTTTATTATGATGTAAAATCTCATTTTAGAAGTTAATTCATTGATTTTCAAAACTATTTATTTACTGCCCTGAGAAAGGAAAGAAAACATAAACATAGATCTATTATAAGCATTAAAGCATTGTTATAAAGTGCAGAAAAGGATTTGTTTGAACCTTTAAAACACAGAGAGCTCTAAAGATTCAGTGTAGGGACTCGTCTACATGTAGGTGTTTCAATGGGCTGCTTTGTGTCAGCTGAAGAGAAATCGCTAGTCCTCAGGGGGTACTGGTGTTATTTCATTGCACACATTGTCCCACGGCTCTTTAACACCCAGCGCAGGCACTAATGTCCTGTGAAGACGTCACAAATAGCAACTGGTACAAGCAGTGTGCCCATATGTGAGAGAAACCAACACTTTGTGGTGTTAACCAGCCAATTGTTTCCATGTGAGACACAATGTCTGCAAGCATGTCACACGTGTGTTTTGTTTTTTGTTACACAATCCGGCCAGGCCCCACAGCTCAGGGGATAATTGAAATGGCTTTTGAAGGGGAAAAATAATGAGAGTGCTAAGTGTCAAAGCGATGAAAAAGAAAGGAAGTGGCAGAGCTGAGCTGGAGGGGCCACAGGGCAGCAAGGGTGAAAGCGAAGGTCCCTGAGATGTCAACCCAATTCTACAGAAATAGCTTCATGCTATGATTTCATGAAAGTAATCTGCAAGGGTAATAGTACTTCTGTCCTTTTAGATTAAGACATATTAATCATGCGCGTGTTATGAAACAGGATGCATGAGTTTTTTTGGAGAACAGATTGGGTGTGCTCTACATGGCACAGAATAGGCACAGCTTCTTCCAATTAGTGAGAATAACAGGATGCCTTGTTTTGTTAAGATGTTCCTGTGTTTCTATGTGTGTACGTGTGCCTGTCCTCAGGAAGGAGGTGCAAACATTTCTCTTAACAGAAAGGGGCGAGACCACCAATAACAAACCTCCCACGGTTATCTATATACCATTGTCCTGCAGCCAAGCCCTCGCATCCTTTATACTATAGCCTTTCAACATAAACACTCTTCAAGGGACAAAAATGGACTTCATTCACACAAAACTTAAACACACAAACAGGTACCATATCTGGTTACAGGAAGATCTGTTGTCAACCAGATTTCTTTCTGTGTTTCCTACACTTTTATCCTGCACTTGTGCAGAAAGAAGATGCAGAAACATGCTGGCAGTGTCCCACCTTCTGATCTCTGTTGGGGCCTCTAGATGTTTCATCCTGGGAGAGTTACACAGCAGTGTTTGCCCTTTCAGATGCCACAGTTATAGCTCACCTGAGAGGCTTAGAAATGAAATGCAGATTCACTGAACATATACAGAAAGCATCTCAATATTCGGCTGAACCAAGAGATTTGAGTGTGAAAGAGCCACATGCTGTGTTTCCTCACTCAATCTGTCCCACAAGCAACACCTCAGTCCTACCACCGAATGTGCCTTACCAATTTACCCAAACATACATGTTCATCAGTCTGTAGAAGAAAAGACAGGACAAGAAAGCAAGAAACTTACACCTGATAAAGCTGAAAAAATATCCATTAAATCGGAAAGTAAATTCAATTTTCAAGTAAAAAAATGTCAAAACATTCTTGGTTCGGGCTTCATCAGTGTGCTTTAGATCATTTTAATTAAATATATTTTAGTTTTCGGCAAAGAGAAGGTGAATGTTGTCCATTTTATAGTTCAAAAAGACATTTTGATTTTTGTTTTCTACTAACAATACAAGTCGCAGCCCTTGCACGGAGCACAGAAATATCACACCGCTTTATTCTAGTAACAATTTTCGTGTTGAATTTAGTGGTTCATTATGATCAATCAACATACAGTAAATTTCACTGATTAATATTGATTTATTATGTAAAAACACAAAAGGTTAGAGCCGTGTTTCTTTTTTCTTTAGGTTTTCTTTATTTATATAAGAAACCAGAATAAGACAAAAAAAAAATTGGACTTGTGATGCAGGCAGTCATCAACATTTGCAGCCAACTGTTATCAAAGAGAAAGAAAAATTAAAGGGAAGTGAGAGACAGGAAGAGAGAAATGAAAGAATGACCAAGTTGTAATTCCATGCATCGTAATTTGTGGCCTAATCACAGGCATAACTCACACGGTTATGTATTCACACTGAAGTGGCTGTCCAGAAGCGAAAATAGCATGTGAAAATACCAGCCTCTAAGATGAGACACATGCAGACAACGTTATCTGGTTTCATCTCACACACACACACACACACACACACACACACACAGCTTGTAATACCGTCATAATGCAAGTTGGAAATGACATTTCCTCATATTGTTGCACAGTCACTTTCCTCAGGTCAACAAATTGAATGGAGCATTGTATTGTGTGTGTGTGTTTATTTTGGCATCAAACCAAAGACACTGGCATGTTTTTGATTATTTTCAACTCATTAAGTGGACGCAGCTGCCTTTGAGCTGTTATCGTTAATTGCATATGTAGTACAGTAATGAACCTTGTATCGCTTAAAATAATTGTTAACGCTGTTGATCTGATAGTCATGAAGAAGAAAGCTGAAGTGTCTATCTGCCTGTCTATAATATGTTAGAGGTAATTTCACACTTGAAAGCCTGAGATTATAGCACATCCTTAGCCTCTCCAGAAATGTGATGTTAATTTAAAAACGTGGGTTGGTGTAAAGAAACAGTTTTACTCACATCTGCCCACACACACAAAGTCTTTTCTTTCTCTCACACTAATGTCACACTTGCTTATGAATTCACTGTTTTTATTTGCAGTCTTCACCCTCTAACCTCATTAGCTTGTAAGATATCCTCTATTTAAACTCAGCCACAGTAAGAGAAAAGCCACCACAAAGGGTAGATTAATGCAGTCTAACACAGGCTAAACTTACTCATTAGCATACATGACACACCTTCTTCAGAATCTTTTGTAGTTTCTTTTATTTATTGAGTCTTACTGACAACATTTCCTCCCCAAAGACACTCCTGGACATAGTTGTAGGTGCAAAAAAATGGAAAGTTTCAATCATGTAACCTCCATTTAAGCTGCCATTTAATTTCAAATATCTACCCATTGCTCGAAGAGAATCATATCTCCCATAGTGTATTTACCTAGAAGTAAATTCAGGATCATCCTACTCTCTCTGCATTCTTCTAAGTCCTGCAGATTAACTGTATGTATGGTCGGGTGCCCCCTCTCTTCTTCACAGCCTGTCTGCACAAAGTCCTATGTAATTCTTGATCAATGCTGCCACCTACTGGGTAAACTATAACCTGCAGTTACAGAGAGGATCAACAAATCCAAGAGAGCAAGCACTATAAGTAGGAATGCACTAATGCCGTACTGCCCTATTTCACAGATTAGATATTGATCATGATGTAATGATCAGTGTCATTTAAAAATTCAGTGTTTCCAATATCAGTTATGTTCATTCAGTCACAGCAGGCTGGCAACTCTTTAGTGACACAGCAATTCCTTGCCACATGATTTCCAAACAATAAGATACTTAATTGTGAGAAAATAAGAGAACTCATAATGTATTGTCATTCAGGAATTGGTATCAGTGTTGGAGTAAGAAAATGTGGATTAGTGCATCCCTAATTGTGAGTTATTTTACCCCTTTAGTAGCTTTAAGGTTGGAAGCAACATCTCTTTACAATGGATAAAATATCAACGTAGACCCTATCCATGTTTTTTATGACAAGTATTGTTTATTACCTCTTTTTCTTTTATAAACATTTGGAATTTAAAACCAAGTTATACAAGTTTGAACACGAGTTTGTAAGGAATAACGTTTATGTCTGTGTCAAGTTAGATATTTTGGGAAATAAGCTTATTCACTTTCTTTCCAAGAGTTAGATTAGAAGATCAATATGACTCACATATCTGTGCATTAATTACATATGGAGGTGATTAGCTTAGTTTAGCTTAGCTTAGTTTAGCTTAGTGTAGACTGAAAACACATAACTCCCTTAAAACCACTAGTTCTCATTTCTACAGAGATTAAACAAACATGATTGAATGTGTTAGCTTTAGAAGTGCTTTGGACAGAGGCTGTTTCTTCCTGCTTCCAGTCTTTAGGCTAAGCTAAACACCAGAAAACTTGAGTTTGAAATGTGAATTATTCATGACTAAATAAGTAACTAACTAACATCCAGATGTTTTATTTATTAAGTTTAACACTTAAACTCTGTAGGTGTGGTTTGAAGCAACAACGCTACATCTGTCACCCCATTTTGAGTGATATTGCTAATTTGTGATTGGTGCACAAAAATAAGTGATATCACCTTTTTCCACCTGAGCCAGCTGGCCATTTCAATCTGGTGAAAGACAACACAGAAAATAGATAGAAATACTTAATGGGAAATAATCAAAACTGTTTCAACTCAAACAGAAAACATTTCACGTTGGATCCCATCACTCATAATAAGTAGCTGTTTGAGAAAAAAGTGTTTCCATGGGTTCATTTGAAGTTTCCGGACAAAGCCAGTGCTTACCAATGATGATGACAATATCTCCATTTTCTCTGTATATTCTACTCTCTCCAGGGTCTTTTAATGTGAACTTGCGCCCACCTGATCTCCTCTTCAAAGTGATCTTCTGGCTGGGCTACTTCAACAGCTGCCTGAACCCCATCATCTACCCCTGCTACAACCGTGAGTTCAAGCTGGCCTTCATTCGCATCCTAAAATGCCAGTGTCACCAGCGTAAACGTCCCGGCTGGAGGGCATACAATTACCGTTCCTCCAACTTCAGCTCCTCTGGACATTCACGCAAAGGTTCGGCAGATCACAACTCCAGCTGCTTGAATGGCAGCCAGCGTACCCTGCCTTCCTCAGCAAGTCCGAGCCCTAGCTACCTGAACAAGGGTCTCCCACCTTGCCCTGAAGGGGAAACATTATACATATGGGGGCCTAACACCCCAACTCCCTCCACACCCAACCTGCTGCCTGGCAGCCCCACAGACTGCCAGCAGAGAGCTCTGAGAGGGGGGGTAAGTGCAGGGAAACCAGCTGAGGAGACGACTGGTAGTGTTTTCTCTTTCTCCTTTGGGAAGAATCGAAACAAGGGAGGGATCAACAAAGACAGCATCGTGCCTGATGACAAGGTGTGACTGCTGAGTCTCACTGAGACATGACTTGCTCAGTCCTTAGAGGGATTAAACTCACAAACAGAGTGTGGATGTAGAGTTTCACAGATTTGCTGCATTCGCTGTACATGGTCCCATGATCATTCATCAGTCAGTGGATTGTCATTGTCATTAGTGGTCTATGTAAGGTGAAGATGACTGAGTATTGACTATGCTGCTGTATCAGAGGTATTTTGGTATATGTTACTGTAACTGTGGTTAACAGAGACAGTCAATGGACAGTAAGGTGTTCAAGACAAAATCACTGTTCGCTGCCCTCTTTGGGACTGGAACACCAGTGCATGCATTTTGATTCAACAAAAATTTTATTTAAATATTTTCAGAAAAGAAGCATACCCAACACAACCTTTCCCTCACGCCCCCCTCAGTTATAAATTAATGTCTGCCCTGTAAAAAGACTGAACATGACAAAGAACCTGACTCATGTAAAATGTGTGATAAGACAAATGATCACCTTTCTGTTGCAGTCACTTGATATGGTATGTTGTGGAAATAAAGTATAACCTGGTTAATCTGCTGTGCGCACAATCATCAGATATCATCTTGTTTGTACGTTTGATGCTCTGAAACGTTCTGAATATGGATATTCAAAATGTGATCAATACATGAATAAACATAAAACGTTGCTCAAATGCTGCATGGAGGCAAACTCTCTCTCTCTGTAACTCTACATACTGGATGTCAAATGAACTTGCACCATTAGATGTCATAGATCTGATTATACAAGACAATTAGTGCACGTTATTTGTAAATTTTGAGTGTCGTTAAGCTGCTATTTAAAACAGCATTTCACTGAGAGGAGATCTGAGGTGCTATAAGACATCTAACTGTATATATCTACCTGTTCAATTACCTCCTGGCACATGCCAGTTAATCATTTACTCATGATGGGCTTTGTTTTGTCAGTACTGGATGTATGCACACGCAGACAGAAACAGCCAGGTCTGGTACACATCTTAGGACATGCAGCTTCATATGGTGAAGGAACAGAGATTTATATTGAGTGGCGAGTGGCTTAATTCTTGCTCCATCATGATTTCCATGCGAGGGACTAACATCTCAGATAACCACAGCCTGACTAATGATGGCTTTATTTCATAGCACCACTGTCAAAGTCTGTGTGCTGTGCCTGCTCCTACCCATACCCATCTTTACTATCATGGGAAATCTGTTTCCAAAACCCACCAATGCTTTTGTGGTTTCCCTGGCAGTGGTGGACCTCCTGGTTGCTGTTCTGATGATACCATTTAGTCTGATACTTGAGGAGCTGCTTCTACTTCCTCTACTGAACTCACATATTGCTGGATGTCACCCTCTCCACATCCTCCATTTTTAATCTCAGCTGCATGGCACTGGACTGATACATAGGAGTGTGTGATCCACTGCCCCATCCTGCCCGAATGTCTAACAGACACGTGGCCATGCCGCTGCTGCTCTGCTGGATTCTGCCACTGGTCATCTCGCTTCGCGTCTCCCTCGGCAGGTACACTCAGTCACCTCTTGTAGTAGTAAGCAGCAGCACACAGCAGGATTTTCCTACCTCATGTTTCATGTTCCCTTATGCCTTTGCAACCTTAGCTATCTCCTTCCTCATTCCCATGGGTTTCATGCTGTTTGCCTACAGAAAAGTCTTCAAGGCTGCCCAGAGACAAGCAAGATGGATCCATGCAATTGATCATACTGGGCAGCTTCAGATGAACTGGAGGCCCATGGGGACTGACTCAACCAGATGAATCCAGAGTTTCTCTGAAGAAGGAATGGAAGTCTGTTAAGACCCTGAGTCTGATCGTGGGGTTCATCCTGTTCTGTTGGCTTCCTTTTTTTCTGTGTCCATGTGGAACATCCTCTGAAGAGCTACAGCAACAACCCTGTGGTCCTGGGGCCTCCATGTGGTTTAGATACACTAACTCTTTGAAACCTTTCCTCTATGTCTTATTCAACAAGAACTGTGTCATGTATTTGCAGCCATGTTATACTGCAGGCTTTTAACAAGACAAGATTTATATTCGGCACTCTTTAGTAGACAAGCACATACTGTTGTTACCTTGAAGACCATTCCAAGAGGACCATTGTGTATTGGCCTCATAATGTTAGCCAATGCTGACATTCCTTGTTGTTCTGTCTTGCCATAAGCAGTCAGTAGCAAGTTACTTATGTGTGCAACTTCTAACAGACAGATCTCTAATTTTTGGTCAAAAAGTAGAGCAGCAGGGGTTATTAGTCATTAGACTGAAGTCAAAGTAAATTTGGAGATGCACAGATGGACAGAGCGGTCTGTGTTTGTTTTTATGTGAGTCATTTTGTAGCATTAACTTCTGTAATGTGTTGTAAGAATACTGTAACAATATACAATTAAAATTAAATAGCATAGTGATACCAGTGATTTAAAAACACTGTTAACCACTACAAGTTTTATTAAAAATATTAAATTGAAATCTGTCCCACGTTGAAAGTATTCATTTTCTTAACTCCTTTTTATGCTCTACTCATTTGTTGCAAGTTTTTTATTAATCACATTTTTATATTGTGTTAGTGGTTTTATGTTTATGCCTGATTTTATTTTATAATCACGTTTTATTACATGCCTTTAAGTTGCAAATCGTTTGAGCTTTGATGCTTATTTTGTATATTCTGCTGACATTTCAATTGATCATCATAAATAACCTACACCTAGGCAAATTCTGACTCTGAGCAAGAAGAGGGACCACACAGGTGAGCCAGGAAATGAGAGCGCGGAGGAGGAACACAACAGCATGAGGGGTTAACAGGAAAGACAGACGTTGGAACAAGAGAGTGTCAGCGTGACACCTGCAAAATTAACAGAATTTATGCTACACTGACGTGTAACTGGGCTCCAGGTCAGGAGAAATTCAAAATGTTTTATGGTACTACGTCACACACCACCAACTATTTCACTGATTTTGGTGACACTGGATCATATTTTACAGAGAAAATGTGCCTTTACAGAGTCCCCTGATGGACAGTAAAGTAAACTGCTGAGAACTGATACTGAACTGAACTTTTACTGAAACCATGAGCAGCAAAGTATAATCCATTCAGATTTATTACCACGGTAAACAAGTGAAATGAAAAAATGGAGATTCCTCAAACAAAAAGACCACACTTTAACTGAACTTAAGTATTTTCTCTTATTCCCACACCATGTTCTTTAATATGCTTACTTTCATTACCTTGCTGGCTAGTAAATCAAAGTGTGCCCACCTTTCCGTTTACTTTTCACCCCTTTATCTTTTTGGTATGCCACATAAGCTCCTCTCTAACAGTCAGGTAAGTCAGGTGCTGTGTCGATGAGATTCTAATTGATATGTAATTTGATTTTTATACAAATGATATTCATACTGGTTTAACTAAATAATTGGATATGATTTCCCATCTTTACTCTTTACTTTTTGTGTAAAAAGGAATTACAGGCCTGTCCCAAATAGCCAGATTGAGTTCAGAGGTTGAAGCAAATGAGGCCTGAGTTTCTAATAAAAGCTATTCGTTGGTTTGTACGTAAATTTATGACTAAGGCAATCAAGGTCAATTAAAGACTAACAGCATCATAGTTACCCTTTGCTCAGCTTTCTGGCTGGCATAAGCCACATTGTAACACAATAGCAGTAAGATCTATAATAAATATCATATAAATACATAAGGTCTCCACTGGAGTAGTGTTTAGCAAAATGGCTGCAATAAAATGAAAAAAATGATGCTCTGTGGCAGAAAACATGCTGTTTTACCATTAATGAGAGTAACCCCTCACCTGGGGCATGTTTAACTATTTATTTGTTCCTTCGAGTTTGTGGTGCAACCACTTTTGTTTTATTGCATAAAGCACAACTAAAAGGTCAGTAATAGTAGTAGCAGTTACTAGGCTAAGTTTGAGTTGTGGTCAATAATCGGTGTATGTATCTCCCAAGAGTACTCTTTGTCTCAGCTTGAGGAAGAGGGCGGGGAAATATCCAGCAGTGGTAGTGGCAGTGCTCCCTAGCTACTGTGTACCAACGTGGTACACAGTGAACACAGGAGCACGAGGAAGAGGAGCTAAGGAGGAGCAGCATGCCAGAGCAGAGAGGAAGGAAGGAGCTGGAGGCAAAGGACAGAACCAGGAACTCAAACCTACACCACCAGGAGGAACTAAACAGTAGGGCAACGGTGGCAGAAGACCAACCTGCTGTGAGAACCCATTAGGTGTACTGGCCTTTTTCTGTTCTGAAAGTCAGATAAGCAGACAGATAAACTCCTCAACAAGTGACAGATATGTTATCTTTTTTATTGAGACATTATCTTCAAATGTCAACAGAGAAAATATAGAAATATATAAAAATAGAAAATAATAACACATATTACATTTTCACGTTAACATATTCTAAAACACCACAAAATATATGCAAGGGAATGATTATAAAACATATGCACCCAGAACAAACTTAGACACGTGCTGTTAAGTGCTGTGTAATTAAGACTATGAAACATTAATTTGATCATTTGCATGAAAAGAATAGATGCATATTTTCTATGTAATGTCATATAATGTCTTAAAACATTCTAATGACTGTAAATACTTACAGGCAATGCTTTCCGTACACAAACAGAAGGATGGATGCAGATTCAACCTAGGACCTAATCAGTCCTTTTGGCTATCACAACACAAAAAACTCAACACCAGAAAACTACAGCACATTTAGTGCAAGATAACTACGAACATATATTTGTTATGATGAGCATGTTAGCATTAGAACATTATCATTCATTTGGTGAGCTCTGCAACGTAACTTTTTTCCATTGTTAACACAGAAAATATAGATAATATAGTATATAATATAGTATAGTGTCTTTTTGTCAACAATGCTTCAACAGTAAGAATGAGTGTAGGACTGCAGAACACCAAAATACAGTATCGCTGCTATCAGATTACTGTTCAGTTATATTTTTCTGTGCACTGCACTTTAAATATTTGGTGACAAGCAAAAATTTTAGTATTTGTAGCTGAGGCCCATTTCATGGACTGAAATTATTGTTGATACTGTAGTCCTAGAATAATAATATTCTCAAAATACTGAAGTAAAAAACATGATAAAGGCCTCACTGGCTCATTAACGTTGACCAGTTTTGCTGAAACCTTACCTGGCTAATCAGGTAGGCCAGAGGGCAGCTCCAGCTCAGCGGAAAGTGTAGGGTCTCTCTTTTGAAGATGAGTAAATAGCTTCCTGCTGGCTTCTTGTCCTTTCTTCTTCACCATGTCAATCAGGCAACGTGCCATGTCTGAGCTGGTACTGTTCTCCTCAAGTATTGAGTCTTTCTCCCCGTCATTTAAGACACCGTCCTTCAAGAGGTCATCCAGCAGCTGTTTAATAACTTGTCTGGACATTTTCCCCACAAGTTTAGACCTCACCTTGCCAAGCTCCTTATCTAGCAGAATAAAATGAAATAAAAAAGGTGGTTAACATGGTTCATGCATGAACAACATTTAGTTAATAGTGATGTTTCTTTATCAACAGACTTTGCACAGCTTCCTCTGGAGACACAGAAGACCCTCCACAACACTTTCTAAGAGCTGTAAACAGATTTTTTTAGTCTTAATGTCTTAAAATCATTATTTGTAGCAGATTCATTGCAGATTGATGTTTCTGTTTTCACAATATTAATGTTCTGTCCAGAATACAATGTATCATGTTTGTGTTCTTAAACCACATAACTTCATTTATAACATGCCAGTCATACCAACCATATCGTACCAATATGTTCAGTGGGTTTTTAAGCTGTACGGGAAATATCTACAGCAGATATTAAGACACTTCAGACAATTGTAGTTCTTATAAATACTCATCATATAAAGTGTCTTACCAAACATCATCAGAGTATCACCAGTGTTTTGATAGTCATCTGAAATAAAATGCAGAAAAATAAAATGTGGATATTTGGTTGATTTTGTGGTTTTATGTTTTACATTCACAACACAAGCAGTAACATTAGCATTTTAGCTAATCTTCAGATAAAGCTGGTACAAAGGTAGTGTAAATATTGTAATATCCATTTATAACCACTGACCTTTTCGAATCACACAGGTCCACACTGATCCAGTTTCATGTCCAAGTGTGAGCTGGAAATTACTGTCCGGATTTTCAATGAACACTTCAAAGAAGTTTGGGTCACTGCTTTCATACACAAGTTTTAATGTCTGTGAAAGAAAGAAAGAATTATTATTAAGAATTACAATTCACATGTAATCTGTCAAATAAGATGTTATTCATGACTAAATAATCAGACAGATACAAGAGTGTTTTGTCTCTTTTCTATTTAATGTCCTCATTTCATAATAAATACTGATCCTGAAGATCTTGAAATAAAGGCCAAGAATAATTAGCAAAATTGCCTCTCTTGGCAATATGATCTTTGAAAACTCTTGAAAGTCTCTCATCCTCAGTATCATGTATTTCTGGACCACAATTCATATAATAATAACTGAAAAACAGTTCAAACCGTACTTCCGGGTAAATTTCAGCACCGTCCTTATCAGCTGTGAGGATGAAACGGTCACGTATTTTCAGGGATTTCTCCGGGTATGGCTTTTCAATCATTTTGTATCCCCTGGATAATTCCTTGTTTTTGATTGTCTGTGGTGAAAAACACAAATAAGCTTCAAGGTTACAGCAGCCAATATTACTGTCTGTGTTTTGTAGTATGAATCAACATGGTAACCGTAGGATATTCAATAACCTCTTGCAGAGCAGGATCACGAGGGATCAGGTAAACATGCAGTGTGAGGAAGGCTTTGCTGGTCTTGTATATTAACACTTTACAGTTAATTTTCACTGGAAAGCCGGCTTTCATCAGGACTCCTCTTGGAGAGAAAACCGGCTGTAATAACTTCACATGGGAAGGCGTGACCTCAGACGCTTGTTCCACCACATCTCCACAGCTATCTATGTGTAGGACTGCAAACTTGCCCAGGATTGTAGGGTTGTCATCTGCACAAATCACATCAAGGATTTTACAGACATGGTCTATCAAACATTAATAAAGTTGGTATTTTTATACATTATGTCTGTTCACCTGTGCAGATCCAGTGTGGCAGATACACTTCTTCAAACTTTCCAGCAATGACAGTGATGTCCATTAGGGGACCTCCAGCCATGTACTGCATGGTTTCAATCCTCTCCATATGTTCCTCCCAAGAGCCAAACTGGTACTTGAACCTGACCTTTTCTTTACAAACCCAGCGCAAGCCAGAGACACTGCATTCATAGTTACCTGCTTCAGACTGTAGTCTAATTTATGAAAGGGAAAACAACTACCATAAGTTTGGGTCTCCTTTGAAGTGAAAAACTGTAAGATCAACAGAAATATTGTTAATGTAATTATTGTAATAACTGTAATAAAGCATTGGTTAGTTGGTTAGTTTTCCTTCTCTGTTTGTTGTGACACAGTATCTGAAGACGTTTTTTACCTGTAAGTTGGAGCATCCACACAGTTCACTTCAGGCTCAAGTGTAATCCAGTCAACCTCAGGGGACATTTGACCTACTTTTGCCATCGTTGACTGTTTTGAGAATCCAAATAAAAGATTTGTGATATCGTGAAAAAGTGGTATATCTTTAAACATAGTACAGATAGTATGTTTGTCATCGCACAATGAAAGAGTCTTTAAGGATTTCAGATTACATTGAAAACAAGTACAAAGTAATGTCAAAGCACATGCTGAGCTAAATGTTTAAATGTTAGATTATATTAATTTAAATACTGAATGTAAATGGCAGTTCATAAGTATCAAAATTAAAAGAAGATGTGATGAGAGGCACAAAGACCAAGGATCTACTCACTATCACTGTGACATCTGCTGACGGAAATGGAAGTCTGAAATGAAAAAGGACAACTGATACTGCTTACTCATAATCCTTGTAGTCCTTTTCTCCACTTGCCTTAAGGACATTTTTAGTATATAAATTAGCCTCACTGACCAATGCTGGTAGTGCAATACTAGCAATATGTGTTAGAGAAAGTGTGTTTACCCGAACATGATGAGCTTGATAACACCTGGCTCAAATTTCTCAATGATGTTGAATAAGACGTCTTTGTCTCTGTCTCCAGCATCTGTCAGATAATCAAACAGCTCCCTCATCTGCTCCTCTGAGGTTGGGAGAGCCTTCATTTTATCATAACTTTCTTGTTCAATGACCCCCTTGGTAAGGAGCTCGTCCAAAATTGGTTCAACTTTTTTCAAACCGAGTATCAGCTCATGTCTGTGTTCATCCACAAAATGGCCTGAGGGAGAACAAAAAAGAAATACTCATTGATGATTTATTGGATTTAAAGACAAGCTTCACTGTATACTATACATATTTCTATATTAAAACTGTAGCTATTGGTTATTAAATGCCAAGAGCTGTGTGTCTGAGTGCAAATGCCTCCTCTGTTTAAAGTTTCTCAATTATCTGCACCCTCAAAATCACCATTATTTAGGTGAAAATTATTAACAGAGTCCTGGCAGTGACATCGCTGCAGTTAAGAGGAGAAGTCTGATTGGCCTTGTCAGTCGCTTCAGTTGCTCCCCGGTGTTACGGTTTAACGAGTGACCCAGTTAACTGGTGACCGTCAGCCTGTGCTTCTGTTTTCGTAGTTATGACAGCTGTTGAAATCAGGAAGATACGCAGCTGTCCTCGTGAATGTTCAGTTCATGTTTTAATTAAAGTTACAATGTCCAAAAAACCCAACAAAAACAAAAAAAACTACCTGATTCGTGTCTTGTTTGACAGCTGCGTATTCTCCTCCTGGTTAACAGGGTGGGTCATGAAACCGAAACACCGGAAGTTCAGCTGTATGAATCAATTTAATTTCAGTTTTTTAATTTTGTTTATCGTTTATGATGCTCTTCTCAACAAACGTTACCTCGATTTTCTCTCATCTGCCGGGCGGGAGCGGCCCCCATTTTTATTTGGTATCAGAACCTCTTGAAGTCACTCGGTGTCAGGCCCAACAGCGTATCCCTTATATCATATTTCTTAGTGTCCGAAATCCATTTCTCACCAATTTTATCTTACTGCGGTAAAGTTGGAAAGATATTGGCAGATTCGAACTTCCGGGATCAATAACTCTCAAGTGAAACATTGTTTAAACACAAAACACGCATATTTTCAACCGCAGTAAGATAGACAACGAGCTACAACCTAACTTTCATCAAAACGAGCCATCCTCGGAGCCACACCAACAACATTAGTGTTTACGTGCAGCCGGCTGTGAGAGCAGCGCGCAGGGACCGTCTACAAAGTGCAACACCGAAAAGAGCCATTACAAAAAATATTCAATAACTTCACTATGATACAGTGTAGTGTCACCAAACTCACTACACACTTCATTGACCTCCTACAGATTACACTACAGCACTTATTTGGGCAAATAAAGAATTTTCATAATTTCTGGGAATTTTTATTAGGAATATTAATCAATAACTTCACTATGATACAGTGTAGTGTCACCAAACTCACTACACACTTCATTGGCCTGCTACAGATTACACTACAACACTTATTTGGACAAATAAAGACTTTTCATAATTTCTGGGAATTTTTATTAGGAATATCAATCAATAACTTCACTATGCTACAGTGTAGTGTCACCAAACTCACTACACACTTCATTGACCTCCTACAGATTACACTACAACACTTGGTTTGAAAGAAAGGCATTTTTCATAATTTCTGGGAATTTCTATTAGGAATATTAATCAATAACTTCATTATGATACAGTGTAGTGTCACCAAACTCACTACACACTTCATTGGTCTGCTACAGATTACACTTCAACAGTTACTTGGACAAATAAAGACTTTTCATAATTTCTGGGAATTTCTATTAGGAATATTAATCAATAACTTCACTATGATACAGTGTAGTGTCACCAAACTCACTACACCCTTCATTGACCTCCTACAGATTACACTACAGCACTTATTTGGGCAAATAAAGAATTTTCATAATTTCTGGGAATTTTTATTAGGAATATTAATCAATAACTTCACTATGATACAGTGTAGTGTCACCAAACTCACTACACACTTCATTGGTCTGCTACAGATTACACTACAACACTTATTTGGACAAATAAAGACTTTTCATAATTTCTGGGAATTTTTATTAGGAATATTAATCAATAACTTCACTATGATACAGTGTAGTGTCACCAAACTCACTACACACTTCATTGGTCTGCTACAGATTACACTACAACAGTTACTTGGACAAATAAAGACTTTTCATAATTTCTGGGAATTTTTATTAGGAATATCAATCAATAACTTCACTATGATACAGTGTAGTGTCACCAAACTCACTACACACTTCATTGACCTCCTACAGATTACACTACAACACTTGGTTTGAAAGAAAGGCATTTTTCATAATTTCTAGGTTTTGACTGACCACCAGGTGGTCCAGGTGGTGTTTGAGGAGAATTTGGGACCACTACACTTTATCTTACAATTAATACAATTAAAAAGGAAGACATTTTTCGTACTAATTGTTGTAGTGTAATCTGTAGCAGACCAATGAAGCGTGTAGTGAGTTTGGTGACACTACACTGTATCATAGTGAAGTTATTGATTAATATTCCTAATAGAAATTCCCAGAAATTATGAAAAATGCCTTTCTTTCAAACCAAGTGTTGTAGTGTAATCTGTAGGAGGTCAATGAAGTGTGTAGTGAGTTTGGTGACACTGCACTGTATCATAGTGAAGTTATTGATTAATATTCCTAATAAAAATTCCCAGAAATTATGAAAAGTCTTCATTTGTCCAAGTAACTGTTGTAGTGTAATCTGTAGCAGACCAATGAAGTGTGTAGTGAGTTTGGTGACACTACACTGTATCATAATGAAGTTATTGATTAATATTCCTAATAGAAATTCCCAGAAATTATGAAAAATGCCTTTCTTTCAAACCAAGTGTTGTAGTGTAATCTGTAGGAGGTCAATGAAGTGTGTATTGAGTTTGGTGACACTACACTGTAGCATAGTGAAGTTATTGATTAATATTCCTAATAAAAATTCCCAGAAATTATGAAAAGTCTTTATTTGTCCAAGTAACTGTTGTAGTGTAATCTGTAGGAGGTCAATGAAGTGTGTAGTGAGTTTGGTGACACTACACTGTATCATAGTGAAGTTATTGATTAATATTCCTAATAAAAATTCCCAGAAATTATGAAAAGTCTTTATTTGTCCAAGTAACTGTCGTAGTGTAATCTGTAGCAGACCAATGAAGTGTGTAGTGAGTTTGGTGACACTACACTGTAGCATAGTGAAGTTATTGATTAATATTCCTAATAAAAATTCCCAGAAATTATGAAAAATGCCTTTCTTTCAAACCAAGTGTTGTAGTGTAATCTGTAGGAGGTCAATGAAGTGTGTATTGAGTTTGGTGACACTACACTGTATCATAGTGAAGTTATTGATTAATATTCCTAATAAAAATTCCCAGAAATTATGAAAAGTCTTTATTTGTCCAAGTAACTGTTGAAGTGTAATCTGTAGCAGACCAATGAAGTGTGTAGTGAGTTTGGTGACACTACACTGTATCATAATGAAGTTATTGATTAATATTCCTAATAGAAATTCCCAGAAATTATGAAAAATGCCTTTCTTTCAAACCAAGTGTTGTAGTGTAATCTGTAGGAGGTCAATGAAGTGTGTATTGAGTTTGGTGACACTACACTGTATCATAGTGAAGTTATTGATTAATATTCCTAATAGAAATTCCCAGAAATTATGAAAAGTCTTTATTTGTCCAAGTAACTGTTGAAGTGTAATCTGTAGCAGACCAATGAAGTGTGTAGTGAGTTTGGTGACACTACACTGTATCATAGTGAAGTTATTGATTAATATTACTAATAGAAATTCCCAGAAATTATGAAAAATGCCTTTCTTTCAAACCAAGTGTTGTAGTGTAATCTGTAGCAGACCAATGAAGTGTGTAGTGAGTTTGGTGACACTACACTGTAGCATAGTGAAGTTATTAATATTCCTAATAAAAATTCCCAGAAATTATGAAAAGTCTTTATTTGTCCAAATAAGTGTTGTAGTGTAATCTGTAGCAGACCAATGAAGTGTGTAGTGAGTTTGGTGACACTACACTGTATCATAGTGAAGTTATTGATTAATATTCCTAATAAAAATTCCCAGAAATTATGAAAATTCTTTATTTGCCCAAATAAGTGTTGTAGTGTAATCTGTAGGAGGTCAATGAAGTGTGTAGTGAGTTTGGTGACACTACACTGTATCATAGTGAAGTTATTGAATATTTTTTGTAATGGCTCTTTTCGGTGTTGCACTTTGTAGACGGTCCCTGCGCGCTGCTCTCACAGCCGGCTGCACGTAAACACTAATGTTGTTGGTGTGGCTCCGAGGATGGCTCGTTTTGATGAAAGTTAGGTTGTAGCTCGTTGTCTATCTTACTGCGGTTGAAAATATGCGTGTTTTGTGTTTAAACAATGTTTCACTTGAGAGTTATTGATCCCGGAAGTTCGAATCTGCCAATATCTTTCCAACTTTACCGCAGTTTTAAACTTCTCAGACTACAGACGTGTTTTGTCTGTGTACTGCCAGTGGCCCAGAGTCGCTCTTACGCCTCACCACGAAACACAGCTGGTTATCAGCTGGTTATCAGGGAGAGACTGTGTAGCAGACAGGGGGTACGGTCGAATAGTCAAAAAAAAATTAGCTCCTAAGTCCTTTCCTAACCACTTTTCCTTGACCTCGATAGAAAACGTCAAGAGGTCAAGGAAAGATGTGAAGGAGAGTTCATAAGGAGTTAGGAGAAGACGACCACAGTGTTCAGAGAATCCGACTGCACTTACACTTAGACTACGTCATCATGCGACGGCAAATGTTATTGACGTGATCTGTGGTAAAACTACAAAGTCCAGAAGACGGACTACAAAACACGCATCTGAGATACTTACTAGATACTCCCCATATGTTCTTACTGTGTTTTTAATGCAGGAAATATAAACGTGGACAACCCGGTGAAAAATGTGACTTCATTATCAACGTCAGAATTCAAATAATAAATGAATATTGTCCACCTGTCACAGAAGTCAAATGAAGTGTTTGTTACGCTGGTATGGTCGCTCACCCTCCTGTCCACTCATATGGAAACATATAAAGATAAAGATATGTGATTAATCAGCAACGGTAACTTCATGATGATCTGCAGGACGCTGGATGTCACAGTTACAAACAGTTTTTACTCTGTGTGTGAACGCAGCTCCACAGTCAACAACAGAACACACTTCATGATCAAAGTTTTGACATCACGTCAACACGTATGTTCATATTCACACGCTCTCTCTGCTGCAGTCTGCATCACACTGTTTAAATACATTAATGTTTTCTGGTTGTGAATGACTGAACGGTGCGCCGATTTTTTTTTTTTTTTGTCGCTGCCGCAAGGAATACTTCCGGGTCATTTCACTCAGTTAGGAAGGTTCCTAAGCAAATTTGACTATTCGACCGCACCCAGGATACAGCTTCACATGCGTCTGTCTGAATGTCTGTCCACATAGCAGGGAGAAATTCAAATGTTACTGATTTAAAGGTTGTAGATAAAACATATGTATCAGGATATATTTATTCAAACAGCTTATGATCAGATTAAGGAATTAATGTTTGTTTTAATCATGCTTTGTTATTGTTTCATGGACAAAATAAATTTAATAGAGTTAAAGTGTTTTATACTAAAATATACAACACCTTGATGCTCTTTTGGCTATTTAAGACTCCAATATGGATGAATCTGGATCAATATTCAAAGTTCAGCATGAAGGTAAGAACACAGACAATGACACCCATCTTTATCTGCTAAAGTGACCCAGACAATTACACTGAGTGTTTATGACACAGACTATTCATCACACTCAGTGTTGGAGTGAATGTGTCTCACATGGTCATCCTATACATCCTTTTCCACTTGCACATTTGATTTTATGTCAAATGAGGCAGCTTTCGTCCAGCACGTGATGAAAGACCTTCTAGTCAGCAGGAAACATCAGTGGTTTGGAAACACTGTGGCGTGGATGACTTTTTGTGTGACTGTGACTTGAGGTTCCATCAACATCAAACTTGAGGTGTGAGATTAGGGCTGAAAAAATTATCTGATTAATTGATGAACAGAAAATGTATTGGCTGTTGGTTGTTGTTTATTTAGAAGATCACCGTTAGGTGATGCCATGGCAATCAAACTGATCTTCCTGTGGATCCATACCAACATACAGTACATCACACATTATATAATAGACATTGTAACGACTGCCCAAACTTCACACTCAGTCACTTGGTAGGTAGGTGAGCTGGTTTCTTGACACGTTTCCATGAAAACAAGAATCAGGAGTTGAGACGGTTTTCTTTGGGTTATGTTCCCTTTATTGAATGGTTGCATGAATACTGGTACTTAGATTTGTTGACTTTTGTGTTATATAGTGTTATTTCTTGTCTCGCATGATAAACTGTATGCACCTGGTGCCCAACTGTAATTAGTGACACATAAAAAGCAAAACTCCCCCTTGTGGTTAAATCCAAATATGCACATGAATGGCTCCTACAGACATTAATTGCATTAACATGCAGGAAAATTATTTAAAGCTTACATTCGTATACAAATCAAAGC
Source organism: Sciaenops ocellatus (assembly GCA_033000465.1). Lineage (NCBI taxonomy): Eukaryota > Metazoa > Chordata > Actinopteri > Sciaenidae > Sciaenops > Sciaenops ocellatus. The sequence goes on from CP136866.1 coordinate 18,656,878, forward strand.
CAGTCGACACTGACAATAATAAAAAAAAATCTTATTATTTACACATTCAGCAGATAAAGTGCTAACATTATCATTCATTTGGTGAGCTCTTCCACTTCATTTGATCCAAATAGTGACTTCAGCAGCTGATTGAAAGTGTGATTCTTTCACTATTTTCTGACATTTTGTAGACCAGATTGATAGATAGGAGTCATTATACAGTGTGATGGCACTGGGCAGGAATGGTCCTTTCAACGGTGGAGCTGCAGGAGTCTCCGACTGAATCTGCTCTGTTGTTTGATCAGGAGGTCATGTAGTGGATGTGAGTTATTGTCTATGATGTTGAGCAGTTTGTGGAGCAGCCGTCACTCTGCAGCCAGCTGCAGGGGCTCCAGAGCAGTCCCGCAGCACAGAGCCAGCCTTCTTGATCAGTTTGTTCAGTTTCGTAGTGTCGCTGGCTCTGATGCTGCTGCAAAGAAGATTGCACTTGCAACAACCGACTGGTAAAACATCTGTAACATCTTGCTGCACACATTAAAGCACTGGTTCCCAAAGTGGGGGTCGGGACCCCCCGGGGTGTACCTATATGCAATGCTGACAGATATGGGAGAATTCAACAAATTGTGGAAACGCTAATTGTTGAACCACACACCATAATTGTGACTTGTGGTTGTGTTTATTGTGTGCAGGGTTTTGCTGGTGGATGTTTGTTTGTTTGGGGGTTTTTTTAACTCCAGGCAGTTCTCCAGAAGAAATTTAAATGTCTTAGTTAAATGTGCTAACTTCATTTCTCATTTAAATTTCTTAATCGTGTCATGACCTCTATTTAGAGGATGTTTTTAACATGCACATGTAAGGACACACTGTGTTTTACGTTCTGGGCATTTACCTACACCGTACATGCTCAGACTTGTAACATGCAGGAAAAACCTGACACAGACAAGAGCAGGGAAATACTTGCCAAGTTACAACATTGTAGCATGAAATAATGCGACAGATCATTTTGGACTAACTAACGGCTGACATTTTTCACACGTGGGACTGACACATGATGTATGTGTATGTGTGTGTATGTGAGAGGAAAGGAAGGAGGAGGCGGGTATGGGCAGCAAATCAGCAGGCCACTCCTCTTTTTTTTATTTGTCTTTTAAACTCCTTCCTCACGTCGTCTCTTCTCTTTCACCACCATGGCTTTCTCTGGGAAATATGAGCTGGAGAGTCAAGACAAGTACGAGGAGTTTCTGGAAGCAATTGGTACGCAGATTTTTACATTTAATACCAGAGATATAAATGGATAAAAGTGAGTCGTCATTCATTTAAACTTTGTTGAATCTCCTGTCACAGGCCTTCTCAATGCCAAGACGGACCACAAAGTGATAACAGAAGTGGTTCAGGATGGAAATAAGTTCACCTGGACTCAGAGCATTCCCAACTGGACCTGGTCCAATACATTCAGCGTTGGTGAGGAATGTGAGCTGACGACAATGATGGGCTCCAAATTCAAGGTGAGTTAAAAACAGGAGCTGGAGAAAATGATCAATAATCATAAAACTTTCATGCTGTCAAGCTCATTGGCTTTATCCCTCTGTAGGCTCTTGTCACCATGGAAGGTGGCAAGATTTCAGTGCATTTTCCTCAGTACCATTTCACAGCAGAGATCATCGAAGACAAGCTAGTAATGGTAAGAGAAGCAACCACTTCACATGAGCTAAAGCAGTGATACTCCATACTTAATCGCTGAGACAAATTCCCTCCAAATATTTTCAATAATCTGAATCTGGAAAAAAAATGTAGTTTGTCTTATTTTCATTTTATCTTCTTCATTCCATGTCCTCTAGCATTGCGTAATTGCAGGAGAGAAGGGTGTGACTTTTAAAAGAATCAGCAAGAGGATCTAATGCTGCGAGACTCAACATGCTTCAATGGAAAAGAAGCTGCAGGATGTAAAACACATCATGAAAATGCTTGTTCCAGTTACCAAGCAAGAGGAACAAAGTAACCATCCGTAGTGAGGAGAAAGAACATCTCTTGGCTTCACAGAATTTCACAGCATTTTCTTGATTTACTTTCAGATCTGACTTGATAGAAGTGATGAAACTATGTATAGTATTTCTACAAGGGTGAAACAATTTGTCCGCACTTGAGTCTATGTGTGATCCAATAAAAATCACCTAAATATAGCCTTGAGACTTTCACATATTTTCTGTGTGATTTGTTATATTCACTGCAAAGACAAGAAGATAAAACATATGTTTAAAGATATATTTGGGATATATGTGCAGAAACTGTAAATGTGAAGTTAGCTGTGGCAACAGGAGCCAGTGTAATTCAAAATGCCAAGTTAAAAACAGGTTGAAGTCACACTAACCCTAACACTGACATTAAAATAAACTCTCTGTGACATAATTCAAACCTTAAAATATTTACAATAAGTGAGCAAAAAGTCATTTTATTTAAATGTAATCATTTGCTTTTCTCTGTCTCACGCACACATATTCATTTGGTCACATTCGTGTTTAACTCAACCAGCTTTGTCACCAACGACCTTGGCAGTGTAAGGGTGATCCATCCAATGTGACAGTGGTCTAAAGATAAAAAACAAGTTTGATCAAACCGCAGAGGAACAAAGACACACAATGTGTTTAAACATCTAAGATATCATAAACAACAAAACAAACACGAAATGGCCTTGAATGTCTCGCCATCCAGAGTTTCCAGTTCACTTTCCTTCCCAGTGAGGAATGTGTTGTTCCAGGTCTTGTCCATCAGGAATTTGGTCAGCCTGAATACGTCATTCTGATAGATGTCTTATAATTTCATCCTCGCTCAGGTCTGAAATTCCTACAGAGAAGACAAGACACAGTTAGCACTAATCAACACATTTGAATCCAATACTTCTGAAATGTTTATTTATGAAAGGAAGCAAACGTCTTTTACCAAGAGTCCTCAGGAAATCCTCGTAGTTCTCCTCTCTCCAGCACGTACTCTCCTGTACAAGCTGCTGCCTTCTGCTTACAGGTGAACTAAACTACAGAAATAATTGGGACCAATTTATATCCTGTTTCTGTTCTGTACCCTTCAAGCATACTTTGGAGAAGGACTTATATCTGTTTTAAACAAAATTTAGTATAGTCTCTAACTGCTGGTCAGCAGTCAGTTCTTTTTCACACATGCAGCTCAATAAGCAAATTAACAGCATTTTAATCCGATAAACATTTACAGTCAGGTTTACCCAACATTCAGCACATAAATCCTTGAACAGTAACATTCCTAAAGATGTTCTGTGCCACCATGTTATGCTGAGCTAAAGATCTGGCAGATAAATTCAGGGATTAGAAATAATGATTTTTCTGTTGAGAGAGAAGACCCACCTCAGGTTCTTAAACCTTGAATGAAAGTTGGACAAAAAACAAGAAACTAAGAAATAATCCAGCATATAATCCCTATAAAACCTCAACTTGCATTTTTTTACAAACCACGTTGTGCACTGCTTGAACAAACAAGATCTAACATGTTTATAAGTGAGCTCTGGAGGTGTTCGTAGGACAGAACAAGGGTATCTGTTTCCTCCTGTTTCCAGTCTTTATGCTAAACTAAGATAACTGGCTGTTAGTTGTACAGTCATGAGTGTGGTATCAATCTTCTCATGTAATGACATGTAACGAGCAGCAAAGCAATCAAGCAAAATCCTTCAATGATCATCCTTCTATCGTTTCTGGTTGTGCAGATGCACATTCGTCAAATAAGAGATCACAAGGATGAGGATCAAAGCCAAGTCTGTATGGACATATTGTTTATTTATCTATGTCAGATTACTGGTTATTCCTGTTTGGAAACTAAACAAGAGAGACCAGCAGCATTCTACCATGACATGAGATTATAAGCAGGTTTATATGATGCTGGTTTTTCCTCATGGTCAGGGAAACAAAACACACCACTTGATCTTTTTAGGCATATTTTCTGCACATATTCTTTTAATTTTGCAGTGACATACATAAGTGTGCTCTTGTGACAACATCCACCATTACTGTCACACAGCAAGATATCCACTTTTTTGAACAAAATCATGCACAACAAATGGGTCAACAAGCCTTTGGTTATCTCTACGCATTCCCTGTAAATCGGTCTGTCTGACCGGTCTGTCGGTCTGTTCCATCTGTGGTGTTTATATAAAAAGCTGAATTTCCTCTTCTATGAAAGCCTGCACACCAGCTGTCATGACACCAACATTCCTGCCTGAGTACCAGTTATACTGGAGCAGGCCACCATTTGAAGACCAAATGCTGCAGTGAAGGCCGGGAAGGAAGACTCTCACAGCCCCATAATAAACTCTGACTGACTGTCAGAGCACTGAAAGAGTACCAATACCTCTCCTCAATACATGGTGAAGTGTCATACATTGAAAAGGTGAATAAAAAGTTGAGGTATTGAACAAATTACCACTGCTGATGACCACAGAGAAGAGGTGCAATGATCCCGTGTGCTCACAGATACAGTATAGGATGCCAAAGTGTACACTGGAATCATCCTTTATCGTACAGCTGTTTTTATCTGGTCTTATCATCCTTTTTTTTTATCTTGTTCTGTTGCCTTCTTATGATTATTGCTGTCTTCTTCTTTCAAATGCAAATAAACTAAATGAAACCAAATATGTGCTGGAGATGTCAGACCTCGTCAGTATTACTGTTAGCAAAAATGAACCGCTGCAGGCACAACAGCTGAGCGGTGCAGGGCTTTGGCTCTGACCAGGTGGTAGAATATATTCTAATAGATCTTTTTAATAGATATTTGATTAATGTGAACTGCGGCTTCACACAATATCATGAACAGATGTGCAAACTAATACAATGCAATAGCTCAGGATGAAAGAAAAACTATTTATTCAGGTTTGTAGTGTTGCCATTTAATGTAAAGTGCCCACACAGCCTGGTTCCAGACCTCTGAATCACCATATTTTTTCAGCGATTAGAATATTAATGAAGAAATGAAATGATGAAAATTATAAAGTAAAATGAAAATGCCACTTTAGTCAAGCTAACATGTACACGAGCATCCAAGAAACCCGAGTAAATCTACTAAGGGTAAAGTACTTCAAGTAAAATGTTGAGGTAAAATGACACAGAGGAAAACATTTATGGAGCGACGCCTGCGACTACTTAGCATGTACACGTGACATGCCTCACACTCCACAATCATCCAATCCAAACACACCCTCTCAATTTGGCGGTCTATCCAAGCTCCAAATTTTCTCATCTCTACATCTAATCTGTCAATATAATTACTGCCCTTCATCAGCCACCACCACCCCAGCCCCCAGCTGCAGGCTCCGGGAGGTTAAAGATATTTGCTCACCTCACTCACTCCTCAATATCTTTATCTATACATATCTGGTGGGAGCAATAAGGTCGGAGCCTAGACGCCAAACTCTAACTGCATCTGCTGCTTCAGTAAAACATTTAAAGTCCATGTAAAGACAATGCTGAGATTTCTTTCAAAATACATTAAATATGTTGGAAAATAGTTGCTGAAAACGTGAAACTACTTTGAACGATATATTACTGAAATGTGGAGTTAGAGGTTAAAACAGTTTTTCACCAGTATTCAGTCCAGGATTTATTGGGCGGTCCTAAAGGGTGGCTTGATGACACGCTGAGGCCACCCTAGCACCCCTAGCAGAGAGATAGAGATTAATTCATCTCACTCTGCTGCCATGAGTGTATAGCTGCTGATACTGCCATTAAAGTGTCACAAACAGCTAAATTCACTAACGTTCCCAGTGCTTACAGTCTTGACAGACTCTTCTCCTGGAGAAGAGGTGCACTTTCCCATTGTCACCACTAAGGGGCGCACTCATATCTCAATGAAACACCAGTGGGCCCTCTCAAAGCAACCCTTGGTAATCTATTTCAATGGGTTTTTGTGTTAATAATAATCACTTATTTCTCTGTCCTACTGTAATTTTGTGATAGAAATCTTCAACTTATGTGTTTAGTAGTGAGCAGTTTGCTCCTTTAATGAAGCGATACTGTGGTGCATAGTGGTAAATTAATGAGAATAAGTCTCCATTTATTTATTAATCTGTGTCCCAGTGAAAACGCCAGCACTCTGTAACAAATAGACTCATTCATCCACCCACCCTAGACTTTTAACATGCTGCATTTCATCATGAAAAACCGAAAAAAAGGAGAATGAATCTGTTATTCTTACAGCTGTTTATGGCAAGAACCCTACGTATGGTATCATATCACAAGGTTCCCTCACAGAGTTCTGCTTTTTTTTAAATAAGTGTGACATTGTACATTATAAGGAAGGATGACAGCTTTTTGGTCACGCGTTCTTATGAGGAATAAAAGTGAATATTCATGATGCAGACTGGACTTTTTCAAAAGCTTAAAAGCTCCCCTCAAAGAGACATTTTGGTTGTTGATACTTGTTGGTTACCATATTATTTCCATAATAATGTCTTCTCTTTAAAAGTGCCGTCATTTCACCACAAACGGACACTGTTTTTGTTCCGCATTTTCAAGTCTGCTCATGATCAACACAAAAAACAGGATAATTTCAGTGTACAGAGAACATCTGCAGAGGTTTGCCGAGTACAAGAGAGATTTAAGCTAATACACATTTATCAGCTTACTTTAGTAGAATATGCAAAGTTTAATGTTTAGCAACTAGATTTTTGATACCGATCCTCTGTTAAAGAGATCACAAGATCTGGACCCACCTTCAGGCCTCCTTTGTATCCAATGATAATTGTACATACACCCTTTAAAGAAAATTAGCACAAACTAGTTGACAAACAGAAAATCTTTGTGTTAAACTAATTATGAATACATGAGAGGAAGCCTATGTTCTCCAAATGAGCTCTACAATAATGCTGATTCATTTAAATGTAGGTTTAAAGCACATGTACCACAAACTTAAGGTGAGCAGCCTTCCCTGCACCCCTCCCCGTTTTCCAAATTCTTCCTGGAGGGCACATAAAAGGAAGCCTGCTTCTTTAACCCCCCACATACAAAAGCTTACAGGAGGCTGTGAGAATGATCCATTATCAAACTGACAGCTATGAGCACTCCCCCTTGTCTCCACCCACTCCACCTCCCCTTACAGATGAGCTGCTTAACATTTAAAGATCTTGAAAATGTCTTTGTAATATCAACATCAATACACCAAATGTTAAAAACACACAAACTGTGTGCGTGCAAGCATATCCAAATACTGATTGCTCTTTAATCTGTATGCCAAGTTAATTACATTTTGATCAGGATTATGTGGAGTGGCATTGTGTAGCTTTATTTTTTTTAAGTCTTTTATCTAACTTAATGCTAATTAAAGATCAGTGAGTGATATGATTAGGCGCACATGATTATGCTCCAGATTTATGACTCAGGAAAAAGAAAAAACTCCCCAGTTTTAATAAAATAAAAACTCTGCTGTGTGTGTGAGGCTCAAACATATCCACAGTCCTCTGTGCTGCGTTCAGCATAAGAAGGGCGGACAATTTGCAAGCATTATATAGGACTATAATGTCTCATGTGTGAGAGAGAGCCTCATCACTGAATAGATTTCTATATATCAAAACGCCGCAAAACACAGAGAGCTGTGATGGAGCTGCAGAGGCGGAGTTAAGAAGCAGAAGAGAGACTGAACTTCTTTCTCAAATGCTGAATAAAAACTTTGTCTGCAGCCAGAAAAAGTAGTACAGCTCACAGATACAGTATTCCACCCATTGTTACGAGTGCAGGAATGTCAGATTAAATTATTTGCTTTTGATTTGACCTCATACAAAGTGTGCTTTAGTCAGCAGAGGGTAATGTATGCACAAGCTTTGCACAAGCAGAAGCAAAAAAAAAAAAACACATAAAACACACACACAAGTACAAGTATTGCAGTACGAGAAAATATTGTGCATTTGAGTGTTAAGTAACAGTAAAGTATTAGATAAATATGCTTAGAGTATAAAAAGTGAGGAATTTATTATTTATTTGTAAGAAGAAATTCAAGTTTTAAGTTTAACAACCTTCATACTTGTATAGACTATTTGCATATTATAATATCATCATGTAAATTTTAATCTGTAAAGTAACTACCAACTACAACTGTCAAATGTAGTGGAGTAAAAAAGTATATTTTCTCTGATATGTTGTGTAAAAGAAGTATAAATTAGAGGCAAATTAAAGTATGCAAGCTATTATCAGCATAAAAACCATAAAATTGGATTAAGGCACAACACTTAAATTAATGTACTTAGTCACAGTCCACTACTGGCTTCAGTTTGGTTTAATACTGCACTGTTCTAATGAATAATGTGTTGCAGTGACAGCATGTGGTCACAGCTGGAGGACTGTGTAAAACCTGCTGGGCTCATCACTGGAGCTGGATGCATTGTCTTCGATCTGAACCAACGGGAGCGATGCAGTGGGAACCGCCATTTCCCTAAAAGCTGCAGGCGACTTTGAGAAGAAACACACCTCTCAGAAACTCAGTTCACTTGTGTGTTTATTTTCCCATGGCACATTATGATTAAAGAGTTCCCTCCATCATTCAGTGTCACATAAACTGAGACTACAAATTGGTACAAAATAATACAAAAATATAAATTGGAAGTTCGTGGTGTCGTTTCGTTACTATCACGAGACAAGTGTTGTTTGGTGTGAGTGATATCAGCACCTTTCACGGCTGTGGGTGGGAAAAAAAATGCACGGTAAATCTCTAAAACAGCTAAAAAGACAAAAGCATTCAGTAATTATCTATCAGTCAAAGGAGGTGGCTGCAATATGCAACATATTCATTGTGTTCAGAGCCCGCTGCCCTCTAGAGATCAAGCTACAGCAAGTCAAATCACACAATTATCAAAAATAAGTTACAAAAGATGAACCAGTGGTGTACACGAGACAGTGATGGCTGTGGTCAGTTTAAACAGAAAAAAACAATATATTGCACCTTTGACACCTCAGTGAGAAATTACCCATGAATTATGAGGAAAAGAGCAAGATGAACTTTAAAAAAAAACAAAAAACTATCACACCAACAGCATTCATCCAGAGAATCAAAAAAACCTTGAACTAAATTACACAGAAAGGGAATGTAAAAAATATAAAACAAAACTGTACATAAGAAGTAAGAAGAAGGTAAAGTATCATAGTTCAGTGGTGGGAAAAGGTTTGGGAGTGTCCAGAAGGCTTCATGTAGTGTTAATCTGACAAAATAAGGTTCACAGCTCGAACACTGAATCTGCTGAGAATGAGGCCCGACATGATGACATGTCGTCCTCAGCAGAGTGAATGAGAGAGGTGAGAAATAGCAACTGTTATATCATATATTAAGCTCACTGAGCAGCTGTTATCTCAGAAGTTTGGGTCCACAGTAGGCCTATGACAATTAGTGGATTTATCAATTAGTGAATACACAGAAAAGTAATTTTTTTCATATTTTTTCCAAGCAAAAATGCCCAAATTTTTCTGGTTCCAGCTTCTCAAATGTGAGAATTTGCTGCTTTTCTTTGTCAAAAAATGATAGTGAACTGAATATCTTTGGGTTGTGGACTTCTGGTCCTAAAATAAACGTCTTTTTTTTTTTTAGGTGAACATTAAATCGAGCGAAGTTATCAACAGATTAATAAAAGTAATGAACTAACGTGCTGCAGCCACAATTCAGTCAACAACATCCCAGAACCTGGGCTCCATGGTCATTTACGGTATCACCATGGTAACCAGCGGGCAACCCTTGTGACTGTCGCTGGGAATCTGGATGTGTTTATACTTTAAACAGGAAGTGGAAGATTGGGCATTGCAGCTTTAGAAATCTGGGAAGCAATTACCGTCGACTGGCTGCAGATGTTTGTGTGTGAAACCAGCAACCACAAGGTTGTTCCACTACGATGCAAACCTGACTGTTTCGTGCATTCAGTTACCGACTTGTAAGCAGAGTATGGTCCAGTGATGAAGAAGGGGGAATATTCCAGCCCCCGCAGACGCTACATTAGCATCCACTTTAAAGCATAATAGCACAGAAAAACTGGAAGGCTGCTAGCTTCAGCCTTGAAACCTGAGCCTGAATACACAGTTTCTATGAACAAGCACAAAGAAAACTAAAATTAAATCAATGGTGTGTTTCTAAGCTGGTATAAAAAAAAGCTACACTACATCAAACAAAAATTCAAAATAAAATGGTCATAAATAAAAGCTATGGCATGTTTCAATGGCATCATATTCAAGTAATCTTGTTCAAGTCCCTGATACTTAGTGGTTCATGTAAACATTGTCATTAACACAGACACAGAACCAACAGTTCATAAGAAAGGCAGCAGCAATTCATATATACAATAAACAACCGACGTCCATGTGTCGTTCACCGTGCTGGTCCAGTCACATCCGTTTGTGTTAAATTCTTTGAGCGGTGCCCGAAGAAGACACTGAAATTAAAACTTTAGTACGACAAAGCCTGCAGCTGCCACATCTTCACCCCACGTGTGTGACGGCTCCGCCACAAGGCTCGACTTTGGAGATGGGAGAGAAGAGATGACGAGGAGAGAGAGAGAAAGAGGACAGTAAAAGAAAAAAAACCCGAAACACTGCAGGCATGTTGGAGCTGTGGACTTCACCTGCTGTGCTCAAAACAATGAATTCTTCGTCCCCTCTGAGGGCTTATGTTGTGAGGAATTCCCAGAGGGGCCCTTCAGCTCCAACAGAGACTACAGGAGTTAGATCAATGTTCGCTGACATTCAGGAGACACGACTGACATACAACAGCCTTTTTGCTTCCTGACAAGTCATCGACAAGCGTCTCTTTTTTCTTCTCTCTTAAATGGTGGCTCAAGAAATATATCAGCCAATTATTTCCTCTCTAAAATGTGTTCAATTTTTTTGGGATTAGAAATAAAATTAAAAAATTATATCAAGCAGCAAGAGATCCATATCACAGATACTTTGTGTTCTGCGCACTTCTAAAATTGGCTCAGCTATCACACAACTGAGAACAGGCACTGAATGAGGTGGGTGTTAGATCACACTGCTGCTTTCATCTCATTCACAGTGATGACAGTCTCATGATAAAAGATTTAGAAAAACAAGTTCAGAATATGGCAATAACATTTTTGTAATGCCTCGGTATTTCACACGAGTCTCTGGAGCATCACGTCAATGTGATGACTTCCACCGGGTCTGTCTTGCCTTTGGACCTCTGCTTGCGTTTGAGGCGTCTCTGTGAGAGGGACGGGGGAGCTGGACAAGCTGAAGGTGTTGCGGAGCTGACGGAGAGAGAGAGGAGGTCTGTAAAAGGGTATTTTGGGGTAGGGACTTGGGACGGAAGCATAGCTGTGCACTCCCGCAGGGGTTTGTGTTCCCTCTCCGTCTCCTGGCGTCACCTGTCAAAGCAGCCGGCTGCAAAAGTGTGATGAGCCCCCAGGTAGCCCCCGCTGTAGGCCATGCTCAGACAGTGGCGGGGCTCCCCAGCGAGGGCCATCTGCACAGAAATGGGACCCTGCAGCGGCAGCGCACGGGCCCCCGGCTGTAGACCAGAGGTCAGGCTCGGGTAGGAGGGGAACCCACTCCCAGGAGTCATGGAAGAAGCCCCAGTGAGGAGACCCATCCTGTGGCTCTGAATGAAGTCCTGAGACATGTTCACCACAGGCCCCAAAGCCTGGGAGTCAGCTAGTGCCTGCAGCTGAGACAGGGATGGGGAATGTTGGGTAAGGTGTGGGAAGCCATCTGGCTGAAACAGCAGCTGTGGTGTGGAGGAGGTGGAGGAGGAAGAGGAAGATGCTGGTCTCTGGATGGCTGACACTGGAGAGAGGTGGGAGGTCTGGGGCTGAGATTGCAGAGAGGAAGGCCGGTGAGGAGGAGTGGATTTGGTCTTGTTGGCCTCCTTAACGTCGTTATCATGAGCACTGTGAGGAGGAAAGGTACACATATGAAGGTTGAAAAATATAAAGGCCATTGTTGCACTGCAAGGAGAGCGCAAAGTGCGTGCATTCCTGAGTAAAAGATCTATTCACGCTCACATAAACCCTTTAACAGTTGCAGAGATCAGTTAGTACCAACCTTTTTCACTCCCACGCAATTTGTTTGAACACGTGCAAACAATTACACTGACACAGATGCAAACAAATAAACACACACACATGCCAACTGCTGACCAAGAAATGTGCAACTTAATTACAGTCGTTAAATTACACAGCAGAGAGGCGATCAGCTAGGATTAGAAGATGGACAAGCTTTGTTGGATGATTCGTTTTATAATCCAAAACCATGGCAACTAATAATATAGAGAGACAGGGGCCATAATGTCATCTACCTTGAGTACAGAGGCTTGTTTCTGTTTTTTCTCTACTCGTGTGTGTGTGTGTGTGTGTGTGTGTGTGGGTGTGTGTGTGTGTGTGTGTATGTGTGTGTGTGTGTGTGTGTGTGTATGTATGTCTGTGTGAGAGAGAGAGTGTTGCTTACAGTAGCATGAGTTCAATGCACTGAGTGAGGTGGTCCCATGTGTAGCCTGTTAGTAGATGTAGAGCAGTCGTCCAGCTTGGGGAAATCTGAAGGCAAATACGAGACGCCGCCACACACGCAGCGGCAACCTGGGATGGTCGGAAACTCAGGAAGGCATGATCTAGAAGAACACAGGGACAAAGAGTTTCATAAATTATTACAGCAAACTACCAACGGCTAATACATTAATGTCCAAGGCTTCTGGAAAAAAGCAAAATCTAGTTCAGCCTCCTCCTGCTAAAGCTCCTTTGTGTAACTTTTCTACCATAAAAATAACACATTTTATTCATTTTGATGATACACTGACATGTAATCAGGTGAATGGTGTCTTTGTTATTCCCACTCTGCAGCCTGTTCTTGCACTATGTAACTTTGTGGTCTGGGTACGATCAACAACGAAAAGTATGCAACACTTCACGGAAGACACCACCAACTATTTTACGGATTTTACAAAGTTTCATGATAGGCAGTAAAACTGATGCCGTTACATAGTAAACTGCTGTTAGCTCAGTTTGTTAGCCAGGCTGCCCAAACTGTGAGCTCAGAGCATCGGGGAAGCGTTCGTTTTTGTTTTGCACCACTGGGAAGAGGAGGTTTTCAGGCCTGGGGTACTGAGAAAGGCCAAACGGGAGCGGAGCGGGTGTCGTGCCAGAACCGGAGTTGAAAAGGCTGAAAGACAGACTCCGAGCTGGGCTTCTTGCTGTTGGACTCGTAAGTAACATCAGCTGGCTGCCTTGTCTTGTATTGTTGCACCTGCGTGATGTTTGGGCTAGCAAAATTGTCGACTCGCTAGTTTTTGATTATGTAATCATAACAAACACATGTACAGTTGTCCATATTCATGACAGTGGTACTACACTGGGGTCTGTTGCTTTAACCCACCTTGCAGTGAGACTTCCAGAAAGTAGTGAGTGTATTTGTCCATGAAAGCCTTGGTCTTGGAGAGAGAGGAGAGAGGCCAACCATTGTATAGGTCACCCTCCTGCACCGAGGCATGGAGGTAGTAGTCAATAAAGTGGGCAGGTGTGGGCATGCACAGGTTCCAGCCAAAAGTCTCCAGCAGCAGAAGCTCCATTTTGATCAGATCCTTCTTGTTGAGAACCAGGTTCAGGCTACACATAAAGCCCAGAGAGTTCAGCTGCTCCAGTTTGGGAACTCGGTCCTCCTTCTCCTCAAATTTACCTGGGAAGAAAGGAAGAGATACAGCAACGTTACTGAACAGTGTTTCATGCAACTCAGCAGTTTGAGGTAACAAGATATGCCAGCTCATAGACCCATACACTGAATGTTCATGTGCCTAACTGATCATAGACAGTTGAATTTAATCATTTACATATATAAAAGAACACCAAGGGTTTCTCTGCACTGTGTTGGCCTCACAAGATGTTCCAAAATAAATTAGTAAAAAAGTGAAGCAGCTGAACAGAAGACACAGTGTTGGGCCTGGATTAGGTTTCATCATAGGTTGCAAGCCCTCAAGTGTATGAATGCAGTACTTGTGCTTTCATTTTCATTTTATTTTCACAATCATGCGAAAACACATTATCCCATTAAAATGCATTTTCTGCAGAGCTGTCAGAGTCAATTACCAGGTTAGTTAAGCAACAAACAATTTATCTGCAACAAATTTGACAATTAATCATTTAAAGTTAACAAGTGCTTCAAACAAAACCAAACAAGCCATCTGCAACAGTACTCATCTGTCAATCAAAGCAGCCACGCTGTTAATTATGCATAACTTTAAGCCTAAATATAATCTGAACAGGTGAGTTAAACTCACACAGACTCAGTACAGTTGTCATGAACGGGGAAATTAGCTATAGAGACCAAAACTGTTTTTTTGTACCAGGCTGTAAACATGTTTATTTCTGCGGTGAAGTTGGACATTTTAACATGGGGGCTTATGGAGAAGGACTTGTTCTGTAACCATCCTCAAGTGGACATTTGAGGAACTGCAGTTTTTGGCACTTCACAGCCAAAGAGGTTGCCACTTAGCTACAACACATAATTAATGTTTTAATTGGACATTTAGGAAAAAAAATAGATAATTTGTTGGTAAGATGCTTTTTGGAAATCAAAGAGCTCCAGAGGTCCCTTACAAACTATGATGTTAGATAACTACCTGTAGTACCTTTTTATGTTCTTAAAAGGAGGAAGAAACATTTCAACAATAAATGTTGCCTTGTTCAGTTAAAAACTGTCATCTTGCAGAAGAATGTTTATTAATTGCTTTACCTCTGTATTACAATGAACATTATATTCTGCAGCCACATGGAGAAGGTTTATTGTCAGCCCTAAAGAGTCTTACTCCAGTTTCCACAAAACCTAACAAGTGCCTGCTAAGCATTAGCAATTAAGCCGACTATTATTGAACATCTGGTCATAAAGCTGAGCTATTACGCTAACAGGGAAGCGTCACTACAGGCTTACAAAGTGTGGGGGCGCTAGTGTGGATTATATAGGCACTTTCTATGAAAAAGCCAGTCAGCTTGATCTCTAATATTTGTCCCTCTCGCTCACTCCTGATCCTCACAGAAATTACAGCAGTGCCATTATAGTGAACCCCCTCCCACACCAGAGACATCCTCCTTTTCCATGGCAACAGCCCCGAGGCCTCGGAGGTCCATGAGACCAATGAAGAGGGGCGATTCTGCCTTTAATCCACGGGTCCAACAGGCCTCCTCTGCTCAAAGTTTAAAGAATGAGGCTGGAGGAGGTGTCAGGTTACTCCGATACAGCCTTCGCTCTAAATATGTGCCTCAGCTATGCACAGCTTTATGTGGGAAGATGTGGGGACACATTGTAGACGGACTCTGCTCTCAAAACGATATTTCAGCACTTGTGAATACACATTTTATATAAATGGTTTATTAAAACACGACAGTGTAGTTGTGAGCACATATTCCCTTTTTATATCTTTGTTTTATGCTACTTTTGTGTAGTACTTAATTAACTAGTTTGATGCTTTATTCTAATTTAAATATCTAAATATCTGTTCACACATATTTTGTGTGCAGTTAAGAAAGTGCTACAACTGATAATCACTGTGCAATCACGCATTATACAGACAAATGATTAAAACAAACTTGCCTTAATGTATTTGTCAACAACTATAACTCCTCCACACTAATAAGCAGATGTATAAACAGATAATGAATGACAATATAGTTGTAACGATATAAAATATGTCTTCATAGCTGACAAATACTATACTTTAACAATTAAAAGTCCTCATATCTGCTTAACTACGTCATTTTAGCTGTCATAAACATGTATTAAATGTTTATACGCTGTTTATAAATGTTAAATATTAAGATTAAATTAAAGATGTCTTTTTACTGACAATGGACAAACTTTGTAATGCAACACTTTCTAAATGATCTGAATCTATCTTTTTTGTTTTTTCTGTACTGATACTTAATGTTATTTATCGGATGACATATAAGCAGATAAAAATATGCCTGCAATAAGCCAACACTGGCAGATATACTGGCCCGACTGATTTATGTACTAGACTGATTCAGCGCTACAATTTTTCGAGCTCTCCCCACAATTATTCTTCATACAGAGTAAAGTATGTTACAATGAGTCCAAGAGTAAACAAAAAAGATAACCATTTCTTCTCTAGAGTTTATTAACCTGATTACAAGAAGACATTTGCAGCAGAAAAATGAGGCCTTCAAACAATCACACACATTCACACTGCTGACAGTGTCAGTCAGTCACCGGTGCAGATTTACTTTGGATTATATCCATTGACATAAGCATAAGTTACGTCTCTGCTTTGTCAAAATATGCATCCAGCTGGAAATTACAACAACCTCTCTGTTGGTTGGAAGCTTGTCCTCTAATCTAAAACCATGGCAACCAAACATTAAAAATAGGAGCTTTATTGACCTTTCCCAGCTGCAATTAGAAGTGGGACGCTTATCTGCAGTGCCACAGCTATTGTGGCTGTTTTTTCATGGACCCACGTTTTAGGGAGTGGAGCGTCTTCCTACCGAGTGCGAGTTTTACCACTGATGTTGTGACCGACCATTAAGCAGGGCAGGAGAGAGGAAGAGAGAGGGAATGGCTGCAGGAGAATAGGGGTGGGGTGTGTGGGATCTGCAGCCCAACAGACCATGGGGGTAATTAGCAGAGAGGCAATAATGGCATCTCTCCACCTGAACAGGAAGTACTATGAAACAGGGCTGTTTACGCCTACCAGCGCTCGTTCCACAGCTCAGTCCACACTCTGTCACCCTCATATCCTCTGGATCGGGGCTCTGTCTACTGCTAGACTGCTATGTCCACATAGACGCTGCCATAAAACGCCATCAATGCCCCCAATCTCCTCACAACCCCAGCCTCTTTGATCTCCAGAAAGACACAGTGTAAGTCAACCTCCTTATTGTCCTCTTTGATTACTCGTCTGGTTTACTGCAGTGGGTGACTGGGCACATGAGAGACATGAGATGCCCAAAAGCTTTGAAAACAAAAAAAAACAAAGCAACTTCAGAGAGACCCACAGAAGTACAGTATTATTAGAGCCACAAACTGGTTTCATTTACTGTCAAAAGAACAGGCTCCTGTGTGTATTACAGCCTGTATGACAAAACAGTAGATTCATTCTTTTCATCAAGTTGGCACAGCAGGAGTGAAGCCACAGAGGGCTCCAGCAAAAACAACGGGCTATTAGAGCCGAAAAAAACTCTGTTTTATCTGCAGCACAATCCAACATCATCAAGCAAAAGGGCCAGGTATCTTTTAAAATACTTTCTCAAACATTATTTACATTATGCATTGATCTCAGTTATTATTTGTTATTTCTTAATTGTTTCATCAATTGTTCTGTCTATGTTATAGAGAACATGACGACTTCAAACTGCTTGTTTTGTCTTACCAAACAGCCGAAACCACAAAGATATTCAATTTCCTATGACAGCGAAGAAAGATCAAGAAAATAACTTTTGATATCTGGAAAGAATACATTCTCGCTTAAAAAATGGCTTAAAATGGTAAATCGATTGTGTGCCAATATGAGCTTCAGTTAGCAGAGCGGTAGCAAAATATTCAAGACTTTAGGGAAACACAAGTCGGACATTTTTTACCTTTTCCCCTAATATAAAATATGCCAAATTTATCAAGGAATTTGTGTTCAATGTCTCATAAACAGACAACACAACTATGTTTTTAATAGTGTGTAATCATCTGAAAATAAGAATCTGTATATTTTTGTTACCTTAGAGCGAGCCTTTTATATCTAAAGATATAAATACAGACGCTGTGGGTCCTCTTCCACACAGTCTACCATGTTGAACTGGCATGTTTCTACAGTAGCCCAGAACAAACTAAACACTGGCTCCTCTAAATAGGGCCTTTTACATTTTCCACACATTTTGCAGCGACCATAGTTTCTCCTTCACACTAGCAAGAAAACAAAGTTGTAATCAGCGACGATGCTGCTAGATGCCATTAAATCCTTCACATTCAACCTTTACCTGAATCACACAGCACACTGCATTGGTAAATGAAAAACAAGCGCACATACCAATCTGCATACCTTGTTGTATTGTGTTAATTAAACCTTACAAGTTGTACAATCCGATCCTTAAAAAATATAAACCCTTGTTTAGTGTACAAGTGCTTGATAAGCCTTTAAACTGGACTTCCTGATGTGTAGATCATCCTCTCACCGATACCCTGAAGCAACATGCCCACACTAAAGCAGCCCCCTGTACTGTTTTACTGTGTGAATGAGGCCTGAAAGAGACATTCCTCGCTTGTGAGTTCAGCCTACCTGGAATGCAGGCGGCTAAGTGATCCTATCTTCAGTCAGCGATCTGGGAAGAAACACTGCTGAAGAAAAAAAAATAACTTCCTTTTCATCTACACCAACTACCTTTCCACACACTGCAACTACAGGACACCTCTCCTTTCTCACAGCTCCCACAGGTGATGGTGATGATGAGAAAAGGTCGAGTAAACAGGGAGAAGTTAAAGGTCAGGGGTTAGGGAGAGGTAAGGCCAGGATGCAGGGGCCTGCCCCCAGGTGTGCTGTTTGGGGAAGATGAATTGGGGGTGGGGAGAGGTTTTCGAGTGATAGGGGCTGTTTGGAAACCCGAGAGCTGTATTCTCACAGAGAGAGAAAGGCCTCTGTTTCTGTTACTCTTCACCGTGCAGACATCATGTAATTCTAGCTCATTTCAACCAGTCCTCTAAATAGTTAAGCTCCTCAAAAAGACATGTAACGTGACCAAAATCAACTATGCTTCATAACAATTTGATCACCCAAGAGGAAAAACTAAATCTACCCCCAAAAGAAATCCATAAATCAGTATTAAAAAGTAAGATCAGATCACATACATTGGAAATATCAAAACATTACTGTATGACACATCTCTCTAAGTGTGACAATGGGTATTTGGTTAAAAAAAAAAAAAAAACTGAACGAATGAAACTCCTATGGACTACTGAATTTTGATAACTATCTTGCACATTTTAAATATTCTGCATAGACTATACAGCTCCTTTCATCCTAAAAACATTGTATATATATTTAGATTGTTTATATTTTTTAATACTTGACTTTTTATCTTCCTTACATTCTTATATTTTTACTTCAATGTTTGTTATGCAGCAAAAACACCAAGACAAATTCCTTACATGTGAAAACCTATTTGACAATAAACCTGAATCTGATTCACAGCACAGAACCAGTGGCTAGTCATCTTTGACGATATCTTCTTTGTGGAAAAACACACTGTATCTTATAAGAAACATGACTGTAAGAACACTGGCTAAATTTGACATCATCCAAAACTCATAATGGGGCCATTGTAGCAAAGGTAAGAATGAAAAATACAAATATATTTCCAAACTTAAGATTTAGGGTCAACCTTCATTTTCTTCCTCATTCTCTACTTCTTTTTCTCCTTGACTTGACAGCCATGGAGGAATTTCCTCTGCTCTTTACACTCTTTTTATTTGCTGGTTCATCTTTCATTGGGGGTGTGAAATTGGTCACAGCTCCATCACAGAATCTCCGTGTTGCCACCCCTGGCCCCGGCAGCTCTCACAATGTAGACCCGGGCCGACCCTTGACCCCTGATGCTAATGCCTGGGTGACCAAGGAGAATCCTAGAAACCCAGCCTTGTGCATGCGTGTGTGTGTGTCTGTGTGTGTGTGTGGTGCATTTTTGAGGGATCCATCTACCGAGGGTGTAAAGCGCTGTGCCGTATGGGTGATGTGAGCTGACATGCAGGTTGTGGGCAAACAGAGCCTCAGGCATTGCTCAACAAAAGATGATTAAAGCCTAACATTTGCACTATAGTTTATGGATTACAAGTGCACAAGAGCAAAGAAAACGTGTGCTTTGGTAGCATCAGAAAATGATGAATAATTTTTGTAATTTTCCAAACCCATTGATACATCTTTACATAATTTCTTTAATTACAAGCGCCCCACATGACCACAGTTCTGTCAGAATTATTGTCAAACCTCTGAGAGGGGGATAAAGGGGGATGTGGGTTCCCTTTTAATCTACATTTCAGGGCACCCTGCTGGGTGGTTCAGTTCTAACATGTCCCATTTTGCAGGCCACCACCTCTACCTCCCTTTCTACCCTGTTTAACATCAGCAGCCAACCTGCCTTTGAAGTACCGCTCTACTCGTTTCCCAACCCCCCAGGGATGTGGGGCTGCTTTTTACTGGCCCGCCATGTCCCAGGACTGGCTCGCCTTGCCTGTCCCTGACAAGGTGAGAGAATGAAGAGGAAACAGAGCCAGCAGCGAAAGGTAAAAGGACACCACCAGAGCCCAGTCGGTTAAATGGTTATGTGGCAGTAAAGCAGTGCCCTTTCAGGAAACGAAATTCTCTAATGGATTAGACTTCAATGTGAATCTTAATTAGATGATTACCAAAAAAAAAAAAGTCCATAGGTTTATCCAAAAGGTTTCCACAGCAACCATCTCACACATAAACACACGCCTGCACACACACACAACCTCCACCCTCAGTCTCTGCTCCCCTCCCCCTCTCTGGGAAGGGTCTGGCTGCCTGGCTGGCTGTCCTGCTTGCATTTGATGGGCTTTTGTTTGAGGCCTGACTCGGAGAGCATATGGCAGGTGCCCCTCAGCACACAGTTCCTCCCCACCCCCGGGGGCTCTCCATGGCCTATGTAAGTGCAGTGTGTCGTCAATATGACCGAGCTGTTAGTGAGTTACACAGGCTCGTTTGTTTGTTTGTTTGTTTGTTTGTTTGTTTGTTTGTTTGTTTAGAGACTGAATCTGCTTCACTGAAATAAATGAAATCCTGTTTTAACAGTAACTTGCTTAAAAATAGATCAAACGACCATCTAACCATCATAATCAAGAAAAACTTGACAAAACACACAAATAAAGAGTAAAATATTGTGACAACAAAAGAAATCAATAACATTCTTGTACTAGCTGGCAGCAGAGGCACATCCATGATGTCATTTACCATAACAAATAGCTGCAGTATGCAGAGCTGTGACTTGAGGGACCAGGATCTGCCAGGAAGACTGATGTGATCACTGCAGGACTTCATGGAATGTAACACAATAGAAAGTTTGGGGATGTGGACCTGGTTTTAAAAGGGAAATATTCAGCGTATATACACACACACACACACACACACACACACACACACACACACACACACACACACAACAGTCTTCACATTAAATTACCCAGGATTTTGGTTTCTTTGGGTAATTGGATTTTCAAGAATGAGATGAGGTCTCCAAATAAGTGCCCAACAGTCAATAACACTCAATCCCAGTGGGGTTAAAAAAAACTGACCATAATGTTACTCCTGCAAATGAAGAGGAGCTCATCCATGAACAAACACATGCACACACAATCACCCACAAAAACAAACACACAATGGAATAACAGGATTAAGCGGTGACTGCTGAGAGGCACAAAAGAGGCAGCGATTAATTAACCGAGTGCGGAAGCCAGAAAAACTTAAAGAAAGACAATGTATGTGCCTGTCAAAGGCAGTGGGACCTGGGGAGGCAGTTCAATAACTAGGCCAGATTCCAAAGCACCTCAGGACAGATAAAAACCCAAGACAACTTTGAATCAAACGCCCCTTTCAAGCCTTCATCAATCATGGCAGAGAATCCCTAGAGTCTTGGAGGAGTCAGAGGCAGGAGAGCGGAGAGGAGAGAGTCTGACTTACTGAAAGCCACAATCAAAAGATTCAATAAAAAAAAACTGATTTATCTGTTAGAAGGTAGAAGAAGAACCTCTGTCCAGGTTAGCTTGGTAATATTTATATCACTCCATGAGTAAACTCTCAAAGCTATTCTTGGATTCTCATGAGATTGCTTTTAAATAAAACCACTTTCAAGTCTCATATTCAGATTTATCCCACCACAGAAACTACTCTGATTGCAAAGATGGCTTGTGGGTGACTACTACTACACACACGCACACACACACACACACTCAAAGAGAAAACCCTCCCATGTGAGCAGGCCCTGTTCCAGACTCCCACTTTGACGGCATCATTAGTCTAATTACCCATGATGCCAAGGGCTGCATTAATGTACAGAAAACCTCACAGTCTGTTAATCACCAGACAGACACAGAGACACTAATAACTACCACACATCCTGCACCATGCATCAGCAGAGGAAGAAGGATTAACACACCTGCTTTACACAAAACACGCACAGACACAAATTTGTATTTCACAGCAGAGAAGCACGTTGGTTATCAGATTAAATCATCACTTCACTCACAGCTTGAGAAAGGAAGGATGTACAAGCAAAGAAAAACATATACTAAGAGATATTTATGAACCTAAATCCAAAGCTTGAACCTGATAGTTTCAATCTGCACAGTGAAATCGCCACGCATGTCTTCAGTCAAACCATAATTTAAAAGATAAAGCTAATATCTTTTTGTTAACAAATCTCATTAAAAGACCAAAACAAGTCCTTAGTCAGTCTCTCAATAATCCCCAACTTCTCCAGTCTGTCTCTGGCTCCAATTCACAACCAGTGAAGATGTAAAAAAAATTTTAAAAATCACAAATTTAGAGCTTCGTTTCAGAAAATGCTCAGTAATTTCCTATAAGAGCTGACTACTTTAGTTTTCAGCTAATGTAACTCAAACAGGAGAAGACATTTGTGCATTTCTTGGAGGCCTATTTTCAGGCGTATACACACATACACACATTTGGCACTCAAGTGAGTATTTACAGCAGCAACACAGCATATGCATGACTCAAAATAAACTAAATATTCATGGTAATGAGGGAACATGTTGCCCAGTATAATGGTGTGGCCTTTGGACAACAATGGAGCTCTATGGCATGGAGGAATAAGATACATCAGGCTTTGGAAACACAGGAAATATTTGCTAGTCGGATCAATTTATTGTTGGTTTTGGTCTTTTTAAAAAAAAAGGTCCCACTGGAGACTAAACGTGAAGATAAATGGATTTGTACTGTACTGTCTTCTGCAATCAATCACCTTTTCAATGATAATAAAAGATACATTTGACCCAAGCAGGTGTGATACTATTTCCTCTCAAACTGACTACAGTAACTGCAGCAGCCACAGACATGTTAGCACAGCCAGGATCAAAGACATACACAATGTTCTGCAGACATGAGCATAATCCCCAACAGTTTCTCCTAAAACAATGGCACAGTCAGTGTACCACAATGGCAACCTTGTGTTTTTTTTAAACCAGCGTTGCAGCTACAGTAAACTGTCATTACAGGCTATCAGATCAGTGTGAAAAGCGAAGCTGAAAAAAAAAAATAAAAAACTACCATCATGGTCTCTTGAGCGAAACTCAAATTAGCCTTGTTGCAGGAAGTGTTTCACCTTCTGCCATCTGTGCATAAACCACAGTCACGGCATTGCTTTGCACAGAAAATTTACAGTGTGGCTCCTCTGCTTCTGAATTCACAGATCAAGTCAAAATGCAATGCTTGAGATGAAACACACAACCTAATCTTAATAAAGTTACTTCTGCTACTAGATTTAGTTTTCCAAAACATCAATTTAAACACATCTGAGCTTGAGAAGAAAAATAAAGAGTTGGTCTTTGAATAAATGTTCCTGTCAAGCAGAAAAACATAAAACAAACATGTAGATGGATTTAGGGAAAGAGGTGGAAGGATTATAATGGACTTACTAGCTAGGAGCAGACAGGAGAGGGCGATGACATAGAGCTGCTTGACGGCCACGTCGTAGTGGTCCATGAACAAGTCCAGCAGGTAGACGGCTAGGTGACGTGCTGTGGGACATAGCTGGTAGCGATTACTCAGGATGGCCAACAAGTCTGCAAAGTACCGTCGCATGCCAATCTGCGGAGAGTGGGCCCGGTACACCGGTAGCTTCAGCTCCTGGAGATGGGGAGAAGAGAAGAGGGGGGGGTGTGTGTAAACGGTGTGTGGGGGGTGTGAGGAGCAGGGTGGGCAGGAAGAAGTGTTGAAGAAACACGGGGGTTGTAGAGAATATGCATAATAATAGTGAGCCATGCATGTCTCCTGCTGACTGGGTTTAACTGCTGACAGGAGAGCTGCTGTGGGTGTAAAATACTTACCAAGAATAAAACTCAATTTTCCATCAGAAATTCTTCATTATGCTTCAGCCTCATTTCAATTTCATTTAATTTACCGTCGCGGCAGAGAACAGGAGCTAATATGGGTCATTGCTGGGGTCTCTGAGCAATGGGTTGATGGTGTGTGTGTGTGTGTGTGTGTGTGTGTGGGTGGGTGTGTGTGTGTGTGTGTGGGGTTGGGAAAGGGAGGTGGGGGCATGGTTCCTGAGTAGTAGATAGGATTAGGTTTCACCCCTAGCACATCTCCTATTCATGTTCAATTAGCTGCATGTGTTTCAAAGTGGAAGGAAGATACTCGGGGGCATTAGCATTGAATGAGCCTCGGGTATCTTTCCAATCAGCGGCAGAAAACTGGAGAGAGCAAAAGGCTCCAGTTTCAAAATCTGCCTCAAGAGTAAGAAACAAAAAAACATTTAGTGCTTTATGTACAAACTCTTTGTATTTAAGCTGCTTATTAAAAATGTTTTTCTTTGTTGTTTGTTTTGGTCTCTGTGAATCTGAGTAAAAAGAAGGATTTGGTGAGGATTTAATAAGAGATTGAGGATTGGTCAATTAAGCTCCTTAAGTTCCAACCATGAGAGGGGGTCCTTACATTACAATACAGAAAACATCCACATTGGATCAGGACTGTTGTTCAGGAACATCTTTCACCTCAGAGTGGCTCAAACTGTCCCAATGTGGCTTTAAAACTCAGACATACGCACTACACGCGATACTTTACATTGCTAAATCATTCGCTGCAAGGGCAAAATGTACCAACACTGTCAGGCCTACGCAAAATGTCAACTATTTATTTTTAGCTGAACTAAAACAACAATGATGCCCAGACTGACACTTCAAGGGAATCCAAAAATAAACAGTACCCCTGCTCCCTCCCAAATCCACATATAGTCACTCCACCCCCGGTGCCACAACCTACCATACCACCCAATCCTCCCCAAACTCAGCTCTCTCTCCTCCCACTGCTTCAGCCTCTGCCTCTGGTCCATCTGTCTGTCTGGGGGTACAAGGGCAGCAGGAGAATGGGGGGTGGATGTAAAGAGGGGAGGGCTGCCGGAGTCTGGAGGGGCTCCGGGGGGGTCTATGTGGGGTGGAGAGGTGCCTTTGTAGGGGACCCACACCATAATTAAGGATTCCACAGCTGCCTCCGCCTGATTTGCATGTCTGATAATTTGCCACATGCTACACACCACAGCTATCTCCCACATCAGGGCATTACCACTGCAGCAAACGTCATTAAGGCTGGATGAGACTGTGGGGGAGCAGGCGCCATGTAAGAAATCTGAACGCTGTGTGAAGACCTTTTTTTTTTTTTTTTTTTTTTTTTTACACGCAGCTCTGATACTGCTTTCAACATTGTTTTCCACTGCAAAATTCACTGAGTTCTCAGTTTAACCACATCTGAAAACATACAGTCATCAAAAGTATTTTTTAACAAAATGTGAAGAAATCTGCCCAATTTAGATGTTTTAAAAACAGAAAATGTTATGAGTCGTAACTTATATGTTAGCTGTTTTTTTAGATTAACTGTTCTGTTCATAAAATAAAAATTATAAAGCTTCCTGGAGGCCAATGTGACTTTTCTGATTGTTTTTTTTTGGAGCTGCCATGATTAGTTGATTGAAAGAGAATTAATCTGCAATAATTATGATAATTAAATAATTTTCCATGTCAAGCTTTGAGCACAAATGCCAAATGTTTAATTCATTTACCCTACAAATGACTTAAATGATTATTTCATTCTTGAAACTGTTTGTCCCAATATTCTGTCAACTGAATAATTAATTAAATATACTGTGCTTCAGCAGATCCCCATAGGATCTGAGAGCTTTCCCTAAGTACAAATATTTCAGTCTTTGCTGATCATGAGAAGTAAACTCATGGCGGGGGAAAATCAGGCCTTTATTCCTCTGAGGAATTAAAAAGATTTTCTTCCTGGAAAAAACTCCATCCGTTATATGTAACCGCTTCTCCTCATCAGTAAACTGTAAATATAAATATCTTTATGTGTTGCTGAGTAGAACTAAAATTCACATGTTGAGAAAGAAATTTTTTTCTGCAGCTATTTCAATACTGATCGATAAATCATTTAAACTATTCGCTGATCAAACAAAACAAAATAGATCTTAGGCTGGTATTTTTCAAGATTTCTGTTTTTAGACAAAACAACTGGTCGATTAATCAAGAAAATAGTTATAAGTCTCACTGATAATGAAAGCAAGTGTTAGTCACAGCCCTAATCATGAGTCACGCTATCAAAAGATATCTAGATATCTACCATGAGTTAAAACACAGAGACACATATAAAGCAATCATTTCTATCAAATAGCATTTATATTAAAAGTTCACTACATGGATCAGATATTTCTATTTTGTAACTTTACAGCTTGTACAATGAGGACATTGTATTATACAGTATATACTGTGGTGAGCCTGTTGCTTGGGGATTTTACGAGAAATGCTGATATAGGGCAATCAAACCTAACATTAGACTGACCATCTCTCTCTCATTATAGTATATGAGAAAAGAGTGGGTGTGTTATTTAGTTTTCAGCTCTGCATACAGATTTTCAGTCTAATTGACAGCTCACTCTGACTCAGACACTGTGCAGCATGAGTAAACCTGTGTGTAAATGAATGACTCACTATAAAAAGACTCACAAACATGTGATTCACAATCTGATGCACTACAGTCCTCACTCTACTCTACATACAATCTCTCCGGTTTCAAGCACCTGATATCTTAAAAACCTGATCTGTATTCAGCTCCCTGAACGTGAAAGCTGGCAGCAGAGTCCCAGCTCCAAGACGCCAGTCAAGTGACAGATGTCTCCATTAAAGTGACACATGGGAAGAAATATGATCACGCTTCGAGGTTAATTAAGACATTCTCAATTAATGAGCCTTAACTCCTCCATGTAATCTAATTTAGATCATGTTTAAATAGACAACAGAACCATGTAATTATATTTTCCTCCCTACTTTCATACATTGTGTGGTATATAATACACAAGGAGGCTGCTGTGGAATATCAACACAGGCCTGCTGGATCAAACTGTCTTGTCGGTAGGTAAAAGTAATGATAATCATTGTTTATTATCAATAAATATGCTTTTTTTTTTCCTCAATTAAACATTTAAATCATACAGTTTCTTTATATTTTCTAATGATTTTTAAATTGGCTGCAAGAAGGCTGCACTAATGACAAATCTACTGATTATATTCTTGATTAATTGATTCATCATTTGGCCTTTAAATCCTCCCACATGTTCCTAAAGCCCATTGTGACTTTTACAAAATGTCAACAGATATTCTCAGGTTGTTGGTGGGAGGAAAAATTTGTACAGACTTAATTTTAATGCTATAAACAGACACACACTGTCAGCAGCAGCTTCCCCATCATCATCATCATCATCATCATAATGATGATAACAATAAGGCAGACTCACCTTGATGCGGAGGGACTGATGGATATCTGCAGCTAGCTGTCCTTTCCACCATTGCAACTCCCTCTCCATCTTTCCCATCCAGAGGAGACTTCAAGGATCAAGTTTTACCTGCTGAGACACAAAGTTCAAAACACCTCAAGAAGTGGCAAACAAACAGGATGTTTACTGAGACAACAAATATGCTGATTAAAATCGATTTTATAAATAGATTAGAGGCTTGTGTTTGTACTGGCAACTTAAAATAACGAATTATTTATTTATTTATTTTTGGAGAAATACAGTCGTTTTTGTAAAGTTTTTGAAGCCCTAGCTAACCCCACAGCAGAGGTCTCTCTCCCTTCATAGGCCATTTTCTCTGCTCGGTAATTTAAATGGCTCAGTTAAATGCCCGCTCCACCACGCTGTAGGTCAACCAAATCAAGCCAGCTTTTCAGTAACATCACTTTCTGACACGGCTGTTCGCTAAAACGACATTATAGCTGACAGACAGACCTCTAGACTTTTTGGTTATCATTCACAACGCGTCTGCACCACGAGACAGCGGCCAAACAGTGAGGCTACACAAGTTAACTGCCCACCGAGCTCAGCAACACTCCGCTCTTTTTAAAATACACATAAAACAAACACGCCGGGATTAAACACTAAACGTCTCCACACAAACACGACACATTCCCCCAACATGAGCAGCAACCTGGTGAACTTTTCATCTCGGTGGTTATTAAATGTGCCACTCACCGCTCCGTCAGGAATGCCCCCCAGACCCCTTTGTCTCAGTCCGACATCCTGAAAGAGAGAACTCCTCTTCGGCTCAACTTTGAGAGAGACCTCCCTTTTTTCTCGGCGAAAAGACAACGTTCAAATCCGCTGACAAGTTCACAAAAACACCTGCCAAAGCCCAATCCCGGCACCGGGCGTTTGGTCGCGCCGTTTTCCCCCCAACTGTTCACACTTTTTCCGAGAGGTTTCGCTCGGCCGTTTTCTCTCCGGTGGCTCCGCTGTAACAAAGTAACCTCTTCGGCTGCACCAGCTGCTGCTGTTGCGGTGCGAGGCTCGTGCGCTAGACGTTAACGGTCCCTCCTCCAGGCCTGGGAGTTGTAGTCCTTTTAGAAGTCAGGACTACAAACACCAACGTTTGCTCACAAAAATCAGTCGTAAATCACAATTTATTTTCTCTATTTCATTTCTTTACTGCTCTATTTTAGTTCTGTTATTATTGATGTGATCAGTGTGGCCTTTAGCTAACTTATAAGGCGCGTTTCACTGTAAAAACAACCGTTTATGTGGAAAAAGTTAAAAATGCCCAGATAAATATTCGATATGAGCTCATGCTAAACAAAGCTGTCAAAATTGCAGAGCAAAATAAAAAGTTGTAAATTAAAATGTACACACAAGTACAGAAGCCCCAAGCGGTCATACACTTTATTTCCTCTGCTTTCTTGTTTCTCAAGATCTCGAGTTATTTATGTCACTATGTCAAAATAACAAATGTTGTTATCCTGAGATAACGGGATAATTTTCTCCAGAACTCAAGATAATGAAACTTTGGATTCCCATGATAATGCCATGATTATGTAATTCAAAACAAATAAAATTAACTCGTTATCACGAGAAAACAGAGGAACCACTTGGTACAATGTACCACTTGGTACAGAAGTCCTAAGCGACTATGAATTCATACATTTTATTTCCTCATTATGAATGATCATTTTCTCAAGACCTTGAGATAATGAAACTTTGTTTTCCTGAGATAATAACATAATTAATTAGTAGTTTATTATTAATTAGTATTGGAGAAGAGTCACACGAGTAGCAATGACAGAGGAGCAGAACACAATTGAAATGATTTAATATACTAATAATACACTGAATAATTATGGCATTATCTCGGGAAAACAGTGTTTTGTTATCTTGAGATCTCGAGAAAATGATCCCGTTATCTTGGGATAACAACATGTCATTTTGACAAAATGACATAAGTAACTTGAGATCATGAGAAAACAAATGAATTTAACTTGTTATCGTGAGAAAAACAGAGGAAATAAAATATATGAATATATGACCACTTAGGGCTTCCGTACAAATGATACAAATATCAAAGAAAAATCATTATGTACAACAACTCTGTCATAAATTCAACTTTTATGAAGCTTATAATGATTCACTTTTTGTTGACACTGTCAAAGAGTATTAATCTAACTATTACGTTTATTATTGAGGTCGTAGTGGGTGCTGTTGTTATAGGAGTGCATTATAGTGAAGTATTTCTAATAATTTGGCCCTCTCATGTATGTAAATGGGATGGCCATGTTGTCTTCAATTAATCAAAATAAAAATGGTGAAATTAAACTATTTCTTACATTTCTGGTAATCCAGGGAACTCTGTCAGCTGGGGCATGTTAGCCATTATTAGTTGTGTCAAGCCACATTTTTAATGCTTCACTGTATGTTAAAAAAGGTGAATGAAAATATTACAGTATATAATTTAATTTTCACTTCAAAGATAATGAATTTAGGGCATCAATGGCTAACAAACACATACACCATCATAATTTTGTGTACTTCGGACAACACTATAATGTAAAATTAATAAGCAATAGTGCTACCTTCTATAAAAAAAGAAAAAATGTGGCAAACATGTGGCTCCTGTAAGATAAATCAAAAGATAATAATTCTGTTGCTGTAAAACATTTTGTCAGAATTATAGCACCATGCAGCTAAAACACAAACTCTTCGATATTAAATCATTTCAAGTGGTTTGACTTTTTTTTCCCTTCCTTGTGCGCCCCCTGGTGTCACAACGTGATAAAAAGCCTACCATTGTGGAGCAGTCTCTTCAAACATGTCTTTGCTCACTGTCACATTTTCATGTGACATTAAGCGAATTGTTGAACTAAAACAAAAACGACAGTATTAACTGTCATCCTGAGCATTAGCCTTTCTATCAGCTTCATTGAGATAGTCCTGGTCAGCGTAAATAAGAAAGCCGGTGAAGGTGCTGTCTGTCCAGAAAGGGTCAAAGAAGAGTCCGTTCTGCTCAGAGTAGAAGATCTGCAGCCAGACCTGGTCTGACTTCTTCAGGTGGAGAACAGTAGAACCAGAAGCCACATCATGGTTCCCTGTATTTGCATCAAATGTCTTGATCTTGTACTGTCCATTGTGGACCAGCCCTATGGCGAGGTGTTTATTTGCCAGAGTGATATCATATGAGAAATAATAGACCCCAGGGATGACGCAGACAAACTTCCCACTGCTTGCGTTGTAGTGACTCCCCTCGTTGAGTAGGATCCTGCTGAAGCGGATGGGTAGTCGCTCTTTAGGGTAGCTCTTTGTCACCGCCACAGAGAAGGCTGATCTGGCTGTACCACCACAGTTGCAGCCTCCGGGAGCTCCTTCTTGGCCCACATCGCCCAGCTCTCCTTTTGCTCCTCGTTTTCCAGCAGTCCCCGGTTTTCCCCGTGGCCCCTTCAGTCCCCGTGGTCCAGCCTTGCCGATGACACCTTCACGCCCTTTCACACCTGGCTTGCCTGGGTTCCCGGGCCTCCCTGGATCACCTGACAACAGATATAAAAAGATGAGAGAATGATAATACTCAGAAGAGCCCAGAATAACTCCTCAGTCCAACTTTATACCTCACAATTTATCATTTGCGCCAAAGGAACATGCATTAGGCTTTTGTTTTGTAACACTGGGCCTGTGGGAGGCTTTGTATGGGATGCACAGGTGAGCTAACCGGCGCCCCAGACATCCTTACATTGTTATAAAACTACAATAACATAAATCCCACTTGATAAACATGTATGACAAGTAATGCTGTGCCTTTAAAAACACAAACAGAAGTAATGTGTCTCTATAGCAGACTTCTGAAACATTAATAAAACAATGTTGTGTCTGTAACTTGAGCTGTTAAAGGACCTCAGGACCCCAAACAGAACATTACAGTAGAAGAGAGTCAGTCAATAACTACCTGCATCTCCCTTTTTTCCTTTCTCTCCATCCTTCCCGTCCGGGCCATCCTTCCCTGGTGGCCCCATGGGGCCCATGGTCCCTGGTGATCCAGGGGCTCCAGGGTTCCCTGTAGGCCCCGCTGGGCCGGGCACACTGCATACCAGCTGGGAGGAGTGGATGGTGATGTTGCGACCTCTCTTGGGTGAGACATACGTAGACTGGGAGAAGACAGCTGACAGCAAACAGAACATCACACATATCTGGAGCATGATGGTCACTGTGGAGGCACAAGAAGAGGAGAGAAAGGAAGTCTTAGTTTTGTGAGTTAGTCACAACCAGATGATTCAAGTGTCTTCTAACAAAAAAACACAAAATCTGCCAAGTTAAATGGAGAGTGGTGGCAGAGTACATGCGTAATATCTGCAGCTAGAATCAAAAAAACATGTAAGCAGTTATATAAATGTTGTGGTAAGTTTCATACTTGAATAATGTAAAATGCTATACGCGGATCAAAGCACCGAATGTCGTTTACAGCATGCCTTTGCAAAGGGTGTGTATCAGACATTTCAGAAACACAGAAACAACTCACCAGTTAAAGATAAAGTATGACCCATGGGCATTCTTCAGCTCTATCCAAGTTGCGTTTCTGTACAAGAGTGCACAAAGATTTCCTACATGATTTTCCAATAATCGGGTGAGATATCATTCTTCGAGAAAGAAGCTCTGCAGAGAAATGTGCAGCCCAGAGGATCACAGTCCATAACATCCGCCCTGTTTACACTGCCAAAAAATACTTTCACCATGATGTCATCAAATTCAAGTCAGTGCAACAGTATTACACAGCTGTGGTGTGGTGACGCATCACGTGGTCATACTGTAGGGGAACAGGACGTTACATAACGAACATGATAAAACATAAAGAACAACGCACACGTAGGTTTTTATCATAAATCTCGATAAAGCTACAACTTTAGCTTAAGGCGCACTGCAGAAGTGTATGAAATTCACTATGAATATTACCAGATGTGTTTGTGTTTATTGCTGTGATGAAGAGCCAAAAGCTGAGATACCATTAAAAAAGTTACAGCTGTTTGGTGAGGCAGTGCCTTGTGTCTAGCAATCTTTACTGTATTCACCTTTAACTGGAACCATGTGAATAGAAATTACGTAACCGGTTATTGTGTTGCAGGTTTCTATGAGACAGTATTAGCAAAAGAATCTCATATCTGACCTACATATACTTTAATGTCGACTTGTGTTGACCTTTAACTGTCAAAGAATGAGGTGGAATAATGTTTAAACTGTGACAAAAACGTATTGTGATCTTCAAAAACACTGCCAGAGAGAGTGAATCAGTAGATTTCCATCAACTCCACTGCTATTTATGAAGCACACTGAAGCTGAAGATTGTATAAATGATTGATTTGATGATTTGATGATGTTTGATTGATGAAAATTGTCTATATACTGAAACAAAAACAAGTTATGGCTGAAATTCTATTTATTCAGTACTGAAGTAAGCAATACATTTCAGCAAACAAATGTAAAACTAATAAAACATAACTGAAGAAACATCTATCTAAAAGCATCCAGCCTTCTCCTTCATTCTGACTCTTCTCCTTTATCCTGACTATTCTCCTTCATTCTGACTCTTCTCCTTCATCGTGACTCTTCTCCCTAATCCTGACTCCTCTCCTTCATCCTGCCTGGGCAGTAGTACTCTATGAATGTTCTAAGACAAAAAGAGAAAAATAGAGACAGAGAAATAAATTTGACAGATAAAGGTTAAAAACAAGAAAGAATAGATACAAACAGGGGAAAAGGAAAGAGAAAGGAAAGACGAAGATGAATCCTCATGTAGGTTTGTCATCTTAAATGTGTGTATGTGTGACTGGTCGCAGAGGCAGATAATGTAATGGACACTGTACTAGAGAACAAATAAACCATAATCTACACAAAGACTTACTACAAGCTGGTGGTGTTTTGAGGTCTCCATCAGGCCCTCGGTATAAGGATGCTGACAGAGAACGGAGAAGGGGATGCAGTTCCCAGGCATGTAACCCAGCTCTCTGAATATATGCACCAGATGCTAGAGGCCATCAGAGATAAACATTATTACCATGAAGGAAGAGTTTCATTTTAATAATGGTTAATAATTCTGTTTAGCTTTAGTGTACTTTGGATCTTTTCTATATTTAGCCAATCATTTCTTTCCTTGATTACATCAACCATTTATTTAAATGTCCGAGCCCAGTTTGAACTCTCACAGGGGGGTTATACAACCTCAGTGTGCTCCTCCTGACTCAGGCAGCCCGGAGGAAGGTAGTTATCTTTCATCTTGGTGGCTTTGTGGCAGAGGACAGCAAGGAGAGCAGGGATGGACACTTTCTGGTCCCCAAAGAAACTGCTTGATGTAAGTTGTGAGGAGCTGAGCTCTGCTGCCTCCTCTATACTGGGTATAGACTGTATACACAACATAAAGTGATATTGTCCTACACAACAACTGTTTGCATGGAAGAGAAACATTAACACGTTTCATTTCAAAACCATGTAACAGCCAGAAAAACCTGACATGCCATTAAGTTTATTGATTGTTGAAAATAATATCATTGATTTACATACAAGAAAATAATGTTTTTGATCAAGAGGATAAAGTGCTTTTGTTGTGCAAAATTACATTCTCTTTTCTTTGTACATTAATTTACTCACCTTGACAAGCTGTTCCGGAGGTGAGGAGTGGTTGAGATGTTGTCCCAGCACTACACTCAGGGCTCTGATGAAGCCCTGTTTGGGGTTGCTGTCAGCTGCAAAGTACTGCAACATGGACACATAGTCCAGACGAGGTGGAGAGAAGGAGTGGTCTGCAAACAACTGGAAAAAGAACTAAGAAAGAAGAACAGAGGCAAATGTTACTGTTGATTTATTTTATTTACTACAGTTCATTTGGACATAAGGTAAACATGAGACTTTAAGATTTAGAACAAACTGGATGGCATTGTGACTGACCTAAAATGCCCTTCTGTATAATAGTTTTTAAAACTACATTTATGTAGTTTGAGTAAAATAAAAAATTAAATTTCCCAATCCATTTCAGGAATAATAAAAGTTTATTTTGTCCTGGAATTAAGTTATTAGGCGTTGCAGGTATTTTACCCTGCGTAGGTTAGCCAGACGGTCATAAGGCAGAGGCTCAGAGGGGTCCTCAGGGACGGGCTGGGCACTCTCACTGGAAAACCACAACTCTGACTGGTGAGAAAAGAGGCAAGATGAACAACTTAAATGTTTCGTTTTATGCTCAGGGATCTACAGATTTCACTTTACATTATATAAAGTATACACTATTATATATTAAATATGTTGTCATGTTGACTTGAACCCAGGCCTGCTCATGAAAAGAGACTCTCAGTACATAGTAATGCCACAAGGGCAAAGAGGAACCATGGATATTTAACTTCTCCAGAGTACAGGGACTGTTTGTGTGTGAAGAGACTAACCTGTAGGTACTGTTCCTCATTTATGTAGCCTGTGTCACCAGTATCTGCTGCCTTGAAATGTTGTAGTACGACCAGCAGCTGCATTAAGGAGGGAAATGGCCAAGGGAGGGCAGCACTGAGCAGAAACCGACGCCAGTCTATCAGCTCATAGTCATCAGTTAGCAGAGATACAATCTCCATCAACTGGGGACAGGAGAGAGACACAGTGACTGTGTAATGTGTGTTTAATTTGGTTGTTTAAGCTGTGTAAGTAACTTGCTTCACTTTCTCTGCACTGGATAAGTCTATAGAGTGACATTTGATAATGTAGTTATTTGGTCTTAAAACCTTTTGTCAATTGACTGAAATTGTTCTCCCTTGTGGCCTTGATGTATTATTTGGTGCTGTGAAGCGAAGAGAAAAGAATTGATCATCCAACTTTGTGTTTTGAGTCTCTGGAATACTTTTACGTATACCTGTATTTCATTCAACTTGCTCCAAGTCTCAGGCACAGTGTTTCTGGCCCAGTTAACAGAGATGATATCCCTGAACAAATCAAAGAACTCTGGACTGGATATGAAGCCTGGAAGTCAGAAAGGAAGGAAAAGGATCAATGAATAGCTTGACAGCAGGATTAACAGCCCAAACAATATCACAGCTTGTCTTTCTTGCATGTACCTGATGGAGCAACAATGCATAGCTGTTTGTGGAGTGACTCTAGCTGAGTTATGGTGGGGGTAGACCCCATGGGCTTCTCCAGAGAAGGTGGACGGGGAGGAGGAGGCAGGCTGGGCACCATGAGGCAGTCTCCGTTCAGGTAGAAGTCAGTACCTTCCTGGAGAAAAGAACATAGAGAATCTTAAATTGGCAAGAGTGAGGTAATATATTAAGAATAATAATTTAGAATAATTTAGATTTCCTGCAGTTACCCTGTAACTAAAGAAAAGACGATAGCTACCCTGTAACTACTGAGCACCACATTACACCCATCTGGTGTAGATATTAGTCAATATCAATACAATTATAAAGTAAACTCTTACCAACACCAGCTCATACTTTAACTTCTCACCAGCCTGTATGTGGTGGTGAACCACTTCTGATAGCTGGTCAATACTAGAGAAAAGGAGATGGACACAGACATAACATCAATTTTGTCTTCTATGTATAATTAATGACAGAACTCTCTCTGTCTCGACTTTAATGTACAACAAATGGCTCATTCTCAGTGGAGACTAAAACCTAAAATTGTATTTTTATATTAATCTATATATTCTTATGTTTTATATTCTCAAGTATTAGTTTTAGAATAACTTCAGGAAATATTTAAGGACATTATCTAGATATCTTTAATGTTCTCAAATAAATAAATAAAAACACTAATCCAACAATTAAATTCTGGCGGCTTACATACAAGCTGATCAAAAACAACAACACTAATTCACTTTCATGTCCCTCTATATGCACACATGACGCACACCACACCACACCACACCATATCTGAAGTCATAATGTACCTCTTCATTTCTGCAAGATAGTTTGCTTCTGACCACTTCCACATGCTGTCTGAGGCCTGTTCAGCTCTGCTTTGCAAGGAGTGCACCATCGCCAGGCCGTGACCTTTCACCAGGGCAATGCGCATCTTTGTTACATTCACTAGAAAACACATACAGGAAGACAAACAGAGAAACACAACTATATGAGCATACTGACCATTTATTTACATACACATGCATTAATTTATACATGTGCACATATGAAAACACCCACATGAATATATAGAACAACAGCCTCACCTAATGTACAGCTCTTGTGTGTGTGTGTGTGTGTGTGTGTGTGTGTGTGTGTGTGTGTGTGTGTGTGTGTGTGTCTGTGTGTGTGTGCATACCCTCATGAACCAGTGCAGCTGAATATTCTTTATGTATTTTGTTTTTCACTTCTTGATCGTGACTCTTCTCTTCTCTTTTGTTATCAGCCGGTGTAGGGCTGGGTGCCTGAGGTGGGACTGGTGGACCTGGAGGAACAAGAGGAAGATAATGATGTAGAAAACCTACTGAAACATACTGTACATGCTTCCTAAAAGAGAATTTTCCTACAAATATGAAAAGACATACCTGTCTGTTTTTTTGATGACTGCTTTCCTTTTTCTTTTTTCTTTGCACTTGAAGTGGCCTTCGACTCCTCCTTCGCTTGCAGGCTCTTCGGCTCCTCTTTTGTCTTCTTTTGGTGGGTTTCTGCTGACACCTACATGAACATGTAACCCATACACATCAGGAGTGGAAGAAAATTGTGTATATACAGTACCTTCATAATACAGCATGCTCATGCAAACTCTCACACAGAGTATTACCAAATTGCTGATGACTGTGATCGCCTCTTCGTAGTCTGAGATCAGTTTCTGGTGGGGTGGCTACAGTCAACAAGGAATAAGGTCAATATCTCTCACTATAAAGTTATACATTTTACCATTCACTATAAATTATATTTAAATTCATTTAGGACTAAAACATCTATCATATGACGTAGTGCAATGTGTAACAACAAACATAGTCAAAGATAGCAGGGTATATAATATCTATGGCCGTACTTTATGAGTAGATATGAGTTGATTCTAAAACAACAAGATCAAGTACAGACCTTGAGAATGACAAAAAAAATCTCAGTGAGTGAAAGCTACATAAAAAAAGAGAGACAGGAAATCTGATTTGACATTACCTTCATAGGTTCTGTCTGATCCTTGCCTTGCGTCTTGACAACGTTTTCTGAGGAGTCAGGACATCTGGGGAGGCAGAAAACACCAGAGGAAATTGTCTATATGTGCATACTGGGGAGTATTTGGTCTGTGAGGAAATGACAACATACATTATCTTGTATTAACACAGTTAGGTTGCTTTAGGTTAATAGTGTGTTTCTTGCCTCTTTTCCTGATCCTTAATTTCTTGGCTGTTCAGTAGAGGGATACGGACAAAGTTAGAAGGTACCTCAGGCAGCACCCGACTGTACATGCTTGAATAGTAGACCTTAAGAATACAGAGTGTGGCATGAAAGTGGTCCAACTCCACCTATGCAACACAAAGAGTAGAAGTTTATGTTAAATCACACTGAAGAGAATCACAGAGGACATACAGTACATGCCTATAAACACAAAGAAGTCAGAAACACACAGTATAAAGGAAATAATAAATAACATGAGCTTACAGCTTCAGAAATGACATGGCCAAAAATCTGACATTTTGTTCAGCCAAGTAATTATTACTGAAATAGAAAGGTTACCTGCATGAGTACAGAGTGGTGGTTGATGAGCGTGGCAATGTGGCCCTCCAACCAGCCTTTACCCATGAGAGCAGCTTTCTCCAGCTCGTTCTCCTCTTTACGCTTGTCACTGATGTCCCTCAGTTGTTCACACAGTTCCTGAACACACGTCAGAAAATCTCCATATATTCTACATTTTAAATTTAAAGCAGATTTTTATGACCAGTTTAAGAATGTTATATTAGGTAACGTATTATATTACACATTCTTCTTACATCTACTCTCAGATGTAGTTCTGCTTTGGTTTCCTCGTCTTCTCTTATATCATCAGGTATGCTGTTAAAGTCCTTCTGCCACTTAGACACTAACTCCTGCTTCAAGTCTGGACGCACCAGGTAATGCTTGTAGTCCTCTCTACAGATACAAGGAACCACATCATATACATAGTAATAAACATAATATTTAACAAAGAAAACAGAAATTTTCTCTTTCTTTTGTAAAATATTTCTGACAAAGACCTGGGTCAAATTTATTTATGCCCAAAAATAAAAGTAACCCTGACCTGTGACTGATACGGAGATAAATTATAAATACTTAGTTGTTTATGTTCCATCTGCAGCCATAGACACACATGACAAAACCTATTACTAAGGGATAAAGGGGATCAATTAACTGTATTAAACAAGGTATTATAACAAGGTCTTAATGACTCTTTTGATGTGTAAAGCTGTATGGATACCCACACTGTTAAATTTACAGGGCATACTGTACTGTAGATGTGTTGTTAGCTTTTCATGTTATCGGATAAACAGATGTAGGCAAGTAGGAAGTTGTGTATGTTCAGCTTTAAAGATCAAATATTAAAATGGAGAAAAGACATGCACTGAAATCTGTGTACATGGTGTACTACATAAAATCAACTTTGTTCACACTTCTTCCAAGGCCTGGCAGAGTACCTTTTGTTGTAAAGGTGATGGTTAATAAAAGTGCGTTGTGAGCGCAGCTGCGGCATCACTGTCTTTATGCTGTTCACATAAGAATCACACGTTGCCTCCCAATGGGAGCACAGGAGCTCTGGGATCTCCTAGAAATAGAGATGTGGGGGATTAAGAGATAAATAATATATCATGCTGAATGTGAATGACAAAACCAGATTTGAGGGATGAAAGAGTTTAACTGATAAGCAAAACAAGCATAAATAGATGTTGTAACGTACTGGAGGAAGGGGTTCGTCCACATAGACCCAGCTGGATGAACCTGGGCATGGTGAAGCAGACTCAGGTGAGTTCTTGGAGAGTCCCTGAGAGCCCTCATTAGTCACTAAGGAAGTTGACCCCTTCTTTGAGTGCCCTATTGATAAGCCAGTTGAAAAATACACAAGTTATCATGATAACAAAGTAAGATTAATCCAAATTTAGAGACTGTTAAATAATCATAGTTTGAAATTAATCGACACAATCAAACATAAAAACTGATAATGATGGTATGTTCTTGATGATTACAGTAGTGAGGAAGTGATTCACTGCCAAACCACCCTAAAACAGATACCGGTAATGATATTTAACTGACAAACAAGTCAGTCAACTCTGTCAATTTGTCAGTAGGATGCTATTAAAGCTATAAACCATAAAATTATGACCCTAAACAGACTACGTTTGTATCCAAATACTTACTATATAATCTTGGTACATTCGAAACATAAAATGCATCTGTATTCTGTATTTTGTTAACAAACACGAGCACCATCCACCATCATCATCAGTTGGAAAATTAAAATATGTAAAATCATGTTTTTGTATAGCAGATATCATTATAAATCCTCTCTTTGAAGCAGAGTGACCAGAAGTTACTTTAAATGTGTAATCTACAGACCACTGATCAAATCACCTCGAGGGGAATGTATGTTGGATTTGGAAAGTGACTGCACACTTTGGGGTTTTTTTTCAGTCAGGCAGGAATGGGACTCTGTGGGGCCGGGGGCTTCATCTGTGAGGCCTGGAGGTTGGTCTACAGCTGTGGCTGAAGAAGAGTCGTCTGGAGCTTTCCCGCTGTCCAACACAAGATTTTCAACAGGAGGAGTGGCGAGAGCTGATGAGAGAATATATCAGATTATTGTGAGTAAATTTATGTTTCTTTCATGGAAGACACATCGCCTGCTATACACCATTTACTGTAGAAAAAGAAAAAAGAGTTTTATCATTAGTGTCTGATAAAAATAAAACACTAGTTTAGCCTTAGCATTTTTACCAAATGTTGAATGAAACAATATATAAATCTGACATTCACTTAATGCTAAAAGTACAACCAGTTACCCGTCTGTGTTTGTGTCATAGCTTGCAGCAGGACAGACTCCACCCTTGTGTAAAGCTCTTCCTCATCTACATCTGCATCAACACGGACCGAAATGTTCTGCTTCCCACCAAACCATTCTGCAAGTTTTGGCCAGTTATCCTGAAAATCTGTGACCCTTCAGAGAATAATTAATATTTAATATCCAACACACAGTCGTAGCAGTAATGTATTCATGTCAGTGTAGCTTCCCATTTGACAACTTTTTTTACCTGCTTGGGATCTGTGCCAGAAACAAGGTCTTATCTGTGGGATTTTTATCTGTATGTGCACCAGATTTAGGAGCAGGAGAACCACATAAACACACAAACATACAAGTGGTTACTTGTGTACATAAACATACACACACCATCTAACAGATAATGTTTGGGCTCACACAGATACATAACATTAAACTCCAATCAGTGTCACATACCAGTATGACTAAACGCACGCCTGACTACACACTCATCTGGGATATCCAGGAGCAGAGCCAGGTCCAGTACAGGAGCCGGAGGAGGTGGAGGTTTGGGTGGGTTGGGATCAGCGGCAAGGTTTGTTCTGCTGCTTACAACGTCATTCCCTACATCCACAGACCCGCCCAGGGCTTCTTCTAGCAGGTGGGCCTGGATGATGTCCGCTGGAAAGCCATCCAGGATCCAACCTGACTGAGCTGGAACCTGCCTAGTAAGAACACAGAAAATATTTCACTATCTAGAGAGTGTTGTCACATTTAAAAGTATAATTTTAAATATAATTTTAATATACAATGGACTAAAGACAATTCACTGCTTTATAGCAATACAGGTTAAGTGCTTACCTGATGGCCTCTACTATAATGTCCACTAACAGCTCATTAGGGATGATGTTGCCTTTTCTTATCTCTTTTTCTACAGCTGCTCCCTGCATGGCCCGGACAGACAGCTGGATATGGGACACAGCATGAAAAGAGTTCAAAATACATACAAAGTATTTCATTCCAAAAAGGTACACATCGATTCAGAAAAAAAAACACGTTAAATATTTGAAATTATTGCCTCAAAAGTCCTTATTTTACCAGCAATGAAATATTCAGATTATTGATATGAACTGAATTCAAGTCATATTACATATACATAAACACAAAACAGAGTCAGAAGCTCACAAATGCAACATATGCACAAACAACACTTACTCTTACTTTACTCCCTTCACTTTCCTCTTGAGTGTCAAGATCTGAAAAACAATGAAACTGTGAGTGACATGTATCACAC
Source organism: Sciaenops ocellatus (assembly GCA_033000465.1). Lineage (NCBI taxonomy): Eukaryota > Metazoa > Chordata > Actinopteri > Sciaenidae > Sciaenops > Sciaenops ocellatus. Next base: position 18,698,631 of record CP136866.1, read on the forward strand.
CAAACAAGCAGCTGTGTGAACTTAACACTTAACATGCAGTACATGTGTATTGCAAGGAAATAAAAAGACTGTAATGTAGAGTATAAAAGAGCATAGAAGAAAATCATGCTGGATTCAGTAACCAACCAGGCTTCAGTGACGTGGAGGATGTGAGCAGTTGCTCATTGTCTTTCTCTTCCTGCTGCTCTGTGACCTGTAAATTTTATCCAAAAAGGGGTTGTTTTAAAGATCACTGAGGATCTTTTAAGGCTTTAAGGACTTTTGGCAGACTAGTAAGATTTTATCGTCCTAAAAATCATTTTTAAAGCAAAATTTTGTGACGAGATTAAATAAAAAGGGATGCTAGTGAAGTAAAAATACTGCCATACTTTATCTGTCTAACCTTCTCTTCATTCTGGTAAGCTTTCTCTGCCTCGTTGATCAGTGTCTCAATTGATAAGACATAGATGCCATGGGCTAAAGCAGAAAACAACAACCATACTCACCAACAAATAAACCATAATAATCCATTCCACATCTGTTTTTAATAAATCATTTCAGTAAAGACATAATTAGGTATTGTGTTATTGTGTGGTCAGATTGCAAGCGCTGTACCTTCAGCAATCTTGGCCAGGCAGGTCGTCTTGCCAGAGCAAAACTTGCCCAGGACACAGGCCTTGAGGGTGAAGTGAGGAAATGAAGGAGAGGAGGGTTCCATGATGGGTGGATGAACAATGTTGCTGAGTCGTGTGACAACATGTCCAAGAACATTGTTGTTGGTCAGGGGTGATTTGGTCTCCGCTGCTTCCTCTGGCCATGCCCACTCATCTACCATGTCCTGACAAACATAACACATGGCTTAAACAAAGAGGATCTGACAGCTCAGTTTAGGGACCATTCAAACTTTTTCTGTGCCAAACAATGTGTGATCTTGTTCGGCTTTCCCAACTTCACGTCTCATCACTTTTACTGAAATCAGTATTAGTTTGAAAATGTGGTTGCAAGTTATTCAGTCTGCATGAAAAGCTACATGCAAGTGTAAACAAGGGCAAACATTATTTATAAACACCCTCACACTCACAAAGTATTCATCATAGTCCTGGTTGTTGAGTATCTCCTGCTTCTTTAGCTCTACAGGGTCTAGTGGGGTAGAAAACTCCAACCCTGGCCCATAGAGAGGCAGACCTCTGAACAGCAACTCCTTCCACTCTCTCATCTCTTTCTCTGGAAACAAACTGGACATGACAGCAGACAGAAATGACAGAAGGTCAAGCTGGATTTAATAAATAGAATTGTGGGTAAAAAGAACACACATTTGAAAATGGTTCAAACTATATAATTTACTGTATATCAGGTAATTAACTGGACTTTACAGTACTGTTCAATGCCCTCAAAACACTTGTCCATTGTCAGGAATGGTTAATCTAGCCATGAGTAGAGGTGCTGACGTAGTGGATATGTAAAATAGAACACGTATATACAAAGTGAATATTTAGCAGGATTGTGTGGGGAGTGCATATCTGCGGAAATTATGTATTTGATCATGAAAACAACCAGACAGGATGTTGTTGTTGTGGAGAAATTGCTGAAGTCAAAGGTCAATGGTGAGGTCAGGAGGGAAGAAAGTGTTCAGGAGCCTCTGATGTCTTATGCTGTAATATTTATTGTCGCTTGGCCAAGGAGAATTAGAGACACTCTCAAAGTACATCAGAAGTGCCTGAGTCGGTTTCACATTCTGCCCAACTCATCCTGGTGGATAGACTTTAAACCCCAAGATAACACCGCAAATACTATACGCCCAGAATTAGTCAAAGAGAATGTCTTTACCCATGGAGGTGTTATTGTCAACATATTCTAGTCTGAAGACACAGATGTCTGTTTATGCAGATTGGAACGTCAACAGCCAGCTATCTATTATGTCTATGAAGGCAGCAATAGGTCTCTTCGACACTGGCCACCACAGTGTTGAGATAGACTGGCACCTACTGTTCCCAATCAAAGAAAGCAAAACAATTAATACTGCTGAGGACCTCAGGGCCCACACGTGACCTCGTGTAACCTAAGGATAGAAAACTCCATAACAGACATCTCTTCATTTTATTTGACCACTGGTCAGTTATACAATAATGTTTGCTAAATATGTATTTTTTTCACAGATTTTTGACTTGCATCTGAATTAGCACTGCATCATAATGCTTCAGTTTTTATACATTTATACATTACATTATATACAACATTACGTGAAACGTCTTCACTCAATGCTTTCAATACTTTACTGGGTAGATCTGCCAATATTTCTTTCTGTGGCTCGTGTTCTTATGAACTTTATGTTATATGCACTCTCTCCCTGAGTGCATATCTTTTAAATGGAGTTGAATTGAAAATTAAAAAGTCTTTTATTCTTTTTAATTTTCAAATCAACTTTGTCAAAGCATAATTTTATAATTAAATGAAATTTGCAGACAAAGTACATTTAACTCTGCTTAGCTAACTTTTACAATAATTTCTGATCATAATACTTGGTAAATACAAAGAGACACAATTTGAAATTTCCATCTATTCAGTCTGTAAGTCCAAACACCATATGCATTATTTCTACTGCATCATAAAAAGCAATTGCGTTACGTACTTCCCAGTGATCAGTCGATATTCTCCGACCTTGGTGGCCAAATCCACTATCTGCTCCACAATGTCCTTGCAGCTTGCAAAGTGCTTCCTGTATTTGCTCTGATCTCGCTCAGCAGCAAACCTGTTACAGAGTTCCATCTCCTTTCTGATCGATTCAGCACGTTCCCACTTAGCATATTGAGCCAAAGCCTGTACCAGGCCAGAAGATGGGATGAGTGGAGACGGCATGACATGAATGCTTCTGTTAATCACCACTGTTAAGTTAATTTATGAAGATGACAGATTTATTATTATTATTGTGCAAAATAAATAACTACTGTAGGTGTTTTGTGGACAAAAGACTTGAACACTGAAACCCTTTCTTCTCTCTCCTCCTCACCTTACTGATACAGCGTAATACAAAGCATATATTGAGAGGACTATTTTCTTTGTTTATTCATTCATTCTCACCTCTTCCCTCTGCAGAGCTTCCTGGATGTCTTTCTCTCTGCGCTGTTGGTACTGCTGCTCTCTAAACAGGCGGTTCTTCAGGATCACCTCCTTCTGCATGCGCATCTGAAGGAGCACAGCTGCCAAGCGCTGCTCCTCCCGAGTCTGACGTGTCACACGTTTCAGCAGCTGCTCATCTCGACGTGCGTCCTGCAGGGCGAGGCAGAGGTGGCTGGTCAGCTGATTGATTTTGTGTTAAAATGATGACAAACAGTGTGAGGTGCATATAGTCAACAAAAGATATAAATGACCAGAGACTTCAGATTATTCAGAGTGTACTGAATTAATTCTCCTGACTGAATATTCATCTGTTATTATTAGATATATTAACATTTCTCAAAGGGAGGTGAGGTGAAGTTTCACCTCCTGAGCTCGATGAGCCTTGAACTGCTCCACCAGGAATCTGTCTACTCTTTTCTCACGAGCAGCAGCATTTTCTTTCAGCCTCTGTTGGATATCCTGGAAATACTCTGTATTTGACTGTAAGATCATCTTATCTCCACTTCCAGACATGTCAGGGCCCTGATCTCCTGATGAGGGCTGTCCACTAAAATTGAAAAGATTCAAGTTGCATATAGTGAAGTCATTGTTCTAATGTGTGATGCTAAATACATCAGGTCTTCATTAATACAAACATTTAAATATAATACTACATAAATATAATGTTAGGAATGTCTCCTTTTCTCTCACCTTGAAGAGGAAGCAAAATGACAAGTTGCCAGTTTCTTCCTGTTTTCCTCAAAACGGGCTATTTCAGTGTGAACCATCTGCATCGACAAAATTTACAGACATTGTAAAAATAACAGAAAGACAAAAAAACTCATCATTTGATTTGAATTTTGACTTGTGTGTTACAAATGTTCAAGGGAAGATTGTTGCTGAACTTGTAGCATGATAATCGCCTTAGAGGTAGTATTGAATACAGAGGGTCATCAGTTGAAATATCAAGTAAATCTGGAAAATCCCAGGAGAATCTTTAGCAGAGAAAGTGAATCTGAACGAATCTCCTGTCTCTAAACAATGACAGGAGTCTCCTGACTTTAATTTATATTTTAATCATGTATTCACCATATACTGATGACTGATGTGAGCTAACCTAGATTTGAGGCCCGTTGTTAGCGAACATCATCCTCTACATACTCTGTGAACACCACGCTGTAGCTGACCCTCTGACAGCAAGCCAAAAGTGAAATTATCTCTCTGTTATCACATCATTATTTAATCTGGATCACACCTGTGCCTCCTGTGCTTCACGTTGCTGCTGAATCTTTGACGTGTGGGGAGGTGGCTTGGGAACCTGGAAAATAGTAGCAACATACACACTTCTCCACTGTAGCATTAGAATTTGCTTTATTCCATCATCAAGCAGCTGGGGTTGTTTATAGCAATGTTCAACATCAAAATATTGTAAAGAGTGGTAACTGCGTGTCAAAAACTAAAGAAAAGATGGAAACTGAAGACTGCCTTAAAATCTGCCTTAAATAACTACAGGGGGAAATATTATGATGTTGTTGTTTACTCTCCATACCTCCTCAACATTCTGGACTTTGAGTTCCCTCTTTCGTTGGATGGGAGGGATCACAGACCTGTCGTTTAATGACTGGCATTTCTCATTATAGTGCTGACAAATTTTCTGCAGTTTTAGGTCTGAATCACGTTTCACCACCCGAGGCAGTCGCTGTATAAAAAGAGAGTAAACAGCTTGAAAACATGTTTCTGTAGATATTAATGCTATGTTAGACTGATAATGTGAACTTAACATAACATAAAACAATATTTAAAGGCAACTCATCTCAATGTGTTACTACACATAAATCTATGCAGCACCCCTTACATGACAGTAGATCTCATGCTCTTTTTTGTGCAGGGCAGCAATGGCTGCAGGCTGCATGACTTCCATCATCGTCCTGCTGATTTTTGCTTCCTTCATCTTTTTAAGTGAGACAAAGAGTTCATGAAGGAGGCTTTTGGCAACACCCGGCTTCTCCTGCATCAGTTCCTGGGCTGTATTTATGTTGAAGGGGATCCCCAATAACTGGAGTGTGGGTTCAAGTCGGGTAAAATTGTTCACTTTGGCAATGGAGGTGCTATGAAGAAAGGTGTGATTAACTTTAATAACTGAGAATTAAGCAACAGTCAGTTATTTTTCCAGCTAACAAGCAAAGGAGCACGGATCAATAGTAAGATAAAAAAGAGAGGCCAACTTACTCTTTCTTCAAAAACAAACTGAAATCTTTCTGCAACTCATATTTATGCAGAACCTCTCCGATTAGGTAACCACTGGAGAAACTCCTGGCAAAAGTATGTGGCTCTGAAAAGATGAACATGTAATCATTAATGCAAATGACATTTATAACACGTAGCCATTAGTAATGTTATTTACGGCTTTAAAAAATTGACTATTAAAGTGTTGTAAGTAAGTAAATAGTTTACACCACTGGTTCCCAATCTATGGCACGAGTATCACTGGTCTAACTTTTTCTAATATTACGGTAAAAGGATATTAGTACTGTTGATTTCACGTATCAGGTTGTCGTTTTATTCCATATTTTAAAATGTCTGTAGTTTTTACGATGAAAAACTGCCAAACCATGACAGTAAAACACCATATGCCATTAAATATTACTGTGTTTTACTGTATAAATAACAGTCTCTAATATAAAATACTACTTTACTCTGTATAAAATGGTGTATAAATAAAGGTTTTGAAATATGACTTTGTTTTACTGTATACACGAAAACAAAAGTCATACTTCATGGTATGTTTTAGGGTCTTTTACTGTCATTTTTTACAGTGTAGAATAAACCTGCCTCTGAACAGGACTGACTGTATTTTGATGCCCGTCGTGATGGTGGTACTTGGAGAGCAAAATATTTTCCGAGGTGGCACGCGGCGTAAAAAGTTTGAGAAAGGTTTTTCACAAAAATACTCTTGGTCCATTTTTCTATTTCAAAATAATGTTGCTAAAATAACTTTACTTCTACCTACTTTAACTCCTACCTAAAAATTAATATTCCTTGCTCGTGCTGCAAAGTTAATAATTGTTTATTCATCAACTTTGAAATGCACTTTCTAAAAGAGCTTACATTGTTAATGAGCTTTACATGAGCTTTGCCTTGTGTTTAAGGACAGCTGTCATTTGCTGGACAGATTGTAAACCCTCCTGTGGTAAATTATATACTGCGCTAATATAAATATAATATAAATAAACATAAATATATATACATAAATAATATTACAGTTAACGTAGCTAACTAGCTAAAATACTGTGTTCGCGTTAGCATAATTTAGCCAGCAGGCAGTTTGTAACATTTTTAACATCACATTAACTTTATTATTCACACTTTACCAACAACTTTTGACAGCTGGAGCTCCTCGTTCAGCCACTTGCACAATATGTCTGTCATCTTCCTTCTTTTAACTTAAATGTACCGAATAGTTTACATGTCAATGGATAACAGTGTGTATCTTTTTGCTTGTTAATAGCTGAAAAACAGTCGGAATCCGTGGCGGGCTCACAGTTGTCATGGTGACACGTCATCAACGGGGTTTCCCAGGGTCCCTCAGAAGGGGCGCGCATGGGAGCCTGCTGCTGACCCTGGATCAGTTTTAACTTCTGCACCCAAGTTAAAATTGGATAGATACAATGACTACAAACTGATCGAGAACCTGTACAACTCGAAAGAGGATAATAACTTATATTTAATGGACTTTCGTCTGTGGTGTTGAGCACATTGATTATGTCTGAAGACAACAGATAGTTATTTACATTTCTGTGGAGATAATATTACACAAATGAAGAAGAACACTGTCAAACAGACAAATAACTTTGTTGCCTTTACACATGTAACATTTCAGGCTGTGTTATTTATATTAATATTTTTTTACTCACTCAGACACACTTTCATACACTGTCTCTTTTCAATTAATCACTAGTGAAATTTAAAGGTCCTGTGTCTAAGAGTTGGAGTATTTCTTTTACTAATTGAATATAATATTCATTAGTCTGTTTTCATTAGTGTAAGATAATCTGAATATAAGAATCGTTGTGTTTTTGTTGTTTTAAAATGAGTCCTTTATATCTACAGTAAGAGCGGGTCCTCCTCAATAGAGTCCACCATTTTGAACCTCCATTTTTGTACAGTAGCTCACAACGGTCAAACTACAACTGACCTAGATATGACCTTTCGATTTTTATGTGAGTTTTTCCTACATGCTTGGAAGGAGAGGGTGAGGTGTGGGACAGTGTTCATTTTGTTGCAATCTGCAACTTTACTGCTAAGTGCCACTAAATCCTACACACTGGAACTTGGCTGGTTCACACCACTGAGTTTGACTGGAGCTTTAAACGCATTCTTTCATCCATTTTCCAGTGATACAAGACAAAGAGAAAGAAGAGATACATTTGTCTCAGTAGTCAAAGTGGACTGCCTGCCCGTTATCAGTCCATTACTGATGCCACCGGTTATAGCGTATTATTCATGTCACAGTAATTTTACTTAAAGCTTGTTGGCTGGAGGCACTGAGGAACAATAAACCACAAGCTGCCAAACAGGCAAGCCAAAGCAAACATCCTGGATAACAGTTTCATAATGATGCTTTTGGGAAGCCTAAACAACGGTTAATCTTCAACAACCACTACACGAGTACACCAGTGAGGAGAAAATGGAGTACGTGACTATTCCTTGCAAATCAGAGTGAGAGAACTTGTTACAACATGTAAGAAAAATATTATCCAATTTATCCTGACACTTTTGATCCATTAGGTTATATTCCCTATCCACCATTAATGCCCACTGAAAAAAGGAACAGACATACGTCTAATGAAATGGTTGATTTCACATATGGGTTAGCTAACATGAGCACATTTACAGTGACGTTAAGCAATGTTCACTGTCCCTGTGAAAAAGTAACATTTTACTCAACACAAACTATTCAGGCAAATATATATTTTATTATAAAAATGATGCAGTAATCCCACTAAAAAGTAGTTATTTTTCTCAAATTACTGTTGCTAAGAAAACTTATCTGTACGTTCCACAGATCATCACTATTGCCCTAAGATCTTTCAACACGTGGCATCAAAAATAAAAAGCGTGCAAAATGAAATTAACAAAACGCTGTACACACTTTATGTCACATTTATAAACCGAACAGAGTCTTCCTGCTGTAAGTATGACGAAAGTTGGGTTTTATCAGTCTTTTTTTCCACCGAGCAGCAGCTCTGGTCGAGTACTCGGGGGAGAGTTTAGGGGCATTGGCAGGGCTGAGGAAGAGGTCACTGTCCGAGGAAGGAAGCCATGGGATCATCTGGCCGGCAGCGTTTCATACGGAAGGCCTCCATCTCCTCCTCAGTGGGCGCCTTTACTTCCAGCAAACTGTTGTACGGCCTCTTTCTCTCATCTATCTGCATTATTTGCTCGATGTGCTTCACTCGCTTGTCCTCTGCTTCCAGTGCCTGGGAGGAAAAAACACGATGGAGATCAGTCACAGAAAAATTCGGCAAACCAGAGATACAGACAGATGAACACAAAAAAATAACTTTACCTTCTTCAGCTTCTCCTTCTTCTTCTCTTCATCCTCTGAATCACTGTTGTCAGAGCCGTGCTTCTTGTTCTTTTTGCTCTTCTTTTTCTTCTTCTTCTCTTTCATCATCTTATCTCTGTGCATCTGGGCATTCACAATATTGACACACAGTGAGATTCACAAAACACCCATATGGTTTAATGACAGGACCTGTTAGTGTTTATTCACGATCACTTACTTCCAGCAGAGTCTTGGGCGGTTCTTCCTCCTGTTGCTCGGTCAGGCCCTCCTCGAAGGGAACACAGTCGGAGTTGCTCTTCAGGTTGTGGAGAGAACAAACACAGTGTGTAAGTGAAAAAAAAAACCTGATGTACCACGAGCAGCCTTTGAACAAGCTGTTAATACATTTACTTACTATTCCAACTCCAGTCTCTCCTGTGCAGTAACTCTGTTTGACCATGGAGTGACAACACTTGTATCCCCAGAAGCCGTCTTTCCAGAAGGAGCCCCATATACACTAAAAAAAAAAAAAAAACACAATTTTTATTTATTAAAGAATAAAAGCAAAAAAGTGACAAAAATTAGTGAGATGTTGTTCCACAGGGTGTCCTTACAGTGTGGTTATTGATGAGGACGTCCTCCTCATACTTGGAGCGAGCCACAGCCTTCTCAAGCCCCTTCAGTACTGCACCGTGACGAGAGTACTCCACGTAGTCCTCCGTCTGGGCCAACAGAAGCTCCCGCGGCGGTGCATCCAAGTGCTCTTCACCTCCGTACTGATTGTCACACACAAAAACACAGATATCATCATATTTAAGCCTCTATACATGACAATTTAAGGCAGAGAGAAACATATTGAACCAGCTGTGTACCTTCTCTAGGATGCCATCCCTCTGTTTCTCTTTAAAGTCCTCCTTCTTGACCTTGAACGACTTGTGGAGCAGCTCCAGCTTGGTGGGGTCAGCCTGCAGATGCACCTCAGAGCCTCTCTCATAGGCCTCCCAGGCAAACACTGTCACATGAGAGAGACATTGAATATTATGTACAGTACAAATATGAGCTACATAGCTGTTTTTGAGGATGAGTGTAATTTGTGTGGTTGCTTTGGTGTCTCATCTCATCATCTACCGCTTTATATCAGAACAGCAGACGTGCTCTGGCTGGGAAAATAATTCCCATAACATTCACAGTCTAGATTTTTGATATCAGTGAGAGCAAACTGTTGTGTGGGGTACTTTGATAGTGTGGTTGTTATATTTAGCTGTGTCCTCTAAGGCAAGGTGATTTCAGGCAGCTAAAACTGACAGCTACTGATAACAAGTTGTTTAACTGGTTATGAAACTGTCTCAGTTTAGTACTGATGCCTCTGTATGACCGGTCTAAACAAACAAGACCATCAGCAGAAAGACCAGCTATTTCTATATAGTTATTCTTAATGCCTACAACCAGTTCAGATACAGTCAGATTCCTCTTAAAACCAGACGAAAATATGCGATGGAAACTCAGCTGCTTTAAATATTGATGGTATTCAATTACAGCATGTGGCATGACCATTATTTTGACAGATCAACACTAAAGGCGACCTTTATGTTCAGTAATTCACGTGCTGAAGACAATAACCATGTAGCACACCTGTAGTAGACCCTGGTGTTCAGTTGGTGGCTAGTGTGCACATTCATTAGCTACTGTTTGATAATCTAGTCTTGATTATGGTCAGTGTATCTGTTAATCTTTTGTCTGTGTGTCCTAATAAAGGCACAATCTGTAAATTGTAATTGTGATTGAGTTATTGGAAAATTAAATGGTATTAAATAGGCTATATACATCATCATTATGCTGTTACAGTATAAAAATTAAAATGATGCTTAAAAATATATAACCTTTAATTGTATATCCTATAAAAAAAAAGCTGGAAAATCTTGGAAACTTACGCTGTGTTTGAGCCATAGTGATTGTGTCCCCTGAATAGCGAGCAAAATTGTCTCCAGCGTATCCCACTCTGTCAGACAAAACAGTTTGATTATTATTCAATGACAGCCAGAGAGAACATGTGAGGAAATGGAGATACAATATAATATACTATAATATAACTTACTCATCAGGGTTCATGCCAGTGTTGGAGTACGGGTTCTCTCTCATAGCTCGAGTCTTTGGATCATAGTATGCTGAATTTGGATCCAAATTCCTCAAGTACTGTGAGGTACAGACACAAGAAGTTCAGATTATTGGTCACCTCTGAGTTAGTAACGGTACCTCATCTCTCAGCATGGAGAGTGAAAGAGTGGTTCTGAATATCGAAAAGGCCTGTGTTTCTAGATGTGCCTCTTACTTTAGCTGTGTCTTCTCTGATACGCAGATTCCTGACAGTGATTCGTCTCTTTGAGTCAAAGTTCTGACCAGGCATGTCAATGTCATCTGCATATTTATCTTCATCCTCATCCTCGCTGTCGTGTTCCCGCTCCTGCAGAGAAAGGATTTAAAGAATTAAAATGATTGTTTTCTAGACAAGAGGCTGCCCTTTATTTTTTAAATTAAACAATTATTACTGAACACTTACAGTTGGGTCTAGTTTTCCAGAGGCCAACTCATCCTGAAGCTTCTGTGCCTTCAGTGTCCTTTTGGCCTGAGAAGTAGAAAACAAAGACAAAGTCAGATTAATGTGGTCAACGGGAAGCAGATACCACAGACAAGAAAAGATGAAAAATAAATTAACATAAGCATCAGCTGACTTCAGTTTGTCCTCATTTACATTTGCTGGATTTGGGTTTGTAAGATTCAGGGATTTTTGGTTGCCAGATATCAAAATTTTAACCCATACACCAATAAAAAGGTTCAGTTTGAAGTTGTTGTTGATTGCATTAGATTTTCATTCGCACTGTCCCGTACCAGATTGTCCTTGGAAGAGGGCAGAGATCTGTTTTCGTCTTCGTAACACACCAAACAATCTAAACACGAGTTAAACCACGCTTAATTTACCACTGGACTTCTTACCAGATCTACTTTGGCGTATTCTTCCACAATGCGCTGGTGTTCCTCAGGATCATACCCGTTCCAGCGGTCTCTCTTCCCGTCATAGTCCAAGTCGAGCTGTATCTGTGAGTGTTCATCTGGTGCTATACCTGTGCCAGTGAACTTTGCCCCAACTTTTCTGGGCCGCTGCGAGACAAAAGTGAAGGTCAGAGGTTACCATCAACATTATTTATCACAGACATACCATTTACAGAATTACAAATGAGCGACAGTTCATCTCTACTGGATGATCAAAGATTTCTTCATCTCTTGTACCTCCAAACAGTCCTTCTTCTTGTGTGTCATGGCACCGCAGTTTTCACAAGCTCCCTTCCGAAATTTTGTGGTGACAGAGTTCTGTTTGAAGAAAAAAAGGGCTATTAATCTTTGAGTTAATTTGTATTGGCTACTTGAAAGTAACTCACTGCTTCAGTCTCACCTCTTGCACTCCTCTCTTGTACCACTCTCCAATGGATGAGTATTGCGTCTGACATTCACTCTGTGGCCTCTGATGCTTTAGTGTGGGCCTTTTGGATGGGTCAATGTACCACGGCACTGATGAAATATACTGCGGGATGTGGGGGTTTATGTCCCTGAAAAAGAAAGAAAGCAGCACAAGTGCAACAAGAGCAGGACATGAGTGTTAGAACAGGAGCTTCATTGTAAATATGACAATAAAAATGGCACTCAACCTGATTTTACACATGAAGAGCAGTAAACTCATTATGAGAAGTACCACTCGGCCCCTGAAAACAGTTGTTTAATGCTTTCTGACATTTGTCAAGTCAGAGAAAATTATGATTATTTCAGCTTCGGCTTGGAGAATACAAATTTATAGCTGAAAGCTGCATTACAAACTTTTAAAAGACACCTCATTCACGTCACGGGTATGGTAGAGATGTTTACAATGTGTGAGCGTTCACATCAACTTAAGATGGCTCTATGGTGGTTTTTAGATTTGTTCACACCTGATTGGCTTGGATTTGGTGACATTGTCATTTTTTTTTAAAAAATGATAATTGTGACAATGAAAACAAAATTGTTACAGAATATCTGTATGTAACTTTTATTGTTTTTCATTTCTAAAATGTTAGTATTGGCCCCCGGGCATCTTCACATTGTCAAATCTGGCCCTCTTTAAAAAAAAAAAAAGAGTTTGGACACCCCTGATTTAGATACATAAATGGTATTATGGCCTCTCATCTATTATCCAGACATAAACTTACTTTCCCTCCTCGTCCACCTCAGCTGGAGCGTTTCCCAGCTTCCTCTGCTCCTCCAGCTCCTTCTTCTTCCTCCAGTCCTCCCGGGTCATCTTCTTGGGCTCATCCAGCCCCACGATGCCCTCCGAGGGAGCGTTGACGTTAGCGGTAACGCTAACATCAGCCTGCTCGGTCATGACTGAACCTGGCACCAGAAACAAACATCATTAAAGCTTATAAAAAATATTCATGTTGTTCACGGGAGCTGTCGTAACTTCAACGTTAGCTAACCTAGCTGTTTACCAGACTTCAACGTGGAATAAGTATTTTATCTCCGATACACTGGTGTAATAAATAACTTGGTTACCTTGGTAAGACGCAGCAGGTGTTACAGAGGTTGTTGTTCCCTTCGAATAAACGGTCACTTTCTCGGTGTCTTGCTCTAAGTTTGAGTTCGTCCGTTGTGTTTTGACTAACACACCACCGTCGCCATTTTACATCAACTGCAGCTACGTCACGTCCTTTCTTCGTCACCGCCACCGGAGCTGGCGACACCTACCGGTCACAGCTGTCTGCATTTCCGTTCACCGTGTCCGCCAAGTGTTATTTCAAATCAAATCAAATCAAATTTTATTTGTATAGCCCAAATTCACAAAACACGTTTGCCTCAGCGGGCTTTACAATCTGTACAATCTGTGACACCCTCTGTCCTTAGACCCTCGGTTCGAGTGAGGAAAAACTTGCCCACAAAAAACCCTTTTAACAGGGAAAAAAGGTATTTATGTTTATTATTTATTTATATGTCTGTAAATCAGTTATTTCATCTCTGTGGTTCTTTCTGCGTACATGGTAGATGATATACGTTTCAAAGCACCTCTAACGTGTAAATGTTGCTCCATTACAACATATTTAAATCCTATGCAAATGTTTAATTTTGCTACAAATGTTCAATTTCTCTGTACATATTTAAATTTGGATCTATCGTATGGTTACTGTGTTATAGGTTAATTCTAATGTATGTTCAATCTATCTATCTATCTATCTATCTATCTATCTATCTATCTATCCATCCATCCATCTATATCTATAACAACCTGGACAACAGACTGGACTGGAGGTGCAACACTGACTGAGGATGTCAACAGGAAGGGACAGAGCAGACTCAGGTACTTTAATGCAGGGGTTCTCAATCTTTCTGGGGCCAGGGACCCCTTACAGATAAGAACATTTTCCATCCAAAGACCCCCTCATAATCCTCACACAGATAAAAACATGTTTACTGCCATTTTTACTAGTAGATGTCATAGGAATTATATTTATTTTAAACCTTTTTTAAATACTTCAGACCTGTTTCATAGAAATCAACTGAAAAATGCACTTATGCACTTTTTAAACAATACACCATAACTTCAAAATTTTGTTCCTAATTTTTTCACGGACCCCCAACCTATGGCTCACAGACCCCCGGGGGTCCGGGGACCCCAGTTTGAGAATCATGGCTTTAATGTGTGCAGCAAGATGCTGCAGATGTTTTACCAGTCAGTTGTTGGAAGTGCAAAACTGAACAAACCTACCTATCTACTTAACTATCTAGATAAATTGGAGGCACAAGCTCAAATTGCACTGCTGGATTACAAACAGTGCAAAACAGGCAAATAGCCCAGGTTCCAGAGCTCCAGGCTCCTGTGTGTCTACCAACCTGTGTTAATCTGGGATTAAAAGCACAATAGCAACTGATACAAGGGCCCTAGGAACATACTGGTGAACATCCAGGGATTGGATATCGAGATGGTGGGAGCATACAAATACCTTTTTGGACAACACAGACGTCCCGTCTTCACGTGCTGAGGATACTGAGGTCCTCTGGAGTGTGCAGGACTCTTGTTACTCTATATGTGGTTGTGTCTCCGAAGAGCTTTATCTAGCCACAACTTCTAAATACCGTAAACATACATCTCTACTATCCATTAATTATCTTTATTTCAGTCATTAATTGTATTTGTATTGTAATTGTATTTGATTGGCAAGGTTTGTGATGACAAACCATTAAGAGTGTGTTATTAGTAGTGTAAGTAGATTGTAGTTTTACACCCAACTTAGTCAGTTATTAGTTTGCCAAACTCAATGGGAAAAATTTGTACCTTGAGAGGAAACCACAGGTAGAAAAACAATAAAACAGGTTACAGGAAGCACAATGAACAAGAAAAAACTACTCAATTTAGATGTAAAAACATCTCCTGACTGCTGATACTGCTGTGCACTTACAAAATATAGCAGGTTGAAATAGCTGACTTAAATAAATCCTTGACAAACTATTTTAGAAAAGACTTTTGATGCCTGACGTGACTGCAAGGGAAGGAAATACTGGATACCAAGTGAATAAGTACTTAGATTTTATTTTCTAACTTAGTAAATGGGACAGCAGTGATATCTGTGATGCATTTGGAGATTGTATAACGTCATGACATTGCTTTATTTCTCTGTGCCTCTAAATCCTGAGTTCTGACCTACCTGTGTAGAGGGAAAAAAAGGATGAATTCATAGAAAAATCAGGCAGTTTCTGTAGTGAGAAAAATCATCTAAAGCCTTGTGGACTCCAGTGGGTTTATTTTTGCATTCCTCAGAAGCACCGAACGGGTATTGCTGTGCTTAACGGTAACATGGACCAGTGAGAACACTATTTTGATCACTCTTGTAATTAGAAAGACAAGGTTAAGACAGTAACAACAGCATGAGATGCTGTTATGGTGACAGTTTGGTCAGATGTAACCTCTCACCTTTTTCTTATATTCCAAACATTTAAAAAAAGGCCCAAAAAAATTGTAAACAATGTTGAGAGAACAAACAAAAGAACAGCACCAGACACAAATAAACACATCGACAGAAGTATAAAGAGACTGATGAATCAGTCCTCGAGCCTTAGCACCAGTACACGTCCCCACTGTCAGTCCAGCAGTCTGGGGATGAGAAGGCAACGCGGTACCGAAGTGAAGGCAGTGTCGCGTTCATGTAGGTACCAAAATATCTCTCATAGTCTTTGCTAACTTTTTTGTCCTTTAAATGTTTACTGAGAGTTTTTGCTGAGCAGAAGGAACGGGTGGACGGAGTCACTTGTCATCGTCCTCCACTGTTCCCCACTCGTCCAAGTCCTCTCCCTCCACCTCTCCGTCATCAGCATCATCGTCTCCATAATCACCCCAAGTGTCATACACATCCCCTCCTTCACCCTCCTCTTCGTCGTCGTCGTTTTCCTCCAGCAGGTCGCCTCCATACAGCGGCTCGTCCTCCTCGTCTTCCACTATCTCCATCTCCTCCATTTCATCCTCTTCCTCCTCTCCTTCTTCGTCATCGTCGTCATCATCATCTTCCACGTCTTCTACCTCCAAACCACACACCTCCCCGTCCTCCACCTCACCATCCTCTCTCTCGTCCTTAGAGGAGGTGGGAGTGGAAAACGCGTTCCCTTCAGTCCTGTCTGTGAGGTAGGATCTGTTGGAGGGGATGAAGCTCGAGGTAGCAGTTTTTGTGTTGATATAGAGACGAGGAGGAGGCCCCTGCGTGGTCGACGCAGCCTGGCCAGAAGGTGGAGTGATGGAAGCAGAAACAGCTCTTTGCTCTATGGAGTCTGGGGCCAGCGTGAGAGGCACACCCATGGCCCCGGGCCTCATGGAGGTCATGTTGGGCATGTATTCACGGATCTCCCCTGGCTCCAGCGGGTCGGGCCCACAGGGGTCATGTTCACTGCAGGACAGCTTGCCGTCCAGCTTCGAGATGAAGAGCATGCCTTCACGATGCTCCTTACAGTAAGAGCTGGGGCACATCTCACAGAACGAAGCCGCCTCTTTACCACAGACATCACACTGGTGCCATGGACACTCCCATCGCCCTGCAGACAAGATCACATTATTACTACCTTAAGAAAATATATCTTGTGGATGCCAATAGTGTGATTTCTGACCTAAAAGAGGTTGATGAGTTTTGTATAACGACAGTCTCATAAATCTCAAAGAGGTCTGCTTAAAGTCACATGAAAACTTCATGTGTGCTTTAGGACATTTAGACTAAATCGTGCTCCCCAAGCAGTATAATACAGGCTCACCACCCTCCATCTCTACTTGCCTGCAGGTCTCTTGGCCAGGTTGAGACAGTCAGCGTGATAAACCTTCGGGCAGCCCGGCTTCTTACAGGACACTATCTGACCCCCGTCACCACAGCTGAAGCACTCGTCTTCCCTCTCCTTGGTCACTTCTTGCTTGGTCTTCTTCTTCACGGCGACTTTCCTCTTCCCTTCCTTTAATTTCAGTTTCTCAGCTGATGGCTGGTTCTGAACAAGGAAAAGAGAGTTAGGTAGGTCACAATGCAGCTCAGAGGATCATCTGAAGTCTTAAGTGTGCCTGTGCAGTGTTTAAACTGTTCAAATGTAGGCAATTACCTTTGGCCGAACACCCAGGAATCCACTGCAGTTGGGTGCTCCACATTTACAGGCAGTCTTCCCGTTGCCAAGACACTCCAGGTTGTAGTTGAACTTCAGCTCCACACCTAAAATAAATGTTGTATTAGATCTACGCTGTGCTTGGAGAGATTGTAAACTAATGATCCTACACAGTACAAAATATCCCATCATGCAAACCTTTAGGGATGTCTTGTAGAGCAAATAGTCCGACCCGGGTGTCCCCGTTTACAGTCCACTTCTGAGTCTCACAGTTTGGCTGGCAGCTGTGGTTCATGAAGCGAGCCTGGTTCCCCTTGGGTCCGGCATCAATGATCCGGTCCTGGAAGAACAAAATACAAACAGGTCAGCACAGAGCATGTGATCTACATGATGAATCATGTGTGTTGCTAAGCTGTATCATATACAGAGTGTTGTGTAGTCATCGTGCCCAGACTCACCTTGTCCAGTGTAAGCATGTAGAAGTTACAGATGTCGTTCTCCTGGGCATGTCTGATCCTGGCTCGACATTCCTCTTCATCGATCACCTCTCCCACATATTCACTCACAAAGGCTCCCTGAGAAGCAACAGAAGAAGAACAAGCAAGGTTATTAATTAACAGAGAGAGTTTCAAGTGAGTATTTCAGTCACACACGTGTCATCATGTGATTTACCTTCTTGATGTCCATCACGCTGCGTAAGCCCCAGCCGCAGGACAGCGTCCTGTAAATCTCCACGGGTGTGTACTGGCGCTTTGTGAAGGCCTGGTTCTGACATCGCTCCCCTGCCGCACACACTTGAGGGTGGCACTCATACATCAGCATGCGATTAATGCACTCTGAATCGATGCCGCAGGGGTTCTCGTCAGACGCCTTGCAGTTACAACGCGGGATCTCGGATAGGTCAGCAGTAAAGATCTGCACCTTCCCAACTGGCCGGTTTACCTGAGAGACAGAGGCAGCGGCATGATTTATTTCCCTCATACATCTCAGTGGACTGCTTCTTTGTCAGAAAAGCACAGATGAGTATGTGGTACCCTAATATGCCTGTATGGAGGAGGTTTCTTGTCGTTCTTTCTGTCCTCCTGAAGCTGCTTCATCTCTTTTTCTGCCTGGAGCTCTTTAAAACGCTCTGCTGCTTCACCTAGGGCTGTAAAGACATAACATGATCAAACAATTATCTCAAAATTAAGACTTAATTTTCTTAATATCAAAAGCAGAAACACAAATACAATTAATATACACAAGTACAGACCCTTTTTGTACACTGCATCTGCACCCTTTCCCATTTTCTCGATGTTGTGAGTGTCACCCTCCATGTAGGGGAAGACTCTGGCCTGGTATGTCCACACAAAATCTCTGGAGCCAAAGAATTGAACTGGGAACTCTCCCACCTCATGTTTCATCCTCAAGATGTTATTTGGGACATCTTTAGCCAGACAGACTTCAGCCGGCCACCACCTAGAGAATTAGATCAGGTTTCAGAAATGCAAATACAGGTACAGTAGCTGTTGCTTAGGTTACATTCAGACAAGATTCAGGCGCTGCAAATTGCCACAGGGGTTGTGCGATGTGTCTACTTGTGCTGAACGTAATCGTTGTGAAACAATGAGGAAATAACGCTTTATTTAGCCGATGAATGGCTTTCTCAATGCTGCCACTTGCTCGCTTCCCAGTTCTTGCTTTTTCTCTCTCTCAAACCATTGGATACAAAACAAATTAAACCTTTTTGTGTCACTAATTTTCAGTGTAAATTGCAAGCCAGTCAAATTTAGAAGCTGAGTACATGAAATAAACAAAGAACACAGCAGGTAGAGTATCAGAGTTTAGTCCATGAGTCCACCTGGATTGCCTCAGTTTCCGTCACATTTCAAGCTGTTTGTCCTGGCTGGCTGTATTTTTCCAAAAGTTGGATCCAGCTCAACTTCTCTGCCACAGGCCGTTGTGTAGTTTGGCAGACACCCCTGCAGCCAAAACTTACCACCCCCACTCAAATGAATGGAAAACCTGCTTTTTCACCACAGCGCTGGATCCTGTCTAAGTGTACCTATAAAGCCACGATGTAACAGGAAAGACGATGTTGTGGCTTACCTGTAGCGTCCCCATTTGACCCACAGTATGTCCTTAATACGAGGCCTCTTTCCAGCTTTGCAGTCATTGCAGAACCAGCTGCCCTGAGGCATCTCCATGTTCAAACATTCCCGATGGAAAGCAGCAGGACAGGCTTCACAGCACAGCAGACTGCCCCCTAAAAATTATAACAGAACACAACGCACTGATTGGTTTATTTTCATTATGAGTTAGATTATTGCTTATCATTTTTAGTGAAATTATTAAAAGCGACCCTGTGTGTGGGGGCACTTTGGCTGAATGGGAGCATTTAATTGGAAAATATCAATATGAATCAATTTACAACACATTATGCTCAGGGCATTTTCCAAAGTAATCACTTTTATGGGTTTTTATGAATATCTGAAACATGGAGACAGTTTAGAAAAAGTCTTTCAGATTCAAGTTTCACACTTAAACACATATTATGAAATGTTTACATGGTCATCGTAGTAAAACTGTTTTGAAGGCAGGTTGAAACAACCATGAAATAAGACCAGACTTACCTTCAGAGCAGACAAAGCACCAGCTAACGTTGATGTGTTCGTGATTCTTGCAGCCTTTGCGTGGAGTGAAGTGGTTTGGACAGAGGAAGCTGTTGTTTGCTAGCACCAAGCTTCCTGCTGCCATACAGTTGTCATTGGCATGATAGGCCACAGGGCAGCGTACGCATCGAGCCAACCGACCTACAATAAAAATACAGAGAAGCAAAGACAGCTTTTACCCATGCACATGTAGTTAATGGCATCGTTGATGATGACACATGAGCAAAGGTGGCAAAGACTCATCACCTACAGCTACTACATTGAGTATAACTGATCATTCACTCAGCTGGCCCGCCTCTTCAGACAGTGAGTCACTCATAAAAATTTAATCATCAAAACAAATGATGATGAAGAAGATATTTCCGGTCATGAAACAGAAAGCCTATTAATAATGAGTTTAGAGTAGACGCTCAGTCCTTATCCAAACAGGAGAAGAACAGGAGAAGTGGAAATAAGTCAGGATGTGGGGAAATAAAGAAAATAAAACAAGTGGAGCTAATTGGCACATGATCACCAAAACTGTGATGTAGTTATAGCAGGTGCAGAGTTTGATATGGTGGGATGGTGCTCAGGAATGTCTCATTTTGGAGCCTACACATTGTTGCTAAGCAGGTAAAAAAATGTAGTCAGAGCTGCAACATAATATTTGCTAAGTTGATTCAGGAGCATAAAGCACCATTTCAATACTTTAAGAAATATAACAATGACTTAACTTCATCGGTCAAACATCACACATCAAAACGGACTCCCTATCTCTTGCCCCTACCAGAGTAGCGAGAAACTCAGGAGTCATCACTGACAAATTTCTCTGATCACTTCGTACTTTACAGCTTAAGAAAATTCAGGCCTTACTTAACTCAACATGCTACCCAACTCCTGATACAGGCTGTGGTCATCTTGCCTCCTGACAGGCCTCCCAGTCTGCACAGTGAAACCCTTTTAGATGATCCAGACGCCTGGTCTTCAATCAACCCAAAAGGATGCCCTCATACAGGCATGTTACCTCACGACTGTTGCGCTCCTCCAATAAACGACGCCTAGCTCTGCCACCCGTTCGCTCAAGGCAATCCAGACTCTTCTCGTCTGTTGTTCCCCCATCACTGAGACGTGCTACCAGTTCCTACCACATCAGGGCCGTCCCTCTCTACCTTCAAAGACCCAGCTCTTCAGAGAGTACCTCTTCTCCTGGCACTACCAACAACTGGACATGTTAAATCTATCCCCCTCTACAACTAACACTTGATTCTATGCGAGTAGTACTTATTGCTGCACAAACATGTCCATGTCACACTGTACCTTGATTGTTTCCCTTTTTTGTAAGTCACTTTGGATAAAAGCGTAAAAAAATGTAACACTGTGAAATCAACATGGCTGCAAATCTTTGTGAACCATTTGTAACATGTCATAGTTGTTATACTATGGTTTAAATCCAAAGGCAAAAGTGGAGCGTACCTTTAGAGTTGCCGATGTTGAGAGGGTTGGTGATGTGGCAGGACAGACACACATGCAGAGGGCAGCGGAAGCTTTTGTTATGCGACTGTGTGGCCGAGTAGGCCAGTATACAGTCGGTATGGTAGAACTTCCCACACAGTGGTATCATGCAGCGCTTCACGCCATTGCCAGACTTCTTACACACAAAGCATGTGTGGACACCTGAAAGCAACAGAAAGCAGTATGTAAGGACACACGTTTCATGATCAGTGGTTGCTTTGAGCCTCATGTCAGACACAAGGTGTACACACCAGTGTTGCATTCGCTACAGAGGAATTTTCCCTTCGGAGCAGATGAAAGGCCAATACACTGCGGGTGAAAGGCTCCATAACAATGGCCGTCACATACCAGCAGGTCTCCTGTCCTTTCACACACCTGCACAAACATACACACAAATAATGCAGAGTAAGAAACATGCTAATGATCTACCTGTTACAAATAAAAGATGTCAAACAAGACCTCACCTGACAAACATTCTCCTTTAAGGATGTAGCTCCTATTTTTCCTTTTACATCCACTTGGGAAGAGAGGCTGTCATTCAAGGCAACAGGCAGCACCTACAGAGATGAATAAAAGGATATTATCACTCAGTCACACTCGTGGATGAAATGCAACAGAGTATTTTCCTCTTGGATCGATAACCAATCACTTATTAGCTGAACAATAACAACATGCACACCTCAGGTTTGGGAGTTAGTGTTCCAGTGTGTACATTTTGTTTCTCCACAGTGCCGCAGGCCTCTATCTCTGCCTCCTGCTTGGGGGTCTTAGATACTCGGGGGCTTGGAGGTTTGTTTGAATTAGCTCCCTCAAGGATATCTTTGCTTTCTGAGTGCTTGGAGGCAGCAGCAGCAGCAGGGGCAGGGGCAGGGGCAGGGGCAGAGGATGTGCTGGGTGCAGGCTTCTCTTTCTTCACAGCTCCAACCTATCCAATGTGAGATTTATGTTCAGGATGGTTAAATATACTTTTAGCATGACACTATTTGGTGGAATATAAAGGGTAGTGACTGTGCTTTTGTAGTACCTGAGTTTTCTTGACTAAGACTTTCACCTCTGAAGTAACTCCACTGTGTCGCTTCAGCTCCTGGAAAACAAACAGATGTGAAACACATTCAATATTTCTGGCGCTAGTTTAAACATTAAGTGGACTCTCCCACTGCCAGTGAAGTCCAAACATACCTTCTTCTTTGCAGGAGTACCAGAAACTTCTTCTATGGTACATTCCAGCACCCTGTGCGACAGCTTCCTTGGCCTCTTTCTTTCTTGAACTAATAGCCCTGTGCCTGAAGTTCAAAACAATGATACATCATCTGTTATAATGTTATTTCCTAACCAATATTCTGCGCAGCAACACTTGTCTATTTCATATTATACAGCCATTTATACACTGGATTAAACATAATATCCAGTACAAACTTATTTACCAGCTTCAGGAGGTAGATCAGTTTCTTCTGCTGCCTCTGTGTCAACAGAGGGTTGTGTTGTGACTGGAGATACTGAGGGTGCCACAGGAGAAAGCTCATCCTGAGATGGACTCTGTTCCAGCTCTGACGGAGGCTCCGTGGGCTCTACAGAAGACGAGGACGAGGTCGAGGTCGAGGCTGAGGTAATTATTCCTGGCGTGGTGCTGAGATCATGGAGTGCCGTCAACCCTGATGCCTGCTGTATACACACATGCAAATGAAGGCACCATTAATCAAATAGATTCGAATTGAATACACAGGGTGTGTTTAGGTGTTGGGTTGCAAAATGTGTCTTAAGGTCAGTGTAAGGTAAGAATAAAAATGTGCTCTGAGTTTGTCAGACTAAAGAAGAAAGTGATAACCACCCAGACAAATTTGAATGATTAAATATATATCAAAATCTGGTAAAAATGAGCAGTATTCTCAGCTCCAACACTGTGGGGGTATGTCCGCTGAATGCACTGAAGCCACGCCGACTCGTGGGAGCAGTCAAGCAGCAATTTTGAAGTGACTGAATGAGTTCAGATGAGTTCAGAAAATTACAATAACTTTGAAACACTCTGAGCGAGTGAATCTCTCTGTCTTCCTCTCTCTGTCTCAATGTCATGTACCGCAGTGAAACAACACGCTGTGTGGAATATTATCGTTACTTTGTGGTTGTTGCTCCACTGCCGGTAGCACAGCGCAAATGCAGCAGGTGGTTACACCAGCCCAGGGAGGTGTCCGTCGGTCCGTGTGTGCCGTTACCGACACACGTAAACTTCAGATATGACTAAACATATTCCCTTTAGCTACAGGCTGCTGGTGCATATAAAAGATGTCCCGTGTCCTGTCCTCGTGTATTTTCATCAGGACTACGCTCAGGAAATGAGACCAGCTAACGTTACATTCACCAGCATTAGAAAATGCATTTGCAGTACTTCGAAGGCAGAGCTAGCAAGGAACTGAGCGTAAATAAGAATAACAACTAGCATACAGAGACCCACAAACGCTAATGTGATGAAGGCTTTTATACAATTACAGTGCTAGGGGTGCAGGGGTATGATCAGAGTGGCTCAGCGTGTCATCGAGCCACCCTTTAGGACTGCCCAAAAAATCCTGGACTGAAAACTGGTGAGAAACTGTTTTAACCTCTAATTCCACGTTTCAGTAATGTATCGTTCAAAGTCTTTTCACGTGTTTTCAGCAACTGTTTTCCAACATATTTAATGTATTTTGAAAGAAATCTCAGAATTGCCTTTACACTGACTTTAAAGTACTAAGAATATAAAATACATTTATACTTACTCAGTTCTTGTTTTTGTGTGTTTTCATTTGTATTGTCATGACACTAAAAGAAAGAGGAACATCTCACCATTTTGGAAGATTCTGACGGGTGTTTCTTTGATTTCTTTTTTGGGACAAATATTTGTTCGTATTCCTCAGTTGACTCCAGGAGCCTTTTAGTTGGTTTCCGGAGACGTTTGTTCTCTGAATTTCCTGTGTAAACACACGTGAAATACATTTCTACATTGCCACAGAAGATCAAGAAGAAGTTTATGAGAAACACAGGTATAAAAGTATAACACCAACAGTTTGTGTCTTACCAGCGCCGCTGCTTGTCTCTGAGAAGTACGAGTCATTCTCCGACTGCTTCTCCATTCCCAGATCAAGATCTGGTGATGTTGGCGTAGTTCTCATGGTGTAGGATCCATTTATCTCTGTAGACACCTCACTCGTAATTTCCTCCTTATTCCCAACAGTCTCCTCCACCAACTGCCAGCGTTTCTTTGGAGCCACTGTGGATCCTGAGTTCTTATCGAGGTAGCTGGCTGAGGGATCAGCAGCGACGGGAGGACGTGACGCAGAATCAGCTAAGTCAGCGTGGCCACTGACAAACTCCCTACCGTAAGCCAAATCAGCCAGGTCTGAAGAGAGGCCAGGTATGCTAAGTTTCAGTTTGGCGGGTAGTTTTTGCTTTCTACGCTGCTTGTCCGAGTTCCAGATCTGAGAGTTTAAAGGAAAGTCTCGACAGTGGTAGGTGTCAGCCGTCATGATAGCTTTAGTCCTGTTCTTGGGCTTCATTGCTCTGTTTTGGGGTGTTGTGGACTTCCCCGACTGCCCATTCTCTGTTTTTATCCTCTGAGTGAAACCATCACACGAACCCTTCAGCGGGTCTCCTTCTTTAGAAGTAGGGATGACGAGGGGTTCCTCCTTAATCAGGACTGGTGATGCTGGGAGAATCAGGGGTTTACCTTCTTTTTCTCTGGTATCATGCATGTCTTTTAAGAGCATCAGGAAGGTACTGAATTTATAATTAGAATCAGGCCGAAACACCGTCGTCTCAGAGTCACTGCTGTCCTCCTTCACAAGAGATTTAAACATTAGTTCCTTGGGATCCTGGAAGGCATCCATCGGAGACTGAGATGAGGATGGAGAAGAAGATAATGATAGATCAGGGGCAGCGTTTTCTGTCTTGATCTCAACAGGCTGCACAGTCGATACACCAGACCCAACAAACTTGGGCTTTATCAACGAGCCATTACGAATTTGTTTCTTATCAGGCTTCCTCGCACGCCTTTTTGGCGAGATGTGATTTACAGGTGATGTTACGTTGCTAGGAAATTCCCAGTTAGGAGACATTTCAGTTTTGATGGGTGCATCAGTAGGTGTATCATCAGGACAGTTATTAGCATGGGCATCTTTTGAGATTTGGCTTGCGGCCAGTGCATCTTTGAGATCAGTCTCTTCCTCTGCTTTCAGAGCTCTCGTCATCAGACGACTGCTGGCAGGAAGGTTCATAGAGTGCTTTTCAGTTTTATTGTGAGACAATTCATTACAGCTGCCCAAACTCTGCTCAGAGTTTGTGTTTTTAGATGTCATTTTTTTTGTTGCAATACTTGGGATGTCACAGGAATCTGTAGAATGGTTCGCTTTTTCAGTAAACTTTGTTTTAGCTTTAGCTGAACCCTGTTCTTTTCTGACCAAACTTTCTGTATCCTCTACCGGAGACATCGCTGTGCGTTTAGGACGATGCAGCATTGGAACTGAGTCCAGGTCTGCATACGGTGAGTCCTTTGGCTCTTCTTTCAGTGCACGAGTTGTAGGATGAAACTGATCCACCACTTTTGTGATGGTGGATGACTCTTTTGATCCACCAACTATATGACCAAATATGTCTGACAAACATTTCTTTTTCTTCTTACAGGCTTTGTTCTTATTGGACTGAACAGCAGCAGAGTTTTTGATGATATAGGGCTCATTTCCGTTGGGCGCCATATTGGGTGATGGTGGTTGACCAGGGTCCACAGT
This sequence comes from Sciaenops ocellatus, assembly GCA_033000465.1. Lineage (NCBI taxonomy): Eukaryota > Metazoa > Chordata > Actinopteri > Sciaenidae > Sciaenops > Sciaenops ocellatus. The sequence continues at coordinate 18,724,793 of CP136866.1, forward strand.
GACAGAGGGGGCCTCCTGTGGCTTTTCAGGCGGAAGTGGGCTTGGCACCCGCTCCTCTCCATTGACAGATATTGAAAGCACGGTTTCAGTCTTCTTTTGTCGATCTGGAAGCAGATACTCGGCTTCTGCCACACTGACCTTCCATGCAGTCAGTAAACTTTTGGGTATCTGCCAGGAACAGAAACAACATCATTCAAAATAATATCCACAATCAGATTTTGTGATATTTTCCAAGTCATTTCATGCATTTACCGTATACTTGTAGTCTTTTTCCTTCTGTTTCCCTCTCCGTCTCAGCACAGGTAAGTCTTCAAACTGATGACCTCCTTCAAAAGGAAGAATGGCGTTCCCTTGGACCCAAGCACTTTCAATAATCTCTCCAATCGTCTCTAGGAAATACATCCGACAAGGACGGGGACTGGGAACTGAAACAATATTAACATATTAATTACTTTGCACACTCTTTCCTTTGGTATATGCTAACCTCTCAGGTAAAGGTCGAGTTGTGGGAAACATTTCATATTACAATCAAACCCTCTCACCTTCACTACTCTTTATGAATGAAAGCTTACCTTTCATCTTAGTGTGGGCCCCCTGGTCTGGGTCACAAGTGATATGGCAGGGCCACCAGGGCCGTCTGTTAAATTTAGCCCACACCAAGTCCCCTTCCACGTATTTCACTGCAGGAAGAGGCTTTTTCTTTGGGCTGTTGGACTAAGCACGACAATAAAAATACATTAATATCTAATACAGAAAACAGTGGTACCGTCAGTATTTCTGTCATGACATTCTCTGTAATTACAGATTAAGAAAGAGATCTTATTATGCATTATTTACTTGAGCATCCCAATCTCAATGTTTCATGTTCATGTTAAATACTTTAACTCTGTATATGTGGCACAATTAATTTATAAAAGATTCATAAAATTGTACTTGGATATGATAAACGTCAACGACATCATACGGCTTCTGTTGTAAAGGTGATGATATAAGCGTCACATGTGTGTCAGACTCACGTTAGAGTTGGTGCCGGCTGGTGAAATAAGTCCAGGGTCAACAGGAGAGATAAGTTCATCATCACTGTCTGATTCCTCACCCAAGCTCCACCCATCTCTCATAGTCATATCTGGCAGTGCACTGGGGCTTAGTGTAGGGTTGAGTTCAGATATAGTTTTGGACATCAGATTAAAGACAGTAGGTTTGTATGTTCTTTTATCCGCCCCTGAGCTGCATGTGGTCTTACTGTCACTCACAGTTTGGTCCAGACTCAACTTTGGGGAGTGGTGAAAAGGCGCCAAGTCCTCACCACTACTGTGCTCCGCCTCCTCGTCCTCCTCTTTAATGTCACTGCTGTCAAACAACGTGGACTCAAAATGCAGGTAGCCATTGGGGATGGGAGAACAGCGCTCCAAGCTATCAGGACTGTGAGGGGAGAAGCCATTTCTGTTGGTGTCCTGCAGAGCCTCCAAGGGCTCCATGTCGTCATTGCCTGGAGAAGGTGGCAACTGGACTGATGGTGCCTCAAACTCATCATCATCGCTGATTGGGCTTGCACAGTGCAATTGGTTCCTAGGGTGGAGGTTCCTCTCCACGTCAGGCCTTGTGACCCCAGTGTTCAGGTCCTGCAGCCTCTTCAGCGGGCTGTAGCAGTGAGATCGGTCTGGTTGGTTGTACCCAAGTACAGCTGGCTGTTTGAGGCTGGAAGATGGCAGTTGATCGGACCCACGACTCACAATGCCACATTGGTTTCCATAGGAAGTGCTCACAAGACCATTGCGGGGCCTCCGCTCTGCTTGGCTTGAGCCAAACACTGAGCCTACCCGAACAGCTGGTCTGTATGATTGATTCATGTTGTCACGGCTGTATCCTGTCAAAAAAAAAAAAAAAAAAAAAAAAAAAAAAAAGAGGCAGATTAGATAAGGGAAGCGTGCCATCTAAGTTTCTCACCAACTACAACCTCTGTGAGGGTTACTGGTGCATGTATAGTGTAGGACACAATAAAGCATGCTGACAGACACTTATAAAATACAGAGCATTATATCGACTCGGATAGAAACCTATAAAAGGAGCATACGAGGCTTTGCGCACACACACACTCACACACACACAAATAAGCCGACATTGCACGGCCTCCATACTAGAGGCCGGTTGGACGGCATAAGACAAAACACACAGATCACGCTCGCTCCTTCACCACATTTCATTCACAAACTATCAGAAAATAGTCGCGCTTTGTCTGATGGTCGTAGGTCAGGACGATCGCTGACTAGTACACTCAATGGAGGAGCGCAGAGGCTGTAGTAGAGGTGGTGACACTGAGCCATCACACAAACAAGCTACAGCAGCCACACACCGACATAGGAAGCTACTATTCCTCTCTCTCACTCTCTCTCACACACACATACATAGAAAAAAGGCTAAGTTCATAACACTATCAACACGTGGAAAAACGCGTAAAACTCACCATTTGGAGGTCGGTCACCGTGAAACCAACAGCGTATGTTTGGTAATGTGGCACAAAGCGAGTATTTTTCTCGGTTTGTGGAAGCGGCTCTGCACAATCCCAGCTGCAGCAGCACTAGTAGTAGGCCAAGGCACAGCTCTCATTCTCTGCACTTCATCGCCTCATCAGCGGCGGCCCCCTTACAAAAAAAAAAAACGGTCACCTTAAATACAAAATAACAAGTAAATCTCCATTACGCTGCAACACCTAAACAGCGGCGAAATTCAATGTGCCATAACCGGTCCCATAACAGCCACAGCAAGCTTATTTACTACATGATTTTTGCCTGCTGTCGAAGTGCCCCCGGTTATGTTAAAACAAGCCCAGACTGACTGTGTTGGTGAGCAGCAACCAATCGGCACAGCTACCCAACCCCCCGTCTGCAGAGGGCCGTGACACTCAGCCCTCAACGAGCACGCACTCACACACAAGCACGCACATGCATGTATGCGCGTCCACATCCAGGTGAAGTTTTCTGATAGTGAGTGGTATAAAACAATAATAATCCAAAAAACGAATGAATGACCCGATTTAGTGAATTTGCCCCATTTCTGCGCTCTTCCTATTGTTTTTTTATCATCTACAGGCCTGTGTGTGTGTATGTGTGTGTGTGTCTGTGTATAGCGACAAGGGAAGATCGAGACAACAAAATGATTGCAATGCGCAAACAGCCACACGGCCTCTCCGGTCAAACCAAACTCCGTGCGCCATGTTGCCTCTCCTCTGACATGAGGAAACAGGCCGCTAGGCGCCCAGGAAAATAAGATAAAGAAGGAGTCAGTGTGGCTGAAATCGTGTGTAAAAAAACAACGAGGGTTTACTCCGATGAAAAACCCAAAATGATCGCCCTCCAGCTTACCCTCACATATCAGTAAAGATTCTGTTGCGCGTATGGATTGAGATCTGTAAATGCGCAAAGTTGGAGAGCACAATAGGCTCGCTGGGCCGGTCCTTTAAGATCAAACAAAGACGGTACAGTCACACGCCGACCTGACAGCACAGGAACTTACCTCTCGATTTTTTTATACACACTACCTCAGATATATGGCTCAGATCTCTGTAAGGCACATTTTTTGGTGAATGATCCAGTAGAAACACCATAAAGAGTCGAACTTATTCACCCACCCTGATGGATCAGCTGTTTAGCGTTTATATTACAACATGACCTTTTTTTTTTTAGTGTTTTTAACAAAGTCTGCTGTCACACTGCGTAAAGTCCAAAAAGTGAGACCATGAGAGTCAGCACGCTATTATCATCAGTTATTTCATATAACAAGGGTTAAATAAAGGTATTATTACAAGGTGGTCACTTTGTCTGAGGACACGGGCCCCCTTGTGTCTACAGGGAGAATGACACGCTTTCGATTTGACAGGAAATGGTTATATGGAAAAGACAATTTCTTTCTTTTATTTTGGTTTCACATACAGCACATTAGCATTTATTACATATTCCACAAAGCCTTGTTTTTTTTGTTTTTTGTTTACTATGATAATGAACAGCATTGCAACATACATGTAAATCTGGAAGTGCTTATTAAGTCAGCTTGTTGGGACAAAAAACAGGCTGTTACGATACATAATCCAAACTATATTCACAAAGTGCAGAAATAACAAATACTCTGTTCAAAAAGGATATTATGCGTTGAGTTTTTAACCAGTTAAAGCTAATTAAAAATGTACCTCAGTGTTCCCATGTTAGGCTTGGATAACATCACAAAATAAAGCACACATATTAAACTGGACAACACAGAAAGGACAACTACACATCCACATATTTACGCTCAGCAAAAAGCTGATTTGATTGACTGGTTGTACTAAAAAGCAATTTTTATAAATGTAGAAAATGTCACAAGAACTCGGCCATAGAAATATTAAAGCAGAGTAAGAGAGCGTGTCACAACTGAGAGGAACAAAACACTTGAGGGGGAAAAAAAAAGTTCCACTCTCTGGTGAGGTTTCAACCACAAACTGATGAATACATTTTTGCCTTTACTGATTGGTGTGATTAATTCATATGCATGCATCTCTGCCAGACTGGAATAACATACTTCTAATTCAGTCATTTATTATGAGAGGATGAAGACAACTGTACAATTAAAACTCAGTCAGAGCCGTTTCTAAATGGCAAAAAGTTCCTTCCTCCTATTCGCTGGTTTCATCCACTTTGCCACCGGGCTCACAGAGGGGTCTTTTCTCCATCATGGTGTATGGAAAAGGTGGAACATCACAGGTGGTGAAGTCCAGTTTCTTGGGAACACTGCAGTTGTTAAAGTCAAGCTTCTTGAGCCGAGCTAGACTCTTGATGCTGCCGGGAGGCCTGCCGGGGCTAACCTTGTATCCTGCTGCTTTGGTGGTACCGAGGGGCCTCCCTGGGCTGGTTTTGAACCCAGCTGCTCTAGTTGTTCCAAGAGGCCGTCCAGTACTTGTACGGTAACCGGCTGACTTTGTGGTTCCAGATGGCCTCCCTCTCCGCCCTGACTTCACCATTCCCTTCTTCTTCTTAGAGCCATCGGGCCCTGCAGCCTCATTGCTCCTGATTCTCACCGTCTGAGACTGGAAGTCACTCTGGGTGTCTTGCATTTGACATGCTGTGGTTTTGTGCATGCTCTGTGGCAATGGGGCTAAGCCTGCAAGGGACAGCTGTAAACCAGGGGCCGTCGGAGAGGAGTAGAATTTGTTGGACTGTGTGCTACATAGATCAAAGTGGCTGGCTGGGTGACAGTCCTCTGTCAGTCCACTCATACAATAGTCACTGTTGCTGCTGGTCACTTGGTGCATCATTTTCTGCTGGAGTGCAGAGAAACATAAACATTAGGTAGGAACATGCACACGTGTACACAGACAAACACAAACACAAAGAAGCGTTTCTAGTAGCTCACTTTTAGTGGGGCAAACAGGCCTTTCAGCGCTGCAGCACAAAACATCAGTGATGTCAAGACAAAGCGAGGTAAACTGCAGCAAAAAAGGATGGCATGCACAAAACTACATGATTATGATTTTCTCTGTAAATGCTGACCTGTATTAAGAACATAAAATGAATAGTTCGTACCTTATTTGTTGGTGGATGTTGGACTGGAAAGGGTTAATGTTGAATCGCATACATTTTCCTTCTCTGGCAGCCACAACATCTTTGTGCAGGCGCTGCACAAACTACGCCCTGACGTCCATCACTGCTGTCTTCAAGCGGGACTGCGATTTCTGCTCTTTATTTCATATTAATTTAATCCTTTAGACAGAGGTTTAGATGAGACAGGCAGCCATTTTCGCTTGGAAAAAAAAAAATTAATAAAACAGGATGCGCTGAACACGCATGCGTACAAAGGCTTCCAGGAAACGCAGCAGCAGATCATCAGTGTCACCCACTCAATGTGGCTCAGCTCGATTTAGACCACGTTGAACAAAGACGCATGTTAATGACAAAGCGTGGGCCTGTAGCTATAATGTAACTAAGATTATACATTAACACTACAACAACAACTGCTACATAGTTTAAATGTCCGGTTAATACTTAATAAATCATGTGTTATTGATCATTATCTATGGTCATTGTGAGGAAATATGTGCATATACAGTAGATGTCACAAGCACATCAGCAATCAATGACAACAAAGGCCAGTCTCCATTTTTGTACTTTTTTTTATTAACATCCATATAAATTTACCTAAATATAGATAAACTTTAACTATAAACTTTACATTTTGGATTGTGTCGCCTCCACTGATCCGTCATGTTTTGTTTTTTTCTGTTTAGATCCAGGGGCTGGGAGATTTGGAAATCCCCATCTGATTATATCAGGATCACCCTCATCCAACCTGCCAAAGTTCTGAAAGAGAAAGTGAGATCATTTTGATCCTTGACTGAGCAAAATTTGATTTCATTATGGGCCACGGGCCCCTTGTGCCTACAGGAAGACTTGACACCCTACTTAAATAGTTACATGGAAAAAAACTTTGTTTTATTTTGGTTTGATATACAGCACATTAGCATTTATTACATATTCCACAAGCATGAGAAAAAACTGCACAACTATTCGCTGGTTTCCTTCACATTGCCCAGGGCTCACAGAGGGGTCTTTTCGCCATCAGGGTGTATGGAAAAGGTGGAACATAACAGGTGGTGAAGTCCAATTTCTGATGTTATAACCTGATGGATGGGGGTACTGTTATGTTGGAAGAAACCGCTTCAGTCGGGATGGAAATGTTTCATCATCGCGTAAAGGTGATCACTGAGAACAACTTTGTATTGATTTGCAGTGACGCTTCACTCTAAGGGGACAAGTGGACCTAAACAATCCTTCCCACAACATAACAGAGCTACTGAATCCTCTAACATTCAGGCCTGTACTGTTCTCTTGGTGTACGACACACATGCACTCCCCACTTGTTGAGAACATGGTGATGGTGGGCTCGTAGTTACACTACTTCAGCAATAACTACTATATTGTCTAGAATGTCCAGTTTCTCTACGTAATAAATCATCTGTCTTGATCATAATCATTGTCCGGAAATATGAGCACACAGGTGCCACGATGCAACAACAATCAATGACAACAAAGGCCAGTCTCCATTTTTGTACTTTTTATTAACATCCATATGAACTTAAGCACAGGTACTGGATTTATGGAGCAACTGCAATGCTAGAACAGGTAGCAATATACATTTATCAGCGTTTCCCCCTCGATGGTCGCCTCAAATCTTTTGCTAAATTAAGTCCACGGGACTTAAGTTTCCTTGATGAGCTTGGTCAGCTTCTGAATCTTTGTTTTGGTGGACATGTCCACATACTTGTCTCCGATACTGACGATCATGCCACCCAGGATTGAAGGATCAGACTGAAGAGGAGACAACAGATGAAATTACAGATGACTCTCAAATATATTACATAACTGTTGAGTGTCAGACTGGTTTTAATCACTTTTACTTAAATGTCACACCAACTGCAAAAATTTGTATGTCTCTGGGGTCACGGATTGACACTGTACCTTTGTTTCCAGCTTGATGGTTTCACCCTTCTGGAGGAAGCCGTTGAGAGCTACTTTCAGCTCACCAAGACTGGCTGCATCCAAAGGCTGAAATGAACACACATTCATTGGTTGATTGTACATACACATGCACGTATTCATAGTAAAAAAATGCAATTCATCCCTTTTAAGAGACTGATAGGTAATATAGGCTGTTTAATTCAACAAGGATACATATCATACATGTCCATCCATTCCATACCTGAGCAGTAGTGACGGAGCAGATGACCTCTCCACGGTGTGCGCTCATCATCTTGCCGAAAGCAGTGATAACATCACCAGTTAGAGTAAGACGACCATTGTCAGCCAAAACGTCTGCAAAACACAGAGCAGGAAACGTCTGAGCGGGATTTACTTTCCTGTTCCTCGGCATTATAAACTGAGCCTCGAGTTGAGAAAAAAAAAAATCTATAAAGTACTGTATTCATATTTAACAATTTAAAATAAACATGTTGTTTGGGATTCCATCCAACTAGCCCTGCTAATAACATTTTTCAAAAATATGCTTACTTAGTTTACTTACACCGTGATCAATATAGCATTCCTTTGCATCAATAACGCTTCTCGGGAAATGCAGAGTGGAACTTAAAATTGGGCAATTAAAAACTAATTAAAAATTAGTTTTTATATAAATTACAGTTCTCCTGCTTATTTTAAAACCTTTAACTTATGCTGACAAAGATAAATCAGCTGTATAAGGCTAGTGTCGAGACACTAGGCCTGACAATCATTCGTTCCCTCTGACCTCCAAGGGTCCTCCAGAGGTCACATGAACACACACAAGAATAACAACAATGGCAGTTGATTTTAATTTATGAGCTTCCCTCTAAACCAAACTACACACGCACAGCTGTCTTAAAAAAGGTTATTTTCATGATATAAAAAAAAAAAAAAAAAAAAAAAAAAAAGTTTTTCTGAATGACAGATGGTTTTCTCTGCGTCTCCAGAACAAAAAAAATAAAATCAGCTGAAGGCAAGTAAACCAAATTTGTTACATCGATATCTATAGAAAATGCAAAACATTGTATGTTTAAGTGTACGTGTGATACTACTGCACGCATACTTCTGAGTGTAAACAAACTAAAATGAGACACGTGTTCTTTACTTTGACTTCTTTGTACCAAAGCAATTACAGTTGTATCCTATCATGTGTGTGCTGGTGGACAATCATCTTTTTATCATTCATCATGTTTATTGCCGTTAGTGATAAATGGTGAGAAATACTTTGTGTTACTTCAAATTACATCTATTGATTTAACAGGCTCAAACTTAATTTGGTTCTACATTAATATGAATGAATATACTACATTGACAGAACCCACTATAGTCTACTTAGCTATGACTAAGATAATGCCATGCAAATGCAGATGTTGAAGTCATCAAAGCATTAATGGGGCCACAATCGATCATCACTCACTGATGAGGTTGATGGTGATGGGTGAAACCTTAGCCTTTGCAAGAGCATCGCTGAAAGTCTTCTGCTTGAGGCTGCGCTTTACATGGGGGTTCATTATGATACTGGAAAGCTTGGGGTCCTTGATCAGGGTCTGAAAAACAAAAATGGCACACAGCAACTAAGTTTATGTACTGGAACAAAAGCAGGCGAAGTTGAAACAACATAACAGTAGCAAAATTTGACACAGACCATGTGCAATATTATTTATATTATGGTCACTTTACCTTTAGTACTCATTTTGCATATCTGTACACTTTTGTACACTGTTTTTTTTTTTTTTTTTTTGCCGGCAAGTGAATTTCCCCGTTGTGGGATAAATAAAGTATAATCTAATCTAATCAGATCATTATCTCAGTGCACCATTCTTCAGATGTGCAGCATATTAGTTTACATTTATTTAAATTAATAACCAACAATAATATCCTCACTGTCATTTTGTGTCTTATTTTTTGACTTACAGTAACCTTCCCCAGCTCCTGCTCCACTTGGTCCAGTTTTTTCTGCTTACTGGCAGCTGAGAACAGAGCGGTGGCATAGCGGCCCTCCACTCCATACACCTGGATGGGAGGCTACAAAAGACATATAGACACACACACACACACACACACAGATGAACTGACTATTCCTGTTAATATGTGACGGTAGATGAGTGGTCATACTTCGTGCAGGCTGCCGGTATTTACCTTGACCAGTTTGGATGCAGGTCTGATCACAGACGAGCTGAACTGACGGACCTAGAAAATAAAACAAATGCATGATGTAAACACAGAGAAACCAGGATTTGGCGCGGATTAACTTTTAGCACACCTTGTACCGTTTTTACGTTAAAGACAGCTAGCCTGTAGGCTAACACGTTAGCAGTCATTCAAGTGCAATGCCTCGTGCGGATTTATTGGACACTCAGCGCTACTTCCTGCTCTCTAGAGGGAATAATACTACTAAGACACTTTATAAGAGATATAAATTTAAGTCACAACCATTATAAAATTATTAAAAATCACCCGAATCATTGAATGTCTTACCTGCTGTCCTAGCATGAGTGCTGCCATTTTCTCCTACAGCTGTCCAGAGTAGAGCGAACGACTGCGCATGTGCATTTGAACGGAAGTCGTCTAGCTGTGGGTAATGTAGTCTTTTCATGGTTGCGCATTCTGACATGTATGGGCGTCTAAAAAGGCGTAAATTAACCCACTAAATTAGTCTGGAAATATTATATCAGCCTGGTATGAATACTGTTTTATTTTCTACTAACTTATACTCGACAGAAAGACCCAATTCAAAGGGGAATACACATTTATACAACTAGTAATAATTAATAATTTATGTTGCTAGTAGTAAACTCTGCCTCGTCCTCCTCCACGTCCTACCTCCTTACTGACAAAATAACCTACCTTACACTTAGTAACTCATTTTGATATATACAGTACATCTAGACCAGAACCATGTACCACCACAGAAAATATTAGGCTCTCCAAGTACTGCCAGTACTCTATTCAGCTACAGACAGTTCACACACGAGGAAGGTTTATTTCTTATTTCTTATGAGGTATTATTCATTGTTGACTGTTGAACTGAACAGAACTGGTTCAAAGACCAAAGCCAATTTGGTGTTAAGGTTGTATTCCTGATCCGCACTTCTCTTCATAATATTTCCCATCTGGAGCCACGATTGCAGTGTTTTAGAACCATTAATTTTACCTTTGCATATGATCTAACCATCACATTTTAGCTTGTAACTAATCATGGGTGTATGCCAAGCACCAACCATGGTGTAGCTGTGAAGTGAGGCTAATGCGGAAGTGCCAAAAACTGCATTTCCTTGAAGTGGCTACAGAACAAGTCAATTTCCCCAAATTGAAATGCAACTTCACAGCAGAAATAAACATGTTTACAGCCTAGTACAAAAAACTGTTTTGGTCTCTATAGCTAATTTCCCCATTTATAACAACTGTACTGAGGGTGATTTTTTTTTACTCACCCATTCAAATTATATTAAGACAAACTTATGCATAATTAACACTGTGGCTGTTTTAATTGACAAGTAGGTGCCGTTACAGATGGCTTGTTTGAACACCCAGGGATCATTCGGCCTGCCTTAAGTCCGCCGATAATCCACGTCTTTGCTGATTTTAAGATTAGCCCAAGGAAGAAGCAGGACTGCCAAGATGGCAGCAGCCAAAGCCACAGATTTTGAGCTTCAAAACGGCTCTTCAGAAACCTGTGGATTACGTTACTGTAACTAAATCCTACACACTGGACTTTTAACTACACAATACATTTGTAGCTCATGAACTGCTGAGATTAAGTTATTCACCATCTCTGTAGCTACTAGTTTAGGGTGACCAAACGTCCTCTTTTGCCCGGACATGTCCACTTTTTACATCCTGTCTGGGGCGTCCGGGTTTTTTTTATAAATTCATGAAAATGTCCTGTTTTCACTGTTTTTCATGGGACCATTAAGCATGTACTTGAATTGACTGGCGCTTTGCACAGAATACTATGGTACTTTGTTCATTAACCTCTGAGAAGCCTGTCTGACTTTGTGTCTCGAGGCCGGGCCGAGTGTCCTCTTTTTTGGAACTCAAAATATGGTCACCCTGTACTAGTTAGCTAGTTAACCTGTGAGTGTGTGATGTATTTTGGCCACGTTACTACTGATGTGTCAGTCGTGAACGAGCCGGTTCAAAGAGCCGGTTCTTTTAAGTGAACGATGGGAGCCGGCTCCCGTCCACGAGCCTTTTTTTTTTTTTGTACAGTTTGCTACGAGTGCTCCATGCATGCAGTGGCTGAATGTCATGTGCATGTTGTGCAACCAATCACGTAAGGTTAGACAGAGATACCACCAAGCAGGGAGGGGTGGGGGTCCAGCATAGCATCGCTCATAGGTTCACAGACAGTTGTCTGTAAAAAAAATGGAAACAATTGGCATTTTATTGATATATTTAGATTTAGTGATATATGTGTACACATACAAATCATAAGTCAAAACAGCACTAAATTTGGCTGAATTATGAATGGAAGTGGTAACATGAAGAGCCGTTTTGGAGCCGAAAGAGCCGGCTCTTCTCGGTGAGCTGAGTCGAATGATCCGGCTCCCTAAAAAGAACCGAACTTCCCATCACTACTGTTCAACCGTTGGTCCCGACTGTTTCCGGTTTAGACCAGCAGAGGGCAGATCAACAGCTTGACTTTTTAAAGAACCGTTAGGCAAAAAAACACAAAAAAACACAAGATTAGCAAGCTGAAATATGATAAAATAAATTTAAAAAAAAATAAAACAATTTGAATCACTCCTTGAACAACATTAACGAGATATTCATTTAAAAAAATCCTCTTATCCCCTCATGACGTAAATATAATTTGTTGCTCAGCCCCGCTTTTGGACCACAGTTATCAGGGTTGGGTCTGTAAATATCTGTAATATGACCTTATGGTCGTTTAACAGGTGTATTATTCATGTATCATGTGAACTAAATCAGTTTGGTCCCCGTCAAACTGCAGGCACGCAGGGCAGTTGACGCATTTTCGTGGCGCACACACACACACACACACACACACACACACATACAGGCACATACAAGCTGCGAATGACCAGAGAGAGCCTGCTAAAGACGTAGCGCATCAAAAACGAGATTTTCCCCGAGGTATTTTAAAGCTGTTCGGCTCGATAGCTGACGGCAAACCAGGCATGGACGACAAGTCATTCACGAAGGAGTTGGACGGGTGGATTGAACAACTGAATGAATGCAAACAGCTGTCAGAGAATCAGGTCAAAGTCCTGTGTGAGAAGGTAAGGTTTGCGCAGGAGAGAGCCAGGCGAGCTATCACTCATTAGCTCCCCAGCTAGCGGACCGTTCGCCGTTACATCTCCTGAATTGAGTATCGCCTGGTCGGCTAATGCATGTGGCCTTGATTTGGAGCACACCATTTGGCTGCTGCTGTTGCTGCATGCAGCACATTGCTATGGGAAGCCACTCGTCAAGAAGATGGAGGGGCATGTCTGCAAATATGTTTTCCTCTAGCTACGCCCACTCTTGGTGCCTCTTCACCACTGGAGTACACATAAAACTGTATGATAATCTGCATGAATATTCAGTGTCTCTGTGCTTTAATAAGGTTTGTGTAACTGCACCACACTCTATGTGACCTGTTATAATCAGCATCATGTTGTTGTTGTTGTTGTTTTTTTGGTCCTCCATTTAAGGCCAAGGAGATCCTGACAAAGGAGTCCAATGTGCAGGAGGTGAGATGTCCGGTGACAGTCTGTGGAGATGTCCACGGTCAGTTTCATGACCTCATGGAGCTGTTTAAGATTGGGGGGAAGTCTCCAGACACTAACTACCTCTTCATGGGAGACTATGTTGACAGAGGCTACTACTCTGTGGAGACAGTTTCTCTCCTGGTCTCTCTTAAGGTAAAAAAAAAACAACACTGCCCCTGACTGTGCAAAACAGTAATAATAATAAACAAGTCAGCTACGACAGGCATATAAATTGTTTTTAAATACATTTTTATGTTTAGGTGAGGTTTCGTGAGCGAATCACAATCCTCAGAGGGAACCACGAGAGCAGACAGATCACACAAGTGTACGGCTTCTACGACGAGTGCTTACGGAAATATGGAAATGCCAACGTTTGGAAGTACTTCACAGATCTGTTTGACTATCTGCCCCTTACTGCGCTGGTAGACAACCAGGTAAGGTTGTGTATTCAGATGTGTCGTGATATTTAAGCGCAGATACAGGGACTCCGTCATTTATTTTCTGTTTCCTCTGTAAGATTTTCTGCCTCCATGGTGGATTGTCCCCTTCGATAGACACACTGGAACACATCAGAGCGCTGGATCGCCTGCAGGAGGTTCCTCATGAGGTAAATTCAGAGACACCTCTCTTATAGATGATTAATTAATCTGTAATTTACTATCACAACATATAGTTTTCACAAATGTGAATGTTTTTTGGTTTCCTTAGTTTTCCTAGACAGTAAATTGAATTCCTTTTGGCCTGTTGAATATTTCAGTCCCTATTTGGATAGATGCATGTACAATAGACTAATCAACGCTGATGTTTCCTCCATGTTCCAGGGTCCAATGTGTGACTTGTTATGGTCAGACCCAGATGACCGTGGTGGCTGGGGCATCTCACCCCGTGGTGCTGGTTACACTTTCGGGCAGGACATTTCCGAGACTTTCAACCATGCAAACGGCCTAACTTTGGTGTCGAGAGCCCACCAGCTGGTGATGGAGGTACTTTAACTTTATCCTCTGAGACTCTGCAGATGCAGCTTTGACATTACATGTTGCGAATTTAAAGTAGATTAACATGCAATAAATCTCTTGATATAGGGTTATAATTGGTGCCACGACCGCAATGTGGTGACGATCTTCAGCGCACCAAACTATTGTTATCGTTGTGGAAACCAGGCAGCAATCATGGAGCTTGATGACACATTGAAATACTCTTTGTAAGTATAAATATATAACTATAAAAATATTTTTGTATGTATTTGATAATCATAATGGACATAAAATCTCAAAATATGTGTTGATGAGGAGCCCTACCCTTTGTTTGATTTAGCCTACAGTTCGACCCTGCACCACGCAGAGGAGAGCCTCATGTGACGCGGCGTACGCCCGACTATTTCCTGTAAAGATCACTGGTGAGGATGGCACGAGGCTACACAGACGCTTGAGAAAAGAAGTATTCATAACCCCATGGACCAAAAAAATAAAAATATGTGTGCCATAATCACAAAGAAATGGAAACTATCACATGTAGCTAAAGACCACCATCCGACTCATTCAACTTTTTCCTCTCTGTGCATGATGTTTTTATTGCTAGAAATGATTGCTACTATGAACAATACCGTCACAATACCTGCTGGTTTGTCAGGAAACATGAATAAACTAATGCTGAGAATAACAACTAAATGTAATCTTTGTGTTAGGGTGTTAATGATGACCAGAGTGTTCTACCATATACAGTCTGTATGCTGCATCTCTCACTTGGCATGGCCTCAAATCAAATGTTTCAGTAAATATAATGTGAACTCTTTTCTTTTTGTAACTGAAGCGCATAAACAGTTTATTTTGTGAAGTGATTCAGACTTGTAATGATTATTTTTGGAAGATGTTTTTCTTTACGTACAGCATGAAGCTCTTTGTTTTCCTCCTCAGTGGGCATCTCCACAGGTGCACAAGTACAAGTTCATTCAGTGTGACTACAAATATCAAACATTTGAGTTATCAATTCTATATTTTGAACATTTACATATTAAATTTATCTGAACAGAACAGAGCATGTTCTGTTGCTCAGCGTGTGTGTTACAATGATGAGATTCAGCAGTTAGCTGTTGGACATATATGTTTATATATATTTGGTAATATGCAACAAAAGTATAAATGGGAACAATGTTAATTTATCATTCTACAACACAGGGCTGTATACAGGGTGGGAAAACTTGTGAAATGTGAACAAATACCAGATACTGACAGTTAAAATTCACCTTTCACTATTATTCATTCATTATTATTTTTCTGAAATCCTACAGAAGCCCTAAGCAGCTATGCATTTATACATTTTATTTCCTCAGTTTTCTCGTGATAACTAGTTAATTTAACTTGTTTTCTCAAGATCTCAAGTGATTTATGTCATTATCTCGAAATAAAAAAAATGTTGTTTCCCCAAGATAACAGGATAATTTTCTCCAGATCTCGAAATAATGAAACTTTAATTTCCTGAAGATAACAACACAATTAAATCGAGTGTACGGAAGCCCTAAGCGGCCATGCATTCATACCTTTTATTTCCTCTGTTTTCTTGTGATAACAAGTTAACTTCATTGGTTTTCTCGAGATCTTGAGTTATATATGTGTCATTATCTCGAAATAACAAATGTTGTTTTCTCAACACAGCAGGATAATTTTGTCGAGATCTCCAGATGACGGGATAATTAATTCAAGATTCCAAGATAATTCATAAAAAGTAGTAGGCCTTAGATTTCCATCACACGTGACCTCATGCCATGCTGACCTGTTGCTGACTGATGGATGTGACCTGCTGATCAATATACTCCTGCTCCTCGAGATTTCAGGTGCCCATCTGTAATTGGTAACACAAAAACGAAATTCCCCCTTGTGGTCAAATCAAAATATACATACAAAAGGCTCCTACACAGCAGCCCCATAATTGTGCTGGTGTGCACTTAACAATTACAAAATTAAATAATCAAAAAGACCCAGAACTCTTCATTGACCAGAGGTTACACTAACATACTCAACGTTGGGATCTGATCTTTACCATCAGTTCTTTAGCTGCATGCTTCCTTACGAAACAGGTCTTTCAGTGAAGCCTGTATTGGTCCTCAGTTGAACTGTTGCTTGGGTTTTAACAGCAGGATGTGATTTGGTGTAAATGCTGCCGGTTCATTACAGTTGAACAATTTCTTCCTTTTAGGATGATACACCCCATAGTGTATAATATATTTTATCATCTCTGCCATTCAGCTGGTTTTGAGGCACCTCTTCAGCATATGAAATATTTTCAAAAAATGAATCTGTTCTCTTTGCACTTTTGTATTTGATTTTTGACAGACTGACAGACTATCTTCTTTTTTATACTCTGTTATAGTGTAAGTAGCTCTCTTTCTGCTGTCTCCCACAGGAGTTAATGTAATTCATTTAAGTAGGCTATATTGATACAAAAACATCAGTTAAAAACATTAATAACTTAATGTTTTGCAGCTACAGCTATATGAAATAAAGACTAAATTTGCTTCGTCATTTATTCCCTGGAATTATAGTTTGTGGCATTTTTCCCTCTCACCGGTCACCACTAGATGGAAACAAACACCCAGAAACTGTGCTGATGATCAACATTAATAGGACAATCATCTCAGCTGTGAAGGTGTGCAGAACATTCATGTATGTAAGTTTTTATTTTTATTACAGGCTCTTGATATAACATGATTTTGAAACAAGAAACCGATAGAAGGCAAACCATAGGTACTGCTTTAGTTTTCATTTTATTTCTGATGTGGAGAGCGTGCACAGGAGTCCAAGATGTTCTGTGCTGACATGTTTTTGAAGCTTGATCAAGGAGAATGGATGATTTATCAATACGCTTGTTGTTGTTGCATGATGCTGCTGTCCTCTCTAGCTGGTCTATGTCCATAAATCATACTCCATGCATCTGCAGTATGAGGTATTTGCCAGTTGGTTGAGAATCTACTAAATATGTTTACACTTAGCAGTCTGACATTGTTATCTGACTCTGTAGAGGCCTCTACGTTACTTACCCATCTGTCATTTCTAGGAAGTGAGACAGTCCTATCTTCTGACCTTGGTCGCTGTAGTAATGCTGCTCTGTCTGAATGGGAAGTAGGCAGTGTGTCTCACAACCTAAGATTTCACAATTTCACATACTGTACTGTACCCTACAGTGACCTTTGCTTGATCCGGTGTCTGTGTTAGCACCCATGAGGCATGCTAGAATGTTCTAGCCTCCCAGGCTATGTTAACTAGTGTCTACACATGTACAGTGGCCTTAGTTACTTCAGCAGATACCCAAAACAAGTCTTCTCAACCTAAAACATTTAGTTGGTTGCATTACTTGCATTACTTACTAAACTTTTTTCAAAAATATTTGTTCACTCTAGATGGAAAAGAACAACAAATGTCAAGTTGGGCTTTTTAGAGTGTATGATGAGCACTTGTTGACTGCTTTCTCTTCCCTCTGCGGTCCAAAAGATCCCAAAACATTGGGTTTAGGTCGGGTGATTGTGGAAGCCAGATGATGCATCACTCTCCTTCTTGGTGAAATATCCCTTTTTATAGCCTGGGGATGTGTTTTGGGGTCCCACTAAGTACAAACAAGATGCAATTTAGTAGTAGTGTTGGTGAATATATCACCAACACTACTACCAGCAAAGCACCTCCACATCATCACTCCTCCTCCTCCATGCTTCACAGTGGGAACCACACATGTAGAAACCATCCACTCACCTTTCCTGTGATTCACAGGAACACAGCAGTCTGAACCAAAACTCTCAGACCAAAGTACAGATTTCCACTGGTCTATTCCTTGTGTTTCTTGGCCTAAACACTTCTCTTCTCCTTCTTGTCGATCATCCCCCCAGTCGTGGTTTCTTCGCAGCCAATCGACCATGACGGCCTGATAGTCTCCTCTGAACAGCTGACATTGAGATGTGTCTGCTAATTGAACTCTGTGAAGCATTTATGTGGTGGACTGGTGTGTGTGTGTGTGTGTGTGTGTGTGTGTGTGGAAATGACAAAGTTTTACCAGTTATTAATGATTTACTGCCTGTGAATCAATGTGGCGAAAATATCACCACAATAAGGGATGTAGTGCACGGCTTGTTGCTGAAAATAAAAGCCTCATTTCAAGGACGAAGTGAAATCCAACTAAATTATCACCTCAAATGTTGATATACGATTTTACAGTTTTATAGAAGCATAAAAAACATGCTTTTTCTTTCATAGCTTTCCTATTGGTCACTTTTTAAAACTCCAAATCTCTCCCCAGCTGATCTTTGCAGCTTTGACTTTTATTTTGACAGTGAGCTTCCTGTCGCTGGGGGATGTGGCTCCGTGCTGCTGACGCTGCTGCATATAAAATTAGCTGGCTGCAGCCTTTCAGGGACACCTCTTGCGGACCGCCGGAGCCCACAGTGCAGTAAGTAACCTGTCTGTATTTTTAATGCACGGATCCATCCGGACGTCGATGTGGAAAAGATGAGTGTGCACTTTGTGTCTGAGGTCGGGCAAACTGTCATTAGATGCGGCTGGCTCCAGGAGAAAGCCTGCTGGATGTGTGTGGATGTGGCAGGCTGATACTAGTTGAATCTGGGGCGCACAGCTGGATAATTACCAGGCCGGACAGATGTCGTGCATAATTGGTCGTTTTTAAAATGATACTTGGATTTTTTAAATAGTTTCTGGAGGGTTTAATCGCTTCAATCAGCTGCAGAAACACCTCCAGTCACAGTCCAGATTTGACTGGTCTACGTCGGGTTGAACAATTAACCGTATCCAGTCACAGAGCATGTTTATCCTGCGCCCACTGACAGAAAACAGCTGTTTTATCCAATGTAATGCATGCCACATGCACGAGAAATGAAGGTGAAATCTGCAACGAGATGTTGCATGTTCATAATTAATATATTTGTAAGAAGATGTTGTGAATTGCAGGTTAATGTATAGCCACGCAGGCCGCCTTTGATTGGTTGAGAGTGAGGGAGGGCAGAAGCAGTTGAAGGTTTATAGATCAAAGGCCATCTAAGTCCAAAGTTCACTCCTGATATCAGCTTTATTCATTATTATAATAATGATTTTAACTCCAGGACGTGCCCTGCAGCCACTGTTTCCAACCAGCCCATGCAGTGATTTAGTGTTTTTTATCGGATGAGCTCAGAGAAAGCGATGTTTTGTTGTCATCTCGTGAGAACCCCATGGAGTTTAATTCAATTTAAAGAGACAGCACGCCTCCTGCACGCCACAGCCCGCCGGCAAACAAGAGACTTTTTTCATGTTTTCTTGTCAGTCCAGCAGCCATCTTTGGTGCAATTTCAGGTGGAGTTTCATCATGCTGCTGCAGATCATTACATTGACTCCCTTAGTAGTTCATCTGGAGCATTGAACAAATGGTTAAAAACCAGATCAGACTGGGTTACAAGGACCCCCCCCCCCCCACACACACACACACACAAACAGAAGAAGAATGAGGATGCTGTGAGCGGATGTTTTTCATAGTGCAGTGTCTGTTTAGTTCAGTGTAGGCCAGTCTTATCTGGTTTTTGGGGTTGTGAAATCATAAATGGATAAAGTTTGAATGAAATACTCCACCAGTGCTGGTGTTAATAAATGACATAAAGCCCCAATGTTGCGTAACATACTGCACTTTGCTCTAATACAATTTGTAGTTTATTGATGAATATAATAAGTACTTTGTTTGGCTGTTCATACACGCAGAGGGCTTTGTCGCTTACCAAGAGAGCTGCTTTTCAGCCACTGTTTGGGGGTTGGTTGGTTGGTGTGTGTGCTCATAATGGGGCTTTGCAATTTAGTGCTTCACAACCCTTGTGTCAGGTCAGCCGTCACCATAGCAACATTATGCTGAATAAGCAGCATGGCAATCCACAGTATGGGAGTCCTCCTTCACTGACTCACGTCTGCAAAAGAAAACAAAAAGTAAAAAGGGTGTAACGGCTGGAGTACAGCCCTAATATTGCAATCCTGGGAGATTAATAGTCAATATCAGTTGGATATGACACAATCACAGTTATTCCAGATAACAAACACTTTACTTCAGACATTACTGTTCCACTAAAGCTTTAATTCACCATGTTTGTGACAGAATTCCTGCTTCCGTTTATTTACTCGAGGAAAAAGCGTCTGAAAATGATTTGACCTTAAAGAGTCCATCCTGACAAATCGCTGATATGATTATTGTAATATTTCTTTCCTCAGATAAATATGGCAGCAGAACTATCCACTTCCATAAACATCAAGGAGCCCCGGTGGGACCAGAGCACATTTGTAGGTCGGGCTAAACATTTCTTCACCGTCACGGACCCCAGGAACATCCTCCTCACCAACGAACAACTAGCTCATGCACACAAAATCATCACTGATTACAGGTAAACCTACTGCTACAAGGACAGCTGTCATTCACCAGTAACAGGAACAGTTTGCTTTAAATGGCACATTTACTGTCTCCTAGGCAAGGTATAGTCACACCAGGACTGACAGAAGATGAACTGTGGAAAGCCAAATACATTTTTGACTCGGCTTTCCATCCTGACACCGGAGAGAAGATGATCCTGATTGGCCGCATGTCAGCGCAGGTTCCAATGAACATGACGATCACTGGATGCATGATGACATTTTACAAGTAAGAACTTGTACAATCAGACATTTAAGATAATAGGTTTAATTCTAGACACTACTACTATGAGGCTTACTGAGACTCCTGATAGTATTCCTACAACTTCAAATATTAGTACATGGGCATTTTTATGTATTACTGAAGGACATCTTTAAAGGAACATATTTGTTTAAGGCCAGTAACCTTTTGTAATGCCTCACTTTTTAACTAGAACCAGAAAACCCAGCCTTCATTTGTACAACAAAGCTTTTAAAGTACAGTCTTTTCTTCTGTGGACCCTCTGTATTGTCCTTGCTTATGACTCTCCTGTTTGCAATCTTGCAGAACAACTCCAGCCGTGCTGCTGTGGCAGTGGATTAATCAGTCTTTCAATGCAATAGTGAACTACACCAACAGGAGTGGTGACGCTCCAATCACAGTCAGGTAAGAGACAGACGTTTTGGCACCAACACTGGCTCATATTAACCCTTTAATTAAACAGTCTTTGTGTGCACAGTTTTTTGTGTGACGTGACCATTGACTCTTTTGTTTGCAGTCAGCTTGGCACAGCTTATGTGTCTGCCACCACAGGGGCAGTTGCCACCGCTCTAGGACTAAATGCACTAACAAAGGTATCAGTTCATGTAACCCCATTCTACATCTCATTTTAATGTGTCAACCTCAGCCGCATGCGTGTGCTGACATGACGTTGGCCACGCACAAATAGTCATAGAAGAGCTGTGTTATTTACAGGGTCATGCACTTGTATCAGCATGTTGTCTTGCCAGCTTTTATAGTGACTCTGTGTGTTTGATGTATGGTAGAACAGCCGGCATGTACAGCATCTGACATAAAGCTGCAGTAACCTCAGACTAGACTGAAAGGTTACTTTGGCTGTGCTGTCAGGCTACAGCAGAGCCAAGTGATTCATTTCTTGCCCCCTCTCTTCTGCTGTAGCACATCTCGCCTCTGATTGGACGGTTTGTTCCTTTTGCTGCTGTAGCTGCTGCTAACTGTATCAACATCCCACTGATGAGACAAAGGTAAGGAGGACGTGCAGCACTCTGCAACGTACGTCATCGTTTTTAAGCATGTTGACAATACACTATGGCTTTGACCTTGAAGACACGACACTAATGGTGACAATGTCCCTGAAAACAAAGATTTTAAGGCTGTTCCTCTTAGTAGCTATAATAAAAGGTCAACTGGATTCCTCTGATTTAATTTGTTTGGCAGAGAACTTCAACACGGCATTCCCATAACAGATGAAAACGACAACAGGTTAGGAGAGTCGACGAAAGCTGCACAGCAGGCTATCTCTCAGGTCGTGGTCTCCAGAATCCTCATGGCTTCTCCAGGAATGGGTATGAATATCTTTATATCATCAGCACAATTAGACACCCAGTGTGAGGTTTGTTAACTCCCCTCAGGTGGTGACATCATCTAATTAAGAAAAAACAATATACAAGTTTAAAACCACCAATTTTTCTTACTGTTTAAGTGAAAATGCTTTGTGTCTTTTCAGCTATTCCCCCGTTTTTAATGAACCATTTGGAGAAGAAGGCCTTTTTGAAGGTACAGTACAAGACATCAGCCTCATCGTGACAGATTTAAAATACCTGGAGGTTTAAAGTTAAATGGTGGGAACCTCGTGTCCCACGCTACATCTGCCACTCAGTTTTCATTTTGTAATCACACATCAGAGGCATGAAAAGCACCGAGGACACGAGGCCACTCTAGTATGGGAATTTAACGCCGCTTTTGTGCCCCTCATTCGTTTTTTTTTCTGCCTGGTCTTTTCAGAAGTTCCCATGGATGAGTGCACCTATTCAAGTCGGCCTGGTGGGATTCTGGTGAGTTGTCAGAGATGGTGCACCTGATAAGCGGCCATGTGAAATTCCTTTTGAAATTTCAAAAAAAAAAGTCATTAATGCCACGATTTAAACATGTCTCAAGAGGAATGTGCTCAAAAGACTTTGAGAAATTGGGGGCTCAGAAATTCAGTGATATTAAGTGTAAAGTAGTCAGCAGGCAGAGTTTTGCAACCTTTTCAGTGACATGCCACAGATCCTGTTCAGGCTTTCTCTGAAAAACTTTACACATATCCTCCTCCGCGTGCTGATGGCTTCTTTTAGCTTCCCATGACCTCAGAATGATTAAACTCAATTCAAATCAAAATCACGTGTAACATTCCTCAAGTTCAGCAGTTATTTGAGCAGCATATCCTGCTCACACAAACGCAAGCCAGCTTTCCCTGTAATATCTCTGATTGTTTTATGGCATGGTTTATTGATTTGTCAGGTCATTGAATTATTATTAAAGTTTGACAATCTCAGCATGTTATTAGGTCGAGCAGCATAGCTCTGTTGATGGCAGCGTTAGTCGTTCCACCACTTTGGTCCAGAATGAAACTGACATTTAATGTTGTACAGAGATTCATGAGGTTCACATTTGTAGGTTTGACTGAAATGACTTGATAATTATTTTATAATTATTAATTTATAAAGGCAAGGTTAGCACTGTCACCTCACAGCAAGAAGGCTCCTGGTTTGAACTCTTAGCAAGGTGGAGGTGTGTGGAGTTTTTCATGTTCTCCCCGTGTCTGCGTGGGTTCTCTCTGGGTACTTCGGCTTCTTCCCACAGTCCAAAGACACGCAGTTAACAGGTTAATTGGTGACTCTAAATTGCCCGTAGGTGTGAATGTGAGTGTGAATGGTTGTTTGTCTCTATGTGCCCTGTGATGAGCTGGCGACTTGTCCAGGGTGTACTCCGCCTCTCGCCCTAAGTCAGCTGGGATAGGCTCCAGTCCCACCGTGACCCTGATAAGGATAAGTTCTTGGATGGATGAATGGATGGATTGCCATGAAATTTGGTACAGACAGCCATGTCCCCTTCAAGATTAATGACCCCCTAAACCTCCATGTAGTGCCATCATCAGGTCAAAAGTTAATTTGTGCATTACTTTGGTTTAAAACTAATTCCCATCAGCCTCGACTGTCCTTGTGTTAAGGGCTGATTATCAAATCTTAACATGCTAAATTAAGATGGTGAATGTGGTGCTTATATTCTCACTGTGAGCATGTTGGCACGCTCATGTTAGCAGGTGTACCTACACCCTCACCGGGCTGCGACTATAACTGTTAGTCATTTATTTCATAACCAGTTTCTCAACTGATTTTCCAGAAAACTTGTAACATAATATGTGGATTAGTATTACAATAACTAATAACCTCTTTGTGTAATTACACATAGACGTGAGACAACCAGCTCGCTGTAACGATCTTATATCAGGAACAGGAAACTCTGGACTGTGTGCCTTCATAGATGTGCATCTCTTTTTCAGCTTGGTGTTTGCCACTCCACTGTGCTGTGCATTGTTCCCTCAGAAGAGGTGAGTGAACCGTTTAAAGTTGACTCAGAGATAGTAGAAATCAGTCTGTTTTAGCCACAGAACCTCAGCTTTGCATTAGTTAAATGTATGCTGAGGTTGCTGGATTTCTTTCCTTCTTCAACATTTGCGTGACGCACCCACAGTATTTGCGTTTGACCGATTTAACCCTTGCTTGTCTCACATTCCTTCCCTCGATCCAGCTCTATGTCAGTCAGCCGCTTGGAGCCGGAGCTGCAGGAGAAAATCCGGGCCAACCACCCGGGAGTGGAGCGGGTCTACTTCAACAAAGGGCTATGAGCATGCAGCCCCCTGATCCAAACACTGCCATTACACAACCGCAGGCTCAGCCCTCGCCTCTCTGCCAGCCCTCCTCATATAGTGTGCCAAAGTTAAGTTTGTGTCTCCTCATTTCCACCACTCAAGATGGATATCTGAGGACTCCCTCTCTCAGTCAGTCTCTTTGTAATGAGATGTTTGCTTTTGTCAATGTGATTGTTGATTTTATTGTAACTGCTAGAGAAGATTTTCTCTGACTGGGCCAGAAGAAAAGTACAGTGTTTACTTTGACAGATACTCTATAGTGGCCTGTGTAAGGTTGTTTTAAGTGGACCTTTTATTTTCTCTGTGCAGTATTTTTATAAGTTGGTGACGTGTATGTCGCCGCCAAGCCATTTTCATACTACCTATGAGGTTGGCAGTCATCATCTTTCTTACCTGCATTATAATTATGATCCAGTTTTGACATCGATTAGTCAAAAACCTCTTCAGTGCATTTGCCAAATCTGTACTCACATCTTTTTAGACCTCGTCAACGATTACGACCTCCTGCTCTTGAGTTATTTCAAAGAGCGGCATTCACTTTAACTCACTTTAATTTAGTTCATGTTGCCAAATGAGTGACATCTATTCAGTGAGGCCTGTTGCATCTAATCATTAATCTGAGAAACAACTCTCCAGGGATCCACCCTTTAAAATGTGATGCTATGATGGTGGCCAACACGGTGCTATTTGATGTCTTAATAATCGATGTTTATCATACTATTTATTCTGCTTGCCAAACATGCATGAACAAACCACTCCTCACATGAGCATCATGGGATTTCACAGAAAATAATGAAGTTCTGTATATTTACTCGCGCTGAGGCTACACTCAGGAGAGCTGACCGGTGGTGACAAAGTGTTATTCATGATAATTTCACACTGGAACTCTAATCCCTAATCTCCAGTAGTTAATCCATGATTTTGTGATCACAGTATTTGATACCACCAACATTGACTCATTAACTCATTCATGCCTTACACAGACTTGTATGGTATCTATCTTATGTACCTTAATGCAGAGATTTGATTATTACAGCACAACGTGACACATTTCAGATTAATGTTTCATGGCATTATTTTTCAAGGAATTAAAGTACATTTATGTAAACATATGAAATCTATGTTAGATATAATGGAGAAAAAAACACCAGAAACATTCTCAAGATAGTACTTTTCAAGGTAACGTTGATTTCCAGAAGATCCATCTCACCAGTATGTGTTTTAAATTTGACTTTTACCGTTATGAACCTGCTCTGGTTCATTCATTCACCGGTGCACCATACAGAAATACTTTGACCTCAGCCTGGTGAGTTTTAGTGAAGTTAGAATTTTGGATCATTAACAACCCCTCTGCTTAGATTAAGTAAGGAAACATGCACACCTTGGTTAATACGTACAGTTACATCAGCGCACGATCACAGAGCTCCTTCCCTGATCTTATAGAGCAGGTACAGTGCTTGACAGTCTGTTCTGTTTGGACACAGTTGGTTTAAATTGCATCGTGTGTGCTTGACACCAGATGGCTTTCATCCAGAAGGCCGCCATGTTGTTCTGATAGGGGTGTAGAGTCGATGGCATTTGTGTGCCACGTCTACAGCGACTATATTTTACTGCATGAAGTTGAATTCGAGACAGGTTGTACAGTGACGTGCCAGATTTATAAACTGGCCATTTTAAAATCAGGGGAAGTGAAAAAGATCGACCTGAAGACACAAAACAAATCTGAGCAAATCTAAAAAAAAATGAAAAAAATTAATAATCCAGTGTGTGTTTAAATTATTTGGTCCGATTAACTTAAATCCATGACAAACGCTTGTGAAGGTTGATTTGGATTTCATAGTATCTTTTTGCTCATCATGGTGTGTAATTTCTGTAAGGTGTTTTAATGTTTAAAATAATGTAAATCTACTTACATATATTGCTGTATAAGTAACTTTATTTTAGATTGTCAGTGTTTCCAGAGAGTTTTGTTGGAGTTGGAGCCGTTCCCTAGCTGGTTTGAAGTGAAGTTTGTTAATGTTCAAGGTTAACTGAATGTAGCATTTTCCAATTACAGCTGCTTGAGGTGTGTTAGTCCAGAAAAGCACAATGTTGTAACATTTCAAAAGCTGCACATTTGTAGACCTTGTTAAACCCGTTCTGTTTCCTGACCACAAAGCTTTTCCAGTGAGGGAGTAACACAAGATGAGAAGTACTAAACTTGCCCTTTGGTAGACATTTTTTCTGATTATTCTTCCCTTAACCTCTGACTAACAAATATTAAATGAACTCCCTAATAAATAACATGTTCACAAACTTCAATCTACCAAATCAAATGATCACTACAGCCAAAGCGATACAAATCGACTCAAGAGGAATAAGTCATTTACAGTGTGCATTAATTACAATAAGTATTTTTAAAAAAAATGGTTTTTGATTGTTTTGCAGTACATTGGGGTGATGTGATGTTTAGACTAACTGGATGAAATAAAGTTGATGAAATCTTGTCTGATGTTCGAACATGTTTTAGTGCTGCCAATGGCACCACAGCGCCATCTTCTGGTTTAAACTGGATACAGTCGACTGACGTTACAAAGGGGTTTTATTCCAAGGCACGTAATGTTCAGAAGAACTATGAAAGATTGCAAACATGGACTTGCTTCATTTGATTACACACAGATCTGAAGCCTTAAGACGCCTTTACAAAGCAATGCACAAAAACAACAGGTTGGCAAAATTGCACTGAGAAAGCTGCGGCAGCTACAGAACATACTGCATCATGGGATTGCGGCAGGACAAACTGATGGGTCAAAGAAATACCAGAGAGCTTCGGACACAAAACTTCAAGGAATAGCTGGACTGTAAATCTTTGCAGGAGTAAAAAAAAATAAAGCGTAGCCGTCTGCGATAGTGTGATCTCCATTTTGTAAGTTACACAACGTGATTTTTATGAAACAATCCACTTAATTCAGAAACACAGCTGCTGATCCTGCTGTGTGTTCAGCTCCCCTGGATTTAAAAGATGGTTCTTTGATTAAGTGCAACAGTGTGAATCATAACAAAGAGCGAGAAATGAACAAACAGTTGTATCACAAAGACATTCTGGAAAAAAACAGTAACATCGTGCCCACTGTAATGACAGAACACACATGCCTTTACAATTTGGCCTTTTCTTAACAAACAGCATCACAGCACAAAACCTTCATGTAACAGCTTGTTTATAGTTTAACAGCAAATAACATTCACATTCATTGACAGACATCTTGTACCATGACCCAAAGATGCAGAGGGTCTTCACACGCAGTCAACCTTCAACTGGTTTCTCGTTGATGTTGACCTTTCCTCTGTTCACACTTGTGTGCACATTGTCCAAAGTAACCTCTGCACGGTGCTATCTTTGGAATGTGTTGGACTCTGCCAAGGCGGCATTTCAGTTGGCACTTAAGTAACACCGACATTTACAACTCCCTTCATTAGCGTTCTGTTTGCAGCAAAAGACTTCTTTGATCGACTGAGTTTTTGATGCCTTACCTCACTTAGTAATTACACATTTTGGGAGATAAATGGAAATAGGCATTTGGATTCAACAACTTCATTTTTCACATCATATATAATGAAAAAAAAAAGATAAATAAGGGTAATATAAATACTCTGGAATATAATTATACATCAGTGTTATTAGAATTTTCCATTAAAAGGAAAATTAGAGAAAATATAACTGTGTCCACTCTTACAAGGGAAACACTGTGAAAATGTCTTTGGATAGATGTGACAGATTGTACTGGCAAATGACCACAGTAGCAGAGTTGATCGTCACTCTGCTTCCTGGATGTGATCACCTGCTTCAAGCCTCTGAAGATGCTTCATGCCCCCTGAGCACACAGAGTGCCAGAAGATGAAAGGGTGGGGGTTGGTCAAAGAGTGTGCTGGAGGGCAGTGACCTCAAGACAAGATAGTCTGCAGCTGAAAAAGAGAAAATCACCCCAGTGCGCACTGTAGTGCATGCGATCAGCTGGTTGAGCTAAAAGAGAAGGGGGCATGTAAGCTTTCTTCAAGTCAACAGTGCTGCCCTGAGGCACCTACAGCAGATGGATGGGCCATTAACTCTTTCAGCTTAACGTGGCCTAGCCTTCAATAAATGCAGTTACAGTCTACTTCAGTATATAAAAGTCGTCGTTGCTGGCCCATGTAAGCCTTAGGAAATCAGCAAAACTCCTCCTCGCACAGCGCCTCCCCCACCAGCAGGGAGTGTTTGTCTGGCTCACTGAGCACCAAGCTGTTGAGTGAGTGCTTGTCTGAGCGCAGGGAGTTGATGGAGGCGCGGCTGTAGTTGACAATGCGGTCCAGGAGGCTGAGTTTGGGGGAAGGGCGTCGCACGTCGCCCATGCCAATGTGGACACTGACATCGGACAGGCTGCCCTGCCGTCTGCTGTTACCCAGTCTGGCCTCCAACTTCTCAGCACTTGGCTTAGTGTAACTGAAGGAAGACAGAAAAAAGAGAGATGAATATGCAACATTTGGTAGAAGAAAAACAAAGCAGATGAAAAGAACCATCTTGTTACCATTTGAGTAGAAGCGAGGATAAAACCACAGAAACAGATGACAGCGCCATCGCAGCAGAGCCCATCCATGGCTGCAACACCAGACCAATAGGAAGAAACACACCTGTGGACAAACACGGCTCATATTACTATTGTGTACAAGATTACCACAAAGAGCACAGTCAATGTTACAACACCATGCAAATAAATATTCTGCGGTCACCTACCAGCAGCAATAGGAATGCCAACCAAGTTGTAGATGAGCGCAAAAACAAAGTTGATCCTGATCCTCTTAACGGTCTTTTTAGAGAGGTCAATGCTGCCCACCACATCCAACAGGTCATTCTGCAAATGACAACAAAAGAGGGCCAATAACCAGGACAAGCAGTAATGTAATTATAACCATGATTCAAGTACATTTACATTTAGTTATTTAGCTGACGCTTTTATCCAAAGCTATTTACAAAAAAAAGAAACAATCAAGGTACAGTGGTAGTGCTAGGAGAGGAGGTACTCTCTGAAGAGCTGGGTCTTCAGGAGTATTTTAAAAAGGTAGAGATGGACACTCCACTCTGGTAGGAACTGGTATCGCGTGCCACCAACGGGGAACAACAGACGAGAAAAGTTTAGATTGCCCTGAGCGAACAGATGGCAGAGCCAGGCGTCAGTCATTAGAGGAATGCAGCAGTCGTGAGGTAACACATGCCTGTATAAGGGCATTCAAGTAGGTGGACGCAGAACTGGAGACTACGTTGTGGGCAAGTAATATTCCCTCTGCAGAAAGGTCAAAACTTGTGATAAGGCAACGGCTTTATTCAGGTTTTTATAGGTCACTATTTGAAAACAATAGTAAAAAACTCATTTAGTTTAAATCTAGAAGCATCATTCTGTTCATCAGGCTGTTATTTGGTACAAATTACTGATTTTTAGACAACTAAAGTGAAACATAACCACTACTACTACTACTACTACTACTACTACTACTACTACTACTACTACTACTACTACTACTACTACTACTACTACTACTGTGGTCACAGTCCTTCTGGGGAATGTATTTTTTCTCTCTGGTGTGTGATATATTGCTATCTTGCAAAACACGCATTATGCTTTTGGTATCATGACTAACATATCATGTTACTGTGTTATGACAGTGTGTCATCCTGTGTTTCACACTGTGTGTATAATGCAGAAATTGCAGTGTTCACGTTACGAAACAGCAGATCTGTAGAGCCAAGACATGAATTCATGACAGAATTTTAACCTCCAAGCTCAAATTCTTACCCTGATCAACACCACATCTGCTGCCTCTATTGCCACATCTGTCCCGGTTCCTATGGCGATGCCCACGTCAGCCATGGCCAGAGCAGGTGAGTCGTTGACACCATCACCCACCATGGCTACTCGCTTTCCTGACTGCTGCAGCTGCTCCACCTTCGCCACTTTGTGGGAGGGCAGCACCTCAGCAAACACCTTCCTGATACCCACCTGTGTGAACAAACATACCACAACGCACAAAATGGTAGACCTCTGCGAGTAAAAAAATATATTATCTGATACAATTGAGCAATAAAAAATGGCTTAAAAACCTGATATCATATAAATCATATCATCCTTCCCTGTTAAGTATAAAAGCACAGATCTTTCTTACAATATCGTTACTGAGCTCTATAACCACACCCTGTCCATACCTGAGCAGCAATGGCCCGTGCTGTCTTGCTGTTGTCTCCGGTCATCAGCACAACTTCCAGCCCCATGTTGGTCAGAGTGTGGACTGCCAGCTCAGCCTCTGGTTTCACTGTGTCTGCGATGGCTATCATTGCGCAGAGCAGATCTATGCACAAATAAATGCTATATTTAGTTTTAGACAAGAGTACAACTTGCACACTTTCTATCTGATAATGGCAACCTGCTAAAGGATTAAATTTCATCTTGGACAGTACTACTCACCGTCTACAGCTACCAGGACAGCAGTGCGTCCTCTACGCTCATGCTCCATCATGGCCTCGTCTATATCCGGTCTTATCTGCAGGCAGTTTCTCCTCATCCATTCTCTGTTGCCAATCAGGACAACATAGCTGGCTGTCTGGACGAGGCCTAAACACAGGTATCATTTGGGTCAGATACCGATTGTATCACTGGAATATCTTAACGCTGAATTCATGACTGCAACAATATGTTAGGATTGCATTGCATCCCAACATACTTAACGGCTGTGGGTCCATGATTAGTGGATGGGAGCTGGTGGTCATTCTGGTGTCACTGATCTGGACGAGGATGCTGTTGCGCTGGTTGTTATCCTCGCTGTCGCTGTCTGCCTGTTTCAGCAGCGTCTCAGTGTTGCTGACCTGACATCGGATGCCGCAGCCAGGAACTGCCTGAAAGTCTGTGCAAGCACCAAGAGACTCTGTGCCAAGCTCCTGCACACAAACAGTAATGGATGTTAACAGTTTACAAATCTAGATCAAATGGTGGACTAGTTATCTGAGACGAGGATGTGCCGTTGGCCGCGTTAGGTTTAAATTTGCGGTAGGACACCAACCTGTTTGCAGTATTTGGTGATAGCTGCTCCCAGAGGGTGTTCACTGTTGTTCTCCGCTGTACCCACGATGGCAAGCAGTCGAGAACGAGGCATCTTGTTCCCCTCGACAACTATCTTCAGTTGGATGACTTTTGGAGCACCATATGTGATGGTGCCAGTTTTATCAAACACCACCGACTGGACCTGCCCATAAAAGAAGATATGATAAGACTAATGTGGTTGTGTAACACAGTAAACCATTTCAAAACGTGTTTAAATTGACAGTTGGTCTGTTACATAATTGGCTGACTACATAGGGGTGTCAGAATATCATCGTTAACACACCTTATGCGCCATCTCGAGTGGCTCTCCTCCCTTTATCAAGATGCCATTTTGGGCTCCAACCCCTGTGCCCACCATGACAGCTGTCGGGGTTGCCAAGCCAAGGGAACAGGGACAGGCGATGCATAACACTGTTATGGAGGCCTGGAAGGCGAAGCGAATCACTGCCTCGGCCCTGGAAATGCTCTTGTCGTAACCCTGCAGGGAGGAAATGTGGCTGTTAGCTTTTTTTTTTTAGTCATGTCTAAAAAAAAAATCAAAAGAACAGAGAGGAACAGACATCATTTTGTGATACTATACTGAGGAGACTCACAGGGAAGTACTTTTCCACGAGGGAGAAGTCTAAAAACCCGATGATGATCCAGGCGATCAGCGTGAGGACAGATATGCCAACAATGAAGGGTACAAAGTAGCCGCTGATCTTATCGGCATACTGCTGGATGGGAGCCTTAAAATAAAATGTCAGAAATTAAACATGTGACCAGCAGAGCAGGTAAACACAGTGCAGATCTCAAACCACACTATTTACCTTTGAAGTCTGAGCCTCCTCCACTAGTTTGACAATCTGAGACAGTGTGGTGTCCATGCCAACATGTGTAGCACTGATGAGCAGAGAGCCATTCTGGTTAATGGAGCCTGCAATCACAGAGCTGCCGGGCTTCTTCGTCACTGGCATGGCCTCACCTGCAGATCCAAAACAACAGCTGGTCAGAAAACATTACAGTCCAAGACAGAGGAAAACAGGAGGTCGTCTGTAGCAGATACTGGTGTTCCAGGTTATCATTCAAATAATGAGCAAAGACTAAGTGTTCGGTGTGCTGGCAATTGATTTTTTTCATATTGTAAAATTATTTTATAGACATTACAACAGGAGATAACAACACAGAACACATCAAACTGAAGACTTCAACCATTTTCAGATTCTCTCCTACTCTTGCAAGCAGGGCACAAAAAAGGCAAAGGAGCAATCAGAGCAGAACTCTTAGTACTACTACTTCCTTCATTTTAGTATATCATTACCACCAATGCTGATATTGAGCCCTTAATACTATTTAATGGACCAAGTATCTAATAGTATTGTTTCTTTCTCTCACTATCACTAACCTGTGATGAGAGACTCGTCGGCCATGGAGTGTCCCTCGATGACTCTCCCATCTACTGGAAACTTCCCTCCAGGAACAACTTTCACCACATCGCCCCTCTGCACCAGCTCAACATCCACCTGCTCTTCACTGCAACACACATGGATGTCAACATTGGTGATACACAGTGATAGATTACTCCTATTACTACAATACTGCTGTAATTATATTTTTCAATACAGCAAATAATTATGCACAATTTTACTCAAACCAAACTGTCTGTGTGCCAGATCAAAATGATACTTCTAGTTTTATTTACGATTAAATTAAAGTTCAATTTGATGGACATAACAGATTTTTTTATATCACATATTGGCACTGAAAAATCTAATTAAATTTTAAATTTTAGGATGGCTTGTGGTATTTTAAAACAGGACATTAAATGTGAATCCTCTGTGGAAAGGACTTAAATATTTGTATCATTCTAACTCTGGAAAAATCACTTGCAGCTTGTTTATGCAGTCTTTGCAGTTTGAATATCAGTAGAAAGGTCTAACTTAATAATAACATAACAAATATTTACATATATCATCTAAAACAAACGATATGAAAGGGTTGTGTAAACAAAATCAGCGTAGAGAACGAGTACCTGATAATGCAGTTGTCGCTGCTGAGAGTGACCACTGTGGCTTCAGTTGCTTGTAAAGACATCAGCTTGGACAAAGCCTCGGATGTTTTGCTCTGGATGAAAGAAGAGGGCACACAAAACAATTTGTAAGCGCCATCTAATCATCTGATCGCAATTAAAAAATGAAAATGAACTGTCATAGATGTCATTAATTACGATGAGCTAAACCTTGGCTATCTGTTCCAGCCAGCGTCCCAGGGAGATGAAGACAAAGAGCATCGGTGGGGTGTCAAAGAAGGTGATAGGGTTGACTTTTGCCTTCTCCACCATGGCCACAATTAGGACAACCAGCGAGTAGGTGAAGGCTATGGTGGTAGCCAGAACTATTAGCACATCCATGTTGGCAGATTTGTGTTTGACTGCTTTGTAGGCTTGAATGTAGAAGTAGCGTCCTCCAATAAACTAAAGGGAGGAACAAGAGAAAAGCTTGTATTCACTAAACCACAAACATTTCCTTTAGTCTCCCTCCCAAAATCATAATCTATTTGCGTGTGCGGCTGATATTTCCTTATCACGTTTCAGTTAATCCCTCCAATTTACCTGCACAGGCACACAAAAGAGGAAGGAGAGGAGGTTCATGATGGAGAGGCCTGGGAGCAGCTGTCTCTCCAGAAACATGGTGGAGTGGTAGTGGTTGCGGTCCTCCACTGTGGCGTTGTGCTGATGTGAAACAGTCATTTGATGGTCCATGATAATCATGTAGGTCATCATGCCCATGACAGGCACGCAGAAAATCAAGCTCACCAGGAAAGACTTCCTCCACCTTTGAGAGCAGAGATATGTCTGTGTTAGAAACTGATTTCATTTTGTTTTATCTGAGTTTATAATCTCTTTTCAGAACAAAAGTATACTGAGATTCTTCATCACTTTATCACCAAGCATCAATGTATCACGTTTACTGTAGATAACAGAAATATCATAACCATGTCTCTATTCCCACATATATCATACATATGTATACATGCATGTTTTAACGTATAAATCACAAGTTTCATTACTATACGATACATCAATTTTTTCAACAACGATACAATATTTTGATTCGATGCCTTTCAGAAGCTAAAGATCAATATGAGACGATATCATATCAGTTACGTGATGACATGAACAGCTGTCAAATACGAGCAGTAACAGGCTTGAATGTCAGTAGTCGGGGAGCGGAGAGTTAAAACAAACAGCCAGATCAAACAGCAGTCCAACAAAGCAGTGCATGTGAAAACAGAAAACCCTCACACAAAGCAAACAATAAAGTGTTTATGTTTTATCTGAGTTAATCCCTGCTATGAGATTTTAACAACTGAGTTTTGCTGAGATTAACTTTGTCTTGGTGCCAGCAGCAGCACAAACAGAAGTTATAACTTATAACTAACTTTTAACTTGAGCGTTTTTATAAAAACTGATACGGACACAGTGACAATAATCGATAAACAAGCATAGATTGAAGCTTTTGTGTGTTCTTGGTGAACAAAGACAAACTTACTGTTTAATCTCTTTGCTGTGGTCCAGGTGACTAGCAGTACGGTCTCTCTTCACCAAAGACGCTTCAAATCCCAGACTCTACAAACAAAAGCCAAATTACGCGTCATATTTCATGCCCTTGTGATTGAGAACTTAATATAGAGAAGTATTAAAAGATTTCACAAATTCTCTGGTTTGCACGAGCAACATGCAGAAAGGACAGAACAGACAGAAACAGGAATAATACCTCGATCATCTTGACGATGTCTCGTGGCCCTATAACTTCAGAGTCGTACTTGATGTGTGCTTTGTTGGTTGCCAAGGCAACGGAGGCATAAATAATCCCCTTTTCTCTCATGAGACTGGATTCGATTTTGTGAACACAAGAGGCACACGTCATTCCCCTGACCTGAAAGAAGGTGAAGAGGAGCAGTCAAGTGGAGAAAGGAACAAAAATATATTAAAGAGGAAATGATGTGAGGAACAGACATGATTCTTTTCATTTGCTGCAAAGGAGGATGCTCACATCACACATTTAAGATTGTGGAAATGACTGCTGAATAGGTCTTGTCTTTTTGATACATATGTAATGTCAGTGCCTTATGTTGACTCACCACTAGCTCAAGGTTTCCATCTGAACCTTCATAGTTCTCCATGACCGAGGCGGTGAAGCCCAGCTCTTTCACATAATCAGCTATCTTCACAGGGTCGACAAGTTCAGGGTTGTAACGCACCTCTGCTTTGCTGGCCATTAGTGCTACCAGAACAGAGTAGATACCTGCACAACACCAAAAATTTCTCTTTAGCTCCTAATCAAAGCAATATGACACAATCAATCCTCATTTAAATAAAACTTTCTGTGTTTTTACAGACCAGCTTCGTTCTTGAGGTTTCGCTCGATGTTCGCCACACAGGAAGCACACGTCATCCCTCCAATCTGGATGTAGCATTTTGAGTGCTGGTCGCTATTGCGTCCCTGGGGGGTTTCTTTGTGCAGGTCACTGTCGAGCTCCTTATCTTTCACAGGTGCTAGACTCAAAGACTTTGAGAGATTGTGATCTGGTTCAGGCAGCAGTGAATTGGTCTCTGTGGACAACAAATTATGGTCTTTACAAAGAGAAATGCTGAGGAGCATCGAGGCAACAAGGTTAAACTTGCAGGCAATACTCTAGTGAAAACACTACAACATCTACGCTCTCACCAGGTAAGAAGGCATCAAA
The DNA here is from genome assembly GCA_033000465.1 of Sciaenops ocellatus. NCBI lineage: Eukaryota > Metazoa > Chordata > Actinopteri > Sciaenidae > Sciaenops > Sciaenops ocellatus. Next base: position 18,761,196 of record CP136866.1, read on the forward strand.
GCCCATGTCCTCTATGGCCTCCCTCAGCTCCTCTGGTGTGGTCAGGAGGGGATCATACTCGAAGATCCCCTGGTGATCAGCCAGAGAGACCTGGGCCGACATCACCCCCTTCCTCGGTGAGATCATGTCTTCGATGGACTTGACACAAGAGTTGCATGTCATGCCTTCAATGTGAATTTTAACTACAGAGCACAGAGGCTGAGTAAAATAAGGCTGTGAGGCAGCAGGTTTGGCCTGAGTTGCTCCTGCAGGCCGAGGCAACAATAAGGCAGTCGTGGGCGATGTGGATACAGTAGTGAGAGGGCCAGAGGAGTCCCAGGGTTGAGTCTTGAAGTTTCCTGGAGGCAAGTCCTCTATTGCTTTTTGCAACTGAGCCACGGTGATCTTTAGAGGGTCATAGCAGATGGAGGCCTTCTCCTTCTCCAGAGAGACCTCCACAGAGGAGACACCGGGCAGCTTGGCGATATTGTCCTGAATGTTGACCACACATGAACGGCAGTGCATGCCTTTCACCCTGAGCATGGTAAGTGTCATGTCTATGAAGATTTCTGTCTCCTCTGAAGGCGAAGAAACAGTTGGTTTTTGTGAATCAACAAAACGTTCAATGTCACTGGGGGACAGCTGCAGAGGGTGAGGCTTTGACTTGACACACGCCTTAAAGCCGGCCACAGCAATCTGGTCAATGATGGTTTGGATAGTAATGAGGTAAGGCAGGTACACGATTGAAGCTTCCTGAGTCTCTAAAACAACTGTGGAGAATAAAGATATGACAAAGTTAAAATTATAAACAGAGGACAAGAAAGAAAATAAGCTAATATTACACAGAAATACTAACTGTACTAAGAAAAGATAGCTTCACTAAAAGAAGTTCAACATACATGTTCATTGCATACATTCAATTTCTGTATCTATTCTGTAACTTAGTATCTAGCTCTACAAAGATTTTTATAATCATTAATCTGTGTCAAGAACATAAAACATCTAAGGTATGGAAAAGTTAAATTACTTTAAGGGTAATCCATCTAGAATATACAGCATCCACCTGATGCTGTACTCAGATATAATCCTATCCGTCTTCATGTCAGTCATTACAGCGATACCCAAAAGGATTTTATGAGTCACGGTCAAATCCTACTGAGCAATCTCTCAGTGATGCACATATAAAGAGCTTGACATACACGATGACATGACCTTTTATCTGTTAAGTGTGCAGCAACTGTTTTATAACATCACTTCTCGCTCACACAGGTAATACATGACTGAAAGCTTGTGAACAGGCCAAGTACATCACCTTTGATCTTTTCAATCCCTTTGAGTTTCCCAATCTTCCCCTCAATCGTGGTGGTGCAGGAATGACAGGTCATTCCTTCAATGCGCAACTTCAGGAGCGACACCCCGCTTCCCGCGGAGGAGTGAGATGGGGACAAAGTTGGGCTTGTTTGCACGGGGCTGACGGGTGTGGGGATCTCCAGAAGCATTAAGCTGCCCACCACCTCACTCAGCTGCTGCGAAGAAGTCAGGGAAGGAACAAAGGTGACGACGAGACCCATCTGGGTTGTGCTCTCTCTGACATCCAACACTCCCTGAATCTGGGACAACTTCTTCAAAGCTTCCTGTTGGGCTGCAGGTGTCAGGCCTGAGGTGGGGATCAGCTGGGTATCGGTAGAGACGGGTGTGGCTGTGCTGGACTCTGACAGACTTGATTCAAAGCCCATGTCCTCAATGGCCTCTGAGAGAGACTCTGGGCTCTGTCGGCTGTGGTCAAATAGGACAGTGGCATTCTTCTGCTCTAAAGACACCTACAAAATAAGAGTCAAGATAAGAGATAAATAAGTAAATATAACAGGGTATATTCATTAAAAGTGAAATCATTTCAGCTATCACTAACAGCATTTGACTTGAGCTTTTATTATACTAAAAATCAGACAAATAACTATCAAAATTAAGGTGCCACAGGTGGTTTTCATTCTTCAGATTAAAACAGCAGATGTAGACATTTTAGATAAAACTGTAGAAAGCACATTAGTAAGGCAATAACAGCTTGTTTTGTTTCTGTTGATTCAGTGTGTTATTTATGTCAGAATGAACTTCAAAAACTTACTGCGGAGTCAATTTTATTGATTTATTTTAGTTACTTTACTAAGAAAAAAAGTTGCCTTATTTTACTCACTTCCTTCAGCTTTATTTAACATTTTTACAGCCCAGTTGTGAATCTGTCATGTCTCAAGAATGTAACTTTACATCATAAAAAAAGAGTTTTGTCAGCATGACGATCTTCAGTTGTTCCTCTTCAGCAAAAAGAAAGCATGTGACATGCTGAAGGGATCACTTGACTGTTACAAAGTTGCAGACCACAGTGGGGGTTTAGTAGTAAATGAGTGTGCCTTGGAGTGTGCCTTGGATTAACCTTTTTTTCTGAGAATAAGAGAGTGGGGGCAGGGCAGGAATGAGACAATGTTGTACCAAGAAAAATCAATTTACCCCTCCTTGATCATGTCTATATGGATTAACTTAAAATGAGGAATTGAATTCTCTTAAGACACAAATGACATTTCCTGTGGGCACAGACCACATATCGACCTGCTGTCATTGTCCTGCAAAGGGCAGAGCTCTATCTGGACCATACTATTACATTATCTTCTCATTTAGCTTCAGCCTTGGGGGTAAACACGCGATAAACAAAATAGCAGATCACTTCTATTACCATTTAGCCATCTCTCATGGATATATTGATGTTAACATAGTTGTAAATCAGACCAGCTAGTCCTGAGGGAGTAAGACTGTGGGATTAATCAAACTGCATTACCTTAAAATGGGCAGGAACCTTCAGTTAATATAATAATGTCAACATATCCGTCTTTTCCACAAGGCTCTAATGCTCCATTTTAAAATACAGATTACACTGTTAAGTCAAACTTTGCACCTCAATGTGAAAAGAAATGTCTGAATGACACCAAATCGTTCTTGTATCTTTGCAAAGACTGCATTTACCTTTATATGTATCACTCCAGGGAGAGACCCGATGCGCTGCTCTATGGACTGGACGCAGGAGCCACAAGTCATACCCTCAACTCCGAGGGAAACTGAACACAGATTAACTTTCTGCGTCATGATTGCCTAGCCTGAAAGGACACAAGAAGGACAAAATGTATTGTCTAAAATACAACAGGAAGTCTTTGACAAGAGCAAATATAGAAGGCATCACAAAAACAGGGTGGACACTTCCCTTAAAATGGTAAAACAAACGTGTGACAATAAGTTGGGGAAAGAGCAGGTGGGATTTCATAGATATGTACACAAATCACTGTAATGTACCTCCAATTACGAGCTTCAAAGTCAAAACGCGATAAGAAAACAAAGGAAAAACCTTGGAGCTGCACCAATGCTGTCACATTAGACCAATTTATCAGCTCTGATCTTTATTTGTCCCTCAAGAGGAGGGCAAAGACACAAACACAACATATAAAAAGGACAACATACAGGAGCACATTAGTTAAAAATTATATACCCTGTAACCAGTATTTCCCCTTTTCGGGCACCTTTGCTTGACAAAATAGAGAAACATAATAATGTTTCTCAAGTTTGAGCTGTCAAGCAACAACAGATTAAAGCTAGAAACAGATAGATAGATAGATAGATAGATTATATCACTGCTATTAAAAAATACAATTACCTCCATGCACTGACAACACTACTGTCCTCTCACTTTGCAACTCAATCTTTAATGTGACAATTGAGTTTGAAAGAAACCTGCCACAGCAGTATGAAGTCATCCTGATCATATGGACTCATATAACTCTTTCTGAGGATTAAATCAAATCATCTCAGTGAAAACAAATCCAATTCACTCACCAATAACACTGCGATGGTAAGTCAACATAAACCCGTTCTTGGTGCTCCTTCAGAGTAAAGCTTGATGGTTAGTTTTGTAACTTTCAGTGAGCAGGATGCTCATATTATCTAAGGTTAGGGGAGCTAACAGAAAGCTAGCCTGACTACGTTAAATAACATGTTTAAAGTGAGCGTTAGCTGTCCACTGCTTTGTTGCTAAACTCACAAAACAATTAAAAGTCAGCTGAGGTGTCAACAAGAAACTTTTAGAAATAATAACGTCTATTAAAAACACACAAACACAAACATAACTCTTACCTTGCTCAGAGAGGAAATAACCAGTTAGCTACAAAGCTACAGACGTTGGCTGTCAGACTATGCTAAACTGAGCTAGCTCGCTAGCTTCCTTTCCTCAGCCTTCGTTACAAACAACGAGCCGGACACGTCGTAGCATCTTGTTGCCAGTGAGGAATAACGAACAGAGCCGTTGCCTCTCCTCTGTCAGCACTTAAAGAGCAGCTCCATAAAACTGTGTTTGTTTCTTCGTCTCATGCCGACGTGACCAACCTCAGCGCACGGCTGCGTCAGCGCCAACAGGCGGGGCTGCGCAGGCGCAAGACACCGCTGCAAACACGGGCGAGTGCTGCCCTGAGCGTGACCTGTCAGGCAGTGTTTACTCCTGTGTGGTCTACAGCTGTTGTCACTACGACAATAATGATCTATTCTGTGTTTTTTTATTTTGTTTTTATTTGAAAAGGTTCACGTAATGTACAGAGCCTCTTGATATTCTTATGATGAATACAATAAAAATACAATAGAATAAAGTACTGGGGTAGAAAATAAATAAATAAATAAAAACACAGAATAGGACAAGGACAATATGTGTATACACATAAAGGTATTACATCCAATAATTATTGTGGACCATAACTCAGTCCATAGGAAAGATCTCAGCTATATATATGTACTTGTACTTGTTGCACTTGCACAGCATAGAGAACAGTGATACATATTTTTCATATTCTATTTTATTAGATTTTGTATTTCTATATCATTATATCATCATCACTGTATTGTATTTTACTTCTTTAGCTATTTCTATACTTTATGTGCGGGGCTCTTAATACTGAGCTGACCGGTTCCTTTCATCAAACACATTTCATTGTATTGTTGACCCTGTGTCAACCTGCACATGACAAATAAACCTGAAACTTGAAAATTGAAAACTCAACTTTCTCACATATGTTTTTAGACTTTATAGATTAGTCATGGTCTTTTGGTTGGTTTACAACGATGAGTTTGCTTCTGCCTGTGATGAGTTGTGAGCCTACAGACTAAATTCAGGGTGTAAAAAGATACAAAGTAGGAATTGTTCCTCCTCTCCTTGACTCCTTTGTCCCTTGTTTAGTCCCTCCCTTTGTACACCTGACTTGTTATTGACCCTCTGTTATCACCCATGCGCCCTGCCTGGCAGGAATCCACAGTATGTCTGTTACATTTGATTCCTCTCTTGTCATCCTGTATTTATAGTCTAAAGATGACATTGATCGTCTTCAGGTGGGCGCTTTAAACACAGGGCAAACTCGTGGTATAAAAACCTGCCTTGGTAATAAAAAAATGCAGCTTTTCTCTCTGTTGGAGGCTGCTGGTCCAGTTGTGATGGAAACATCTTTTTAACTTGTCAGAGATATCCTGCCTTATGTGGGTGGTGACTCACCTAATTTTTGAGGTCAGCTCCTCATTGAGATTTACAGGGAAGAGATGTTGACCAATGTGGATCCAAACAAACAATAAACACTCTCTCTGAATATAGCCTACTCTATTGTGAAAAGTACTGTCTCATTATGTTACTATATGAGGCACAGCTGCATGTCTAAAGAGCCTAACAGCCTTGTAGCGCCACATTATGTAATAACGCCCCATTATGTAATAATGTAATAAATTTTCACCTCATCATGTAATAATGCCGCAATTTGTAATAATCTGCCACATTTTGTAATAAAATTCTTGAACGCAATATGTAATAAACTTTGCCGCATTTTGTAATAAGTTCTTACATATTGCATCAGTTATTACAAAATGCAGGTGTTGCTCTTTTTTATGAAGAAAATGTAATAATTTGGTGCATTATGTAATAAACCACCAAAATGGATGTCTTAATTAGAAAATTTGTAAAATTTGAAAATTTTAAAAACTAGTAGGACGTTTCATTGGTCAAATCTAAATCAAATATAACTGTATTCATAGAGAATGTGTTTGAAAGCTCATAGAGACAAAAACTGCACTAAAAGAGTGTTACTGGCACAAACATTATCGGTTCACTGAAATGCTGGAAGACATACACACATGCAATCTGGATTATGTTACACAAATACAACATGTGCTGAATGTAACCATCAGAATATAACTTTTTATTCATCTCTCATCTGATTAACTCTCCCTCTCTCTCCCTCTGTCTGTCTGTCTGTCTCTCAAACCACTGGACACAAATCAAATTAAATCTTCGTGTCACTGTTTTGTAGCGTAAATTGTGAGCCAGACTCAGATTTAGAAGCTGTGTACATGAAATAAAAAAAGCCAGAACTCAACAGGTAGAGTGTCAGAGTTTAGTCCATGAATCCACCTGGAAAGTCTCTGTTTCATTGAGATATTTATACTGTCAATGACATTTCATGCTGACTGTGAAGCCTCAATCTTGCATTTCTGATTATGATTTACTAAATACCAAGCACAGAAAAACAATACCAGGGCTGCTAAGTCAGTATCAGCACACGTGTTCATACTATAATCATAAAGTTATTTTCTTTGCCACTGACTGACAGTGATGTCCTATAGTATGAGAATCTGCTGTTGAAATTAAAACTAAAACTTGGCCACAGTTGTAAGAACAACAGCAAAGTTTGAGGTCTATTGGAGTGTGAAAAACAACAACACTATGTAGTCGCTGCTGGGGAGGAGGAAGCACGGAGAGAGACAGGAAAAGACTCAACAAACTGGTCAAGAAGGCCAGCTCTGTCCTGGACTGCCCCCAAGACTCCATAGAGGAAGTGGGGGGAGAGGAGGATGTTAGCAAAGCTGACATCCATCATGAACAACTCCTCTCACCTCCTGCATGAGACTGTGGAGGCCTTAAACAGAGCCTTCAACAATACACTGCTACTCTCACCATGTAAGAAGGAGCAATACCACAGGTCTGTTGTGGAAAAATTCTTTTGCCAAAGACCACGGAGAAATACTGAGATAAAGTGTTGGACAATGACAATTGTCTTTTGAAATTGATTTCTGTACAGAAGGAGCAGTCAGGAACAGAGTACACAGGCAGTCTGTCAGTGAGTGCAGGGGATGTTTATACCAAAATACAAGCTGTTATTGAAAGAGGAAGTTTCTGCAGTTAGGGCACTCTTTCAACCGGATGGGGTACATAAGTCACCCTCACACGAAAGTCCAAAAGTTCATCGGGGGAAGTTATTTTCCATTTCAGATGTGCATTTGTACAAACATTTCTGTGAACAAGCGTAAATAGTTGCATGGTACATGTTCCTCGCTGCTGTCCAGGCGGTCATTACATTTACTCTTTAACACCAGTATGACTTCATGACTTTTTCTATATATTTCTTATTTATGAGTCATTTCTCATCCACCTTGAGTATACACGCTGCTGTGACAAGTGAATTTCCCCATTGTGGGATAATTAAAGTCTATCTTACCTTAAAGCAAAACAGTTATCATACATGCCTACACACAAACACAACCAAATAATATGTATGAAGTATAATGACGTTTGTCAAGTGGTGGCTGATTTTCTCCTCCAACTCAGTGTGCAGATATCCATCCACAAAACATCAGGCAAGGGTCAATAGAAGAAGAAATAATAGCTCCTACCTGTGTTTGTTTGGCCTTAAGCATGAAGAAAAGTAAATTTACTCATGAGAATGCACCAGTAAACAAGTGCTGTACTTTGTTAGGTAAGTTAACTTGGATGTCAAGATCAGTGCTCAAGAGATTATGTAACATTTCTGCTAACTGCCATGTTGATGGCCAATGATTCAATTTAATTTTTCAAATAAATGTAAAACAATAAGATCAACGTGCTTTAGTTTAATGGAAACATAGCATGATAATTATGAAAGGTCACTCATACTGCTACTGCTTATGATGAACTTGTAGCGTTTAATACAGACAGTATATCTATTATTATTTATTGAATACTCCAGGGAAGATAACACTTGTGATTGTTACTGGCCGCGCGCACACACACACACACACACACACACACTGACACACTGACCTACTTTCTCTCAGCAGGCGTGCACTACTCTCGTGGGTCAGGGTGTCACACCAACACACACACACATAGTCACACAAACACACATACTGCTGTAAAAGTAAGGTTGCACTGTCTCTAATAATAAAAACATGACTCTCCCCCTGTTGGTGTGGACACAGCCTCCATGTTTGTGCATGTATGATGGTGGTTGGAGTTGCAGCTGAGCAGATCCATGTTTTCCTCTGCTCACTTGCACCGGCTGCTCTGCAGCGCCCGTCAAGCTGTCACTAAAGCCGAGAGGAGAGCTTATTATGGGAGCTGCTCCTGCTGCTGCCCTATATCAGAAACAGCCAGCAGCATGTCTCCAGTCATCTCCAGCTCCGAGTGAACGCTGTTTTCTCCACCGACAGAGCACAAAGCCGAGAGGAAAGTGTTGTTTTCAAACCCTTTCACGTAAGTAACATATTTTAATTTTTGTGATGATATGTGATATGCTCGAAGCGTCTCGTTTGTGTAAACGTGTTTACCTGGCGCCACAGGTGGTGTTTGTGTATTCACTTCAGTTCGGCTCAACGTCATTTCCTTTCATTCATGTGGACACATGAATGATATGATAATAATAACGTGCACAATGGTAATTGAGGGATAATGATTTTAATAGTGCAGTCAAGAGTTGTTGAGTCAACAGAGGATGAAGCTTCAAAATATGTAAGTTTACACATCTGTGAGCAGACTCAGTGTTTAGTTAGCCACAGAGCAGGTTTAGTTAGTAAGAAGTTAAAATTCATACATGTATATAATATTTAGAAGATGAGCAGGAGCCATTAATTAATATCCAGCCCACATTCAGATAAAGACTGCAGTGCTGTGGCAAACTGAAGACTGTGTGGGTGACTATATAGATTGGTGGTTCATGCCACATTACATCAGAACAGACTGAGACTGAGTCAAAGATTGTTTCTGCAAGACTGGAGGAAAAATCTCAGGGAAAAGGGCTTCAGCATCACTGTTTGTTTTTTTAAGTATTTTGAGGTGAGTTTGATATTATTACACATTTAATTCAGTATAATGTGATTTTCGTGTTGAGAAATACTTTGTTTGTCAGTGTTAAAAACAAGTTTAAGTTTAAGAAGGATTCTTTTGGAAATGTTGCTGAACAGCTAGTGTGACAGTGAAGAACTCATGTGATTTATTAAAGAGGTAAAATAGTGTAAAAACTAAATGTAAGTTTGCATTGGAAGAACATGAGCAGCTTTCAATGCACTTTGTATTTTCACTGAAATTAGTGTTAGATGTATGCATGTATTTAGTATAGTATGTGAAGTGACACAATTAGCAGTTGGTTTAATAACAATTATTAAAGCAATATATCTAATAATATCTTAATACTATCAGAAGGTAGCTGCACTCTCTTCAGAACCAAACAAGAGGCAGGAAAACAGTTATACAGTTTATCTTTGTGGATTATATTGATGCCAAATCAACAAGAAGACTGTCGACATATGAGGTCCTTTATCTTGTGCTTCCAGTGTTATGTGTTTTTACAAACACGTATTGTTAAAATGTCATATTTCTTAAAGGGAGTTTGGTGTCATATTTTCCCCAGACAGTGCAGGGAGCTTTAAAAATAATTCAAACTGCTAATATGTTTAATTTTTAACATTTTGTCAAAATAAACACTAGATAACTGTTAAGTGTGATAAGGTTGTCTGACGTTGACTGCTGTTAGTTATTGGTTCGATTATTAGTTGTGTATTGATTACTGACGGTGGCTGATCAGGTTTATTATCAACTAATCGTTTTCAGTTTCTAACAGCACTTTTCAGTAAAGTTGCCCCTTGTGTGTGTTTTTAAACTACTAACTAAGAAATATTTTTATCATTGTGGTGCAATGTTTGATACAATTGAAGATACATGATGACTGTTAATGTAAGGTTGTTAGAACGTTTGGAAAGTGGATTGAAGTCCCTGTGCTGCTGATGTTCTATATCAGCACTTATAGACGCTTGTCCAATCAAATTACTTGGTCTGACTAACTGTTGTATGATGTTGATTATAATTGATTTATGGGAGTCAATGCCATCCAGTGTTTAAAATATCTAAAATGGTAAAAGATTAAAAACAAACATTTTCAGTGATGATACTGTATAATTGAGACACTGGATTATTGGATTGTTGGACTACTGAAGGACTGACAAGAAGCGCTTGTGTAAATTACCTCTTGGTTTCTACGTATTACACAGCTATCATCTGTTATGCAGGCAGACAGAGAAAATAACCTAATTTTAGGTGAAATTAACGATGCTTCAGCACTTTAGTGTAGTTACATACAGCTGTGCTGTGACTGTCAGGTTGTAATACACTATTAAAGGTCAGAGAATGGTATAGATATGCTGATGTCCACTCTTTTTACTGTTTGCATTTAAACTTTGAACAGTTTCTAATCTCATGCTCTCACAATCTGCTTGTTTGCTTCAGAATGAAACGTGGAAGGACAGGTCTCAAATTAAAGTGCCAGACCTTCCCCTCCCAGGAGAGGGCTAAGAGACAGAAGTGTGGTATGTCCAGCTTCACCCTGACTCCATCAGAGGACTGGGGTAACCTTCCCCACCATGTCATCCAGCAGATCTTTCAGCATTTATCCCTCGTAGACCGTGCCAGGGCCTCGTCTGTTTGCCGCTGCTGGAATGACGTCTTTCACACCCCTGACTTGTGGAGGAGATTTGAGTTTGAGCTCAATCAGCCGGCTACGTCTTACCTGCGCTCCACTCACCCTGACCTCATTCAGCAGATCATCAAGAGGCACGCACAACACTTGCAGTACGTCAGCTTTAAGGTAAGAGCCTTCCCTGCTGTCGCTCATTTATCCTCTGCTTTCACCTCCTCCATTTTCACAACACAGCTGTCTTAAAAACAATATGTTCCCTCCTTAATCCAAACCATCTGCTGCAAAGCTGTCCATGATGCATCAGCTGTCTTGGCATTAGTGGGCTTAACACATCAAGGCTGAGATTATTCTTACACCTCCTTCTTTTCATTCGTCATAATTGTGTATACCTAAATGATGAATCATTGCTGGTAATTCAGGTGGACAGCTGCACAGAATCTGCAGAGGCGGCCTGTGACATCCTCTCCCAGCTGGTGAACTGTACCATTAAGACCCTCGGGTTGATTTCCACAGCGCGGCCCAGCTTCATGGATGTGTCTCAGGTAAGAGACTGCCCGTGCTGCATATGCACATGTCAGCACTTTCACTGTTGTGCTATTTGTCACACACATGGCACTGGATCAGTCACATCATTTGCATGTCAAGCTGAAGACTGTAATCATCTCCTTCAACCCTCAAAACGAGTTACCACACTTTTAGTTTGGCACAAATATCACTGAATCCTGCACTTTTACTATTTAAGTCACATGTTATAAAATGTTCTGGTTTAATCAGCGCCGTTTGCTCCTTTTCAGGCTCACTTTGTGTCTGCACTGACAGTGGTGTTTGTCAATTCCAAGTCCCTGTCCTCCATCAAAATTGATGATACGCCAGTGGACGACCCGTCCCTGAAGGTGCTGGTTGCCAACAACAGTGACACCCTGAAGTTGCTGAAGATGAGCAGCTGTCCTCATGTCTCTCCAGCAGGTCACTATACTTTTCTTGTTTTGTTCTCATTATTGTTAGTTGTTAGTAAAGAGCGGACCAGAAATTAGAAGAGACAGAGAGAGGGAGGGTGAATGATATGCAGCAATGTCCCTGACTGGGCTCGAACAGGGATATTGCCAAGAACATGGTGAGTCTTAAATTTCTCAGCCACCAGCTTTTATTTTTTATTAGCTTCTGTGAAGGTTCTCAGTTCTCCAGGTCATCTTTCTTTGAGAAGAGTTACATTTGGGGCAACCAGACTTGGTTGTAGATCGTACTGCACAGGCAGGCCAAATAAGTCTCAAACAGGACTAACAAGTGGCTCACCTGGTAGAGCGTGCACCCCATCTATTACTGCTTTCCTGTCTGTCTTTGACTGTCCTGTGCCCATAATAATAATAATAATAATAATAATAAAAGAACAAGACTGAGCACACAGTTCTTTGAGCTAAATGCTAACGTCAACATACAAACATTCTCACAATGATAATGTCAACATGCTGATGTTTAGAGGGTAACATGTCAGTGTTGTTGACTGTCTTATGTAAGTTTGTGTTAGCAAGCTTACATTTGCTAATCAGCATTAAACACAAAGTACAGCTGTGGCTGATGGTAATTTTATTGCAGATATCTGTGTGGTGATTTGGGTTAGTCAGGACCCAAAAAGCAGAACGCTCAGACTGGGTAGAGAGGGAAAAAAGGATTTAATTAGCAAAAAAGGGTTTGGGGTTGGGGAGAGTGAGCGTGGCTGAGGTGGAGCTGCCGATAACTCTGGTGGAGGTTGAGGTTATGAGTCCGGTGGGGAGCAAGGTGGGTTTGAAGCTGGGCGTGTGGTTGTTGAGGCACTGGAGCTGGAGGCTGGAGACTCTGGAGAAAAAAGAGCACAGGTGATTGTTAGCTTTCTTGATCCGGAGAGATTTACAACAAAAAAACACTAGCACTGAACGATAGTAGTCACTGAAGACAAGCCGAAAACCGCATGAAAGTGCAGACAATCTGGCAAGGAGTGGTGGAGAGGCTGGAGGCTTTATACTGGTGTAGATGAGTAATGAGAAGCAGGTGAGGGAACCGGGACTCCAGTGCCAGCAGACCACGCCCAGTCTGAAACACAAAAAAAAGGCATGCCTCCACAGACCAAGAAAACAAAAGTGTCCCAAATCACCACAATCTGGTCATAAACCAAAGTACTTTACATATTTTGACATGATGATGCCGCTGCATGGAAAGTGAAGGGATGACCAGAGTGAATTATTTTCTGAGGGGAAGATGAATATCAATTGTTAAAACATTACACTCAAAAATAAGAATGTCAACCTCATGGTGGTACGAGATGAAAAGTCAGTGGATCACCAAAATCAGTAGGATTGATCCTTAGAGGACCATGAATGTCTGCACAGAGTTGAACAGCAATCTATCCAATAATTGTTGAGTAGTCTTAATTTGGACCAAAGTGGCAAGCTAAGAAGCTGACTCCTCTTCCTGTCTTCAGGTATCCTGTGTGTTGCAGATCAGTGCCATGGACTCAGGGAGCTGGCGTTGAACTATCATCTCCTGAGTGATGAGCTCCTGCTCGCCCTGTCCTCTGAAAAACACGTCCACCTGGAGCACCTGCGCATTGACGTGGTGAGCGAAAACCCCGGCCAAACACACTTTCACACCATCAAAAGAAGCAGCTGGGAGGCTTTGATCCGACACTCACCCAAGGTCAACATCGTCATGTACTTCTTCCTCTATGAGGAGGAGTTTGAGCCCTTCTTCTGTGAGGAGACTCCAGTCACCCACCTGTACTTTGGCCGTGCAGTCAGCAAAGAGATGCTCGGCCGCATCGGACTGAACTGCCCTCGGCTGGTGGAGCTGGTGGTGTGCGCCAACGGCCTTGAGCCACTGGACGAGGAGCTGATCCGTATCGCCGAACGCTGCAAAAGCTTAACAGCCATCGGACTGGGCGAGTGTGAAGTGACCTGCAGTGGCTTTGTGGAGTTTGTGAAGATGTGTGGGGGCAGGCTGACTCAGCTGTCAATCATGGAGGAGGTGTTGATCCCAGACAGCAGCTACAACATGGAGCAGATCCACAGTGAGGTGTCAAAGCACTTGGGCCGCTTGTGGTTCCCTGATATGATGCCCACCTGGTAGGCTGACATGAAGCCAGAGTGGAGGTTAATAAAGTGCATGACTTTTATGGACACTCACTGTATGACACTAACATAAAAGTCAGTAAGTGTCTCTACAGTTATTTTAGTGTTTAACTGAAGCTTCGGTATCAGACTGCTCTTTCTGGGCAACAAATAGACGATAGACACATTCCCTGTCATCAGTGTTCTTCACTGACTTACAAGAAGGTCATTTCTAAAGCTGTCGCTTGTATCCTAACCTGCAGTGAATGTAATTTTTCGATGATTTCTGAAGATGTTTTCTCACTCTGGCTGGATGGATTTCTGTTGGCCTCCCTTGTGAGCACTCTTTCTTTCTATGCATAGATGTTGTGATGTGTGATTTCAACCCATGACGGATGGTTTCAAATTTACAGTCACACACCTTTCAACAGTCTCACGCACTGAATCGACTTTTTAAAGTTGAAGTTTAACTTTCATGTGCTTTTACGCTGTCATCTATCATCAGTGTATGTTCTCCAATCAGGATTTATTCTGTGGTGAAATGTTCTTTCTTTTCTTATTGCTTAAGTTAGTGATTTCCTGCATTTCCCAAGATAGATTTTGAGAGGCAGAGACCTCGCCTGGACTCCTCTGGTACATCCAGACTTTGGCAGAGAGAGCATTAACAATAGTTAAACTAAAGCAGCCCAGAGAAAACAGGAGTTTCCAGTTGAGTCAGAGCGTTCATGTAAAACACAATGAGTCTTTTGTGTTCTTGTCTGTTTATATTTGTGTCAGTTGAGACTTAAATATCTCAGCCTGAACACCACTTAAACAGTTGTAATAAATCTGAATGTATGCTTTAATTTAAAAGCTTTAAATGGTGTTTAAATAAGATCAAACTCAGCTTTAGAAATCTAAACCATTTAAACTGGTTGTTCCTGAATTGATTTTATTTTTCATTCAAATCTAAGCTGATGAGACTCTAGTTATTTTAACCTATCAAACTCTGTTCTTGCAGCACAGGAGAAATCTCCATGTAATGTTTGTAATTATTGTCATCATCAAAATTTGTCCAATAATCCTCAAGAATAAGATAAACACAAGAAAAGAACAAAATGGACCCTGTAATCCAATAAATTATATAATGCACTATAGTTAGTAACAGTAAAAAAGTTTTTGTTGTCACATGTTTCAATAATATATGCAGGATATTTAATAAAAAGATATATAATATTCATATTTTTAAGCTTTTTTTAATTGTTTCAGATGTACTTTATAATAATAATTATTTTTTTTTATCATAGATGATCATCCCTGTTCATTTAAGAGCACAGATGTCTTTACTGTGTTTATAATAGAGGCATTTGTGCAAAACGTTTTGGTAGTTTTTACCGAATGGTATAAATTTATTCTGATGCATTAATCAAAATGGCTTGTTTTGTTTGATGCACAGCTTAACGTTTAATACACAGTGTCCAGTTCCACCCTGTCTGTACCACATGATATATTAAAACAAATGTCGACCTGCCTTGTATTTGTTAATTTGTCAATTAAATGTGAAGTATTTATCAGATATGTTCACATGGTTTTCATGTTTGTGCAGCAGTGATAGGCTCGCTTACATCTGCTTCATTGTAACTGATTTCTTTCACGTATTTGTTCTCAATAAAAATGTCTTTTAATTAACTTGCATGTGATTGCAATACAACCAAGCCTCTTCTAGGCTGTTTTAATGTTTCTGACTTTGTCCCGTTTGACCTTTCTGCAGCTCTTCATTCGCAACACTAGAGAGCAGCAATGATCCAACAGGAGGCAGTGGGACCTTATATAAGCAGAGCTTCTACTGTGGCAAGAAGTATGCCAGTGATAACTCAGCCCTTTTTTTTTTTTTTTTTTTACAAGTGTATTTGACTCAATTTCCATAAAAAAGCATCAGACTTTTCAGCTTAGAAGTCTTTTCTTGTGATTCATCTACACACACACACATTTTTGATTGTTTTTACTTGTATTTCCACAAGAAGTTTCACAGATTTACAAAAAAAATACACAAAACAAGTCACAGGACCAGCCTAACATTTTTTTAGACAGACAAATTAAATGTAAAAATCTGTAAACCACTCCTGTGTTTGCCTCAGTGACAGGAAGCGTTGTGACTGTTTAGGGTATCTAGGTGAGAGGAATATATTAAACTAGCTAAGCATTTTGTTCTGGAAAAGTGCCACATTTTGGAGGGGTGGGTGGCATGACTAATTGGGTTACCAC
Source organism: Sciaenops ocellatus (assembly GCA_033000465.1). NCBI lineage: Eukaryota > Metazoa > Chordata > Actinopteri > Sciaenidae > Sciaenops > Sciaenops ocellatus. Next base: position 18,777,286 of record CP136866.1, read on the forward strand.
TGTGCTCTGAAAACCCATCAGAAAAGTAACAGGCTTATGTGTTCACTATGGCAGCTTGTTATGAGGAGAGTAAGGGGGAGAGGCCCGACATGCTTTTTGTCAAGCAGTTTATTACAAAATGAACTCATCACCCCGATTGATGATTTGTCACATATCAGGGAGGAAGAGTATTTCTCTCTGATTGCATTTATGTAACTCCCTCCCACCTCCAAAATGAAATATAACTCTGTTCTCAAATGTATCGACTCATGAGCCAATTCAGAATATTTACAATTTTTAGAATAAATAATCCTTCAAGCAGCCAACGAGTCTCTGTTTCTCATATGTGTAGAGGACTCTGATAGTTCTCACTGATAATATTCAGTGTGAATTCATCCCCCATGATATCAGAGACAGTGGGAGACTGGGGATAAATCCCGACAGGGGTCTCCAGGGTAGGAGAGGGTGGGGTAGACAGCCTGGAGCTTTTGACCAGCCCTCCTCCCCTGAAACTCCTCCACTCCTTGATCCACTCGCTCCTCGTCGAGGGGTCCAGCCGGTCCAGATGCCTGGCTTGCATGAGCGGGGAGGGGGCGATAGAGTTCCTCAGCACGTGAAACGTGTACCTGGGGGAGAGAGTGTGATGGTGAGAAAGTAGGCCAGTGAAAAATATGCGGCCCTTTGATGTAAATCAGAGCATTCCCTCTAAATATCAGCACATTCAGACACATCAGCATCCAGGAGGAAGACTGAGCTGCAATGCAAGGTTTCCTGAACTAACGTCCTGAAATTAACGTTATTTAATTACAAATCAACCATAACAACCTCACAATCAAAAACACACAAGACTATGACGTCGTGATTATGACGTCGATTGGGCTTAAACCGTTGGTAGAAGGAAGACAAGAACAGTGGTTTATGACCTTTTGGGCTTGTGACCCATAAAGATGAGCAATGTGGTCTTGTGGATCCTCCATCACAGGTTATCTATGACCTTTATATTGAGCAGTGGTGTTAAGTAAAAACAGTAATATCACAATGTAGAAATATTCTGTTTCAAGTAAGTCATACATTCAAAATTTTACCAAAGTAAAAGTACAACAGTTATAGCATTAAAACATTGAAATATACCTACAGTACACCCATCCTGCAGATCAATAAAATCTTAATTTATAATAATAATCATCATAATTTATTTGTTGCTCATGTTTTCTTTTATTAATTGGAGTCTGTAAAAATGTTTTTTAGATAAATGTAGTGAGGTAAAAACGACAATATTTCCCTCTGAGATCAGAATACGAACCTCAAAAGTAGATAAAGTACAGTACTTGAGTAAATTTACTTGATTGATTTTTCTTCTCTGATTGTTTTATTTGCAGGAGTTTTAGAGGTCTTAAATGTAAATTAAATTAAAATAAAAAATTAACAAATTTTCTCGTATTCTTTTATCCACACTGGGGCCCTGTTAGATTCATTTTGAGACCCCCCAAGGAGAAACACTGGACCAGATTATCGTCAAATAGTTGTACAAGGACGACAATTTTTAGTTATATATTGAGATGAAACAGCATTATTATAGCTAATTGAATATCTTTGGGTTTTGGCTATACTGTTGGACAAATCGGGACATCTGAAAACTTTATCTTGGGCTCTAGGAAACTATGACCATCATTTTTTGTTATTTTCAGACCTTTTAAAAACAAAATAACAAATTTATTCAGAAAAATAATAATTTGTTGCAGCTCTAGTTACATCTGGTCAACTTGTAAGAGCCACTGAGGCATCCGATGATGATGGAGAAACAGATTTTTTGCAAGCTTTAATTTAGCATCCTCTTCACTGTTGAAGTATCAGAGTGTGGGCTGCTCTTTATTTTTTGCATTTACAAAAGCACCTTTCTAATTAAAAAAATTAATTTGTTTCTCTTTTTAGTTTCTGTAGATGTCAATGTGAAAACTGTTGATATTGTCCACCTTTTTTTCTTAATTGCACACATACCAGGAGATAAAATGGGAAAAATGGGAGGGAAGGTCACAAGATATGCATCTGAGCAAGGTATGTATGTCTCCAGTTATTACATAAAGCACAAAAAGCTTCTCTGTGAGGGTGTCAAGGGCACATTAAATTACTATCCCCCCTCCAGAGTGACAGACATAGGATAACACCGATGGTACCTGGGCAACAGAGCCACCACAGTAGTGATGAGGCAGAGAAGGTAGAACACAGGGTCGGCCATCTGGCTAGGAAGGATCCAGTACGGGTTGGATGGAGGGTTACAGGTGACGCAGATTGTGCTGTAGGCAAGCGTCACGACGAAGTACAGCACCACGCTGCCCACAATGATTAGCCAGTGAACCACCGTCTGCAACAGATACATAAAACATCAATCAAATATATTGATTACAACTCCGTTAATGAAAACACGTCTGAGAGGTTTTCATTGCAAGAGTTCTCTGGAAGTATACTGTGCTCATATCTAGAAACTCACCCAGGCTTTGATCTCTATTGACAGATGCAGCAGGATGGTAAATAAAGAAATTGTGTTCAAAGGAGTTCCAAAGGAAAAAACATCAATGTCTGAACCCTGGTAAGCCTGGAGGAGAAAACATTCAAGGTAGACATTAACAAACCAGTAAAATAACTGGTAACTCAATGGATGTACTACGACAGATGCAACTTTGTACAAGTTAAATGTTTCTCTTACCAGGTATGGAATAAAGAAGCACACCAGACTCTGATAGAAGGCATCGAGCATGGAAGCCCAGAAAGTTGAAAACTTGTATTCCTAAACAAACATGCACAAGTTTAAATACAAAAAATTACATAAACTACTCAAAGTATTCTGTGCATTTTACTCAAAACTCTATAAACATGCTCCTAATAAAGAGTTACACTGACCCCTTCACCCTGTCCGGTCCTGTACAGCTCGGGAACACCCAGCAGCATCTCTGCAGAAACGTCTTTGTCCATTATACCAAACATGATGGGTGGTGCAGAGGTGAAGAAGAGGTTGAAGAAAATCATCAGCCAGTAGTCGATCATGGCGGTACCAGAGAAGCCGCAGAAGAACTGATACCAGAACAGCAGGTTCACGTAGGCCTGGGGAACACATTGAACTGTAGATGATTACATGATAAATCCAGGCGATGTGTTAATTCAGATTGTGGATACAAGACTCACCACATTCTTATAGAAGAAGTAAATAATCATGTTGGCCAGGCGAGTGTAACACCAGTGACCATGAACCAGGAGAAGTTTCTTTAGGTGTTTGAAGCGAGATATAGCAAAATCACTCGCCATGACCGCCTGCAGATGACAAAGTGTTTTAGACAACGAGTAGTAGTAGTAGTAGAAGAAAGAGCAACATTTTCAAAGCTAAAGACTCAGTTCAGACCTGCATGCCCTCCTGACCGGAAATCCCAATGCCAATATCAGCTGCTTGGATCATGTTGACATCATTTGCACCATCACCTGAAAACACATAATGAATAACAGTTTAACAACAGTTAATTTGTTACATGTTTTTATAATTTGCCTACATTTATATACATTTATATTCTACATATAATGAAAAGTACCTTTTCCTGACTTGAATCAACTCTAATGTCATCGTAATATAACACTATACATCCACAAATCTCAAATGTGTGTCACAGCAGAGCAAAAATACTGGGGCATGTGTGAATATTTTAGAGAAGAAACCCATCATGCAAGCCATTATTATTTCAGAAAGCAGCTAAACATACAAGTGTATGTCAGTACGATCCCTCAAAATTGTATTGCATGGTTTCCAGTTACCTCCAAAACAGTAAAAATAATAATATAACAATAAAATAATACTACATTTTCTGGCATTTGAAATTCCTCAAGAAGATCAGTGACACAGAATTTTATAAACTTTATAACTTATAACAGAACTTTATAAAACCTGAAAGAACCTGCAGATGACAAAGATGACAGAAATTACCTTTTTATTCTCTTACAAAACCATTTATTAGCCAATAACAATTATTTTTTACCTTTCTTTCAATACCAGGAAACTGAAGCAGCTAAATGGGATTCAGCTGTCATTACAGATTTACACCTGTGCTTTTCTTACTGTAACATGTCAACATATCTTGGAAAGGCCTATTGTATCCAATTATTACTGACACTGGTTAATTCAGTTATTGTTTTTTTTTTTTTTTAAGTGAATGCCTCAACAAAACTTTCTTACCAACAGCAAGAGTCATGACCTTGAGTTTCTCCCGGACCACCTTCACCACTGTGCTCTTCTGTAAGGGCGTGACTCTACAGCAGAGCACAGAGCGGCAGCGCTTCGCCAGGTCCACAAAGCGGTCCTGCAGGTCCGACGACAGGGCCATGTTCAGGGTGAGTCCGTCAATCACCAGAGAGATGTCCGGGGTTGTATCCACATTACGAGGGTCTTCACTGTACCTTCTCACCTCTTGCAGTGCGCAGTCCAAGATGGATGTGCATGTGAGCTGGAAAACAACATCTGCTTATTTTGCTGATCGTATTGTTGTTATTGTTTTTATGAACATTTCCAAAGTAGAGCTGAAACAATTAGCTGTAGAAAATGAATTGGCAACAATTATGATCATTGCTAAACGTAGTTTATAGTAGTCTCATAGTTTCTCAAATGTGAAGATGTCCTGCTTTTTTTTTCACCTATATTTGAGAGTTGAAAGCTGAAGGTAGACAGAAAAGGAAGAGAGAAGGATTACATGTAGTTAAGGGCCGCAGATTGGCATCGAGCCAAGGACTTTTATCCTTAGTACATGAGGTGCAGACTCTACCAGGTGAACTACTGTGGCGCCCCAAGATTTCCTCCTTTTCTTGATCTTGATCTTTTGAAAACTAAAAAACTTTTTGAACAGTTGGTCAGACAAAATAAACAATTTGAGGATGTCATCTTTAGCTATGGGTGGAACTGTGGTGCAATGGTCAGTCAGGAGCATGATGGGTTTGAAAGCGCCAGCTAGCTGGCTCGGACCTTTCCCCTGTCTGTGTGCTCTGGCTTCCTCCCATAGTCCAAAGACATGCAGGTTAACAGGTTAATTACGTAGTTATTTCAAAAACGTAGGTTTAAATGTGAGCATGAGTGTTCAGCCCGCCCAGGGTGTATCCCACCTCTTGCCTAATGTCAGTTGGGATCGGCTCTTCAAAGCGTAAGCAGCTATAGATAATCTTTAGCCACAGGAAACAAAGCTATGGGCAAATAATTTATTATTCAAAGGATTATTGAATTTTATTTGTTGCATCTCTAGCACATGGGTTTGATTTAATTTGACTGAGCTGCACACAAGATACCAAATTAAAAAAAAGCAAGACTACCCCCCTGTGCAACAGAGTACAAACTATGATATGTGCTGGTAAAATAAACTCTGCTGATGAGTCATGTATATGATGTCTGACTATAAGCAATTACGAGGCTCTGATCCTATCACACTCATCTTTGTTGTGCGTAAATAACCACAGCCTCTTAGCCAAAAGGAAAGCCGACATGAGGAAAAAAAAACTGGGTCACTTCCTGCTATCATCTACCTAATGCTGGCTAAATTTCATTTGGCGTGGTATGGTGATTGTGGGAATGCATCCCTCAGGTGGTCATCGAGTTACAGTGGTAAAAATAGTTCATTAACATTACACCTCCTCTGGATCATGAGCAAAGAGGTATTTCCTCAGAGGGTTGAGTATTAGACTGGTAATTAGATATGAATGCAGTAGATATTGTATTGGGGGTTTCTCACTCCATTCCTCACCAATGACTAGTCCCGTCTGAGAGGAGTGCAGCAGTCTCTTTGTTCCAGAAAGCTCCCCTTGTATCCGTTAGAGCCGACAGATAATTTTGGTCTATTTGATGCCGGGGATGATTAGACATGGTCAGGTTGTTATGACGGGATCATTCCTGAGCTACCAGATCTTTAATGACCTCAGCGAAGCAGGCCCCACACATGACACCTTATCTTTCTCAGTTGAAAATGTGAAGGTTTGACCTTTAGTTAAAATATAAAAATGGTCAAAAAGGTTTGGCCATTTAAATTGGAGGGAGACAAGCTCACGGGTAAAACTTACTGAACTCCCTGCTTGGAAAACACATGACTTGTCCTGAATGACCATCAAAAAAACTTCAGTGCTGTTCTCTGAAACAAGCTGCATGTGATATGTGAAATAAAAATTATATCTTGCCTTAAAATGGACCTTTTTATGGTGCTTGTTAGTTTCTAATGTCCATGTCTATACTATTTTTACTTTTTGATCCATTCATTTGAAACACATCTCACTTCTTACTGTGGCAAATACATTCAGGCAAAAGTAGTAAATTATTTAACTTTGTTTTTAAAACGAGACATAAATGAGCCTGTAATTTAAGTTCGGCAGTAATATAGTAGTTTATAGTCAGGGTTGTCTTCTCTCTGTCATATCTACAATATCTCTTGAGCCCCTTGCACAGACTATTTCGAAGCCACCATACATACACATCCCATTTTATATCTCTCTATGCAGAAGATATTCGACTTTATTATCCAAAATCCAGTCAAATCAATACCAAATTACTTTCTTTAATATTTGACACTTTTTGTAAGATCTCTGGATTTAAGATAAACTGGTTTAAGTCAGCATAACTCTGAATTTAATCTGATGTTTCAGTTTTAAAACAGATTAAATGCTAAAAAGATTGATACCACTCTTATGTATGTATGCTAAATGTGAAGATACTGCCAGCAGCATCAGATTAGCTTGACTTAGCATAAAGGCCAGCCTGGCTCTTTCAAAAGGTAACAAAATTCACCTACAAGTAATTAATTGTATTAATTAATTAATTAATTGTAGAATTTTTGTTAAACCCATACAAAAACCAAAGTGTAAAAATATCAGTACGCCACTATTTCTTGGATTGGTAACTTCCTGAATTCTTCCTGGTAACTGAAGAAAATAAGCAAATAAATTTATTTTCCAAAATGTCGCTTTACGTACGTCAGCATTTTCCTTTTGTATTTGTTTTATGGAAAACAAATTCTAATTGTGGTCTAAGAAATGACTTAGAGATGTACCACCATCTATCATTTCACATAAGCAGTTAAGAAAAGCAGCTCTGAGTCAAACAGCCAACCTTCAGTGAGGCAGACAGCGGCCTCCTCACCTTGTTTTTGCAGCTCATGTTAATCACCAGGTCTTCGTCTTCCAGTAGCCTGCAGGCATAGCCAATGTTGACAGCTGTCTCCGGCTTGTCACCAGTCAGCACCCACACCTGGATCCCTGCCTCCCGCAGCGCCACAATGGTGTCTGGGACGCTCTCCTGCAGACGGTCCTCAATGCCTGTTGCCCCTGCAGGAGGAGACATATCTGAAGTCAGGCACGATTCACACACAGAGCTTATCATACATAGTTTATTATGAACAATATGTATTGGGCTGATGTATGTTACCTAGCAGGCAGAGGTTTGTCTCCAGCTGCACAGCAGTGTCCATAACAAGCTCCTCTCTGTTCTCTATAGCAGCCAGAGCTCTCTGTCTGTTCACTAACCAGCTTTTATACTCCTTGTCACTCACAACCTGCAGCACATGAAGAAAAAAGATGAAACAGAGCTCATCTAGTGTAAGAAAATGCTGATAAATATAATTATGTATCTGATTATGCACCTTCTTTGTAAAGCAGAGTGTACGCAGCCCATCTTTAGCGTAGCAGTCAAGGTGATGCTGTGTATCTGCTGCTATATTCTTCTGATTCCCTCTGAGATTTTCTGAAAATAATAAGACAGATATATTTATATGGTTTGAATTATGAAATGACCCAGTATCGACTAATACATGTAAATACTTTGTGCAGTAAGTGTGTGTTTCACCTGCACATACCTGCATACGGTGTACCAAGTAGCTCCATGATGGCGTAGTCTGCACCTTTAGTGTACAGCACATACTTTTTGGTGATTGGATCTCGCACCAAAATAGACATTCTCTTCCTGATGGAGTCAAAGGTCAAGGTGTCCAGCACCTCAAACACCAGGTCCTCGCCAGACGGCAGCCTCACTGTCACGCTGTCAGGGGTGCGAGCCAGCAGAGTGAAGCCATATGCCTTGGCTGCGTATACCAGGGCTGCCTCATCTGGACTCTCTGCCTCATAGCTCAGATTATCTGAGGTCGTTGCAGGCTTGTCGGAATTGGTCGGAGCGTAAAGCGAACATCTTCGGAGCCCACTGATGTCTCCGGGCTCCTCCATTTTTACAGGGGGGTTAAAGCTGTCCCCCTCGACAACTGAGTCCTCTGAGATGGTACGATTTCTCTTGGGTTTACGCCACCAGGAGGTGAAAATATTGCCAGGAAAGCCAGACTTATTTGGCATGTTGGACAACGGATCCATTGGGTTATTTGTTTGGAGGGAGTGTGAAAACCCACTGACCTGAACAAATGAAGAAGAAAACAGAAATTTGTTTGTCATATAGTGTTTTTATATTGAGATATTACCCAAACACCCATATGGTGATAACACAAAACACTCTTAAAACCCTGTCATCCATTTCCACTCTGCTTCTTTGTGTGCCTTCAATTATAAACTCAAGGGAAAAGCCACATATTTCTCCCATCTGTCAGACCTCAGAACAGCACAATCAAGAGCAGCAAGTACTCAAATTAATAAAGGCAACCTTGATTGCCCCTGCAACTCTCCCTTTACTATGTGGCTTTAAAGATGAAAGAAATTTAGTACTGACCACTGATGAAAGAACAGAAACACAAGAGAACTTTCAACATTAAACTAAATATTTGATAGAGTAATAAGAAGGATCTAAACTGTTTGTGTTACTGATTAAATTATGAAGATTTCACTGCAATGCTGCAGCCAAATCACTGGACGCCGGGTTTGTAGATCTATAAATATTATAAATTAATAAATAAAGCGATCAATAGATTCTTCACACTGTTGTCTTACAGTGTTATTTTGCATACTGGGAGTTTTCAAGATTGCAAATCCTGCGTCCATCTTTCCTCTCCTGACTGTGCCCTCCATCTCTACTTCCCATCCACAGTCGCAGCGGAACACGAGCGCTCACCCTCTGTCTCTGAGCTGTTGCCATGGAAACCACCACCGTGTTGCAAATGGCGAGAGACAGAAAAAAGTCCAGGTAAGGATCTATGCTCTGGCTGCTGCTGCCGCCGCTACTGCCGCTGCTGCTGCTGCTGCTGCTGCTGCTGCTGCTGCTGCTGCTGCTCTCTGCCCTGCTAATCCGCTGTAGCAGCTTCCTGTCTGGTATCACCTCAGTTTCCTGTTGGAGTAAAAGTTAATCAGTTTTTTAATTAAAAGCTCGTGTTAATAAACTGTTTCTTGCTTACACCAAGGTTTCACTGCTTTGACATGACAGGACTGGAAAAAGTTTTTAGCTGTGTTAACCTTTTTAACCAGTGTTTCTCTTTAATGTTCAAGAAGAGATTACAACAAGTACAGAAGAAATGAAGGAAGTTTTCATTCATACAAATATTCACAGCATGAGGAAAGCCAAACATGGCCTCTGTGCTGCCTTACTGGAATAAACACAAGACTTATTTTCTGTCTCAGCCTGCATCGCCAGGCCTCTGCTCTTTGCCCTGTGGACTAAAATAGACACAGAGCTACTGTAGTGTATATAAAGACAACGATGACTAATCTATAGTACACGTTTACAGTTTATGTGACATCCGTGGTCTGTGCCAAGTGATGCTCAGCGTGACCATATGTCCCGTCAAAGACACGGGGGCAGCTATGAGCCAAAAGAGATATGCTCATCACTGACACCTAGCAGCTCGGCCATCTGCAGCAGGTGCTGGGACCATGAGGCCTTTTGACACAAGGATGGGTAAGATGTGGATAAACAAATGTCAGTTTGAGGTCTTTGAGCATGTATGTAGACATATTTAAGAAAGGACATCTATTATCCAATTAGACAACAAATACTTCAGCTTGGAGCTGCTTCAATTGAGTCAGCAGATTAATTTGGTCTACTCATCAAATAATGACCTGAACTTAATCCACTTAAATTATTACTATTGTTTTTATCTAATCAGCCCTGTGATGAACTGCCGATATGACCAGGATGTGTCCATGCTGGGACAGACTCCAGTCCCATGTGACCATGAACAAGATAACTAGTTTGATAAATGGATTCTAGCAGCCAATAATGTAATAATGGCCAATACCGTAATAATTTTGGCCATTTTAAATATAATAAAGCCAATAACTTGCCAAGAATGTAATAAGTTACTACGTTATTGGCTGGTTGTTCCTTTGAAAATGTAATAACTGCAGCTGATAATGTAATTATGCATAAATAGGACTGCATTTGTGTACAGTTTGTGCAGTATGTTCATCAAAAATAGATATAGTGGATGGCATAGTCGTCATATTCACTCATCAAGGATACATACTCTGCAGCACTCTCTCTCCTTAATTATGGTTGTAACAACCAATTTGAGAATTATTTGTTGTACAAAATGTTTATTTAGAATATTGTTACTTATTGCATTATTATAACTTATTACATTATTGGCTCAAAAATGTTATTACATTATTGCCAAGTTATTATGTTATTGGCGTTATTACATTTAAAATGGCCAAAATTATTACGTTATTGGCTGTTTTTACATTATTGGTTGCTAGATAAAGTTTCCATATTGACAAATGCATTCTTAATCATGTTTTTGTAGTGTACATTGGCAAGACTTGAAATTATAACTCATTTCCCGATCACAGAGTGATAAGACACAACGTCTGGATCTCACTATTCTGAGTTTGATTGTAGTAAGCCTGTTCACACCACAAACATGCACTGTCATGTTTGATTTTGAGCCATTTGTTTTGTGCTACTGACTTATAATGACTGCAAGGACACTTAATTAATCGACAAGTAATTTGTGGCCTAGAGTGAACTACATGACTTCATCTCCTGCATGAGCAACAAGTGAAACAGATTCTTTGCAGTGGTAGTTTCCCGTAACACTGCTTTGACTGCATTATAATATGAATACAGGCACCCACCACCCTACTCTGAATTAAATATCTGCCTTTTCTTCCTGACTGAGCGAGCGTCTTACCAGAGGACTGCTAAAGGCCACATCGCTCTGGGCATTTCCTGCGACCTTGCGATGGCTGCTATGTTGATGTTGCCTGTCCTCAAAGTTGGTGTCCTCGGTATCCAGGGACCATCCAGTCTTTACGGGTTGCGGCCGCTTGTTGAAGAGGACATTCTCCTCTGCCTCTGGTTCTTCGAGGACAGCAAGGCGGACGGCTGCAAATCCCCCAAAAATAAGTTGATACATACAGTATAGTGTACTATATTTATATGTACTATATGTTAGTCAGTGTCAAATGATTTTAAAGACCCAGATTGGAGAGCCTCACCAAGGTGGAAGACCAAAAACCTTTCAGCCAAAATAAATGAACCTCAGGAAGAATTAAATAAGAAGGAACTGTTCTCCAAGGTAAATAGATTGTTAGACAGGTTAACAAATCAGATTGAAGCATGAATACAGAAGCAAAAACTGGATGTGTCTCTGATCCGGATGCAACACAATACACAGGTGAAAAGATGATAAATATTGAAAAGACTCTCATAAGTATCCACGTTGTGCCTTTTCTCCACTCATTTATATCTTAGATGTTTGATCAGATTGTACTTCACTGCAGAAAAGCATCTACGTGTGCATTCACACATGCAACACAAACGCAAATAAGCGTTGGATAACATCACATATCTCTAATCATGATGCAGCATAGCTGGGAATTACGTTTCACACACAGAGTCAAGGAAGTGCATTCCAACTGAACAGGTAACAGACAGCTCAGTAGCAAAACATATTATGTAATATGAACACCACAGAAAACAAAACTGGAGCACAGGTAGACTCATACGAAAAGAAATATAGGCCAGTTTGGTAAAGGCTGTGATATTAGCCAAATTATATTAGCTTTACTTAAAGCTAAATCTAGGTAACAGTAACTTGCGTCCAACATGCCAGTGTTAGTGTGACAATGTGAAATTACAGCAGAATGCTAATGATATGTCAGTGATATGCTGCTATACGTCAAAGTAAGTGTAATAATTTTATGTTATGTACTTTGTATCTTATTTGATCTCAGGAGGTAGAGCAGGTCGTCTGCTAATCAGATAATCTGTGGTTCGATCCCCAGCTCCTCCAGTCTGCATGTCGAAGACACTAAGATACTAAACCCCAAATTGCTCCTGAGGGCTGTGCCATTGGTGTGTGATGGTTAGCTCCAAAAAAAAAAAAAAAAAAAAACGATGAACATGTTAGCCTGTAGCATGCTAATCTTGGAATTGGTAGGTAGAATATGTGCCCCATGTACAAAGACTCAGTCCTTGCTGCCCACGGTTCGACTCTGACCTGTGGCCTTTTGCAGTATGCTACTCGCCCCCCCCCCCCCCCCCCCTCCCACTTTCCTGCCACTCTTCAGCTGTATCTGTCAAATAAAGCCAAAGCCCAACAAAGCTAAAAAAAAAAGTAATAAATAAAGCTCATATAATTTGGCTAATGTCACAGCCTTTTACCAAACTACCCTTTAGTTTTTTGTTGGCACCTTGCATGGCAGCCAATGCCGTCAGTGTATAAATTGTGTGTATTAATGGGTGAATGAGATATGTAGTGTAAAAGCTGAGTGATCAGAAGACTAGAAAGGTGCTATATAAGTACAGTCCATTTACAGTTATTGGGGACCATGAATGTCAAGTTTCAGTCCATTGATGTTGAAGTGATAAATCAAATGGACTCACATCATTATCCGAAGAGCAAAATTGGAAAGCTAATTGTCGTCTTTTCACAAGTCGGGCCTACTGTGAAAAGCAGTCAAAGGTGCTGAAACAGCTCATTTTGGTTACATAAAATGTCTCAATGTGAAGGATTACCATTCTCTTTGTGTGGGTACTCGGTGCCCATGATGGAGCATCTGCGAAACACCATCTTGTTCTCAGTTAGGGTGCCGGTCTTGTCTGAGAAGATGTATTCAATCTGACCCAGGTCCTCTGTGATGTTCAGGGCCTTACACTGCATGCGGCTGTCTGTCGCCTCATCGTACAGATCGATGTCATTAGTGATGAAGAAGATCTGACCAATCTTCACCAACTCAATGGACACGTAGAGGGAGATGGGAATCAGGACCTGAAGGAGAGGAGAAAAAAGGTGGAGAGGAAAGAAGATGGAGAGACAGGTGAGAGTGAGAAAGAAGGGAGTGATAGGATGAAAGGAGACGAGAGGAGACCGGTGATTTTATGAAATCAAGAAAGATACACTAAGTACTCTTTCATACACACAGCCGGACTCCTGCACCTGCAGCAGGATGATCATGGTGAAGAACATGTAGAAGCCAGACAGACTGGGACTGTCCAGGTGACCGTTGCTGTCGGGGACCAGGTAAGGGGGCACGCTGGGCAGCGCCTGCAGCCATAAGAAGTGACCTGCATGTGTGAGGACAGGGGGATTAATCACAGCGACTGTCACGCAGGGAGGAAAGCTATTTTTAGCACCACACCTTCCCCTGTCTCCTCCATGTTCTCCTGGTATGTGTTTGGGCATGTGGCCAAAGTGAGTTTTGTTTTATTGGAAATGAAATGTTGCCTCATAAATGTAAAAGCATTTATCATGAACCCGGCCTATGTTGTGATTTTATGGTTAAGTTGTGAAATTCATCACTGACCTAGTGCTCCGATGAGACACATGAAGAAGAGGAGAATGACGCAGAAGATGACGTCTATGTTCAACTTTCGCTCTAGTTTGCTGCGCTTGTATCTCGGCCCATTGTTGTTGAGCATGGACTTGGTTTCATGGCCTTGAAGGTGGAATAAGAAAGAGTTGATTTAGTTACCAAGAGACGCACACAAAAGAAACAACAGGACTGTAGCTCTACCATTGAAGACAGAGCAGCCATGTCCTGTAGAATATTTCTGAGAAGTTGTGGGTTTATGACACTAAGAAAAGCTTACAGTTTCTGAAATTTTTAACCATGCTTGTGCCATCGATTGAGGCATGCAATGTCAGTCTGTTGGCCATTTCAGTTTGGGATCACCAAAGTGATGGACCAGGTCATTAGGAGATCAAATTCACTTATCCTGTGAAATATTTCAACATCTATTCGATGGATTGGCACAAACTTTTGTATGTTCATGGTTCCCAGATGGTGTATCATTACAATAACTTTGACTTTTCCTAGAGCAACATTATCAGGTCAAAGCTGTAAGTTGTCCAATACTTTGGATTATGACCAAGAAAATTAATGGCATTCCTAAACTATTACATAACATCAGCAATCTCAGCATGCTAATAACAGTATTTAGCTCTAAACAATGCTGTGCCTAATTACGGCCCCACAGAGCTGCCAGCAGGCTGTAGACCCGCCTTGTTTGAAGAAACTTGATTGTTGACCTGTGTATATCTGGGAGCAGATCATGACCAAGGGAAACAAATTGTACATAAAGTATAACAGCACAATTACTTAACTGAATATATGCAAAAATACTTTATAATATATTCAAATCATGACCTCAGTATTTATTGCTAAAGTCCTGGCTGTGGCCCTGGACAACAAAAACACTAAAAGCTCAAGGCCGCAAAAAGTAGCAGAGAAAATGGAGAATATGGAATTTGGGTGGAAAAATTTGACCCGCTTCTTCATCACACCTGAAATAAAGAGTCAGAAAAGTTGCTCACAACAGCCATGTTGGCCGTATGTGGAAGCAAAGAAGCCAAACGTGCACATATCTTCTGGGAATGCCCTAAACTAATGTCAGTGCCACAATTATTCCAATATTCTGGATTATGAAATACCAAATGAACACAAAAGTATGTGCCTTGAAAATGTAACTGAATGTGTCACAAGTGTTATAGTCAAGTTATAGTATTGTTATATTGTTGTCTCTCTTTTCATTGTATATCTGAACAAAAACTTAATAAATAAATGCAAAATTCTGTACATTGGAAATAGAGAAAATACCTGCATACACCACAAAGCCAACAGCGTGGTCAGTGTTTCTCACTGTGCAGCCTCGCAGCAGCAGACTCTCGATGCCAGCGCCCACCTTCTCCTTATCAGGTTTCTCTCTGCAGCAGGAGAAAGTGAGAAACTTCCTTTGTACTGTCAGATCTTGTTACATATTCATTACGGCTCATACAGTATATGCTCCATTAGCAATTCTCCCGCCATAGCTGGACAGCATGAGTAGACCAGCTGTAAGTGCCCGGGGAAATCGATTATAGTGTATTACAGCACCAATAATGCCTTTGGTGGCATCAGGAAGTGCAGTTGGGGAGTGAGAGAGTGGGTTGGAATTAGTTTTGCTCGGCTGCTCTGAAAGGCTCAAAGAAACCGTTTGGGGAATCCATGTGATCTTTGCATTTGATACTCACGCATAACACTTGAAATGATTCAAATTGTCGTTGGGTTTTTCACACACCACGAGACTGTTGAAGCTCTCAGGTTCAAAGTCAGGATCCTGGAAATGAGAGGAGGTCACAAAGTATGAACGGAAAGTTTTAAGCTTAACTTGTACTTCCAGACTGACATGATTATTACACCATGCTTCAAAAACTATGCATTCAAGGTATGTTATCCAACAGGTCATTACCAATATTAACATTGTTTAGTTACTGCAGACATCCAGTAAGTAATCAGGAAATGTCACAGTTGTTTTGTTGACGTGTGTAAATCACAGAGAGGAGGAGAAAGGCAGGGCAGCCACAGAAGAAAGTAGAAACACAGGAGAGAAATGAAACCCAGAGGTAGTAGGTATTCCTTACTGATGTGCAGAGGCCCGACATCGCCCTCCTCTGCTTCAGGTTGGTCTCTCCGTCCAGGTTGGACGTCTCTATATGACACACACCGTTGGGGTCTGATGTGTGCAGGAGCAGGAGGTCTGCAGGAACGATCTCATTGCTAATCACCTTCACAAAATCTCCTACTCGCACATCCTTCCAGCGCCTCTCTATGAACTCTTTCGCTTTCCTGAAATCGAACATGCCAGCAGTCATTACAGGTTATTTTATAAAGAAACACAGGCACTTGAGAGGGTTATATATTGATTTTTGTTACATTTATGAACTGTAATGTTGGCATAGTTTGGATATTTCATCTGTTTATGCAATCAAATTAAATATTGACTCTCTCCTTATGGATAAAAAATCACAGCAGCAGCTGCTTAAGTTGGGGAATGAACAACAAACTCAACCAAACGAAAAATCAATGCTGTTGTTTTTGGAGAGCGGCCCAGATGTGTTTTGTTTGTTATAGAATAAGGAAACTTTTAAAGGAGACATTTAAAGGAAGACACATTGTACGAGCTGAGGTGGCTCCCAGGGTTTGAGGCTTCCCACAAAGCCTCTGCCCTGCATGGTTTGAACCTGTACATCAAGCTGACTAACCACCAGTGACAGAAAGGTGCAGGTATGCTGCCCTGCATGTAGGACCTGATCGGGTGGCTGCCACATAGCACCACACCTCTCCCCAAACAAAGCCAGAAAAGGGGGGGATTATGTATTTTTAGTAAGTAGTGTTTAGATTACACTGAGCAGTATGTGCAAATATTCTTTCCTATCAGGAAGGCGTTACATACACATTTTTGTATGTCGTCAGGGATCCGAAATTAGAGTTTCCAAGTATGGGAGGTCCATTTTTTAAAGGTGTGTTGACAGTACAGTTCATCTCAGGCATGATCCAAAGGTTTTACAGTGCATGATATGATTTGACCCTTTGATTAATTAGCCTCAATTTTACACTTTGGTCTTTGCATGGATTAAACAAAATGTTATTTTGTGAAACTTATAGGTGCTGCAAGGTGGATTTTGTTAACTTTAAAATGATGTATCCAGTCTTTATACTAAGCTAATTGCCTAATTGCTGTAGCTTCATGTTTAATAGAGATTAAGTGTATGTGTATGTAAGTAAAGTGTAAGTGTATGTTTCCAAAAAATGTTAAACTTTTGAACTAAAGATCTCACAAGCCTCGCCAAAACAATGTTTCATCTGTCTAAAACATTGCTGATATTTAAAGTGATTAAAAGAAAATTGTGTCGCTGATTTGTCTTTGTGATAAATCTTTACACCAGCTTTATGTGAAGAAATTTTCCAGAGATAAGGTGACACTCACATTCATACAACATGCAGATCAAAATGAACTCTCAGAACAACAGACAAGAACATCTTGTGAGGCGTGGTGACTGGTTTTTAATAACAATAGACATATTTAAGAATGTCATAACATGAGTTTGCATTCAATCAGCACAATTAACAGCTGCTGCCGTGTTTCGTGTTCGGTACACTTGAGAGCTGGTGAATTGAGATGTGATAGATAGGATGACCCTGAAGATAAGACACGTCATGTTGGAACACACACACACACACACACACATTTTTCACACCTCTGTGGAAACAACATGCGGGTGAAGGGTGATGGGAAATAAAGACGTGCATCTGTAAAGGTCTGATGAATTAAAGTTAAATCCCTCTCATCTGACTGCATTTGACACGGGCATTTACATGCACTGCAAGGACGAATGGCAGCACACCTATGTAGAGAAAAAGAAGAAGTATGTGGAAGCCTTAAATTTATTCTTGAGCTTCTTCCAGAAACATTTGTATACTTCAAAAGAAATCCCAGCCAATCGATGCTGTTCTAATCTCTACAAACCCAAAATGGAGCTTTAACATCCCAATCCAGCTCGCCATGAGAGACCCACGAGTGCTCGCCAGCCATGATTCAACTGCTGTCTATCTGATTGCGTGAGGCAGAGACAACCAGTGTCTGCTAACAGGCCCAGAGGGACTGGTGTGATCTCTAAAGTGTCCGAAATGCTGCGTCTAGAGTCTGCAGTTAAGCCACCTGGACCCTACCACCACCACACACACAGATACAAACACACACACACACACACACACACAATGCAGGCTTCATCTTGGGAAATTTAAAAACAAGCAGCTGCTGGTTAATGATAAACACTTGCAGAGGTTTCATCATTGGAGCTGCCTCCAGTTTCACATCATATCCAGAGGAAATCCACCTCCCTTCCTCCTCCTCCTCCTCCTCCTCCTTCTCCTCGTCCACCTCCTCTGCTCACTCTACTCCAAAATCACAGCAGTGAAAATGACCGTGTTTATCCTCCTTTGTGAATTTTTCTCATCAGTAATTTAAAAATAGATAACCGCTAACCTTACAGTCTTTGCTGACGCAACACCCAGATGAGGATTTCATCAAATGTGTACAATGCAGAGATATTGTTGTGAGGCTCTTCAAAAAAAAAAAAAAGGAATAATCTCCCACACGTTTTCTATTTCTAAGTCAAAAATTCCCACGGGGTGTTAAAATGCAGAGGAGGTAAAACACACACGCACACACACACATAGCTAAGACACAATCACAGAGATCTACACACTGTCGCAGACATAGACATGCTGGATGATAAGAATCATAAACACACATGTGGAGTGTGTTTCACATCATACCTCACACTGTGTCTAAATTCAGGACATTTCTTTGAGTAATTTACCTGCTGTAGATGAAACACGGCGTGTTGTTGAGCTTCCTGTCCGACTGGTATCTCCTGAAGTCCTCCCAGGCATCCTTCAGGGCCGTCAGACACATAATGACACAGATGGGAATCAGAGCTACCTCGGGCTGGAAGGCATTCACTACGGGAACAAAGTTCAGAATAGCCAGGCCCACAAAGTAGAGGTTGGCCAGACGGTGAAACTGCTCATAGAGGTTCATGGGGATGAAGAAGAGGACGGAGTATTTGGTGGTCTTGATGGCGTTACCAGGGAAGTAGCGGTTGGGTTGCTTCCCCTTCTCCAGGCCCTCATAAGGCAGATTGGACACCAGGTTGCGGAGGTCCTTCTCCCGCGCCCTCTGACCTCTCAGAGCATCCCTCACCAACGCAAGGGGGCTCCTCCACGTCATGGCTGCTTCGTATGCTTACTTCTGTTCCTCTTCTCACCAACTTTTCCTTGCCATGGTCTCAATACTTACAGCAAGAGACTCTCCTCACGCCCATCCTCTCCTTGAATGATCTGTGCATGTGTGTGTGTGTGTAAGGCCAAATGCCAGGTTAAAGAAGTGACAGCACACCTTGTCTGAGTCCGCCCCTTGCATTTACAGGTGTGTTTTCATTCCTTCAGCTGCAGCAGTTCAAGTCTTACAGAGAGTTGTGAAGTAACAAGTCCTGCAGTGACTTAGCTGATTTCAACCGTGCTGTCAATAATCTCATCTCAGCAGAATCAACTCTTTGAAACAGTCATTAGTTCAGTCGTCATTAATACTTCACAAGTTGATGTTGTCCTTGAGAATTAAACTAAAAAGAAACACAAATAACTAACACCTACAATGCACAAGACAAAGCCCTCAAATCTGTCGTCAATCTAATATTTACAGAGCAGAAAATTGGTGCAGTGGGTCATAAAGAGATTTGAACTGACAACACAACACCGAGCAGAGCGCATCGACTGCTCGGGGCAAACATATATGAAGAGTCTGCAGAGTGTGAATGAACACACCCCATTCAGAAGTGTATTGTACAGATGGAGAATACAGTTTGCAGTGTTTGAGAAACCTCTTTGTTCTTAATAAGACTGAGGATAAAAATTAGTTTGATTCTTTATTTGTGCATGTAAGAAAATCAGTTTCTCCTCATCAGAAGAAGCTGAGCTTGAAGGATTTCTTGCTTGTTCCAGCTTCAGCGTTTCAGATTTGCATTTTGAAGGCTGAATATCTTGTTGATTATACAGAACTGGGTTAATAAATCAGCTTACATGCATGTGTGTCAGACTCTTAGGTATGATGGACTACACCAAAGCAGCTTCTTGCACAGATGGCATGCATGTAGGATGCCTTCCACTTCCTCATGATGACATATGTTGTCTTTTCCAGAAAAGGCAGCAGAACCTGTTCAGATTTGCACCGGGTCACTCATTAATTGTGACACACTTATAGAGATAGTAATGAAACTATATGCACTTGGTTAGCATTTGAGGGATTATTGGATAATTCAAATGGACATAGATGGACCTTCTTTGTCTTTCCTTTTAAAGGATGCCATGCTCACCCTTGCAGGTGATATATCATCAGTCAAAGAGTTTAAATGATTTCCTGTTTTGTCCTTGAACAGCTGACACAGGCGGGTTCATCTCTCCGGGGTAGCTCAGCGTGTTTTTTTCCATCCCCAATACGTGTGCAGCAGGGGAGTGGCGTGACGCGAGTGTGCCAGACTCACCCTCTCACCCGTCCCAGTCAGCTCTGGCTGGGTTTGGCTTGGCTGGCACACCGATGCACAGTGGCGCAGCTGTGAGGCCAGACTGCACACACACACACATACACACACAAACAGAAATAAAACACACTCTTGGAAACAAAACACACACATGATTTTACAGAGCAGAGGTCTGTGCATTCCTAATTACTCCGGTGACATGGAAACACTACAAAGTAGAAAGCATCTGCCTTTTCCTCATTTCTTACATGTCAACACTAATGCCCTTTTTGAAAAGAGAGAGAGAGGGCCAATTTAGCTCAAACCATCTGTCTACTGTAGTGTGATAATACATCTGTTATACTGAGGGGAACCGTAATGTAGAGCTGATTTTTACTGATGCATAGAGGAACCTGGAACAAGGTTACATGTCACGTTACATCATGATTTACACCACTTTTGCAGTTTTTTACACCCAAAAACATCAGATACACACACACACACACACACACACACACACACACACACACATGTGCACACACACACACACACTGCACATGTGGTCTGCGCACACACAGACCACATGTGCAGTCCCATTCAGAGCGGGGTCGGGTCTCGTCTGTTCTCAAAAACAAACTAAAATATCCCCAAACATGAGCAGTCTCTCTGTGTTACATATTAATTTGTCCTCCATTTTCCTGAGCTCGATGAGCTGGTCCACTCTTCTGTAAGACTCTCTGTGTGTCTGAAGTCTGACTGAAACATTTAAAAATCTCAAAATCGTCATTTTCTGCGTACATCCTTATTTCTAATTCATAATGTTCATCAGACATTTTCTCAGTTAAAACATTTTTCAATCCGTTGGTGTCTCATTGTGTTCTTCTGGTCCTCTTAGTTCAAAATCAAACATTAGCTGCACATTAGTCGCTGCTAGAACAAAATCCCTTTTTAAATATTAAATATTCAGTGTTTTGCACTATCAAATATTCAATAGCATCCATTTAAGGGATGCAACAGTGGTCAGGTCAGGAAGAAAATGCAGTGCAGAGTGCAGTTGGTTTGCTGTGTGTGGGGAGGATGCAGGGCCATGGATGGATGGATGGACGGATGGATCACTCTCTTTCTTGTCCTTTATTTTCTTTTTCTTCCTGTCGCACTGGCCCCTGCAGCCAGCGGGCCATAGTTGAGTCCAGAGAGTGCCTCCATATCTATGGCTCTCTGCGTTAATGTCCCCTGAGGCCAAGGCTGACGCTCAACCCTGCTCAGACCCCGATCGAGCCCATCTCAGCCCAGACCACCGCGGCCTCTCGCTCCGACTTCCTCTGCCTCTCTCCATCCATTATGCAGCCAATAGTCCCCAGCTGCAGCCCTCACATCTCTCTATTCACCCCTACATTTGCTTCTCTCGCTTGCACTCCCAGTGTCGCCTTTGGTTGTTCACTCACTCATTCAGACACTCAATCAGCCGCGAGCCTGACAGTCAGTAATCATTAACAGCCGCACATTCACACAGGACACATAAAACCGCCACCCGTGTACTCTGTTATTGAAGTGATAGACTGAATTGAGTTTTAATTGAATTTAGATACATCTTCATATTTGCTGACAATCATTACACAAGATATTTACAGTCATTATGAAATATTACAATTGGAATTTACAGAAACTTTGTACAAAATATGCCTGACTTCAATGCCTGGATAGTGGGGTCCTTGTTTAGTCATTTCTGGAGAACAAAACATTGACCCAAAAGTCACTGGTGTCTGGAAGTGCTTTAGTTTCAGCAAGTAGATGCTTTTAGAGTCTATTAAAAAGAAAGAAAAGAGAGAAAAGTCCAAAAAGTACAGAGTCAGCAAAGTTGTGAATTGTGTTTTTCTTTTTTCCTCAGTTAAATTGCTCTTTTTCTTCTTCTTTTTTTTTTTTTTTGTCTGAATGGAACATTTGATCTGTAATTCAACTGCAAAAACAACAACAGAGACCCATTTAAATAGAATAAATCCATAATATTTACACAATAATGTGAGTATTGATTTATAAAAATGAATCATCTCTTTTTCTTTAAACATGATTTATGTTTATCTACAGTTTTTCAAAACAGAAACCTAATCACAATGAAACGCATCATACTTCTATCATTCAATTCTACTGATAACGATGATTGTGGATTGCCATATTTATGCAGCAACTCTGGTTGCAATGAAACTCAGCTCATCTATCAGCAAAGTTCTTACACCAGCTTAAGTCGTGTTAAAGCCGTTCTCCGCCTCTGAAACTCCTTCACACGATGGCAGAAAATACGGAGGAATCAAATGTTCTCTTTAAAAAAAAAAAAAAAAAAAAAAGGTAACACGTGGTGAAATGGACTTCTGTCAGCACAGCGAAAGCAAAACATAAACTTGGCCAAAGCGTCAGTGTCCAACAGTCCCGCTCTTTTACCGGATAATATATGAGACCTTCAACAACTGAAGAAGCTTTTTCTGTTCAGCATTGGCACCATTAAAGCCCCACAAGGATGTCCAGAGAAAAGAGCGCCCCCTGCTGTCCACCTGTTGTCATCCAGCGATGTTCAAAAACCATCCACCCAGGTGGGCCGTGCTAAGCCAAAGCTGCAAAATGTATAACTGACAGACTAACCTCAACTAGTAAAACTAAATTGCTTTGCGCTCCATCATCAACATGACTGAGATGCAAATGAAATCAAACATAAGCATGCTTTTAAAGGATGTTTTTGATATACAGTAATTATAGGAAAATAGACTATCAAGGATGACTCCTTTAAAATCATTTATAAAGCTTTCCTGGATGCAGACAGCTCGGCTACGAAGTAAATAGATACTAAACAAAACAAATCCTTAAAGTATATGCAAACACAAGCATAAATATTTTGATCCACAGAGAGTAAGCTACGAATGACAAATATTAGTGATATATTGAAATTCTGGAACAGGCACCGTTTCTGTCTTTTTAAAACTCACTCTTCTTTTTTTTCGAGTGTCAGTCGTTTTAAGGTGTTTCCCAAATCCTAAAAGAGTCACTGCTGACTGTGTTGGGTGCTGCTGCAGTCCATCCAAAAGTCTTTGCATTCTCCTCACTTTCTCTAAAATGAACCAGCTAAAAAGTTGGTGCACTGTTCACCTCTCATTCTCTCTCTCTCACCATCATCATCTCTCTTTCTTGATTTCTCTCATCTTCCCTAAATCCCCCTCTCCCTCCCACCCCCCCTCTATCTTTGCATTCCCGCCACAAGCTGGACGCCGCCGGGTTTAATGGACGTAGTAGAGCCAGTACACGACGTTGAAGAAGGAGAAGACGGTGGGGAAGATCATCCTGGACCACTTATCGATAGAGTTCACGTCGGACAGGTCTGGGATATTCACCTTGAGCTGGGAGGCCCGTCTCCGTAGGCGCGACTTCTTCTGGGCGTGGCGCTCCAAGGCGCTATGGCCATAGTTCTGGCGGGCCATGGCTGCCCTGCGGTACTGCAGTGTCGAGCTATCATAGGCCAGCATGGTGTTGCGGGGGTCTCCGGGTGCTCCCAGGCCCCGGGAAAGATCCCCGGCACCACCCATCTCATTCTTCATCTCCAGGGTGCTGAACAGGATGTTGTCGTCGGGAGTCATCTGTGTGAGGGCGTAAAAACAGGTGGAGCCATGAGAAGTTACTGCCAAAGGGAAATCTAAAAGTGTTTTTAACTTCATACTACGTCTAGTAAAAACTGCTACAATGGTCATTAAGTTATTCACTGTGTAAAAAATACTGATGAGGTGCTAGAATGGGTAATGCAAATGAGTCAAAAATTGTGTTACTTACAGTGAAGAAATATTTTAAGCACTTTAAAAAGCACTAAGTAAATTATTGATCATCTGTCAATCAATATCTGAGTGATAATACGACCACAAGACTATGAGGAAACATTCCTGGAAGAGCACAACGCACTCCACAAACTAATTCTCATGGAGAAATCTTCATTGTCATCTCAGAATTTCAACCAGAGTTTGGTTAAAATTCTGTCGATTCACAAGACAAACTGAATTAAAAAAAAGAAGAAAGCAAAAGGAAAAAAATGTGACAGGAGAAGGTTGATAGAAATAGTAAGGACTTTGCAAAGATGGAGGAGAGGTAGGCTAAAAAGGTTCGGGGGGGGGGGCAGGTTAGGAAAAGACGGTTTGTGGGAAGTGAATTCGGATCAACATTTCTTCATCCATAGCCTGACTTCTGAGGGAAAAAAACGTCCCTATAATCCAATCCTGTCCCGCTGTAAATGGAGCTTTTTCTGTTTTGTTGTTTTTGTGTAAGCGAAGCCACTTAGTTGGCATCTATTCATCAAACTGCAAATGATGTCTTTCTCTTCTCTTTTTTTCAATTGCTTCACTTAGTCTTAAGCGTTATCAATTGCCTTTGAGATAGTACAGTAGTTGTATCTAAATTATGTTATCTTAAGAGAAGCTAGTGATGTTTTCTTCTCTCTTGCCATATTTGTCATTTCCCGTCAATTTAGGTGTACAGCCCAAGTTAAGATTTAAATTAATGCCTGCAGAAATCAAACTGCTAAGCCGTGTTTGTCAGGAAAATGCATGAAGAGCAAACCAAGAGAGGGAAAAAACACAATGGTGGGAGTGATGATCAAAGTTGCCTTAAAAATCTATAGAAATCAAAGAAATGCACAAAAACTACAGCATTTTCCTCTGATCTGGATTGATTCAGATTGATGACATTGTTAGTTTTGACTTTCAAAACCTCCAGTACCTTATTTCTTTGCTCGCCTAGTCCTAATGCGGCATCGTCCACAAAGATGGGATCCCACATCGAGTCATATGCGTCAATTTCCCTCTGTTTCATTCTGGCATACAGAGCATCATCTCTCTGAACTACATTTCCCACCAGCCACTGCAAGCATACAAAATCAGCACTGTTACTTTGGGGAAATCGTAGCTTGCCACACTCAGAAGGAAAGGGTGTTTTTCTTTTCTTTTTTTTTTTATGTTGCTGTTGTTCCTGCTAACTTTAGCAGCTGAATAAAAAGGGAAGGCTTTGGCACCACAGCCAGTGATTTTTCCAAGGCGCCTTGCCCTTTGAGAGACACAGAAATATGGAGATAAAGTATAAGCCAATCATTGCTTCTGCATTCACTCTTTCAGATCCTAGTCTGAGTAATAAAGTTGATACACAAGGCTAAACCAGTGAGTAACGGAGAGCTAGAGCAGGAGTAAAGAGTGCTGGTAAAGGACATCAAGCATTGATCACAGCATCACATTGACCTTGAGAGGAGAAGAAGTCATTTGCTCCCACAGAAACAAACACACACATTTAATTGACAGCACAGAGCACCTCTAGAGGAAGTTTGCCCGCACATGTACCTTGTTGGGGTCGGGTCTCAGCTTCTCGTTATTGGCCGTGGCTGCTTTCTCAGCCGCCTTCTTCTGCCGCTGGGGGCCCTGGCCGAAGAAGATGTAGTTGACGAAGGCGTACTCCAGTAGGGCCAGGAAGACAAACACAAAGCAGCCCATCAGGTACATGTCAATAGCCTTCACGTAGGGGATCTTTGGGAGTGTCTCTCGCAAGTGGGTGTTGATGGTGGTCATGGTCAGCACCGTAGTGATCCCTGGATACCACAGGTCACACGTTTAGAAAGAAAGTCTTTAGACGCTGTAAGACATTCATACCATCATCTGTACAGTAAAAAACACAGACCTTATTGACTAAAGGTTATAGATTAGATTAGATGTTTAGCCATGCTAGTGGCATGACTGTAGGGATGGAAATTTTGATCAGATCCAGCCTGAGATATCTCAACACATTATTGGAAGTGCATGATCCCCAGTCTGGTACCATGATCAGAAATTTGTCCAATACTTTATGACCAGCACTCATGACATTTCGATCATACAAATAAAGATAGTGAACTAATCTTAGCTAAGATGGTTAACATGGTAAACCTGCTAAAATCAGCATGTTGGTGTAATGCTGGTTACTCTTAGCGTCTACTATAAACTTGACTTTTACTGTAATAAATTACTTTTGTGCCGTGGGTCAAGCGAAAGCACGGAGACATCTTTCTCTGTGTGACTTTAATGTCCGCCTCAACTGTAGGACATCTAAACACCTCACCTCAATGTTTTACCTCATATCACTCTGCAAATCCTAACTATCACTTATTATGATTACAGGCAAGCTACTTCATAAAATATATACGTCGTCCTAAATGAATGAACAGAATTCAAATAGTTATTATTAATTAAATTGTACCAATTTTCTTCATAAACCTGATAAAAATTAAGTAATCTATAAAATAAATCTCATCTTACATTAGCATACGTTAGCATGCTGACATGAGGATTTGACTAAAAGTCTACAGTAGCGACACAGAGCTGCTAGTATGACTCCATATTTACGATATGCACTATATTTATTTGTTTAAATGTCCAAATTCTGAGTGTGTAAAGAAAAAGAAAGAAAAAATTCAGCATTTTAAAGATATGAAAATTACAGTCGAGTGACTTTACGGCGGTCTGTAAATGTCTAAGATCAAAATGTACTGCTCACTGTTCAGTAAACAAACGAGTGTCTATTTTAAAAGGAGAATGAGTGAATGAGTGAATGCCCGACCTCAAAATAACTGAGATCAGGTGCTCGTCCTCAAAGGATACGAGTATGTGCTGGTGAACATGAGCGTGCATTATATTGTATTTATTTATAGCAAACAGAAAGAACGTGAACCCATATGGATGAAAACCTCCTGAGACTGCGTGTTTCATGTGAGTGAGGTTTACATCCAACCGTGTGTCCAAATGGACCCACGTAGGCCATGTAAAAAGCATAACGTCGCCACTGTAAACATCTGCTATTAGTCACAGCACGATTCACCTGTTTTTTTGACATACACGCATTGTGTTTGATACATTAGTCATCTGCATGCACAATCTGCATTTGGTCAGATTCACACGTATTATAAATAACCCAGCAGCCAGCAGTGTCACTGTAGCATGGGAGCCTCATCTCTCATTGGCTGGCCGGTTCGTTCGCTGCACGTTCGCAGGACGCTGAGATCTTTAAATCATGTTACCCTCTGAACACACCGTCTGGGGCTCCAGCCCGCATGTGTCCCACTCCAGAAAACAAATGGTGTGTGACAAGAGCGACACACATAAAGCTCAGAGCCATTTCGTCTGCTGCTCCGACCTGTCATAACCAAGTTTAACACTAAAGGGAGCTTTCATTTTAGTATCATAGTTTGACATTGATGCAAAAACATTAACGCTAATATTTAAGGTGCATTCAAGCAAATGTTTGGCACCTCTCGTTCGGATGTAATTTAGCCGTGATTTGGCTCGGATAAGCTGAAATCTGCGACCAATGAGAGGCTCCGATAGACAGACAGGCAGAGAGAAAGACAGCACGCTTCAAGGTCGAGCTGCAGCGCTTCTCGCTCTGCATGAGTCATGCATATAGTCATCTCTGAACAACAGACATTTAACCAGGCAGCCTATCACACACTGCTATCACTCACATGCTTCGAGCTAATGAGAAGAAAAGTAAATGCTGGGAAAACAGAGAGTCAACACAGAGATCAGGCTCATGACACAAACAATAATATATAGATCTGAAGCAAGTCTACATGTGTGTTATCATTTAGCTTTGGGTTATTTCCCAGGGTCACTGTTCAGCGGTGGTGTGGCGATCCTACCCAGGGCCACTCTGGCAGCTGAGGCATCGTAGTTGATCCAGAAGGAGACCCAAGAGAGGATGGTAATCAGGATGGAAGGCATGTATGTCTGCAGGATGAAGTAACCAATGTTCCTCTTCAGTTTAAAGCTGAGGGACAGGCGGGGGTAGGAACCTGAAGGAGGCAGAGGGAGAGAGGAATAGAAATAGATTTTCCTCAATGACACCCACTAAAAGCTATATTTTCCTTGGCACTAGGGAGCCTGTCATATCCGTCTCCGATACCTTATATACCAATACTTTTTTGTATGTCTGGATTTTAATGTTGGATTGTTTTTCACGGTAAATGTCTGCTTTCCTAACAACCTGTTTCCAGCTCAACAAAACTGCAAGCGAACGTAAAAATACCAAAGTCAAAACAGCAAAGACAAACTCGACTTGTGTTGTGTACCTGTAGAGAAGACCACGTTCTTGGAGATGAGTTTATAGTCGACGATAGAAAACTGAGGCAGCTCTATCCTGTCGACGCCTGACACTGCACCGTCTCCACCTCGCCAGTAAAACTCAATATCATCTGTGGTGTAGCCATCTGCAGAGGAGAAACCAAAGCCTGGACACTTAGAGACACATTAACATCGTCCATTACTGCTCTGTAATACATCATAGTGTAGTGCAGTTAAATGCCAGTGTCAGTGGTTTTGTGTGTTTTTAGTTCAATACTGCTCAACATTTTAAGCACATCGAAGAGGTCACAGGGTGATTAAAGACATTTTGGTTTGTTTTTTGGAATGTTTGGGATGTTTTATTGTGAAATGTGTTAGCTTTAGTATTGCAAATCTCTAAAAATGATTCATCTAAAACAATCTGAGAAGAGAACTAAAAAGTGGAAGTGAAGAAGAAACATGTAAACTTTAAAAACTTCACAAGCCGACTTAAAGTGCTACGAGCCAAAACGTTTGAGACTCACTTATAGACACATTTTAAGATTGATTTTCCATCTTCCAGGTAGCCTTTAGTTTAAATTGATTTCAGTAAGCCATGAAAACCAATTTACAGCGACTTGACACCTGCTTCAGATTTGTAATCCATCACAGTTAACATTTAGATAACTTCATTTTTTGTCAGAGATGAATCTTAAATGCACAATAACGCAGTGGCAGGCAGGTAATTTTTAAAACGCTTTCTTGATGGTGTGTTCAATGCATTCAGGAA